>JAPDVR010000009.1:26622093-27222093 GCA_026230005.1 Gila orcuttii | reverse complement strand
TTTGATATTCCACCTATTTAGCATGTGGTTCAGTTGTCATTTTGAGAGGAAATCACCCAGCCTTATCATCTTGGTCGGTATGATGCCAGAATACATGCAACATTTAAGCACATGTTCTGCATACATACCTGTGGTTTGGTTTAAGGAAAAAAAATAGAAATCCCCTAATTAGTTTGGAATGGGGGATTACAGAAACCTAAAGTTTGGTTTAGTTTTAGGCTGTTGTTGAACACTGTTTGTAAGGAAAACTGGCTTGGAGTTTCGATGCCGTGCAATATTACTTGGACACTGTCCTATAATAAAAAGTGTTTGAATGTTGTTCAGTGACTTTACTTTTTTAAACTATTAAATTATAATTTTAGCGTCAACTCTCTTGTTTAAGTAGCTTTTCATGTATTGAATACTTTGTACAGGGCTTCTTGTTGCTGAGGTGCCCTGACCCCAGATTTAATATTGTAAATATGAGATGTGACATTGTTTACAGTGGTTGTGCTGTCACAGAGGACGGGGCTGAACGATTGTGCTGGTTGATGTTTTTATGAGGTGTTTCAGAGGTCAGTCAATAAAAAAAACTAAAAAAAAAAAAAAAGCAGATTTTACAGTGTTTGTATTTCTTTGCACAGTAGCAAAAGTTAAAGGATTTTAATGACACATGAAATGGTACAGGACTTTTACAAAAATAGAATTATAATAATTCAATATTTTGAAGAGTGTTCCAGGAACTGTTTGGATATACATTCACACTGATAAATGCATCATAACTTTTCCCTTTTCGACTTATTTACCGTGTTCTGGACTCTGACATATGTAAAGTGCAATAAACTTAAGTTCACACTTTGCATAATTGATTTTCACCTCCAATATTGAGCATTTAGTATTATGTAAACAGGACAAGCAAACTCAAAAAAAATGTTTAGCATTTTTTTTGTCCTACATAATTCAGTTTTTTATATAGAATGTGAAACTTTAAGCATGAAATATATCTTTTGATCTAAATCTTTGAATTCACTTAAATTGTAAAGTTTCAGTTTGAATATTTCTTGAACTTTATACCACATTGGTCATGCTGGTACATTTTAGATGATTTGTATTTGACAGTTGGCAGTTACCATTTAGTACAACACCAATATTTAACTCTGAGAAACAAAACAAACTTTCATAAAAAGACAAGTCTTTTCAAATAAAATAATCAAGACTATGCTTAGTCTATCAAACATTTAAATGTGGAAATAATAAAAAGCTACAAGCAACAGCTAGCTGTTAAGATAGCTAGCCTCTGCAAAATAAATAAATAAATAGCTGAGACTGGAATGATTATTCAGTTATATACAAACAGCTGCTTCCCCTGAATACAACATCATTAAACCTGCCAAAACCAGTTGTAAAAGACGTATTGCACAGTTAGTACCAGTTAGGCACACAGATGGCAACAAACTCACTGGTATTATCCCAAGCGGACACTTGCTCGGGATAACAGGAGAAAAACATTCTCTCAATGCTATTTATATAATGAAGATCTAAATAAATACTCTGCATCTGTTCAGAAGATAAACATACAAATTGTGATTTGGGCAAACAACTCCAGACATAAAGAACAAATGCTCTAGTAACCATTGCGTTTGGCCCGATTCATTGCAAAGCTAATGCATTTGAGGAAGCAAAGACATTAAACACATCGTTTAACCAGTTTTTGGCTTGTTGGCACAGATCAGTCATGTGACAAATGCCCAAGCAGCAGTTCAAGTCTCTCGACCAATCAGCTGAAGTTGGTCTTGCGAAGGTGCCTGTTGGGAATTTCAATTGCGCTGACCTGGAGAGGCCAAGAGCCGCCCATGATGCCTGCCTGAATGGCCACCCCGGTCACCACGGCCAGGTCAGGGTCCACGGAGGTGTTCGGGTCCTTCCCAAAGTACTGACTGATGAGCTGTCTAATGCGGGGGATCCTCGTAGATCCTCCGACCAGGACAATCTCATCCACCTCCTCTTTCTCTAGATGGCCCTCTATCAGGACAGTCTCAATGGGAGCCAGAATCTTCTGGAAGAGATCCGCATTGAGCTCCTCGAAGAGTTCCCGCGTCAGCTTCTCCTCAAACAGGACTTTTTCCTCTCGTGCTCCGTTCTCTCCTGTTGTCTGCAGGTGAAGAGGAACTCGGAGATGAACTTGAGAGTCCTGGGTGAGGTTGAGTTTGGCGGCCTCGACAGCCTGTCGGAGAAGGTGGATGTCTTCTTTAAGAGTAGGGGGCACGCCGTACTGCTGCCGCACTCGCTCCATGGAGAACTGCAACAAACGCTGGGTGAAGTCCTGCCCTCCAAGCTTGTTATTACCTATGGAAATAAAGACATGTGTTAATCACGTGCAGAAACAGGATGAGGCTTGTGCACCTGATGTGGCATCATTTCCATGTGTGTTAAATGTCAGTGAGGTTTCAGTGAGAGTATTACACAAAACCTTGCAACCTAAATACCCATTGAGGTCAAACCACTGAGCCTGGGGAAAAATGTGTATTTTAAAAAAAGTTATTCCATATTCTAGACAGTGAATTTCAATGATTTTCCATTAATTTTCCAGTAATTTGTGGTGACCAAAAAAGTATTGAAATAAATAACTTTATAGAGATAACACTCACAAAAGATTTTGTATAGAACGAACAGTTTTCTATAGAAAGTGTTTTTAAGTGGCATGTGTCGCCCCCCTCAATAAATAGATTTCGCCAAGAAGAAATGACGTGGCAGGTGGAGTTTCACTAAACGTCAGAGACAATCCTCACACTCATTGGCTGCCGTCTCTGTAGATACGCTAGTCACGAAGAGTAAAAAAAAATTAAAACCATTTTTAAGAAAAGTTATGAGTCAAAATTTTAAATTATTATGCATCTCATATATAATTGGTCTGAGCAAAAACGGCAGACGGGCTGGATGAAAATGCAAATTCACTGTTTGGCAGTAGGTGGAGCTTATGGAAAAGCAGTGCGCTTATAAACCACTGTATTAGGTATTATACAGAGGTAGGATGAAAAGAAAATGCCATGGAAAGTTTTCTGAGACAGTTCTTTTCAGACATACATTCATATAAACAGTAAACACACACCCAACAACAACAAAAAAATCCTCACGTGTATAATTCATAATTAAATGAATAAGTGTGGTATAAGTGCAAAAAGAGTGCAAAAAAAATATTAACGTTAAAATAAAATAATTAAGCTTCCCCCTAGGTCCAGTCACAATAGGCCAGGTGTGGTTGCACCAGTTGCGCCCTAAGGACGGCCCTGGCCTGTTGACAACCATAAACAACTACATACACAGTTAAGCAAGTAACATCAGGGCTCGAGACTAACGGCGTCCTATCGTCCTGTGGACGATAGAAAATGTATTTAGGACGAACAGAAATATTCTCCAGGACGCCTACAGGACGAAAGACATTTTTGAATGTGTGTTCAATTATTACTAACCTATTAGGCTAACTTATTTAGAAAATGCCAAAATGAACCGACCAAGTGCTGACTACAGCGCCTCTTCTTCATTTACTGTAACGTGCTGATCTACCCAGCGGCACACGGGTTGACATGCGATGCATGTCTCATAAAACGTAAAAAAATTTAAACGTCTGGGAGAATGAGTAGCTAGAGCAGACATTTAGATCTGAATAAGAGTGATGACGACGCAAAAAAGAGCTATGTTCGGTACGGTTTTCTGTGCGCACACACCCGACCCGAAGCGTGCAGCCATGCACATAGCTACAGCGCGCGAGTACTGAATTGAGCTCTCTTTCGTGTCTGAATGGACAAATACACACAACATTTTGTCGAAATGTCAGTTTTGGAGAGTATTCACGTAAACTATGTTCGTTATGTCTTAAACAGTTTTGAGTGTATCGGATGTGCATCATTGCAATTGGATCTGCATGTCATGGACATGATCCGATGTCTTAAAGTGACAGTGGGTAATAAACCTAATGCGGTCCGTGTCCTTAATATTGATCAAGCAACAAAAGAAAAAGAGAAAAGCATTCACTGCTCGTTAATAGCTTTAATAAGGATTCATTATATTTAATTCATACAAATAAATATGTATGCTGCTTGAACGAATAAAGAATGATGTATGCAAGTAGTTATAAAGAATGCATAGGCCGATATCATTAATTGAAAAGAAGACTGTTCTACTTTAGGAAAAGTGGTTTTATTTAATTTTAAGATATTTTTGAAGTCACAGTGGTTAAATCTGTATCTGTATTGCATGTTCAAACTTTAAAACCATTCATATTAACAGGTTAATAGATGTTTTCTCCAGAAGTATGTGGGTTTGGAAATTTTAGAGAAATTCTAAATGAATGCATTACAATTGAACTAAACCCATTATATTTTAGTCATCTGAATTGTTTTAGTTTTAGTCTAGTTTTAGTCGACGAAATACAATAAGATTTTAGTCGACTAAATCTACAGTAGATAAACATTTTTATTTTGGGACGGTTGACATTCACTTTTTGACATTCACGGTTCAAATTGTTTTTCAGGACGGTTCCAGGACGGAGGTAAAAAAAAGTTAGTCTGGAACCCTGTAACATGAAGTAATCCTGCCCATTAATAGCCACAAATATATATCTACCACAGTAAAATCTCTGTGCTGACACATTTATAATGGAAATCACAATCAGGCTCACCTGCCATTGCTCTGGTGAGGAACATGCCACCCTGCTTATTGAGAAGTGACACATCTAGTGTTCCTCCTCCAAGATCCACCACTAGCACATTAAACACTTCTGCCTTATGCAGTCCATAAGCCATTGCTGCCGCCGTGGGCTCGTTGATCACCCGCAGAATGTCCAGCCCTGGATAAAAGAAGAGATGCACAGTGATTGATCATTTTATTTAACTACTGATCATTGAACTGTTATAGATTTTAACCAGAACATTATCAACAGGCTGTTTTCAATAGAAAGACCTAACTAAGCTGTCAGTGTCACACAAGGTGTGGTGACTTTGGTGAAATATCAGCAAAATTTTGTGTGCAAAAAAAGATCCATTGTCAATAGCATAGAGATGTATGGAAGAAACTGGAGAACAATATTAAATGTGACCGCAACCTGAAAGGGTCATGAAACCCTAAAACACATTTTTTGAGATGTCAAAGGCCCCCTGAAATCAAAATATAAGTTTTTTAGCTTTTAGAGTATGTTAGGATTAAGGTTATGAATAAGCTGGTGTTTCATAGGGCTGTACGATTTGGGGAAAATGTCATATTGCGATTATTGAGGTCAATATTGCGATATGCGATATAATAAACAAATGGTTTCATGAGTCAACTTGCTTAGTTCTCAAGGAAAATGCACACACAGATTTGTGATAATGCTGAAATGTGTATTTCTCAACTCAGTGTTTTCAAATTAAAAAAAAATTTTTTTACAAAATTAAATAATGACATCTTTGCATTACTGCAAACTTGTTATTGTCTCAATAGTATAAAATAAATAGAATAATAAATAAGAACATTTGTATGCTCATGAAAATAAGATATTTTGAACATTCTGTCCAGACAAACAGAGACATTTTAGCAGGATGTGTATTGTGATTGTCAAAACATTTGGTAACTAAACAGAATTTTGTTAAGTTTAGTGACAATATGTTACAATGATTACATGGTACAATGACTGGTAGGCTACAGTTTTTATTATTGCTTGATCTTGTGATTTGATTACGATCTTGATTCAATATCGATTAATTTGGATAAATATTAGGTACAGTAGATACATGTAAATTTTTCTCAAGACAAAAAATATCTCATCTAATGCTGTTAACATACAGAGAGCCCTGTCATCTGGTATTATTATTAAAGGTTAAAAATAACAACTCAAATGAAATATAACTTGGTTTTTACTAGGGTATAGTAACAACATTAAATATCAATTGGTTTTTACCAGGCTATAGTAACAACGTTACAATATTTTAATTCATTTGAATGAACTTTTTAAATTTTATTCATGAGAATGAACTTGTTAAATCCAATCAACGCGCTTATGCATGAGATCGCATTACAGCAGAGAATTCAGGTGGGCTGGGCGATATTGCAAAAATATCATATCACAATTTTTTTCAGGAAAATCACGATTCACGATTCTTTTTCATGTTAGTTTTACTATTTTGCATGTGACTGAGCATTACAGCCAAACAGTCCCTATGTTTAAAACAAAACCTTACTAGGTAACAATATAAAATAAACAAGGCTGGCAGACATTTAGGCTAAAGTGGCAGAGATAAAAATCTTTGTCATTATTTTCTTTGTTATTAAAAGAAACACGGACACGGACAACGGCACAGACACATTCCGGCATGGCACGACTCGAAAGATAATGGACACGGTGTCCGGAGACAATCCGGCACGGACACAATTTTGAATTTCTTCAAAAGCAGATCGTGGAGACATTTTAATCATCCACGATCAAAAATCGTGATATCGCTCAGTCAATTCAAATGTCCCGAAAGACTGGTTCAGCGCTGTTCCTTCACCTCTGCCTGTTTAGCCGTGTTGTTGTCCTTCAGGCACATGTGTCGTACGTGTATGTTTCCTCAGTAACACAAAAGTGCTGTTTGCATTTTCCCTGCGATGTGTTTAGAGCTGGAGTTTGACTGCAAATACATGGGAGATATAATGACTCTAACAATATGTGGAGCACGCATGAGAAGGCCGCAATTTATTTAACAACAAGAGAACGCTCATATTTTAATATTCATTATTCTGTATAATGAGTGTGTTTGTAGGTCTGTGTTTTATTGATCGTTTTCTCCCCTCTTCACACCATCTACACTCCCACTTTTCCACAGCTTTACATGCCCATTTCTTGAGACTTTTTCAGCTCTGAGGTGTGAACTACAAGGCTAAAACATGGGAGGGTTTCATGACACTTTAAGAAGCGAGTAGTAAACTGACCAGCTAGGTTAGCAGCTCTGATGGTGTAGTTTCTTTGCCTCTCATCAAACTCTGCCGGTACTGATATGATGGCTTTATTAATAGGAACTCCCAGTTGCTTCTCCGCCATCTTTCTCATTTTGAGGAGGAGACGGGATCCGATGAATTCAGGAGTAACTGTAAAAGTGCTGTTTGTAGAGACTAAGAATTCTGCACTCCCATTGTTGAATATCACCTATAAAATAGTAAAAAGAAATTGTCAGAGATACTGCAAGAGTAATGAACGAATGTAACGTATGAAATGCGTACCTTAAACGGGTATCGTGCACTCTCTCTCTCTAAAGTCTCTTGGTCAAAAATCTTCCCTATAAATCTCTTGGCATCGTAGATTGTGTTTTGAGGATTTGTGTCAGACAATTCCTGGGCCTCATGTCCAGAAAACACACCGGTAGGGGTGAACGACACCACACTCGGGATGCTTTTGCGACCTTTGTCATCTTCAATAACCTCAATATCGCCTGTGCCAGGGTGAAAGACTCCCACTGAGCAGAACGTGGTCCCAAGATCTAACCCAATGACCCTGGGCTTCGGAGGAGGCAGGTATTGCTGTCCCAGATATCCTGCTAGGAATAAAGCCAGGATGACAGAACCTGTAGGGACATACAAATATATATGACTGGTGAAAAGAAAAGAATGGTGAAATCAGGCAATGACCTCCCTTACAAAAACGTATTGTGGCACAGTATCAGATGGCAATAGCATGATAATTTTGTTATACCGTAGAATCTATTGGTTACCATATGTAAATGCCGTTCATAAGCATTTCAAATATAATGTCCAAAACCATGGTATGTAGAAAAATAAAACATGGCAAAGACCACGATGCCATTTGGTAGGGTGCCTATCTAAACAGTATTCCTGAAGCCCAAAATACCGTCTAGCTTTAAGTTAGGTTTTGAGACACAGCCGCTGTAACAACTGTAATGTAAAGAACGAAAGTCAGCTGTATCTATAAATTGCGTATAACGTTAAAAGCCGCTTATGTTTGAGTTTGACTGCTTTGTCTCACGCTAGACATGATAACTAACTTTAACTGTCTGATTTGGTTGAAATCAGTCTAGTTATCCACGTACAGTCAGTTATTTGGGACTTTCATGCCAGATGCGTCAGTTCGGTTTCTAGCTAACGGCTAACGTACACAAATGTTTCTTCGGTTAAATTTGACATGTATCTTGCCGGGTACATTAGTTCAAATTAACACTCACCTATTATGGACATTTCTCCCGCCATGTCTCCAAAACAATATGTTATGGATAGCTGCTAACTGTACAAGAAATATTCATTCAGTTTCTGCGCCGGCAGTACGAACACATACACGTCAACCTAATACGATCTGTTGGGCTTTTGGGAGTTGTAGTTCTATTCATCAGCCTCATGCTTACAATGTGAGTGGAATTATCTGTGCTGTAAACTACATTTCCCAAAATGCACATTAAAACGCCAAGCGGACTTTTGCACAATTTCCTGTTCGAACCCTGGGAATATGAAGGAAGTCAGTGCGTTTAATTATAAAGAGAAGAAATAAGAAAATAAGTGCGTTTTTAAGTATGTATGGTACAAACAAACAAATAATGTTTATAATAAAAACAACAATAACAATAATAATACATTTAAATCCAATCTCAAAATTAAGTTACATTCTTGGCAAACCTGCATTTACAAAAAGAGTATTATTAATCAAATACAAATATTTCTCCAATCTATTATAATATGTGTCTGATCTGATACTATATTTTCTAGAGCAGAGAAGTAAAATGATTAAAAGTGGTCACAAACTTAATTTAACATATCCTGCTACAAGATAGTAGTAAAATTTATAATATGGAAACATTGGGAACATTTTTTTAAACTGACTTGCCACAGTGCCCTGTCATTTAAATTATGACGCACCTATGCATTAATATAATTAAATATAAATATAATAAGATCTCTGTGCCTGTCCTGTTATCAGTTCTTACAGACTTTCATTTTCCAAAAATAAGCACATTTTAGGTGGAATCCAATAATATCAGTAGCCCTAAATATTAGACAGCAGCTCAAAGAGGGGAGTTGCATATTATGGAAAGTGCTTTGAAACCAAACCTCCTTTTAAAGCACAGGACTTCTAGTTATCTGGAAACTTATCTAAACACCCACCAAAACCAAATAGTTATTTTGAGAAACAAATAGTTAATGATCTGAATTTTAGCAGCAGTATCAATGTGTACCTATTCCAAAATTAGAAACAAGAGAAAGCTGCGGAATAAATAATTTATTTTTTATAATTTTACAATATTATTATATATAAATCAGGCATGATAAACATTTGTAAAAGTTCCTCACACACATATGGTAGCACGAAAGTTCAAATGACATCTACATTGAACAGAAAAAGGTTACATCAACACAAAGCTGAACAAAAATGTGTAAAGACAAAGCACAAGTATCTAAATGAAAGACTAACACATATTATAACAAAAGAAAACATAGTTCTGTGTCTGTTTGTAGCTTTACCAATAGTTATATCAGTATAGAGCGACATTAGTTAATAACTAGTGAGTGCCTCTCAACTGTCAGGACACTCTGCTGGAATAAAACAACCCGAGTCTCTGGGACAGTCATTATCTTTGTCTTCCTCTTCATCGCCCTTCATCTCTCCCTCTCCATCTTCTGTAGGTCAAAGCACAGAAAGGTTAAATCTCTCATACAAACTCCTGCTCGTTAATTTAATCTCTGCCAATCAAATCAGGTTTGTGCAAAAACCCAAATGAAATTAATGTTAATTAAATGGCAGTATGTCTTCCAGGTTATTATCCCACACTCATAATAGCCAGAGCAGCCCAACCATGTGCCACCTGCTCACACAGTGAGCCCACATCCAAACAGCAATTAATCCAGGAAAGGTCTGTTCCTGACCGCACAGAGTGCCATGGATTAAATTAAAACAGATAAGGTTGTGACATTCAATATTACATGACTTACAGTCTAACTCTAGTATTTCAAAAAGGCAGAATTTCATCCAAACACAAAAATAGACGATGCAAAGATAGCAGAATCTATGCCCTTCCTGAGGCCTGCTGACATAATGTTTCCTGAGATGGACACAGTGAAAACCAAAATATGGTTTTGCCCACAGCTGTCAATCAAATTGGTTGCATTGACACTTACTGCTTGTGACATAGAGGCAGTCTGACGCAGCAAGCAACTTGTGTCTGTGTTCTGGATCAGTCACATTCAGCTCAATCAAATGCCTCTCTTTCAGATGTTTGAGGTCATCTACTGTCTGGTAACCATTCAAGAGTAATGAAGATGCATATTCCTGTGACAAAAGACATTTTAAACATTAAAAAGTTATACAGCTAATACAGCTAAAAACTGTCCAGTTAAGGACAAATTCATGGACATTTATCATGGAAATATATACATTACATTACATCTGGCCAAAAAAAAGTGTGCAGTTGATTCTAAACATATGTGTCCATTGGAGTAGATACTGTATGAGCAGGCATTTTCAAATCGTTCTCTATGGGAGCTGAGCGATTTTTTTGTAGGATTGATATATAGTGGTGTGTACAAAGGGTGAGAGTTTAAAAATGTTGTGAATATACGTATGCAAAAAACGTGTGCCTTTAAGCTTCCCCCTCGGTCTGTTCGCGATAGGCCTTGATGTTTCTATGTTTCTATGTGTGTTCATGTGTATGTCCTGTCTGGTTATACCTCTAAATGCAGTCTCTCTAATAACTCCAGAAGTGTATTTGGTCGTGGATTCTTGGATACTTTCACAGGTCTTATATTCGGGGCCTCATCCTCTTCCTCCTTCTCTTTCTCGGGCAAAACATCCACATAAATAAACTTGAAATTTCCCACTTTATTATTGAGCATTCCAGTCCATATGCCCATAGGTGGTTTACTTATGATGCTGATGATGTCTCCCACCTAAAAAAGACCGCCGACATCATTAACTTCCTGTTGGCAATTTATGTTTTAAATTTGTGCTGATTAATTCAGCTCACCTTCAGTTTGAGGGAGTCTGTATCATATGGGCTGGGGACAAAGTCTGTATGAACTTTTGCTCGTCCACAGAAATGTCCCGTGTAGGGCACTTCCTCCTCCAGTTTCAGGCTATCTCTGTTACTGGATACATCTGAATTGCTGGTCACACCACCTGAGCCAATAAATATATACACAATAAGAGCATGATTGCAATGTCAAAACACTTTGTAATTCAGTCACATGTGTGTAGATACTTACTGGACGAGCTCTGTCCACTGTTGAGACTTTCTAATGAGTTGCTGGTGCGGTCTGAGCTCTTCTCTGCTGGAGTTCCATTCTCCGTTTCTCCTTCAGTGTCATCACCCTGCACCAATCAAAATATCAGTCTGGATATTCCTATGAACTATTCTGCAGATTGAATGATAGGGATGACTGGGGTAGTTTGGCTACATGGGTTCGTTTTTTGGGGGGTCATAATTTTTGGGTACATTTCTGGGTAATAAGGTACTTATATACCAAAAAAATCTGGGTAAAAACAAAAGTAGGCCTATAAATGTTAGCTAATAGAGATAGAAACCAGTTCTATATTTATATAAGACTTATAAGCCTTATAAGATGAGATAATAATAAAAATGAGGCTAATGAGGGGGATAATACATCTTTATACATTTAAATGTGTCAACCAACCCCCAGTCTCCTCTATGGCTGAACAAACTGCTGATATTTTGGATAATGAAAAACGGAGTTGCCTAATCAGTGTCAGTAATTCTATGAGGAACTTGCATTGTGACTCACCATGTCCTCAGAGTAGGATTTGACGTGTTTCTTGCCCATCCTTTTACGCATAGTCATCGAGATGGCCTTCATCTTTTTTCCCAGACTTCCTGGTTTCTCACAGTTCTCTGCTGTCGATTCACCCTCTGCCTGTTTTGTGCACAATATGTTTTATTAATCTGTCTATATGTAAAAACGTATGTCTGTCCAGTGGTCAATTAGACAATTGTAACTGATTGTTTTGCATAGCATCATAACGGGGCATAAACTCTTTAAGAGCAGATTAAAGTGTCTTATTCATCCAAATTCTTCTTACCTCAGGTGTTCCATTTTCCTCAAGTCTGGAAGGGGAGTGTTGATTTCTGAACGTGTCAAATCTCCCAAAACTGGTGGATCGCTGTGTCAGGTAAATAAAACAGAGCACATTTAAAACACTAAAAAAATTATATGATCAATAAGTTATGACAACGTATGTTTTTACATTGCTTTAACTTTTCAAAATAAGTTAAGCAATTTTCAACTCTTTTGTATGTTGTATAATATAATTATACTATATATAATTATAATGTATAATATAATTATAATTTTTTAAGTCAGTTTAATATAATTTAATTTGAAATGACATAAACACCCAAGTTGATTGTACTTAAAAATTTAAGCCAGCAACTGCTTTTTTTTTTTAACATTGAATAGATATAACATCAAATGTATGTACATTACTTTGTATAAAACAAAAATGGTCATTATACTGTCCTTGTCATCATACATTTCAGGTCATTAAACAGCACTTGATGTGCTTGTACTTGATCATTTTAATGTAATGTTTTCAATTTGATAAAAACACTGATAGATTCCTAATCCGCTCAGAACCTGTCAGCTTTTCCACAGGAAAATGACAAATAATTCTCTAAATTAAAAATCCATGTAATCTCATACAAATAGCAAACTGAGTTAACATTAAATCAGACCTGAAGCCATTCATACTTGTTTAGTAATGTTATGTGGTGTCAAGATGTTGTTGGTTTTTTTCCCTCCAGTGTCAGATCTACTGGGATATGGCAACACTAAATAATATCACCCTCAAAATATCACCATTGTTAAGATACATTAATAAAACCTACCTTAGGTTTAAGACTTTTTGGTTTGTCTGATGCATTTGAAGCAGCCCTTTGAAGCATTGCCTTGATGTGCGTTCAGTTTTTTTCTTAAAATGAAACTCTAATCTGAAACTAGCGGTTTTACTTCTCTCAGCTCCACAAGTGTATAAAGTGCAATGCCTCAGCAGAACAACCGAGCACGAGAACTTCCTTAAAGCACACAGGATGTGAGCCAATGAGTGTTCTGTCTATTATCAAGGCATCAGGGGAAAAACACTGAAGGCTTGAGTCTGCATTTTGTGGTTTACCACTTCACAGTCATTTCGAGTAACACAAATTCAGTGTACACACACAGAAAAAAAGAATTTCCATAGAGGTGCTTTTTACATAATCGAACCCTCCTTGCACCATATCGATTTCATGAAGGCCCTCAGATTGTAGAATAAATGCAAGAATCTGTGCTTCTACTGTCTTTTATATAACTTTTATGTTTATTGTCACGTACATCACTTCACAGTATAGGAAAATCTATAAATATAGTCAAGTGAAAGCTTATTAATCAATATTCCTTTGCCCAAATTGCTAAATCTGGTTTCTTTATAGGGGAAGTAAGCTCCATTGCACGCAAAGGAAGTGGACCCATGCTTTTGAAATACTTCTCGTCTGCTTTCACAACTTTTAGTTAGGAATTTTTGCAATACTGCACAACAACGAGTTCTATCTGACATCGGTCTTACGTATTTTGTATATGCAAAGCATGTAGGTCACAGACTCTTTATACAAATATAAGCAAGCCAAAACCAGCAACATTGGGTCTACCAATGGCGTGAGTTTGGGGGTGTGACTGTTTGTTTGAGCGGCCAATGGAAGACAGCGAGAGTGTTCTGGAAACCTGTTTGAAAATCATTATTTTTGCAATTACACTTGGCAAGTTGGCATCGCTGGAGGGACTGAAATTGAAAACTTCTCATTTAAATGAACAAAGACCATAATGTGCATTGCTGTATGAGACATGAACTGACCAATAGTGTTCAAGAAAACCTTACAGACAATAACAGCATAATCCAGGCGTGTGCAATCGGCCGCAGTAAAATCCAAATCCAGGATTACAGCATTATAATCTATTTCTTCCAGCACCACAAGCCTTTGGAAACAAACAGCCCTTCCTAACCTTTTATGAGAGCTTCAGGTTATCTGAGAGTGATACAGTGTAGTAGTTCATCCTTACAAGATAGCCATATGAGAATCCAGGAAACAGGAAAGGATTAAACTTTACACTGTCTATGTGTATACCTTTAGAAAACACTAGATGTCATTACCCTGAATTGTTTTAAGCGTGTGGAAACGACAATCTTTGAGAGTTGTATATTGCAATAACAACATCGGCATTCAGCACTTGATGGGAGGTTAACAGCTTGAGTTTATATCACGAATAAAGCTTGGACAGATTGTGTATACTATATATAGAAATTCAATTTATTAAACGCTTTGCAAAGGCTATGAGACTTTGAGATATGGAACCAACATATATTGCTATATTATATATATATATTTCAGATCAGATCTGTCTGACATGTTTTCATTTAAATTAGCATTTTTTTTAACAGGCTCCTATGTTTAGGTCATTTCACTTTAATGGCAATGAAAAGGTTATTAGTCCCTTACTGAAATGCCTTATTTTCAAAAATGTCACTTTAGTCAATTCATTTAATTAACAAAATTGAACTGTCTTTTTCTGATGAATCAGCTAAGTGAATCATCATGCGTGTGCTTTTTTGCAAAAACCTCTAAGTCCACCTCTTTGGACAACAAGACATATGAAACAGTTGCAAAATCACTACAGATGCATTTGGAAACACTGCAAATGACGAAAGCAGAATTAAAAATGTAACAATGAAGAAACACAGTAGGGGGGGGGGGGGTCTGTAAGTGACTGCCGCATCTGTTTCTGTAAGATTTTTACAGCAGCACAAGGAACACTGTTGTGTTTACTTGCTACTCACAAAATCCTGTCATTGCCACTGTAACCATGGATAAAACATGATAAAAACTTGCAGCTCGGAAATTGAAAGCCGGCTCATAAGTAGGGTTGCCAACTTCAGAAAAGAAAAATACGGGACAATCGTGGTTCTTTACAGGAAAATAAGGGACACTCAAAATATTTGTACTATATCACACAGTATATGTCATTTCAGGTTCGTATGTGTTTAAAAGGTTCTCAGACATAAACACATTTGTTTTGCTTAACCTTCAATTTAATTCTAAAATGAATTTTAAGGTCACACAAAAAAGTCACATTACACACAATTTTAGGTTTAAACCATAGTTCAAAATAATAGCATTTATCTGAAATAGAAAGCTTTTGTAACATAATACCCTACATTTTAAAGAAATTAAAAAAAGTAATAACCTACTTTTATTCAGCAAGGATGCATTAAATTAATCAAAAGTGACATTAAAGACAGTTATAATGTTACAAAAGTTATAATGATGTTGGACTCATGAACAATAATCACGTTGTTTGAATTCGCTAAAACTGATTTACCGAAATCAAAACCCGGCCGGACAGCGAAAGGGATTTGCTGTTAGCGCGAGTCAGGATCGAACCGGGGGCGACCAGACAGCAGAGGTTTCTGTTCTCAAATCTCACAATGACTTGACCCAAAAGAATAATTAATTCTCAAATTAGAGTTTATTATACGTATGGTCTGATGTGTGTGAGCTGTGATTGGATGATGACAGGTGTCTTGATCATTCTCAAGTGTCGTGTGCTGCTGTTGTATCAGTCAGTGGTTAGATCAGCGTAGCAGTCAATAAACGGGACAAGGGAGATCCCGTACGGGACAAATAAATTAGGCCCAATATTCGTGACGTCCCGGCTAATAGGCTACGGGAGTTGGCAACCCTACTCAGAAGCAGACCGTCATTCATCTTGAAATCATATCATTTGATTCGCGTCTTCTGATTGGTTTCTGTGGACTTAGAGGATTTTGCTGACAAATGAAAATGGCGTTTAGGCGTTTTCTGCCAGTATTTCTGATTGGGCTGACGCTGGGATTTAGCGGATTTGAAATTAAAGTATTTGATGAATGTATACTATGTGTGGAGAGCATTTGCATCATTATCTCATTTTTGACGGAGGTGGCGTTAAGCGGCTTTTTGCAGCCGTGCGATATTCCCTGGAACCGTTTAATCATTTGTGTCACTCCGCTTGCGGTGACTGTCAAGGCAGTAGAACAAATCCCCCATATTTTTAAAAATACTAGGCCTACCGTGGTTGTGTTACAAAATGTAGTTTTAAGAGTTTTTTTAGGCGAGGATGTAGTTATTTAGACCTCAAATGTGTGACTCATATATAAACATAGCACCTATTTTACAATTTGTTTAGATGCTTTCTCAGATGCGAACTCCAGGCCGCTCATATAGCCAAGTTAGCCAACCCACAGAGAACGGCTTCACCTTGCCCAGTCCTTCAGGAATTTGCCTCTGGCTCTGTAGATGGTGGTTAAACATGAGATATAATTCATATTAAGATTACAATGATTTCTATTTAAAATTAATGCTGTTATTTTTAACTTCCTATTCATAAAATAATCCTGAAAAAATGTGT
This sequence comes from Gila orcuttii, assembly GCA_026230005.1. Taxonomy (NCBI): domain Eukaryota; kingdom Metazoa; phylum Chordata; class Actinopteri; order Cypriniformes; family Leuciscidae; genus Gila; species Gila orcuttii. The sequence continues at coordinate 27,205,680 of JAPDVR010000009.1, read as the reverse complement.
CACGGTTTACACCAAAAATATTACGCAGCACAGCTGTTTTCAACATTGATAAAAATGTTTCTTGAGCACCAAATCAGCATATTAAAATTATTTCTGAAGGATCAGGTGACACTGAATACTGAGGTAAGGATGCTGGACATTCACCTTTGCCACCACAGAAATAAATAGAAATAGAAAACAGTTATTTCAAATTTAAATAATACTTCACAATATTACTGTTTTTACAGTATTTTAATCAAATAAATGCAGCCCTGGTGACCATAAGAGACTTTCTTCAAAAACAAACAAACAAAAAAAAAACAACCCTAAACTTTTGATTGATAGTTTATGTCAAAAATGACTTACATTGGGAGCACAGAAATCCCCATTGGTTGAGGAACGCACCACTCCTTTGGGCAAGGAGTCTCTCTTCATGTTTTGAACATTGACTTTATCTCCTTGACTTGGGATTCTGGATGTAGCGCATTCACAGGTGTGGACACGATGTTCATTGTGGGGAGGTTGACAGGTGTTGTAGGTTTGGAACCAGTTTACAGCTGTTTCAGTGGGGTTACTCCAGCGATGCCTACTAGAGCGGGCTTTCTCCATGACCCTTGACCCGTCAGCAGAAACACAGTAAGTCTCCTGTTTATGTGACTGTTGCCCAATGTCATGCTTCATTCCTTTGGCACCTTTAATGTGAGCTTTGCAATAGACGTTAAAAAAAATCATTGTCTGTCAGTGACATTGACACAGAGATTTAAATAAAAATCTTTGTTGCACCACAAAAGTAATGGCTATTGCATCAAGTTAATATGTTAATTTACCTGTTGTCTCTTGTGTTGGAGTTCCTCTTTGACTGCTTTTCCTCTCTACTTTTTTCACCCTCGTCCCTCTTGTCATCTCTGCATTTTCCGTCTCAGGCTATTAACAGACAAAATAGTTAAATGACATTGTAACATTTTAATTTTGAAGGTAATTTAATTTATATAAATAAAATACAATACAATAATTTTTTTACTCATTTTTTAACTTTTTAATTAATTTATTTAAACATATAAGATAAATATAATCATTTTATGCATTTTATTCCACAACCTCATTATGCTAACAATATTCTCCTCAGTCTTCATTTTTGGCCATTTTACAGCTGTCACTGGCATAAGCTGGTGAACACAAAACAAATTTAGCAGTCTCGACTGAATCTAATGCAATGTAGGCAAAGGGATTACATGGGCAGAACGTGCCCCACACCCAACCATCTGTACAGACACTATCAACCACAATACCCTTTTTGGGGACAACTGTTGTTCCAGCCCCTATAAATACATGATGATCAGTTACATTCCAGCTGGCACAAAACCACCTGGGTGGACAGGGTTTGAACTCACCATGTCATTCTGTCTGCTGCTTAGCTGGTTTGGATTACACCCCTCATAATAGACAATCTACAGTAAAAGAATGAGAAATTTAAATAGAATAAGTAATGCAAAACATTTATGTGTGTATGTATGTATGTATTTATATGTATGTTGACTGATAGAGAAAAGGATAAAATGCAACATTAAAATATATTGTTTCCATGAATTAAAAAAAAAAATCTCGATCATAATGTTTAAAACAAAATGTCGGTTTCTGACCTGGACAGGCATCTCTTGCTGTATATTTCTTGAATTGGTCATTCTGTCTGCCATTTTCTGGCTTTCAGCCCTTCTTACAGCTCTCACTATATCTGAAATTTAAACACATTAATTGAATTAGTCAGCAATAGTACTTAGCAACCAAGTCACTATGAATATTTTGCTTTTTATTTAGCCATTTATTTTATTAGCAGACGACTTCAGTACATAAAACCACGTAATTACAGAATCTCTGATACGATTTCAATAAATGTTAACCAAAGCAGACCTCAAAATAGTACATTCCGTTCGAGAAAAGTTATGTGGCTTTGCACCTCATTTCCTGTTTTGCTTCTTCACGTATTTTGACGAGGGGAAATACCGGCATGATATTTTACTGTGCTTAGTCAAGGATATGTGGGCATTACAGACAGGTTCAACAACATTATTAGCTTAAAATGAAGTTGCACCACCATTTGAAATTCAGATTAGTGTAGGCTTACAATCTTTTCATCATCTATTAAAAATAATAGTGATTAAAATATTTGAACATTGTCTTTTATTAAAAGAAAAACCCTAGTAAGACAATCTACATTTAGCACTAGTTAGATTATGTTACACTAATCAGGAAGACGTGGACAGAATATATATAACAAATGGGTAGTTGACATAAAATACATGTGGGAAGTTGACATGTCCTGCTATACTCCCTTTAAAACCATTTCTTTAATCATCATTATGCATCTTTTATTAACCTAAACAAAAAATATTAAATGAGAGATTGCATTTGTGTTTGTACTTTTACTTTCTGTGTTAATTTCAGTGTCACACCACAGGAACATTTAAAAGGCAAAAGAATAATTCCTCGGCAGTAAAATGACAAAGAAATGATGACCAGCTATGAAATATACACTTTTCTCCTATATACATTTAAAAGTAGGGTAGGCAATTTCAGAGAGGCTAGCAATAGCAAGCTAGCTTTGAAAGCATAAGATCCCACCCTCCCTTCGGAGCGTCTCCAAAGTCACACCTCGTCCAAAACACATGGACACGTACAGCCAGAGCAGAGTCTGTAAAGCGTCACGAGCCGAAAGATGGCGTTAAATGACCTACAATAATAATGAACGTAAACAGAGCTCTTACTTGTACCACCTGACTGCTATTCATTTCTGTGGTGATATAGAAACGCATAAATCCGAGTCTGAGGACGTGAACTGCTCTGAGTAGAATGCAACGGGTTGCCATTTCTCAATTACGTAATTACGATATGACGTGAATGCAGCATAAGCTCGTTTTAGTGCAGGAGGAGCTGTAAAAGGTGCACTTTTGTTTTTAGGCGTGTCTAAAAAAAGTCGCTGCCTTACATTTTTTAAGTACAATCAATTTGGATGTTTAAGTCATTTCAACTTAAATTGCATTAAACTGACTTAAATAATTAGTTGGATCTTATAGGTATAACTTCTAAAAAAAAGTAGCAAATTGCTTAACTTATTTTGATGAGTTAAAGTAATGTAAAATAACATGTTATTATAACTTATTGATCATTTAATTTTTTACAGTGAGAGCCTCATGTCATGATGACGTGTGATGTCTGCAAAGGTATGTAAATACATATGCTGACAGGCAGGTAGGACATCTTATCATTGCACTGGACCAAATGCAATGACTGGACGAAAATGTTTTGGTCCTGAGACTTCCACAGAAGATATATGTACATTTTGTAAAATTTAGACCACTTCTATTATTGATTGCTACCAGGATGTGATGAGAGTTTCAACCAGTATAAGAAAAAGTGTTTATGAAAAACATTGCCAACCCTAGCTTTAATCTAAAATCTTGAATGTTGATTTAAAAAGTCCATGACACATTTAGTCAACTACCCGAATACTTTGTCATTGAAAGTCCTCAGTGCCCTAAAGTCCAGTGCCCTATTTACAATTAAGACCCTGCTGATTCTTAATTAATCCCACGCTGGACAAGCAAGTGCTTTAAGTGAGCTGATGACTGCACAACACTGTGGGTGTGTTGTACCACTCTCCATTCACTGTGAATGGGATTTGACGCAATAAGGGTTTCTGATTGGCCAATGTTAAGCGGCTGTTGCTTGCCTGTGTGTGTCTTCTAAATGAAATCTAGTCGGGCTTAACCTACAAATCCTCAGAGTGGTTGTACCTTCATTCTGATTGTTCCTCAGGAGGACTAAATCTTCCTGCTTTTTGGCAGCCGGCCAGCCAGAATTAGTGCAGATGGTATTATCTGCAGGAGGGAAACCAAAACAATTATAGATTTATTCATTTAAGGTCCACCAGTGTTCCATGCTTTTACTTATTTTCACTCTGGAAATCTTGATTGGGTGGAAGTAAATTTAGACAATCTTGTTTGTCCTGTCATTCATGTATATAATGATCTGATAAACACTGTACAAATATTTTTCTTTGTTTGCCTGTCAGTCAAGCTAGTTTCTTTATTATGAGCGTGAAAGGACGAGAACAACAAGGGTGTATTATTGCAGCTTGGTGATGTGATGCAGAAGAAAGATGAAATATATCACACACCTAAAGCATCATTTTCAGAAACAGACTTTGGTAGTGACCTGAAAGTTGACACAAGAAAACATTTAACAAAATACAAATATTCAAAGAGAGTTTACATTTTGCAATATGTCGCTATATTGAAGCCACACGGGCCCTTTCACTTTTACTTTGACTGGAAGTTCAACTTTTTTTGTTGTTGTTCACTAAAAAAACACAGACTGATCTCACCTTTGTTTCTTTTTTCTAGTGTTGTCTGAATTGATCTGAGAAATTTCCTGAAAATAAATACAGTATGAGGCAGTATAGTGAATTATTGTATATTTTTATGTGAAATGTATTAACGTGAAGTCACATGCATGCATATGTTAACGTGTTCTCAAGAATACGCAAGCCTAACATTTCAGGTTTCTCTTTCACAAACAGACCTGAAATAGATGTTAATATATTTCCATATGGTTTCAGTATAATCAGTTAGCAGCAGCTTTTCTTTTAATGTCCACAGCCCTGTTATAGCGTGCACCCAGATGGCTGATGCATTTCCCATGACAGTGCAGTATGCATGCAACATTCCAGCAGTCATTTGTATAGTTACCATGGAGATGGAACGCCCTGCGCTCTTCCAGTTGGTGGTGTCATCTAAGAGAACAGCTGCACTGTGGGACCTGCTGGGGATGGTGTACACCTGAGCCTCACAGGACTCCTGCACGGCCTCGTACAGGCTGTCCATCGAGCCCTCCTACAAAAAGAACATGTCACTTACAATCTGTGCTACTAATAAGCTAATAATGTACAGTGTACTTATTACAAGGGTCTCTATCCCCTTGGTGGACAGAGAGACGGACCTTGTTAGTTACAAAAATACCTTATATAAAATTAACCCCTGGTTTCACAGACAAGGCTTAAGCTATAGTCTTAAAATATGTCAGTCCCATTGTTTTGTCTCAAGATGCAAACAAATAATGTTTTTTCTAATGCATGTTTAAAAGCTACTTAAATGTCCTTATTGAACTAAGGCCTATAATCCTGGCTTAATCTAAGCCCTGTCTGTGAAGCCAGGTCTGAGTGTTGCATTTTAAGCCTTATAGCATTTAATATAGCATTTTATAATATATTAATGTATTTGCATATATTGTTATATATATATATATATATATATATATATATATATATATATATATATATATATATATATATATATATATATATATATATATATATATATATATATATATATATATATATATAAAATCCATATACAGATCATATAGATACACTTTAATTTCACTTTCTCAAATGTGAAAAATCTAGCTTAATTTAAGCTTATCAACTTTAGCCTTGGTTTAAATGAAGTTAATGCTGTATTTTAGTTGAAAGCAATTTTTTGAAAAAAAAAAAAAAGTTTGAGATCAAATAATTATTGCAGTACAACCACCAATTCCACTAAGAGTCACAGACCCCATTGAAGACCCTGATTTATAAGGGTATGTTTACACGACAACGTTCACATGGATCTGCGAAAACGACAAAAAATGCTGTATTATGCATGCCAGGCCAGTAGTTGGCGATGTCACTTTGTAAAGAAACATTACACATATAGATCTTATTCACAGCAGCGCCATCTTTATTTTTTAACGGGAATGAAAGGGAGGCTGTGTGGGATAGACATACATCTTTTCAGTGGGTTGTACAGTTATTTCATGTGTTTTTGAATTGTTCTGCCATTGAAAACACAATAATGCCAGGGACACACTTAATGACTTGCTAAAACATTCCATGACTTAACTGAACACACTTACAGACTGTTTCCAACGACTGAACGCAATTGTCTCTGACTCGGCGCGTTTGGGCATGATCAGTCGTAAGTCGTAATCGGCCTTATAGTCGTTAAGTGTGTCCGCGGCTTTAGTCTTTCCCTCACAGCCTCGCTTTCAAACCTGTAATGGCCCTGCTTTGAATAAGGTTTATAGACTGAACGTATACCTACGACTGAACACATAATATAAATGGGCGTCACAGTTTTCACAAGTTCGCATTTTTGTCCATTTTCAAAAGTTTGCATTTTCAGGCCTACAAAACCGCAATGTTGTGTAAATGATCAGCCAAAACGCATAAAAACTTTGCGTTTTGTCGTGTAAACGGCCTTTGTATAATGCATTCGAGTGCAAATCCATTTGCGCAAAAGATAAAACAAATAACCAGAAGCATTATATTGCTTACAGAAAATCAGAGCAGCGTAAATTCAGACACAAGACCACCATTAATCCTATGTTGCACAAAACAACATCGGGCAGATACATTTTTCACCACTGTAAAAAACAAGTTGCTGCCTTAAATTTTTTAATGTTTAAGTTATTTCAACCTAAATTGCATTAAACTGAAAAAAAATGTTGAATATTGTAAAAAAGTTATTTTTATTTTGATGAGTTAAAGCAATGCAAAACATTTGTTGTTATAACTTATGATCATGTAATTTTTTACAGTGAATATTTTCGTTTTATAAAAAAAATTAAAATGAAATTGAATTAGATATTGTGATAAATAGTTTATCTTTAAAGCAAGAGCTACAAATTTAGGCCATAATACACAGCACACTGACTTGACTTCTTCACTATAAGGAAGCAAAAATAAAGGCCCTCCTAAAGCATGGTTCCTGATCTTCATACACCATCACATGTTGCCTTTGAACCCTCCAGCAGTTCATGTTTCATTCACACACTGTCGATCAACAAACCAAGAAAAGCAGAATCACATCTTACCAGAGAGAAGCAGAAGATATTCATTCTGGGAAGTATGGTTTCTTTCCAGCGCCCTCAGCATAGGATGAACAATGGGACGAGGCAGGCAGACAGAGAGCAGAGTGCTTAGTGTTCCAGGCTGCCTACTGCTCCACAGATTAATACTGAATGACATCCTTTCTCTAATCCAATAGATGTGGAGGACCATTACCACTCCAGGCAGCCCCTCTATCAAGTGCTGAGCTTGTTAATGCTGATGTTGTTTACTTACTAGAGAAGTGGGTTGAGAGCTTTTGTTTGGGCTATGACGGAATCATAGTCAGAACAGTCACTTGAGTAATTTACTGTAGATTCCAGTCACTAGTCTAATTTAAAAATGCGATCCAGAGGCATCATGTCTTTACACAGGCATTAAAAAGACTAAAGCTCTGAGCATCTCTGATGCTGATTTGGTTCTGTGTTAATTAAAATGTCATATTTTCATTTATAGTTTTCACATTAATTAACATTATTTCTGAAATTATTATTATTTGTGGGTGCTCCACTTCACTTCAGGCCAATTCTTGTAACTAAAAAGAAACTTTATTATATTTAATATGCCATATTAGCCATATGTTCCCTAAAATATAAGTAACTTGTTTATTAAACTATGTATGTAAATGTAAATGTATGTGTCTGTAGCCTATATGTGTGTTGGTATACAGGTCCTTCTAAAAAAATGAGCATATTGTCATAAAGTTAATTATTTTCCATAATGTAATGATAAAAATTAAACTTTTAGATTCATTGCACACCAACTGAAATATTTCAGGTCTTTTATTGTTTTAATACTGATGATTTTGGCATACAGCTCATGAAAACCCAAAATTCCTATCTCAAAAAATTAGCATATCATGAAAAGGTTCTCTAAACGAGCTATTAACCTAATCATCTGAATCAACTAATTAACTCTAAACACCTGCAAAAGATTCCTGAGGCTTTTAAAAACTCCCAGCCTGTTTCATTACTCAAAACCGCAATCATGGGTAAGACTGCCGACCTGACTGCTGTCCAGAAGGCCATCATTGACAGCCTCAAGCAAGAGGGTAAGACACAGAAAGAAATTTCTGAACAAATAGGCTGTTCCCAGAGTGCTGTATCAAGGCACCTCAGTGGGAAGTCTGTGGGAAGGAAAAAGTGTGGCAAAAAACGCTGCACAACGAGAAGAGGTGACCGGACCCTGAGGAAGATTGTGGAGAAGGACCGATTCCAGACCTTGGGGGACCTGCGGAAGCAGTGGACTGAGTCTGGAGTAGAAACATCCAGAGCCACCGTGCACAGGCGTGTGCAGGAAATGGGCTACAGGTGCCGCATTCCCCAGGTCAAGCCACTTTTGAACCAGAAACAGCGGCAGAAGCGCCTGACCTGGGCTACAGAGAAGCAGCACTGGACTGTTGCTCAGTGGTCCAAAGTACTTTTTTCGGATGAAAGCAAATTTTGCATGTCATTCGGAAATCAAGGTGCCAGAGTCTGGAGGAAGACTGGGGAGAAGGAAATGCCAAAATGCCTGAAGTCCAGTGTCAAGTACCCACAGTCAGTGATGGTCTGGGGTGCCATGTCAGCTGCTGGTGTTGGTCCACTGTGTTTTATCAAGGGCAGGGTCAATGCAGCTAGCTATCAGGAGATTTTGGAGCACTTCATGCTTCCATCTGATTTCATTTTTCAGCACAACCTGGCACCTGCTCACAGTGCCAAAACCACTGGTAAATGGTTTACTGACCATGGTATTACTGTGCTCAATTGGCCTGCCAACTCTCCTGACCTGAACCCCATAGATAATCTGTGGGATATTGTGAAGAGAAAGTTGAGAGACGCAAGACCCAACACTCTGGATGAGCTTAAGGCCGCTATCGAAGCATCCTGGGCCTCCATAACACCTCAGCAGTGCCACAGGCTGATTGCCTCCATGTCACGCCACATTGAAGCAGTCATTTCTGCAAAAGGATTCCCGACCAAGTATTGAGTGCATAACTGAACATAATTATTTGAAGGTTGACTTTTTTTTTATTAAAAACACTTCTTTTATTGGTCGGATGAAATATGCTAATTTTTTGAGATAGGAATTTTGGGTTCCCTTACGAAGGGAACTCAACGATGCGTCGATCGACGCCATGGGAACGCCCCCAGCGTGACTGCGTCTGAAGCATCTATGTCAACTAGTCCAATGGAAAGAATGAGCGTCACGGGCGGGTGACGTCATGACCAGGAAATGATAAAAGCACATCCGGTGCAAACCGGCATTAGCTTCTGTTGCCTCAGCAAGCGATCTGTGTTATACTGTCTCTGTCTATTTATTGTTGTCTGTTGCAATTTATTCGGAAACGTTATGGCGAAACAAATGTACAAACAGTGTGTTCCTCCCTGCCCGCGTTATTTAACGGGTGGGGACACACACGAGCTTTGTGTCATTTGTTTGGGAGTGGAGCATGCGGTCTCAGCCTTCGAGGAGGCTGAGTGTCAACACTGTGAAATGCTACCGCTCCGCATGCTCCGCTCTCGCCTGTCACTCTTTGATGTAAAGAGTGGGCAGGCTCGCGATCCTCAGGGATCAGGACCCGCGTCTGCCGAGGCGGCGCGGAGAATGCATTCCTGGGGATCGCAGAAGGATCTTTCGGAGGGGTTGGAGACGGGTCCCTTGGCCTTTTCTCCTTCCTTACCCGGAAGATCCAGCGCTCTCCCCCCGGTGTCGGAAGCACGCTCTGCGGTTTCTTCCGCCCGGGGAGAGAGCACTCCATTACTTCAATGCTCTTCCTCCGAGGAGGTCGATGTTATGAGTATGGAGAGTGAAAGCACACACATGGGGGAAAAAGATTCACAATTTATTTCCCCAGCATATGATGAGCTGGTGGATGTTATGTCACGGGCTGTAGAAAAATTAAATATTGTATGGCCATCTGAGAATAAAAGCGCTCGTCCTAAAAGTAAATTAGATGAGCGCTTTTTATCGTCCACGACATTATCTCCACCACGAGAGCTTCCCTTTTTTCCCGATCTCCACAATGAAATATCAAAATCGTGGAATAAACCGTACTCTTCACGACTTTTTAGCCCTCAAGTTAAAACTTATTCGAGAATAAGAGGGCTAAAAGAGTATGGTTATGAGGCGATGCCCCAGGCGGAACAGAATTTAGCTAGCTATCTTTCGCCTGGTCCCGCATCGTCCCTGAAAGCCTCGGCTTTGCCCACTAGACCGCTTAAAGCCACCTCGGTTTTAGTGGGCAAAGCTTATACGGCAGCAGGTCAAGCTGGAGCATGTCTGCATACAATGGCAGTGCTACAGGCGTATCAAGCTGACCTGCTGGGGGATCTGGATAGTAGTGAGGGAATTTCTCATGACGATATTCAAGAACTTCGTCGTGCTACCGATCTTTCTCTCAGGGCTACTAAGGAGACCGCCAGAGCAATTGGGCGGTCTATGGCAGCCTTGGTAGCTACTGAGAGACATTTATGGTTAAATCTGTCAGAGATTAAAGAAAAAGATCGAGCTTTTTTATTAGATGCTCCGCTTGAACCTTCTGGTCTCTTTGGTGACGCAGTCCACGCGGTCGTCGAGCGATTTCAGGAGTCTAAGAAACAAGCTGACGCTTTTAAAAAGTTTATCCCTCGCCGTGTCCAGCCCCCTGGGGCTGCTGGGCGTGAGCAGCCCCAGCCGTCGAGCTCATCATATCATGTGCAACAGAAAGAGAGTGTTGCGTCTCATGCACCTCCACGTAGACACTGGAGACAGACGCAACCCTCTCAGCCGAAGTCTTCTAAGTCGAAGCCGGATCTGAGGACCGTTCTTCAGGCGAAGAAGACTTCGGCTCAGAAAAAAAAAAGGTCCTGATGTTCATGCGTCAGGCCTGTGAGGACAGCCCCGACCGAAGTAGAGCGGTGTACACCTCATTATACGGTGCCCGTTCCATTTCGGGGTCCTCACGAGACCGTTCTGCCAACCCTGCCACCCTTGGTGCTTCAGGGCGCAGCGGTCTCCAGCGAGTCGCTGATGCTATGCTGCGGCACAGCATCGGTTCCGCGCCCTCTGAGGGGGCGTTAGAGCAGCCAGTTCAGGTAGTTCCTGCCATGATGTTTCAGGCTCCAGAATTAGCTGTCTCAGTAACACCAGAGACCAGCCTCGAGAGGCTGGTTCCCTTAGTAAATTTTCTGGCAGCGTGGAAGCTTCTGCCGAATATTTCTCGTTGGGTCCTGCAGATTGTAGAAAAAGGATACAGAATCCAGTTTGGTTCTCGTCCTCCTCGTTACAACGGGGTGTTGCCCACAGTGGTGCATCCCGAGCAGGCTCTGGTAATGGAGCAAGAGGTAAAGGCCCTGTTAGCGAAAGAAGCTATAGAACAGGTGTACTCACCCGACCGAGAGTCGGGTTTTTACAGCCGTTATTTCATTGTTCCAAAAAAGGATGGAGGGTTGCGTCCTATTTTAGATCTTCGTTTGTTAAATCGGTCAGTTCAGAAACTAAAGTTCAAAATGCTGACACTCAAACAGATCGTGACTCAAATCAGATCCGAGGACTGGTTTGTCACGATAGATCTGAAGGACGCCTACTTCCATATCTCCATCCTCCCTCAGCACAGGAAGTTCCTAAGGTTTTCTTTCGGGGGCAAAGAATACCAATATCGGGTTCTTCCGTTCGGTCTAGCTTTATCACCCCGCACGTTCACGAAATGCGTGGATGCAGCATTAGCCCCTCTCAGGCTTCAGGGCATACGTATTCTGAACTACATCGACGACTGGCTGATTCCAGCGGAATCAGAGCAGTTGGCGGTTCGGCACCGAGGTGTCGTTCTCGCTCATATGCAGATGTTGGGGTTGAGGCTCAATGCCAAGAAGAGTGTGCTTTCTCCAGTACAGAGAACCACTTTCCTTGGTGTGGTATGGGATTCAGTGACAATGCGGGCCATCCTATCGCCCGTTCGTGTAGCTGCTATCCTGTCAGCCACAAAAGAGCTGAAGCTAGGCCAGTCACGCACTGTAAAACAGTTCGAGAAACTGTTGGGTCTTTTGGCAGCAGCGTCCAACGTGATACCTTTTGGCCTGCTGTACATGAGGCCTTTACAGTGGTGGCTCAGGACCAGAGGGTTCTCCCCGAGGGGAAACCCACTTCGTATGATCAAGGTCACGCGGCGTTGCCTTCGTGCCTTAGTTATATGGAGGAAGCACTGGTTCTTAACCCAAGGTCCGGTGTTGGGAGCTCTTTGCCATCGAGTTACTATCTCGACAGATGCTTCCCTCACCGGCTGGGGAGCGGTAATGGAAGGCCGCTCGGTTCAGGGTCTGTGGAAGAGTCATCATCTCTCGTGGCACATAAATTGCCTGGAGATGATGGCTGTCTTCAATGCGTTGAGGCAGTTCCTCCCAGACCTGAGGGGCCATCATGTGCTCGTACGAACAGACAACACATCAGTGGTCTCTTATCTGAACCGTCAGGGGGGCCTGCGTTCGCGTCTGCTTTGCAAACTGGCGCACCAGATCCTCCTGTGGTCTCTGGGGAAGGTACTCTCTCTGAGGGCAGTGTATATTCCTGGGGTCCAGAATATAGGAGCAGACATCCTGTCGAGGCAGGAGCTGAGGCCAGGGGACTGGAGACTCCACCCCGAGGTGGTGGAGAAAATCTGGGAGTTTTACGGCCAAGCACAAGTGGATCTGTTTGCGTCTCAGAATACGACGCACTGTCCTCTGTGGTTCTCCCTTACTCACCCAGCCCCTCTGGGGCTGGATGCTATGGTGCAGACGTGGCCGAGGCTACGTCTGTACGCCTTTCCCCCTGTTGCTCTGCTCCCAGGAGTTCTGGAGCGAGTCCGCCGGTATGGAATAAGCCTACTGCTAGTAGCACCACGCTGGCCAAGTCGGATCTGGTTTTCGGACCTGATCCATCTCCTAGATGGTCCTCCCTTCGAGATCCCGATCAGGAGAGACCTTCTGTCTCAGGCCGGGGGCACAATATTTCACCCTCGACCAGAGATTTGGAACCTGTGGGTTTGGCCTCTGAGGGGGCCCAACTCATAGAGAGTGGTCTTTCAGCCGAGGCTGCTGAGACCATTCTAAGCTCCAGAGCCCCAGCTACTAGGAAACTATATGCGCTTAAATGGAGAGTTTTCTCTTTATGGTGTTACCAACATCAGTGGGATCCAGTTAACTGTTCTGTGAACACAGTACTCGAGTTCCTGCAGGAGCGCTTTACGTCAGGCCTATGTCCTTCCACGCTCAAAGTCTACGTGGCGGCCATTGCGGCTTACCACGCCCTGGTGGGGGGTACATCGTTGGGTCGAGACCCCCTGGTTACACGTTTCCTTCGTGGCACTTTAAGGCTGAGGCCTGCAACTCGCACTAGGGTGCCAGCTTGGGATCTTGCTATAGTACTAGAAGGCCTTTCTAGGGCTCCATTTGAGCCCTTAGATTCGGTTTCAGATAAGTTTCTTACCTTTAAGACTATCTTTCTGCTAGCTATTTCGTCCCTTAAGAGAGTTGGAGACCTTCAGGCCCTTTCGGTTTCCCCCACTTGCCTTGAGTTTGCACCGGGGATGGTCAAGGCATTCTTATATCCAAAACAGGGGTACGTCCCTAAGGTGCCGACCTTGACTCCGAGGCCTATTGTGCTGCAGGCTTTCTGTCCTCCTCCTTTTGCATCTGCAGACCAGGAAAGACTGAACCTCTTGTGTCCAGTGCGAGCACTGGACACTTATGTGCATCGGACTTCTTCATTTAGGAAGTCCGACCAATTACTGATTTGCTTCGGATCACCTAAGAAGGGTCTTCCTGCTTCTAAACAGACGGTCAGTAGGTGGATAGTTGAGGCTATTTCACTTGCATACGAGTACTCGGACCAGCCATGTCCTTTGGTGGTCCGAGCTCACTCTACGAGGAGTATGGCGGCTTCTAAAGCCTTACTATATGGGGTTTCTCTTCGGGACGTCTGTGATGCGGCGGGCTGGTCCTCTCCGCTCACATTCGTTAAATTTTACAGTTTAGACCTGGATGCTGCCCCAGGTTCTCAGGTGCTTAGTGCTTAGTTACAACAGACTAACACTCAGGTACTTGGAATTCTGGCGCTTTGGGTATTCTCGTTCCCATGGCGTCGATCGACGCATCGTTGAGTTCCCTTCGTAAGGGAACGTCTCAGGTTACTATTGTAACCATAGTTCCCTGAGAACAGGGAACGAGACGATGCGTCACCCTGCCATACTTCCTGCATCCCTGTGATCGGCTTGCTTCGGCAATTTTCGAAGCTAATGCCGGTTTGCACCGGATGTGCTTTTATCATTTCCTGGTCATGACGTCACCCGCCCGTGACGCTCATTCTTTCCATTGGACTAGTTGACATAGATGCTTCAGACGCAGTCACGCTGGGGGCGTTCCCATGGCGTCGATCGACGCATCGTCTCGTTCCCTGTTCTCAGGGAACTATGGTTACAATAGTAACCTGAGACGTTTTCATGAGCTAAAATCATCAGTATTAAAACAATAAAAGACCTGGAATATTTCAGTTGGTGTGCAATGAATCTAAAATATATGAAAGTTTAATTTTTATCATTACATTATGGAAAATAATGAACTTTATCACAATATGCTAATTTTTTGAGAAGGACCTGTATACACACACAAACTCAGCGGACACTTTATTAGGTACACCTTGCTATGGACCCCCTTTGGCCTTCAGAACTGCTTAAATTCTTCGTGGCATTGATCGAACAAGGGGTTGGAAACATTCCTTAGAGATTTTTGATTCCTCAGAGATTAGGGGAGAGCCGGGACGATTGAAACGCGGGACGGATGAAACATTGAGATTTCCTTGAAAACCACTCACGTTATGTACATCAAATTTCGTCAGCACGTACAGCACGCAATGCCTATCAGACCCGCGAAAACATTTCTGCTTTACGTCTTGCCGTTTTAAAGTTAGAGCCGGAAAGCTGTTTTTGAGTGTGGTTAGTGAAATCTTTCGTGCGGTACTTTTTTTTGACTGACAAGTTGTATTTATTGTTTCATGTGCCATTGTAATAATAATACGGCAGGTGCATTAGTACTGCATCACACCCTTAATTGTATAATATCAGAGTTTTTTAGTTTACGGACAAAACAGGTTTAAATAGCTGGAGGCGCTGTCGGGACGGTTGAAACAGAGACTCGTGACAGTTAAACCTGGTCATAGGAAAACGACTCGGTTACTAACGTAACCTCGGTTCCCTGAGAGGAGGGAACGAGTATTGCGTAAGTAGCTTACGCTATGGGAAAACTCCTTTTCTCGAGAATATTGAAGTCTTTATGTAAAACGCATTGCAGCTGCACAGCTGACAGCAATGAACGAAGGAACTCGGTCATTGGCTGTGCTGCGGCAACTTGCTCGAACCAATGACGGGGCGACTCTGAATGCGCGACCAATGAGCGCGCTTCGTGCCCGCGCGCGTCAGAGCCCGCCAAGATGGGCGTGGCCAAGCTATATATTGGGCGCCCCGTCATGAGAGTTCTTTAGGTTAAAACGACTGAAGCGAACTAACCAAGCACAAGCACGGCAGCTTACACAATACTCGTTCCCTCCTCTCAGGGAACCGAGGTTACGTTAGTAACCGAGTCGTTCCCTTTCGAGAGGTCTCTCCTATTGCGTAAGTAGCTTACGCTATGGGAACACCATGCAAAACGCCGTGCGTGCTGAACTTCGCCTTATGATAGCCAGAGGCAGGTGCCTGAGCTAAAAAGCAAAGTTATCATCCAACTAGCCGGCAGAGGCGAGCTTTATATGTGGGAAAAAATACAGAGCGGCTAGAAGGCGCTCAGTGTGACACAAGCACATACATAATCTAGATACGAACTCGCAGTTCAACTAGCATTATGCTGATAGCACATTGGAATGCAATGTCGGGACCTGTAGGTTGTAGAATCTGATAAATGTGGACGATGAGGCCCAGCCTGCCGCCGCACAAATATCCTCGATCGGTATCCCGCTCGACCATGCCCAGGAAGAAGCCACACTCCTGGTGGAGTGTGCTTTGACTCCCCAGGGGCATTGAAGTCCCTTAGCTTCATAAGCCAGCGCTATAGCTTCGACTATCCAGTGAGAGATTCTCTGCTTTGAAACGGCGGAACCTTTCGTACGGCCGCCAAAGCATACAAACAGTTGTTCTGTCTGTCTGAATAGGGCAGAACGCTCCAAATACACTCTGAGAGCCCTAACGGGGCAGAGTAGATTAGCGTCGTGTTCGTCTGCTGGAGACGAAAGCGCAGTTAGGGAGATAACCTGTGCTCTGAAGGGAGTGGTGAGCACTTTAGGAATATACCCATGTTTCGGTCTAAGGACGACCCTGCAGTCGTTAGGTCCGAATTCTAGGCAGGCAGCGCTTGTTGTAAGCGCGTGCAGGTCGCCCACTCTCTTGACCGAGGCGAGTGCCAGCAAGAGCGCCGTCTTGAGCGAGAGCTGTTTAAGGTGCACGGTTCGGAGTGGTTCGAACGGGGGCCCTTTAAGAGCGTCTAGGACCGTAGCTAGGTCCCAGATCGGCACTGAGGGGGGCGTGAAGGGTTCATCCTCCTGGCGCCCCTTAGGAAACGAATAATTAGGTCGTTTCTTCCCAATGGACGTTCCATTACAAGGTCGTGTGACGCTGTGATGGCAGCCACATATACTTTGAGCGTGGAGGGGGTGCGGCCCGCCTCCAGAAGCCCTTGTAGGAAAACGAGTACACTCGTAATCTCGCATGTTACAGGGTTCAGGCCCTTGGTATTACACCAGTCACTGAACACTTTCCATTTCTGGGCATATAAGCGTCTCGTGGAGGGCGCCCGTGCCTCAGCGATGGTTTTTAGTGCTCCGCTCGCGAGGTTCCTGGGAACCCGTTGAGGGGCCATGCATGAAGGGCCCACAGATCGGGGCGGGGATGAAATATCATCCCGCTGGCCTGACTGAGGAGGTCTGGCCTCAGTGGAATCGGCCGTGGTGCAGATTGCATTTGCATCAGATCTGGAAACCATGTTTGGTTCTTCCAGAGTGGGGCTATCAGCAGCACTGCGTTTCCCTCCTCTCTGACCCGACTGATGACCTGTGGCAGCATCGCGATCGGGGGAAAGGCATATAAGGGGCGGTTCGGCCAGCTCTGGGCGAGCGCGTCCGTGCTTTTCGTGAAGAAAAGAGAGCAGTGCGCGTTCTCCTTGGAGGCGAAGAGGTCGATCTCCGCTTTGCCAAAGGTTTTCCATAACCACTGAATCGTCAGAGGGTTGAGAGCCCATTCTCCTGGGAGAATCTTGTCTCTGGATAGCATGTCTGCCCCCTGGTTCAGGGCGCCTGGCACATGCGCTGCTCTCAGCGAGCGCAAGTTGTGCTGGGACCATAAAATGAGTCTCCTGGCCATTGAATGCATGGAGCTCGACCTGAGTCCACCCTGGCGATTTATGTACGACACTACCGTCATGTTGTCCGTTCGGACCAGGACGTGTTCGTTTTTTAGATGTGGGAGCAGGGCTCTGAGAGCCAAAGCGACCGCTTTCATTTCCAGACAGTTTATGTGTAGGCGCTTCTCCGGGTTTGACCAAAAGCCGGAGACAGGCCTGCCCTCGTAAAGGGCTCCCCAACCTATTTTGGAGGCATCTGTCGTTATCATCTTTCTCCTTGTGTTCACACCCAGACTCACGCCTGACTGGTACCAGTCGGCGGCTTTCCAGTGCGTCAGGGCTTTTATACAGCCGTGGTTCGCTCTGATTAAAAAGCGGCCCGAACGCCACGCGTGAGTAGGCTCTTGAGCCAGCGTTGGAGAGGGCGCATATGCAACAATCCTAGCTGGAGTACGCCGATGCTGAGGCCATGAGACCGAGGATCCTCTGAAACCGTTTGACGGGGGCGCGCGCGCCCGCTCTGAATGATGTTGCAAGGCGCCGGATGGTGAGCGCGCGCTCCGATGAGAGACGCGCTGTCATTTGCATCGAGTCTAGAACTATTCCCAGGAAAGAAATTCTCTGGCTGGGAGATAGTATGCTTTTTGCAAAATTGATTCTTAGACCCAGGCATTCTAAATGGCTGATAATCAAAGATCTGTGTGTTATTAGCTGACTCTCTGATTGTGCTAGAACCAGCCAATCGTCGAGATAATTCAGTATTCGCACTCCCCTTCGTCTTAGGGGGGAAAGTGCTGCATCCATACATTTCGTGAATGTACGGGGAGCCAGGGACAGGCCGAACGGGAGTACTGTGTACTGGTACGACTGTCCCTCGAAAGCGAATCTCAGAAACGGCCTGTGATGAGGCGCTATTGGAATGTGAAAGTAAGCATCTTTCAGATCCACTGAGAGAAACCAATCTCCTGGGCGCACTTGCGCGAGGATATGCTTGGTTGTTAACATTCTGAACGAGCGAATCATTAGTGCTTTGTTCAGGTGTCTGAGATCTAGGATGGGGCGGAGACCGCCATCCTTTTTCGGGACGAGAAAATAGCGGCTGTAAAAACCTGTCCCGCTCAGAGAGGGGGAAACAGTTTCCACAGCGCCCTTTTCTATTAGTTTCCGCACCTCGGTGCGTAGAACATGTGAACACTCTTTTCTCACTTTCGTCTCGACCACAGTCGTAAAACGTGGTGGTCTGCGAGCGAACTGGAGCGAGTATCCGTGCTTTACTATATTCAATACCCATTTCGGCATATCTGGAATGTTTTCCCATGCCGCTGCGTGTACAGATATGGGCTGAATACAGGCTAGGGGCGGGCCGCTGTGACGTAGGGACCCGGCTAGCGAATCGCCTGAGCTCGTAGCTCTCAGAGGCGCGGGCGCGCGCTGAGCAGCTGAGTGAATGGGCGCGTGTGTGATTACAACAGCGCGCGCTGTGTTTGTAAAACTCGCAGCCTGAGCTGAGGTTTTGTTTGACACTGTAAGGGCAGTGTTTATAAGTGGGGGTGCATAAACAGTGGTAGGCACACTTTTATAATGTTTCCCGCTTTTACTGGGGATGAATTTATAACTGTGTGAACAGTGCTTGTGTGTAGTGGTGCGTACATGACCGTAGGCACGTGATCTACATTCATGGGAAGCGCAGCCTGAGCTGGGAATGAATTTGGCACTGTTTTGACAGTATCTGGGAATGCACACTTTGTGGACATGTGAACCCTTAGTGATGCAGGCAGAAAAAGACTCTTTTTGTGTTTTCTGTGCGTCGCCGTAAAAACGGCGTTTGTTTGCAGGTGAGCGAGCTCTGTGACTGGCCCATTGACTGCTGTATGGACATATCCAGCCGCCTGTAAGGGGATTGGGTAATGTTTGAGCTTTTGCAGAGAGAGTGGTCCGGCTTTTGCGAGACACGCACTCTCTCTTCTCATTTCTGTGGCTAGGACGGCTTTCGAGGCTCAGGGTTCAGCACAATCTTGGGCCGAGGACCCCGTCGCTCAGGAGGCGGCTTGCGGTTGTGAGAGCGCGAGCGTCGTCGAGCTTCAGCCTGAGGCGCGGGCTGAGAGGCGGTGGGAGCTGTTCTAGCCCGCTGCGGCTGTGGCGGTCTCTGTCTGCTCTGCGATGAGCTGGAGCACTTTGGCAGGAAATGACGCATAGCTTGTGAAGCGTTCTGGGCCTCAGTGAAGCGTTCGGCTTGTGAAAAGGCAGTGAAACCTTTAACCGCCGGTCCAAACAGCCCGCTGGTGGAGATAGGCGCATCGAGAAATGGCGCCTTATCCGCGTCCTTCATTTCAGTCAGAGTCAGCCACAGATGGCGCTCGAGAACAGTCAAATTAGCCATAGCACGGCCGATGGACTGGGCGGTGGCCTTCGTGGCTCGCAGAGCTATATCAGTCGCGCTGCGTAAGTCCCTGAAGGCTTCGGGTTCGGGGCCAGACTCGTCCATAGAGCGGAGAAGCTTGGCTTGGAACACTTGAAGTACCACCATTGAGTGAAGCGCTGATGCAGCTTGGCCGGTGGCGGCGTAGGCGCGACCGGCGAGAGCAGAGGTAGTGCGGCAGGGCTTCGAGGGGTGGGAAGCTTCGGCTTTCCATCCGGTGGTGGAGGTCGGGCAGAGATGATTGGCCACGGCCTCCTCGAGGGGCGGCGTTCCCTCGTAGCCTCTTTCCTTCGCGAGAAAGAAAAAGAAGGCTTTAGGCGCGCAGAGTGGGGGGCTTTCCACGACTTGGTGAGTTCGTCGTGAACTTCCGGGAAGAAGGGAGAAGGCCTTTGCCGAGGGGCCTGCTGGCGCCCCTGCAGAAACCACTCATCCAGTCGGCTCCGGGTTGGTTCTTCGGGAGAAGACCAATCGAGCCCGAGGTCTTCCACGGCCTTAGAGAGGACACGGATAATCTCAGTATCCATAGTGGAGCCCCCGCTCGTGCTAGCTAGCGTCGACGGGCGGGGTCGAGAGTGGAGCCCGGCCAGTCGTCCGATGCAGCGTCGATGGACAAGCTGTCGTCCATTCCCCCGTCGTCCACGGACGCGCCGAAAGTCGCAAGGCCCACCGCTCTGCTAGAGGGGTGTGGGTCCGGCTGGGTGAACTGAACCGGCGGTGGGGAAGGCAAGAGCAGCGGTGAAGCACGCGGAGACTGGCTCGGCGTGACGTCACTGAGGTCAGGTTCAGGAAGCCTCTGTGAGCGGCGCTTTTTCTTAGTGAGCGGCTCAAACAGAGGGGTGGCGATGGGCTCGCTCACGGCGAAAGCGGCGAGGCGAGCCCGTAGTGCGGAGAGACCCAGGTCATCACATTCCGGGCATCCGCCCTTGGTCAATGCAGCTTCTGCGTGGTCACGGCCCAGGCAGCGAGCGCAGATGATGTGACGATCCCCGTCCGGGAGAAGGTCTCTGCACGACGCGCAGGAAGGCATTTGAAACAACGCCTTATTGGAAAATTGCTCTTTCACAAATGTCGCGGGGCGGACAGATGTAAAATACTTGCGTATATGGCGCGCCGGATGGCTCAGTAGGAGGTGCTTGAAGGCGGCTGAAGGTGCCGACGTCCTCGTAGCAATCCCGCTGGTATGCTTTTCCACGGCGGCGAAGGCTTCCAATAATCCGGAGGATCCAGCGAAGAAGGTGTTCGCTGAAGGAGATTAAATCTAAAGAACTCTCATGACAGGGCGCCCAATATATAGCTTGGCCACGCCCATCTTGGCGGGCTCTGACGCGCGCAGGCGCGAAGCGCGCTCATTGGTCGCGCATTCAGAGTCGCCTCGTCATTGGTTCGAGCAAGTTGCCGCAGCACAGCCAGTGACCGAGTTCCTTCGTTCATTGCTGTCAGCTGTGCAGCTGCAATGCGTTTGACATAAAGACTTCAATATTCTCGAGAAAAGGAGTTTTCCCATAGCGTAAGCTACTTACGCAATAGGAGAGACCTCTCGAAAGGGAACACTCAATATGACTAAATCACTCAATATGACTCAAGGAATAAATGTAAGAATTAATTGTAAACGGATTTGTCTGTCTTCTTCAAAATAGCCTATTAGAAAATATGTTTGTAACAATATGTACATAAGTTACTTGTCAGGTATTGTTCATAAAAACAAGAACTAGATGAATAGTTACCGTTTAAACTGTTATGTTTCAACCGTCCCACCCCTGTGTTTCAATCGTCAGGGACGATTGAAACAAAGCCCAACTCCCGTTCAAAGTAAACTTTTACTTAAATCTTTCTATGTTTCTACTGAATAACACATGATACTAAGAGAACACATATGTGAGTTGTTGATCACACACACACAAAAAAAATCTATCTGTAACCTTATCTTAGAAAACAACGTTTATCTGAAAAGTGTTTCAACCGTCCCGGCTCTCCCCTACATATTGACGTGATAACATCACACAATTGCTGCAGATTTGTTGGCTGTCGCATTCATGATGCAAATCTCCTGTTCCACCACATCCCAAAGGTACTCTATTGGATTGAGATCTGGTGACTGAAGGCCATTTGAGTATAGTCAGAAGATGGGAACACTGTGGTCATAAAGGGATGGACATGGTCAGCAACAACACAGGATGGATCCATGTTGTTTATGCCAAATTCTTACATCTGGATGGCTCAGCAAAAAATCAAGACTCATTAGACCATGCAACGTTTTTCCAATCTTCTATCGTCCATCAGTTTGAACTTCAGAATGTCATATGACCATGCCTAAATGCATTCAGTTTGTGCCATATGTGATTGGCTGATTAGATATTTGCGCAAACGAACAGTTAAACAGGTGTATTTAAGTGGCCGGTGATCATATAACAGCTACCAGTGTTAACTTTGTTTTAAAAAGTGGGTGGGACAGGTGGGGGTATATAGTATACAATAGTACATTGTGTTGAATTTGTCGTTTAATGAGATCTAATATATGTTGTTAGTGGCGAGTATTTTTACGTGAATAAATACTTAGATCATCCGATTGTTATCTCTATGTACTTTAATGGTCCAGTGGCAGAACTTTTGCCAAGCGTGACAGAGGTTCTGGGTTCTAATCCGCACTAAGTAGAATGTTTTTTTTCCCCTCATCAAAACCGATTGTTTATTAGTGGTTGTATATCAAGCAGGGATATGTTTTTGTGCATTATGTTTTGTGATTTCACCGTAACGAATAAAGAGTCTCTCCGCAACGGATTGAAGCGCGCGTCCGTGTGAAGACTGTGCGCGAGTCACAACAGAACACTGCATCCGGGCCACTGATAGCAGCGGCATCGAGCACTTTGGTCACTTGATTTTAAAAACAACACATTTCAGATCGCCTCTTATTTAACAAACGAACGAAATGAATGTTCTACTAGAGTTAACTGGAGATGTTTTATTTATTCGTATTTATTTATTTATGGTGGGGACATGTCCCACCCGTCCCACCCGCAAATTACGCCTATGACAGCTACTATACAGATGCACCGATCGACTGGCCCTGGACCGGAATCACCCGATTTTCCGCATGTTCGGCCCGGACTGGTGACCGGTCGGTCAATCTCTCACGTCTTTCCGATCCCAAAGCTGTCCGTTTTGTTGCCAGCGGCCCAAGCAACGTCAGCTGCGCGTTCTTGCTCTTTTCTCTCCGACGGCGAAGTGCACACACACCTACCTCCTCTCACTCACTCATCTCTCATTCACTATGGTTAAATAGTGCTTATCGCGGATAATTTTACTTATTCCCGCAGGTTTCGCTCTTACATCAAAAGCGCGCACAACACTGTTTTCACAGTATTTAAATGCAACGCAAATTTTCGTTTATTTAGGCCTACATTTATTCATTTTTAGCATTTAGCAATTTATTTGTAATAAACTCTTTAAGTGGGCTATTTTAAGTGTTAGTCCAATTTATATGTTAAATTGTGTTTTTTTTTTAAAACATATGCGCAGAGTGTGACGTCATTGTGTGTGCGTAGAAAGAATTCGTTTGCAGCCGGTCAAAAAAAAAAAAAAGATTCCCGTGCCCCTGCATATGTTGTGTAACAGAATATTGGACATAAACTCTTAACGTGACAGAAGCATAATATTCCTGCTGCTGTCTGTCTTGTTATATCAAAGAACAAAAGACAAAGAAAATCACTCCATCTCTGCTCTTGTCTTGACTGAATAACTTTTGTAACTAATTGTTAGCATTATAATGTAGGCTATTTAATTTTTATACAATGAAGACTATCCAGTGTTATTTTACATTTGATTACTTTAATTTCTGTGGTATTTCTTACTATGCCATATAAGACACCTGAAAAACTTAAAGCCATGTTTATTTAATATTTCTCTTTTTTCTACTGCATTTTGTTTGCATCTGTGCATCTCTTAACACATTGTAAGTAGACACAATTCAACTATAGGAACAGAACACCAGCTGTCTCTACACAGGGAACATTGACCTCTTTTTCTTGCTGGTGACATAAAAATATACTTAAATATGGCAGTGATATTTTATTAACCAAGCACCATGTTCTGTCTCCATCCACAGGGAAAATGGAGGTGACATTAAAGCATAGCTTTTAGGAAATCTATTCAATACCTTCAAAAACCTTGACTGCACTGTGTGGGACCATCTGATAGTTTTAAGTAAAAAATATTATTTAATATGACTGAATCAACCTCATTAGGTAAGGTTAGACCATCGGAAGTCAATTGTATAAGGCTCCAGTCACACAGAAATGCAGAGTTTCACTTTCTACATTGTATAACCCAAGGAGTGTGGCATGGTATGTTGTAATAGTCACTTGGGTAAATCTCCTTTCATCCATTTTCAGCTAGGGAAAATCTACCCAGCTAAGGATGCACCGCCTTGGCATATGACATTACCTGCTATAGCACAGCGAGTGTTTTTTAGCCAAAGTGGATGTGATGTCTTGTCAACAACCCTTAAGGTCGTTTATATCTGGAACTGTCTTAAAAATAGGCCCAGAGGATTAAGGTTCACAGCACAGCGCTTCAGATATCAGGAAAGGAGATGAATCTGGTATAAGAATGTGTAAGATGTTGCAGAAAGTGGGTCAAAATGAAAGCAAGGTGTTCATGGGTTCTCTCTGGCTGTGCAAACAGACGATTGTGAAGGTCACCAGATATTTGATTTGCTTCAGTGATAATCTGCTTGTTTTTATTTTTTGGAAGTGTGCCAAATTATGCAATCTGTTCATTTCCTTTATGTTAGAATGAAAAGGGCAGTTTGAGGTGATGGCTGGTCTGGCAGAGAAAGCACAACTAATGCACTCAGATAATTAATGTGCTCACATAAATTTAATGATTAGTCCTGCATACTTACAAATGCATATTTTATTAAGGTAATTCAAGTAGCAGATTCCATTTGAAAGTCAACAAGAAATCAAAATGAAGCCTATTTAATTTCTTAATGCATGTTCTTGGTTTTATTGTGCATCAATCATTAGTGCATGTTATTCCAAATCAGAAAAATATATATTTTTTGCAGTAATCTTTATAATATGAATGAAGTGTACTACTTTTTTCATGTCTTCACATAATGCAAATGAAGCATTTGGGCATCATTTTAACAAACTTGCATTTCTGTTCTGGCTCTTTTCGGTGGGTAACACCCACTTCTCACTGTCCAATCAGTTTGCAATATTTAAAATTAACCCCCACCCAACATTTTTTTTCTTATTCAATATCCAGTTGCAAACTGGAATTCACGGTAACCGTAGCTAAGCCAAGATGGCAAGGCCTTTTTTACAGTCTCAATTCAGTTAAAGTTAATCCATCACTGCTATGTGTCCTGTTTCCAATTTCTTCCTCTTTCTTGACAAATCTTGGATCTCTCTCTCTCTCTCTCTTAATCAGCAAAAGAGCTCCGATTCTGAGAAACGACAGCTCATTCGCTTGCTCATTTCTTAGAACTTGTAAATTGACAAAAATGCCATGTCAATTCAACCCACGAGGCCTCCGACTCTTAATCTTTTGCTGTCCATTAGAGAACATGACAAGATAAATTGCTGTCACAGGCACTGTGTGAAAGAAGGCGCGCAGGTTCTCAGCTGGTTATTTCAAAAGAAGAAAATCCCCAATCTCTTTAATAACAAACCCTGCGGTCAGGGAAAATAAAGAAGGGAGGATTAATTCACAGCTGTCCCATATTTCCTTGTTTGAATTAAGATTATTAGAAGCTGCCCAATTTATTTATGTACAAGAAGCATGTTGTATGTATACGTAAGACTGCAATGTTTAAAAAAAAAAAGTTATTATAATTAGTATTATTATAAATATAACGAGCAGCACAACAGTTATCTGTGCAAAAGTAAAAGTTACTTTCGTCATAAGACTCACAGACGGAACAATAAAGTTCAATAACCTCACAATATTGTTGACTAAAACTTCTGAAGGGTTTATAAAAATGCACAGATCATCTCATCGACTCTCATAGAGTTAAGCTTGTTTGGAAACAAGCAGGTTATTATGTTTTAAATCACCCATAATAAACATTTGATATGCAGTTTTGCATCTCATGAGAGGAGTGCATGTTTAGTTTAGCTTCCAGTCTTCTCATCTGTTAAAAGCAACGGTTAATCCAGACAAATGGAATCGTAACATCTCTCTCGAATGACCTACATCTCTCTGGTACTGCTTTGACTTCAACACACACATACACAGCGTTTTACTGAGTAGATTTTATTTCATTCATAAATCAAATCATACAGAGCCGTGACAAAAATCATGCTGATTAGAAATTAATTTAATCAGTGATATGTAAAACAATCCATGTTGAATCAGAAAAGGAATTAGAAAAAGAAAAAACATACACCTACAGTAACCCAGTGCTACTACACTATTACAATGAGCATTAGTGCCTGACTCAAGGACAGTAGATGGACAGGATTGGTGACATTGAGAGATCAGTCACACAGATCAGAAGTGCAGCAGTAGGTATTCACTCCAGGCACACAGAACTCCTCGCATGTCCGGGAGAACACAGTGGCTGCAGTTAAAAACATATCAAGAAAAACAGGTCAATCATTTCTAGAATACAGAAGAAAAAAAAATACATTTTCCTTTTTTAATCACCAGTGGAGGGGTAATAAATATGAAGCTGTTTCAGGGTCATTATCATGAACTAGAACTAAAACCACAAAACAAAAAAAACATTCAAAACATTAAACTTATTTTATTTTAGTTAGCTGCCAACATTTAGTTTAAGTTGAAGTACTAAAATACATAAAACTAAAATGAAAAGTAAAATAAAAAACTAATAAAAAACTAAAACATACAAAAACTATATAGAAATAAAAAAAAATCATTTAAATAAAAATTATATATTAAAATATGAACACAAACTATAATAGTATATCAATGATAGCCTATTAAAATTATACTCAGTATTACTGACTATTGAAAATTCAGTAAATAACTAAAATATTATTGTTTGCTTACCTGTTGCAACCGTTTTGCAGAAATTGCTTGAGGTTGGGCATTCAGTTGGGCTCTTGCAGTCCCCATCCACACAGGTGTAGCATTTCAGCGAGTGCACTGATGAGAGATTACATATTAGACAAATAGATGATAGTGACCTTTTTCTGCACTTTATCAGAGTATTTTCAATTTTAAAATTCCATACACACTCCGAGACATGATAGCTAGCAATGTCCAGTTCGTTATATTAGATAGATAGATAGATAGATAGATAGATAGATAGATAGATAGATAGATAGATAGATAGATAGATAGATAGATAGATAGAAACGTCTTTTTTCTTACCTGATGCACTGCAGAGGAGCACCACAATAAAAGCACACACTAGGGCCTTCATGATGAAAAGTGGTCTGGTCATGCAGAGGAACTTGATTCTTTATATACCTTGGGCACACCTTTTACCGTAAATACATTCTTCGTAACGCAGAACAGTAATGTAGCATTACAGGTTTCATGTAACCAAATATACATGTCAGCTTAGTTCCTTGACAAGGAAGCACAATTATTTTGTACATTGCAGTTCTGGTAATTCTCTGTGCATAGCTTATTGTCTGTCCTTGAGTCTAGATGCAAGATTCAAGAACTTATCAAGCCTGTAACTCTATGGCATCTTTTTCAACCTTTTCAACTCTTTGATCCATCTTCTGTCATCTGATAATTTAGTTATTTTAGGACTAAGATCACAATCTATTTTCCAGCATAACACCCTCAGAAATAAACCATTTGATGTCACTATTTTCAAATATCACAACTAACTCTGAACTGTTTTGACTGTGCTTTGACTTATTAAACAAGCAAGCCCAGCCCAGGTGAGAAAAAGTAGCACAAAAGTATGTAACATTACTTCCCATAAAAAGTAATTAGATTAGTTACTTTTTAGGGAGTAACACAATATTGTAATACATTACTTTTAAAAGTAACTTACCCCAACACTGATTGAAACCATAAACCACCATATTTTTGTGAGATGGGCATCTAAAGTGCAGAGCCCTTAAATTCAAATTCCGCCTGCATTTCTAAGCCTGTCAGGTACCATAGAAAACCATCCAATTAATCTCCCCACGAACAATCCTCTGGTGTTCCACAGGGATCTGTACTTGGACCACTTCTCATTCTATACTAAATCACTGTTATTTCACAACCTCTCATGGCCTCTTCTTACCTCTTATTAAGAATGCAAATCTCATCTCAAAATAGAAATTACTAGCCAGCTAGCAAAATGATCTCTAATAGCAAAGACCTTAGGGACATGAGGCCAAGTGAATTCAATGCTTATTACAGCTGGGGCATGGACAGGCCTTATGGATAATCTTTCTGAAGATTAGTATTGTATTGTGTTTAGGCATTGGCATTTCCATAGAGGTTTGAGGCTAGTTATTGCTTTGAGGAGAGATCTCAGGGGATTGGAGGCAATTGCCAATATTCAGCTCTCTAAACTAAAGTCAGGTTGCCAAATATGAAGAATATTGTCCACTTGAGAAACCATATCAGACAAGAAATTTCACAGCGTAACACAAAGTTGTCATGAATGTGGATAAGACAATGGATTAATAACTTAGTTAGAGCACATGGTGTTCATTAAACATTTCGATTTCATTGCTAGTAATCACAAATTTCATTAAGAAATGCACTGTATTTCTTGATGATAACATAATATGTGATTAGTAATTTAAATATGTAATTTTAGTAAGTGAAGATGTGTAATCTAGGATGAGGTATCTGTGAAAACAAAGAATACCTAAAAAAGCCATAATGATCTTGAAATCATTAGGTAAATGCTGTAATATGGAGATTAAAAAACACAAGGGTCTAACTAACACAGACAGCAGGGGGCAACAAAGATCAAAAGTAATTAGACAAATATTTAGCAAATACTTCATAAAAAAAAGGTAAAAATAATACTGGAACACATATGGATGAATGTGTTTATAATACTATTAAAGGGGTGGTTCACCCAAATACAGATTCTGTCATTTACTCACCCTCAAGTTGTTCTAAACATGTATGAGTTTCTTTGTACTGTTGAACACAAAAGAAGATATTTTGAAGAATGTGAGTAATCAAACAGTTGCTGGTTCCTTTTTTTATATTATGGAAGTCAATGGAGACCAGCAACTGTTTGGTTACCCACATTCTTCAAAATATCTTATTTATATATACAACAGAACAAAGAAACTCATTCAGGTTTAGCACAACTTGAGGGTGAGTAAATGATGACAGAATTTCCATTTTTGGGTGAACTATCCTTTTAATATTTTCTAAAAAGATATGTTTTTTTTACACTTCAAATTTATCATTGCATATATGCAGTATTTAGGGCTATAATTTTGACAGCAATGCACAAGTAGAATCAGAATTCTACTACAAATATTTCATGCCGTGCGCTTAATACAAAATATTGTCTTAATTGAAAGCTATGAAAATATTTCAGTTTAATATACAAAATTTGCATTTTATAATTAATGCTTAAGATAATTATGACTTTGGTAGAAGAACATCAGCATTCCTCAGCCTAAACATCCATCTATTCATCTGTCTGTCTCTTCTCTTTATTTATTCATAAATCACTCAGCCATACATCTATCGATCCATTAATTCATTTTTTAATAAAAGTAATTTATTGGAAAGCTTACAGTTCTTTAGTAGGCCTATACCACTTAACAAAATGAAATCTTCTAATGTAATTTGATGCATTAAATGAATTGCTAAAATTTCCATTTTGTAAGCAATTTAATTCCTGTATAAATAATCACTTCGATAAAACATTTGGGATTTCATTTTGCTTCTAAGAATACCGGTGACAGTGATCATGACTTGTGATTTAGGGTTGCCAGGCTTTATGGTTGAACTTTAGAATAGCACAATTTACAAACTTCTTCACAGGCTTTTTAAGCAAATAAAGTTGAGTGTTTTATGGTTTTGAACTATGTGTTGGCCATGTGACCTTCTGAAGGAGTTCTGCAGTGACATCTCATAATTCCTTCACCTGTGCCAATGACATCCAGAGGAATATGTCTAGAACATAACAGTCTGTCTTGCAACAAGCAACTTGCAAGAATATAAATAAAACAAGCACAGTAAGAAAATTAATAAAATAATTGAATCTGAAATTTTAATAGCAGTTTATTAGAATTCATATTACTTAAAAGTAATTTATGGAAACAGCCCTAAATTAGCAAGCACTGCAGTACGATTGACAGCCAGCAGATGCTACCATTGAGCCAATCAATGTGCATGACTTATTTTGTTTGCATTTCACGGCTAAATAGCTAAAAAATCTCCTCAGAATACAGTTGGCCAAAACAACCCACAATTCTCATTTAAACAACCCAACAACATCTCTGAAATAAATGACACCATTTGCAAAGTGAAACAGTCTGAAGGGGCGAGTAGTCCGGTCTTGCTGCTTAAAAAAAAGTCATTCTCTCTTCCAAAGCGCAATGAACTGACTGTAATGAATAGCAGAAAACTTCTGATTTCCCATCTCCCTCTGTAAATGGCAGAAACAGTGTGTCCTCCATTAGGCTTCATAAATCTGAGCTGATGTGACAAAGGGTAATGAAGCAGCTTTCTAATCGGCCTGCCCACGGCCCCTTCGTCACACTGCAGACAGGCCTGTTTCCAAATGCAGGAATGGTTAACAGATTACCGAACAAAGCTAAACACACAAACATTTATTCCCAGAGCCAGACAACGGCATCATGTATGTCAATAATGCTATACGTGAGTGAAGGCTTCGCTAAATGCAGCTGAAAGTTGCTAGCATTTATAGAAATCAATAATACAACACCCGACAAGTTTATTGAAAGAAGACTCGGTAATGATACCATTTATCCTCGAGCTAAATATGCCTAACCAGAACCTCTGAAAAAGAACGTGTCCATTTCGAAATGCTGTTTTATTATATAAGGGGCTCTGTTTTATAAGAACAAGAACTTCTTATAAACTTGGGAGTCGCGCTTTACCCTCTTAGGTGTGTGGAGCAACTGCAGCAAGATGATATTAAACTCTCGTCTTGTCCCATACAGTACACGTGTTCCTCTTGTCCTTGTCACTGAATTGGAAGGGAGCTTACTACAGCGAGACCTGGCTAGCGCTTTATCACATAAACCTTCGGTATACCTAATCAAATAACCACCCGGGCGTGAAAACATATTCCACTCTGTTCACGTAGCCTTGCGATGAGTGCCTTGCAGAATCAAACAGGACACGGGATTAAGTGATGGAGTCGGAGTCTTCCAGAGGGCCTTGTGCTACAGCGATTAGGAGAGAGGTATTACTGAGATTACGGGCGGTACGACACATAAAGAATGGGGACAGAAGTGCAAAGTAGCTCTCCAAGACCTATCAGGTGCTCATCTGTTAAAATATCCCCTCGTGGTAGAGTTTTCTTTTTTAAATAACAATGCCTGGAGCTTTTATTTACAGCAAATTTCACACCTGAAGGTATATTGTAGCAGCTGAATTTGGTCAAAGAAGAAAAAAATGTTGATTTGAAAAAAAAATTAATAATTAGCTAAGGGAAAATAAACCTTACACCAGAAAAATAAATAAACTGGAGAAATAAAACGGAGCCCTTTGTGGCAATACTTAACTTTTTTAAAAAATACACATTTATATATACAGTGGGGTCCAAAAGTCTGAGACCCCCCAAAAAAAGGGAACATTATTTTCTTTCAAATCTAGAAACAATATAATACATGTTTTATTATTGTTGCATTTTTAGAACATTTTTCTTTTTCTTTGAAACTTAGAATCAAAGAAATAATATTTAACATGTATTATTATTAATAACATTTATTATTCTTTATTTATATTTAATAAATATAATAAAAAATAAATAAATGTAATTAAACTTGTATTATTAGCCTATATAATAATATAATTTACAGAATATTATTTTTATTTTAAAAACCAAACTGCGTGATAAAAAAATGATATATAATTATCATGATTATTATTATTATTATTATTAATGATAAATTAAATGTTCTTGCTTCAGTTAAAGCCTCAACTCCTTCTCAACTCCTGAGAAAACAGATGACAATCCAAATACTTGCAAATGCAAAATAAATGCATTATCACATGGTCTCAGACTTTTGGACCCTGCTGAATATTTTATAATACTGTATTTATCTTTTTTTTTTATAGATATTTGACACTTGCAGTGGTGAATACTGGCTAATGGCTCTCTAAATCCACATCCCTTTCTTTGTCTCTCTGAACTCCTATCTTTGCATTCGGCTGAGAGACTGAGAGGTTGTGACCTCTGTGGCCTTTTGTTCCCTCAGTGAGTTGGGTTACAGACAGTGCCTCATCAGCCATGCTGTAGATGACCTTCTGTACTATGCAGGCCATTGGCCTCTCTGTTTCAGTGTTAAAGCTGCCTTTTATAGAGCAGCCTGGCCCAGCAGCACGCTGCGAGACAAACAGAGACAAATGGCCTTGTATTTTTTCTTCAGAATAGTTAAATCAACAAGTGTGACATAGAAAATTGGTGTAAGGTGGATTAGTGTGCACATACACACACATTTACTTAGCTATCTAAATGGGGACATTGCATAGACGTAAAGGTTTTTATACTGTACGAACTGTATATTCTATCCCCTTACACTAACCCTACACCTAAACCTACCTATCACACAAAAGAAAAGCATTTTTACATTTTTAAAAAATCTTTATTTACTTTTGGTATTTTTTCAGGTTTTGGTAAATTCTGGGTACAAATTTGTCCCCAAAATATAGTTAAGTAGGTACACACAATCACACGCACACACAAACACACAAAATGTATGTTGATATCAATGTAAACTGTCTCTCTGAAATCTAAGACTTTGCTAACTTTACAGCGATACTTAGGTTGCTAAAGTATAAGTAAGATACAGTGTCCTCTGTAAGAGGCTCTCAACGCCGTTACAAGAACTCTCGGAGTCCCAGGAAGTATTTAAAGCTCAGACGTGATGCTGTAAAAATAATTCAAAGAGCAGGAAGAGGAGTTATTAAACCCAAAAGGAAAGTTGCACAAGAGCGGAGGGGAGTTCAGACAGCAGTGGTCTTTGATGAGCGTATCCGGACTGGGCCGGATGAGAGCTGAGTAATGTGGGGGAGCTTTATCCAGGTGCACACATTGTGCTCTTGAGTCTAGCACTCTTTTCTGCCCTCATCCGTCTCTCTTTCTCTCATTCGCTCTCTTCTCCCCCCTTTCCCTTTTCTGTCTATTCAGTTCGAGCGCCAGGAGTCAGATAGATGGTCCAGCTGCATCCTCTTGGTCACTATGTGCCAGTTTATTTAAGGTCTTCTTGGAACAGAGACCTCCCTGTGAAAGTCTTAATATATTGCCTGTGTGTTCGTGTTTGCCTGTGTTTGTTCTCGGGAGAGTAAGTCACGGTCCCTAAATACATCTCAGGGTCGGTTAGATTTAGAACGCTGAGTAAATACTACACCGATTTTGCTTGCGAGAAAGGGAGTGTAGTTATGACTTTCTCATTATGTTTTGGACTGAGGAGGTCCATAACACCTGGAGAAAGCTATCCATTAGCATTCCCATTCATCTCAATGGCACTTTCTCAGGATGGCACAAGAACAAGGATGCACACAGTTCCAAAAGTCTTCAGTAGCGACTATTTTGAGGTGTGATGTGACAGGCAACAATTTAAGGCTAAATACTGTTGTAATACTGTTACAATAT
This sequence comes from Gila orcuttii, assembly GCA_026230005.1. NCBI lineage: Eukaryota > Metazoa > Chordata > Actinopteri > Cypriniformes > Leuciscidae > Gila > Gila orcuttii. The sequence continues at coordinate 27,172,297 of JAPDVR010000009.1, read as the reverse complement.
AATTATTCTTTTTTATTTACTGTTTTCCAAAAATTTGGGGTTGGGAAATTTTTTTAATGTTTTGATACTGTACCCCAGTCTTCAGTGTCATATGATCCTTCAGAAATCATTCTAATATGCTGAGTTGCTGCTCAAGAAACATTTATTATTGTTATTATTATTATCAATGTTGAAAACAGTACTGCTTAATATTTCTGTGGAAAATGTGATACGTTTTATTTAGGATTCTTTGATGAATAAAACAAATTCTTTGGTAACGTCATAAAATCCAAACCGTCCTTTTTTATTCATTTAATGCATCTTTGTTTAATTAAATAATTGAATAAAATAATTTCGTTCATATCTATAATATATATATATATATGTATTACACACATATATATATAATGTATCACAGCTTCCACAAAAATTTAAGCCGCACAACTGTTTTCAGTGTTGATAATAAAAAATGTTCCTTGAGTAGATGTCACACTTCCTCTGTCTGCAGTTCCCTCATACACTCCATACTCCATTCACACACACGTAGTAACCACATATCACTCAAATTGCTTTAAAAAGTGGGTGGGACAGGTTTGGGTGGGTGGGGTACATTTAAATAGTACATTGTTCTATTGTTCACATGGTTTTTACGTTATTTTTTATAGAATAAATGCAGCCTTGGTGAGCAGAAGAGACTTGTAGTTGGCTAACTGGGCAATGCTACAGTACGTAATAGTAGATTTCCCCCAAAATGTACTTCACAAATTTATACTCAAACACACACGTGTGTTTGAATTAATAGCTATGCATAAACGAAAACCACTCTCTGATGCCCAGTCTGGTAACTTCTGACCTGGAACGGGCTGCAAAATGCTCCTTGACTCCACAGAGAGTCAGGTTTGTCATTTTTTATTCAGAACGGTCAGTCACACCACTTCTAATTGCGATTTCAAATAAGCAATATAGCCTTTTTTTTTTTTTTTTTTGGGGGGGGGGGGGGGTTCCTCACCAGTTTTCAGCTGCTATGGGTCATCCACAGGCCATCAATATTGATCACCTTTATATATGAAAAACACTCCATCCTCATGATAATGACTTGCACTATTGATTCATTAATTTTATGTTGACAACAGCTGCATTAACATTAGAAAAATTAAATATGTTGAATTTATTCAAGTGAATCAATTATTAATTTCATTCATGTATGCATATTTATATTCATTCATGTATTATATTATGCAGATTTTGAAGGCTGTAAAATGCCACAGTCCTTCAATAGACATATGACTTCACATTATACAGCTCAGCCTGTCCTGTCCAGGAGGAGGTGACTCAGAACCTTTATTGCACCAATACTGCCTACTCATCTGCGCTATCCCTGCACAGCCTGTGCTCTCCTGCGTCATAGAACAGTGTCCTCACTGGGACCTTTAACTTTTTGTGACCCCTGAGGGGTGGATACCTTCATTTCCTGCCCTGCTGGTGACTCACACCCATCAATGAAGGTGTTTATCAGTCTGACCTTTCATGACCTCTTCTGTTTCCTGCTGATGACTGGATGACCCTAGTGGGTGACCTCTTGTTGATTTCTATCTGGTTTTTATCACATATTCAGTTTATGTCTCAATGCATCTTGTCAGAAGGGCCAGTCAGAAGCATCATGGCTGTTCAAAGTATTTTTTTTTAGCTAAGTGGAAATTTAATGCAATTTACACACACACACACACACACACACACACACACACACACACACACACACACACACACACACACACACACACACACACACACACACACACACACACACACACAATATGTATATTTGAAAATGTGTTCCCAAAATGAAAACCTATACAATTATGTTAGCACTTATTTACAAATAAAAAGATCTACATAGTTGTTAGAATGTGTTCTTTCCCCCCATTGGTCATGTCTTATCTTGCTCGAAGCAGCAAGTGAGACAAAACTGCCAAAAAAAAAAAAAAAAGATGTACAATTACGACCCTGCCTCCAGCAACTTATAAATGTGTCATCATGACAGAGTATGATAATGTTTGTGTAATGCATGTGCATTTTAATTGCAAATAGATTTCCTTTTATAAATGACAAAAAACATTGGAATTCAAAATAAGAATAAGATAAATATGTGGATTATTTTTAAGTGACACATATTATTCCACTTATGGGTGCTGAATACAACTAAAAAAATATTTTTACAGATTCTTTTGGCTTCCATCACATGTAATTGTTTCATTTCATCTCAGCATATGGGACTGTAATCGTTGCTTTTCAGGCAGCAGAAACAATGAGCTTTTTGATTAAGGATCCAATATGACCAATTACCACACTGTAACTAGCCATGTTGGCAGAATGTAGATGACAGAAGATCTTTAATGGCTTGTACATTGCATAACAGCATGGATGAACAAAATTTGTTATCACCATATTAAAATACGATGCACATTTATCACCACAAAACGAGTTTAAAAGCATGGATTACTTGGCAGACAGCATTGTCTTACTAGAAAATTACGGAGACAATTTACAAGGTGACCCTCTAGTCTAAAGTATCATTTATAATCTATTTCAGAGAAAGCATTGTTTAACAACAACAACAACAACAAAAAAAAACATGTTGCTATAAAAAAGTGCAAAAATTTGAGTTTGCACTGGCATCTAAAAAACTGTCAGTGCCATTGTTTTGTCTCAAGATGCACACCATTAAGGTTTTTTTTTTAAGGCACGTCTTTAAAAGCTACTTAAATGTCCTAATTTAACAAAGGCATTCTCCAGGCTATTATATTATGTTATATTATTATTATTTTTTTAGTAGAAAATGTGAAAAAGCATATTCTGCCTGAGCACAGGCATGAGGTTGCCAAAGACGTATAAAACAAGCATACTGTAAATGTAGCCTAATTTTGTTATTCCACAATGTGCTTTGTGAAAGATGAACAGCTTCTAAATGCATGACCACAACAAAAAGTGTATCTGAAACTGCGTTTTTTAAGTTACCTCAAAAGCAAGGCCAAGAACACGGACTATGCAGGAAGAGGCATGGGAGGGGCAGAGCCTTCATTGTCTCCTTGAGGACCTTGCTACACTTCATCATACATTCCTTTTCATCTCCGTGTCCTCAACTTCCAACGGTTTTCCGCATCACCGCCGCTGGAACGCACAGTACGTGATCAGGGTGAACCTGCCGGCTGTGGGAATTGACCCTCTATCCTCAGTTTAGATGTCAATAGTGGGCAATTTTTTCCCTCTTCCTCAAGGTCATTGTGACCTGGAGTGAATCCATAAGAGACTAGCCTAATTACTGAGCAACAACAGGCAGTGCTGGAATAACCTAATTATTCTTGGCACATATTAGATAAAGGGGCCTATTGCTGGCTTTCCTGCAAGGGGCCTGTTGAAAAGGAATTTGATTTCCCCAAATACTTCACCACCAGATCTCTCCTTGTGTTAATTGGGTACTCTTCCTTGCAAAACTGAAGGATGGCTCTTGGAATATAAAGGGACAAATCCTCCAAAAATGTCCGTCCATCCATCCATCCATCCATCCATCCATCCATCCATCTATCCATCTAGCGAGTCTAAGATCACTGTTTTGTAGCTCAGAAGAGATATGTTTTCCCCTCAATTTATTTAACCCTTTCCACAAGGTGACTTTTATTTTTACAAGATGGTGAGATGAAAAAGTCACTGAGTGGATCTATGCAGTTTTATTTATGGATCTGTTTCTCTTCAGTCAATCCTACCCCCTGAATAAGACACGTTGTGCAGTGGACAACAAACTAATGGAAGTTCCCCTGCAGGCCATACCAGTGTGATCCTCATTGACCATGTCATGATGAATTAGCTTCAGCTATAGGCAGCTGGCTTTCTTATAATACACCTACAGGTCAGGAGCCAGAGTTCCTTGATTTGTTATGGCCACAGTAAAGAGAAAGGTCTTCGGATGTATGTTCTTTTAGTGACTCACTATCTATAAACAGAGAATTAAGCTGGAACATAGAGGAAACAGTAGCTTATATTTGGATGTGCGCAGTCAGAAATAGAATCAGAGATATCACAAGGTTATTTTGTTTGTTTTCTGATTTAAATCATTAAAATGGCTGCCATTGTGTTTACTGTCATTTTATTCGTCCAGTAAATTAGCAGTACATTTGGACAGTGCATTTGGTAAACACCTTGCCCAAGGGTACAGTAGAGATGAGTGACCTTTCAGTTTCTGGGTTACTTGGATCCAACCCTATAACCTTTAGCCATCAGTGGTTGTCAACTAGGTTTGCTTTTGGACCCCGATTTTACACTTGACTTAACTCCAATTTCTCTTCTATTTAAAAAAAAAAAGCTTAATAAATTAATTTTAATTTAATTAAAAATATTTTAGAGTTAATTTCACTGAACTATTAATTCAATCTATACCTGTGTCATGTGGGGTATTCCAGAAAGCAAGGTTAACTTACCAGCACATGCCTTGCTTATTTGAGGTATGCAGGTTCCACAACTAGAGTCTGGAGTAAGTTCAGTCAATCCGGAGTATGATACTCAGAGTTACAGGTATTCCAGCGATCACGTGGTATAAGGAGGAGCTCTCAGAAAATTCCCATCTTACAAGCTGTAATTATGAGCTCTACAAGAATGTGAAGTTAAAATCTTGTAATTATGGTAATTACAACATGGCGTGAACGCACCTATACTTCTTTATTCTTCTTTTGTTTTGAGGCGATTTACATTAATAGTGCATATCGTCATGAAATCTGTCAAGCCCACTGGAGCCTCATCAGGACATGCATGCGCTGAAGAACTCAGAAGTAAACTAACCCTGGAACATAAGGTTATGTTCAGAAAATAAGTTGCTGTGGCTACTTACATACCCTGAAAGTTACCTCAGGTTTTGGAACAGAAAGTTGATTTTATCCACTTTACTCTGAGTAAACTTACCCAGGTAAGTCGAATAACCTGCTTTTTCGGAAAACCCCCTTGTTCTCTACTCCCTTTGTCAAACTGTTGTCAGAGTATGAACTGACAAAGGCTGAATTATTCTTCCAGAGAGGAATGCCACAATGTTTCCACGGAAGCGCTGGTGCAGCAAGACTTCATATTCAGATCAATGTGGCGTCCAATAACATGTTGTGTTTTCTTCTCAATGCGCCTTGTGTCTGCATGGCTATGTGTGTGCGTGCTTGCATATGGTGCATGTACTAGTGTGAGCAAGTGCGGTGTTGAACAGCAAAGGCTGATCATGGTGTTTGAGCTTGTAGCCGCTGATGCATGAAATGGAACTCAGACAAGCAGTCTGCTTAAGCCTGTCCCCATGTCCTCCTCCATATACCTACATCACTCCATTGATTTTGCAGCAAGAGATGGAAGTGGGGGTAGAGGTAATGCTGGCCTTGAGTTTGTAAGTCCTGTAATTCAGACACCGACATGTTTACAATCCAGAAAACATTACACACATTCTCTAATTAAGAACTTAATAAAGGAACCCAACAGGTTAAAAAGGATCAGATGTGATAAATGGTGTGTTTTCATGTTTTATGGGGACTTTCCATAGATCCAATGATTTTTATACTGTACAAACTGTATATTATATCCCCTACACTCACCCTACACATAAACCTACCCATCACAGAAAACATCACACACACACACACACACACACACACACACACACACACACACACACACACACACACACACACACACACACACACACACACACACACACACACACACACACACACACACACACACACACACACACACACACACACACACACACACACACAAATATATATATCTTAAAATAAATAGTACAATTTGAAATGAGCCTTTTACATCATCTTTGGTTGATTTGATTGCTTCTATAGAGTGAAACCATCATTAGATAAATGGAAATTTCTCTCTGTGATATGCCAAATTAAAGGTTGTTAATCAAGAAAATACTAGTTTAGCATAATATAATAATAATAATGTTTGTTGATGTCATTAATCAAAGATAATGTACAGTGTTTCCAAGAAAATCTGTTATTTTCATTCTAGGGGATCTTTGGGTTGTCTGAGAGTCTGACAACTAGCCTACTGCTTTAAACCACATTCCTCTTGCAGTTTTAATTATAATGATAACAGTATTTTACTCATACTGCTCATACATCATACTTCTCTAGCATTCTGTTTGCAACTACAAAATTCAACTACTCAAAATGACTGAAAAACTATTCTAGGCAAATAAAACATCACAAAATGAGGTGCAGAAGGCTAAAGCCCTTGGGATTCTGGGATCTGTCTTTTGACCTCCAAAAGCAAAGTAGCAAGTTAATGAACATCCATTACAACAAATCACACATGGGCTTGGAATGCTAAACGGGTCTTAATTGCAAACCCACTACCAATGGAAAATGCACACCTCTGCAAATGGCAGATGGTTGATCCTGATCAATAGCAGGCATGCAACTATCAATTGCAAAATCAATATTGTTGTATTTGGTTCTCCAATCTACTGTCTTGTTGGAAATAAGGGCTCTAACAGAGTGTCCACGGATAACGAGCTTGACCACTGAGACCTTCGTCTTTATCTATCAATGGGTCAATCCTCAAGTCTCTAGTGACCTGAGGCTGGTGTGGTTCTTCACCACATAGCCATTTAGACCTATTGTAAATGTTTTTTTTTTCATTGCTTAGAAGTTTAGTGCACCTAAAAATGCTAATTCTGTCATCATTTACTCACCCTTGTGCCATTTCAAATCTGTATTTCAACTGTTTTTGTCCATAGAATAAAAAATCTATTTGGTCTAAAAGAACATTTGGCACTACTGATTTTCATTGTCATTAAAAAACATTTTTCAAAATATCTTCTTTTGTTTTCCACAAAAGAAATTCACGACATGAGAGTAAGGCAATTATGCCAGAATCTTCATTTTTGGGTGAACTGTCCCTGTAAGATATTGTTTGACTTCATTAGCTTCATAAATACCTGAAGGCCTAAGGTTTCTTATTTTTTTTTTTTGCACTACACTTAAAAAGCTAGATATTTACTGCTCTGTATTAATAAGGAATATTTAATGAGACAACACAGGTAGTAAACCAAGCAAATGTTCATTTCTGAGTGCTGTCGAACATCAGAACACACCCTCTTTTTCCATATTTCACATAAGCCTATCTATTAAACGACTTTCAATGCACCAATTTGTCTTTGGCAGATGAATGTCCTTGTTGGCACAAGCTTGCTTTAGTCCCTGTTTTAGCCTGTAAATGCCATCTGTGATTGACAGAGAGATATGAGCCAAGAGTACATGCCTGGGCAAATGGTGTCCAGTAAATGCTAAAGTAACATGGATTATGGTTTAATTTGCTGAAGGATGATGGATTTCACATAAATTCTCTGACACTACTAATGTTCGACTGACATATTTTCGAACCCCTACAGGATCTTTTTGTATCTTGTAACAGTACATTAAAAAAAAAATGACATTAGAACCCATTTAATCCTGTGATGAGGACAAACAGGTTAGGGTGGAAATATCTAATGGTTCGGTTCTTTATTTACATAGCCAGTCGCCAGTAGAAATAATATCATGCACCAAGATTTGATACTTCATAATGCTATAGGCAGGTTTACATTAAGGAAAAACAATAATACTTTTTTTTACTATATCAAGAAACCATTTTATTTGGACAAAAGTATGTAAACACCTATGAGAACAAGATGGGTCATTACTATTGTTGATCTGTTTTTCCCAGAAGACAACTACATTATAAATGTGTATTTTCCCCAAAATCTTTTGTCAGTATAGCGTAACTTTGTAAAATTTAGCATATAGATGAACTTGATCCTAACTGACTAAAAAGACCCATTCATGTAGTTTAGCTGGTAGCGTATGGAGCTATAACAGGGCCAAGGTTGTAGGCTCAAATGCAGAAAGTTACTTTGGATAAAAGCGTTTGCTAAATGCATAAACATAAAAGCCACAAACCTCAATTTTGATATCATGGAGCCTCGACTTCCTTTCCTACTAGCATACATGTGCAGCAGGTATATGAAACTACTCTAAAAAAGCTGGTGACTTGTAAAGAGAATTAAAAAGTGAGCTAGCTTTCACAAGGCTTCTTTCACCTTGAGCACAGAGTTATTTTCAGAGAATAATAACGAAGGGCGTCGTAGATAAGGAGCTCGGCAGACAAGGACAAGTGAAAATCATGCCGTGCAAATGCGCCGCAATTGCGGAGGCCCTGTTGAGAGATCACCGGTGGTTTAAATTGCAAAGATGAGTGTCAAAATGGATGAGGCGTCTTCAGGCTCTCTGGCACTCGCCTTTGCGATTTGCAGTAATTACTCATTGAATGGGGGACATCAAGAAGCTGCTGACGCCGTCTCGTTTTTCAGCAATAACAGAGCGCTTTCCACATCGCTCTGCGTCACAATCATTCAGTCACCTGGAAAATGTGAGTCCCTCCCCGCACAACAACACATACTAGCAAACTTTTCACGTGCTTCTGCTGTGTATTGATCAATGCGGAGGAGAAGCGGAACATAATACTACATGACCTCTGTTGACATTATAATGTTGCATTATATTGTAATAGTGAGAAAAGTGATGACAGCTTAAAAAGGCCGCTGCATGAGTATAATAGCTGACCCGTGTAGATTTTGCATAGACAAAGATAAGGAGATATAAACCCTCATGAGGGGCAAGAGAGACCAAGAGAGAGAAGTGTGGGAGAGAAGCATGAGAAAAGAGAGCGAGAAGGAGAGAGTGTGGTCTGATAATGGAGGGCAGGGGAAGGTTGCTGACCTGCAGATCATTCTAGGGTTGTGTTACAGAGGCAGGACAAGGTCAGCCTCCTTAGTTTACCACTGTGGTTTCATCATCTGTGTTTTATTTAGTATCACAAACAAATTCGGAGATACCCTTAAATAGACATTATAGAGCATCCGACCCAAATGGCATCATTTCTTTTCTCTGTGATGAAAGGCAAAGCAGTGCACACTCTTCTATATATGTTCTAAAAGGTTCTATATAGAACTTTAAAGGGTTCTTCCAGGCGCTTGATTCATATATAGAACCTTCCCATCATAGTATAAGTTTTAGCTGTCTTTCATTTCATACTTAAGGATATGAATATAATTTGGTATATACTCTATATCCTATCCAGCAACCTGTCACTCACATGAGATGGCAGCAATGGCAAATGCCAACGATCTAATCAACTCATTTGAAAAGTGGTGTAAAATTTGTTAGTCAACAAAAAATTAAGGTTTAGATCCCCCCATTTTTATTGGTATTTTCCAAAAAAGCATGTCTTAAACCGGACACTAATTTGCGCTGCTCTTGGTAGATTGCATTTGTAATTATGGAAATGATCCGACTGCGCCTGTGTTCTTTAATTTGCACGTCAGTAGATCCCATTGGCGCTTTTTTGGAATTGCGCTTTCACACTAATGTGCCCTGTTTAGTAAATCTGGCCCTTAGTATTAAATTAGCAACTATCTAGTGAGAGTGTGAAAAATAGGTTGCAAGGGAGTTTATTTTCTAAAAGTCCACAGGCTCATAGTTGAAGAAACACCCAGTTTCTAATTTCATCATTGTTGTTTTCAGGGTTTCTAATCCAATCTTATAGTTTCATAATTGGAATCATTTGGACTCAAGACATCTACTTCCATTATTTCCAGCTCATAAAGCAACTTTATGAAGCTTGTCCCTTTCACTCATGACCATTTTTGCGCCAATGTGGTCACACACTCACTGGCACAATTTCCCAGGTGGCCACAAGCACACAAGCTATTCCCCACAAAACATATTCTTCTTTAGATGAGTCATCAGCAGCGTTGCCCTTAACACTGAGAATCACAGATAGACGAATATTCAGCCCTGTGTTCCTTTGTAAGCAGTGTCAGTATCACCCCAGTGTCTTGCTAGCAGTGGGCAGAGGGTCACTGGCTGTTAACCTTTGGTCCTGTAATAGAGAGTAATAGGTTTTTAGTTATGAATGGTGGGGCCTGTCCCGTATGCCAGGGCACGGGAGCACTCTGTGCCCCAGACTACTTCCCGCTGTTCTGGTAATGAGTAATCAGGGCAAAAGCATGTCAATAGCTTGCTGTGAACTGGACTGACCCTGCTTGCGTTTTCTCCCTGGCAGCTCGGCAGCAAGAGTCGGTAAGCAGCTTGACCACCCACTCCCATCCCCCAAACATGGCCTACTCTGGCCTTCTGTGTGTATATTTGTATTTGTCTTCAAAACATGACATTCATGACGCAAGACACTGAAAACACAGATAGATATGATACGACAGCCAAAGATCTCCACAGACTCACAAAAGTTAAAGCAATTTTATCAAAATATATCATAAACCCATTATTTCCAGCAATTGTTTTTCTTGTGCAATACATTGTTGTAATACAGTGCTGTGTAAAACTAAAATGAGATGACAAGAGTCTGATCTCCACTCTGTGGTGAAGGACAGAGGGTAAAGTCCCAGAAAACAGTATGAGGAAGCAAAAACAACATTGCTGGGTAAATTCCACCAAGGTGCCCTCCCCGTCCTCGATGTTAGTCCTCTCCCTCCTTTGATTTTTTGACTCACTGAAAGAGAAAATGATGTAGGAGAAGACTGCATTGGCCACAGCTGGATAATTCTTCTCTTTGCCCTAATTAAAGATCCTTTCTGTAATTATGCTGGTTGCTTTGGAGTGGGAAGGGCCTGGGCAAGATCCAGTTTATTAACCAGGGACTCTGGCAATCTAAGAGGGATCATAAAAATCAGAGCGATGAAACTTCAAAATGTACATAATCAAGAAGTAGCTCTGATCTGTTAGGAAGTGTTACATAAAAATAGACTAATATTAAGCTTGCATTTTAGCATGACTCAAAGTTAAAACATTCTTTGCAGCTGAAACATAATGAACGTTACGTTACTTGATTAGTCAAAGCATAAGATTACAATGACTTCATGATCTATAAAGCGAGTCTGACAGACGAATAAAACTAGCCGTGCTTCAAACTGGGTTATATTTTATTGAACCCTCCAATGCAGGGGACCAACTTGAAGTCTTTCCTCTAAGAATAAATAGCCTTACTCAAAAGCACAATGCATTGACTCAGAATAGTCTTTGCGATTACAGGCCAAGGCCCTGGTAAATGAGTTCAAGCCCAGGCCCTTGAGACAATGCACATAACGCCCATGTGCTCTACTTCCAGACAGTCCTTGATGTTTTTCCTGTTTTTTTTTCTTTTTCTTTTTTTGAGAGACCTTCTCCTGCTATCTGATATTCTAATGAGGGATAGGCATAGCAAAGTGCTCCACCCCAACCACCCGTGGAACGATCCTGGAGGATTACTCCAAGAGCGCAAAGTAGGTCATCAAGATGTGAAAACAAAGCATGCGAGCAGAATGAATGGCACGCCACAAAAGAGCGAGCAGGTCTGACACATCGCCGCAGCGCTTTGGTGGGGCTTCACTCCCCCTCAGCCACACATCCACCACGACACATGTGGATCAGCGCCTGACCTGCTTCTCAGCTCCCCGTCTGCGCGAGCGAGTCATATAGACGGACAATTCTGACATGTTTTTGAAAGAATATAGGACATGCCAGAAAAAGAAACTCATTAAAAAATAATAACATAAAATGAGCCAACTGTGTTAGTAATCTCTGGGACACAAAGCCTAAGTCATTTGCATTTTGTGTTGTTGACTAGTAAAAATCACTGATTTTCACTTGCCTTTTAGGTATTTGGGACATATAAAATACTAAATACAGAGCTGTCAATTTAATGTATTATATCTCTGGTGATGTATTCAATACCAATAATTTAGTCTACTTAAACTCCACCCCTGCAAGCTCACATTCATCTGCCTTCACTTTTGAGTGCAACGCCCACATCTCAAAATCCGAACATCAACCGATACATAGAACATTACCCTATATTTTCTATTGTTTCTTTTTTTTTTGATAATCAATTAAACTCTGGTGTGTCTATCACAATATGGAAGAAAAGATCTGATGCTAAATACAACCTAAATAAAAAGCATATTTGTATAAGTCCGCTATTACTGCTACTGTCCGCATCGTCACCTCATGCCAAACCATGCTTTGGGAATGCTTAATTTTTCCACTCGCCGTTACGACTCGCACACTATCAAGAGTTCTGGCAGCACTGACCACAAACTTGTATGGAAGCATGTTGCACTACTACCGCTTTACGATACTTCACCTAACCTACTTAGATCAGCATCTGAAATCGCATACATTTTTGTTGCTCCACATTCGTCTTCTGTATTTTTTATTGGTATTTTTATTGGTAGCAAACACCACGTAGACATATAAACAACATTAAAAGCTTGATTTTCACCACAGGGGCACCTGTCAATGACAATGTCATTGAGGGACATTGTGTAGGAATTTCTCCCATCTAGCGGTGAAATTGTATTTTGCATTCAAACGAATTGTGCTCTCCAGCGCCTCGCTTTTTCAAATGCGTGTTGCATCTACGGTAGCTGTTATGTACCAAAAAGCTATGACAGGATGTCTTCTAACAGCACTTCGTCGAGTTTTCCTTCGGGTGAACAGGTTTGTTATTTCAAACAAACTGCAACTTGACACAATGAACAAACGAATGTTACAGTATGAATAATAACAGTGCAATGCAGCCTTTTAAACAGTGACACGGACTTATCACTGCTCTGCTCCTCCGTTTCTGCGAGATGGTCCTCACTGCAGAACATGAAATCCACGGGGAGGAGTCGGATCCAGATCCAACTCCTCCCACCTTACATATACCTAAACCTACCCATCTCTGCCCCCTGATCCCTAAACCCACCCCTAATCCCTAAACCCACCCCTAATCCTACCCATCTCCACCCCTTGGATCTTGATCCGACTCCTCCCCGTGGATCTCATGTACTGCATTGAGGTGCTACTGGTTTCTGCTGCTTTCAGTTACGTGACGCTGGCTCTGAACGAAAACGCGTTGTGGAAACGCGTTGGCCTAGTACTTTTTGACGCTCTCTGCTATTATAGTTTTTCAAGATGGCGGAACTACATGGAAGCCTCCGTGGACCTACCCGTCACATGTATATAAAGATAATAAATTCTTCGTTTACGAGGATAAGTAAGATAATTGGCAGATGTATTTGTACACCATTGAGGACATATTTATGAATAAAAATATTGATTTTAGATAATAAAATACCTAAAAAACTACACATTGTCCCTTTAAACAAATATGAATGTTTTTTTATTTAATCAGCACATCATTTAGGTCATTTGATAATTTTTTTTAATTGATTGGCAGACCTAATTAAATGCTTAGAGGGTAATACTTATCTGACATTTGAGAGGAAAACATTCAATGCTACAAAGCCCTTTAACATTGTTATAAGAACTGACTATAGTGAAATGTAGGAGTGAATAGCTAGATCTGGGATGTTCGGCGGTGACATTTACCCAGCGTTAAATCACACAATGGGCTAAGATGACCCTCCACCTGATGACCTAGCCCTGGCTCTGAGCACTTCACCCTGCGGTCCTATTCAACTCAAAGCCTCATTCAGTCGGCTTTCCTTTAGCATGTACCCTAAATGGAAGGAGCGCACAATGAGAAATGAGATACTTGCCCCATTCAATGTGATCTGTGGATTATAATGTGAGATCCTTCACATGGGAGAGACAGTCGCCCAAGGCAAAATAAATGTGGGACCTCAGCACATTGATAAGAGGTATGCTCATCTAGAGATTAACATAAGCAATTTGTCATGGAACAGTCCAGCTTTTGATAGGGTTACCCCATTCAAATGTAGGATTATGACATGCCTTCCTCAGTACAAAGGAGAAATATTAACTATTTATGCCACTGAGATTCAAGGGAGATTTACTCAAATTACATTTTATTGCTAGGAGGAGTCAAAGCGGAATAGAATACTGATTAATAAATTCAACATCAACATTTTTAAAAATGCATTTTTGATTTCATAGTTTGACTATTCCGTGCATTGGATAAACTACTGTATAAAGCAGGATAGGCACAGCTCATACATCCCTAAACCTTTAGATTCCCTGAAGCTAGGTCAGTGATTTTCCATGCTTAAGCATTTGGATAAAAAGGGAACAAGGCCAATGAGAATAGAAAGTCCCTTTGGGAAAATTTGGGAGACTGTACATGGGTAAGATGTGAACTATGGTGATGCCACACATGGCTGCACAATGTGCACACAGTGAGGCCTTTCCTCTGTAAAATGCCAAGTCTTACGCCCCCGCTCTCCGCTCTGCCACATAAGTGCAGAAAGCCACAGTGTGTCACAACCCTCCACATAATACACTCATGGGGTTATTTCCGTTTTTCTGAGTCTCTTTCTCCTCCACTTCCCTCTCATTTGCTCTCTTGAGATACCTTAGATCTTTAACCACATTGCCAGTCCCCAAATGCAGCTACTGTAACTTCTGCCGCATCTAGCCGTTGCATATGTGAGGTCTTGTAAACATCTGATTATGGTTCTTTGTTATGAATAATAAATGGTTTTATTTGAACTATTATTTGATAATTTATCTTTTGCACAAAGAAACAACATAATGGTTTCATATCCACTGAGACCTTTTTGGTATGATGGTTGTCTTTTATTTTCAGTGCTGCTTCTTTGGACACTGAAACCATGCCAGATTTTAAGCAGCCATAATTGCAACTTTACTTTCTCTGAAATGTAGTGCCGTATATGCGGGCTGCATGCATAAACAGCAGTTATTGATCTGCATCGCTCAGGGATATAACGAGGGTTACATTATGATACAAGACCTAAATCCACAGAGTGTCTCACCTCAAACAAGCATTCATTCAAAAAGGCACAGCGCTTCGCCCATCAAAGATGGCGAAACCAACTAAAAGCCACTGACTAAGCATTATGTCCCATTAACCAACCAGTGAGGATATTGATATACTCTATGCAAAAACAAAAGAATTGACACATTAATGGTCAGGAAACGCTCCAGTATACAAGAACGTCAAACACAGGCCAAAACAAGCAATTAACCCCTCTGGGCAATCTGAATGCTTTGCCAAATTAGTTTAAATGCAACATCCTCTCACTTTAAAAGTACACAACAAGATAAAGGGGAAACATGGGCAAATTCACACCTTTTACTCCACTGAATATTTCTTTGGTTTCTCCTTTAGTTCTCCTTCTTTAGTTTCAAAAAGTAAGTAAAATTTAGGCACAAACCTTAAAGTCTTGGTTATAATAAGGTTATTGAACATTTACATTGTTATTGTTCATGAATAATGAATGTTATTGTTCATGAATAATGAATTAAAAACATGTTGATCAATAGCCAGGCTTGTTGCTATATGGGGTAAGTTAAGTCAAACTGCCATTAAACACCTTATTATAGACTTTTCAGAAATAATTTAAACAGTAAGATAATCATGAAACACAAAATAATTAATGAAACAGCAACAATATAAATGGTAGCAGATATGTTTTGGTTTTACCGTGTTCATTTGCTTACCCAAAAGCTAATAAAAATATGATGATATTGGAATTTTAAGAATTCACAAAAAATTGTGGTAACACTTTATTTTGAAGGTCCCCTTTAGACATTCTATTGACTATTAGTAACGTTGCACCTACATGCCAACTAACTCTCATTAGAGTAGACCAATTTAAGTGTCCGAAACCAACGTAAAAAAAAAAACTGCTAGAGAAAACAAAGATTTGTGTAATTGTACTCTTTACTTAAATCTTTATAGTTACTAACATTGTGACAACTAGCCACAGTCTCAAACTATAGTCTTTGTTTGACCCAGTTATAGTTCGTTAAAAAAGCTTAGCAAAACATCTGTGACAGACAGTAACATGCTGCTGAAAAACTTTTTGACAGCTTTACTGAATTGTTTTTCACAGTTATGCTCTGAGACCTTTGAACATATTGCTTAAGGAAATGTACATTGTCATCTGAACATAAAGTGACAACAACTCATCAGCAGCAGTTCAACACAACCCTAGACTCACAGCTTGGTTCTGGGCATCAATTAAAGGTGCAGTATCTGAACTTTAGCCTGTAAGCATTGAAAGCATATGAAGCGAGAAGCGAGATGACCAGAGACAACGTTATTGGATTACATCATGTGTCTTTCACCAGTGAGAAAAATGTACAGTACAGTGAGTAACAGTACTATAATAACGTTTGCCTGCTATTCTCGCTCTAAGTGCACATCGTACGTGAACACGGTGATGACGTATGATGTCTGTGTGAACAGGCTGTGCAGTGGTATGCAAACACACGTTGACTGACAGGGAACACATGCTTTCATTTAATTCGGACGGATTTTATGGTCCTATGCCTTCCACAGACGGTATATATTTATAAACATTATATATATATATATATATATATATATATATAGCTTAGGGTTAGGGTGCTGTGCTATGTTAACATTACAGTGCGTGCATAAGGCAAGTCGATATTCTGACAATATTTTTCCTCAAGCACATTTAACCAATTCCAAACCACACCAACCTTAATAACTTTTTAATTTTGTATATAACATATGAAGTGTTGGGGGTGACGCATTTCAAGTAACGTGAGTTACATAATCAGATTACTTTTTTCAAGTAACGAGTAAAGTAATGCATTTTTTCCCCCCCAAAAATATCTGCATTACTTTTTCAAATAAGTAGCGCAAGTTACTTTGTTTTCCCATTTATTGACTGACAGCACTCCTGCCCCATATCGGGTGTGAGGTGCAGAGGCGTTGTGTGCGCTGTTTAAACATGATGCTTATTGTAGTTCTCACTTTCACAAAAACAGATTCATTATTCTTTAAAATGAATAAAAACAGTGAAATACAAACTCAGAATATAAATTCTTCAAACATAAGAAAGTGGTGCTGGTCCGTCAAGAGACACTTTCTATCTATCTTTATAAAGCCTTTAAAAAATCAGTCTTCATGTATTTCACAACACTTAAGCTTGTAATTCTTATTAAGTCTGGATTATCATGTTTCAGGACACTTTACCTTAGCAAAGTCTCTAAGGACCTGACACAACTTGTACATCTGGAGACTCCAGGTTTGCAGTTCTGGAAAATGGTGGCACTGGAGACTAAAGCTTTACTGATGGTTTCCATCTTATCCAATGGTCACACCTTAATTTTGCAGTTTCTATAGTATTGCATCCGTCTCATGGGCATTTAATAATTTTTGACTTTTCAGTGTGAGTTAAATCTCTCAAAAAAGAAAGCTTGCTTAATAATTATCCCCATCTGAATATAAGGCATTTTTTTTTCACCTCCAGTCCTAGTTAACAATTATATTTCACTTAGAAATGATTATATACAAAATGAATAGGCTAGTTATTAAGAATGATGTGATCTTGAATTGGTCAAATGTTCTTGGAAAATAATATGATCAAAATATCGCCTAATAATTATGCACGCACTGTATTCAATTACATTATTTCGTTAGCTACTGCAATCATATATTTATATTTTTATGCAGCTACATATGTAGTCAGCGTTCATTTCGCTCTGACTTCACAATGTCTATTTTCAGTGACTGTGTCAATATTGTGTTAAACAGTAATTTTCCTCTCTATGGTGGCCTCTTTGGCAAGACCAACAACCTTTGTATTTGAGTCCAAAGGGGAGATGGCAGTTTGCGCTTCTCACCCCATATCCTTGTTTGCACCTGCCTGCCCAGAGAGCCTTTGCTCTTCCTGGTCATTGAAGGTTCAAGGGAAATCAGTGGAATCAAAGGTCATTGTCTCCTGGCAGACCTAATGTTTCCCTTTGTGACCGTCACATGCTGAGGCCAAAGTCCCTTTGTTTTTTAACTCTGCTCTCTGATCTGGGTTCAGTGTTTGAACTGCTATCCGTTTCTAGGCACACAGAGGAAAAAGATGTGCTATTTAAACCTATGATTATACTTGAATTACTTGACTTTGATTTCGCTGTGATAAAATACTTTCTTTCTTTTTTTTTGGTATCTGAGTGCTGGTGCATTATTCTATAAATACACAACAGAAGTACAAACAATTGTTTTTCAAATAGCATAATATTCCTGACAATTTGAGGGTTGTGCATTGAGCTTCTCATTTAATTTTTCTAAACCAATAATACTATAGGCCTATGGATTTTACACATTAGTACACAATAATATTTTACTTTTTTTTTTTAGCTGAAAAATGTAATAGTGTATTCTACTTACCTTCTTAGCAATAGGCTAAATAGCAAATCTCAGCGGCCTGATTTGAGTTAATCGCAAACTATAACTATATTACTGGTCAGATCTTTATATAAAGTTGTTATATAAGTCCAACTTTTTCTGCATTCATACTCGTGTAGGCCGATTTATACTTACATTGCAAATCTCAAGTGCTAAATGTGATTATAAATATATTAAAATATTGTTAATGTTAACATCATGGTTTTCTGTAAAGCTGCTTTGAAAGCCTTCTGGCCTATAACCAGGCCAGAAACAGACTGACAAAGGAGATCAGAGTTGCTAAAAGAAGCTACTCTGATAAACTGAAAAAACAGTTTTCATCCAACGACCCATCATCAGTCTGGAATGGCCTGAGGAACATCACCAACTACAAGTCACCATCCCCCCGATCTGTGGTCAATCAACACCTGGCTGATGATTTAAACTCATTTTATTGCAGGTTTGAAAAACCCTCATTCACACCACACACCGGCTCTGACCTGCTCTTCACACATTCACCATCACCTCCTGCACCCCCATTACTCCCCCCTCCTGCCATCCAACCTGAGCTTAAGGTCTGTGTGGAGGACGTGAGCCGACAGAAAAAAAAACAGAAGACTAGGAAAGCCTCAGGCCCAGACGGCATCTCATCTGCTTGTTTAAAAGCCTGCGCTGACCAACTGGCCCCGGTCTTCACGCAGATCTTCAATAGATCATTGGAGCAGTGTGAAGTTCCCTGCTGCTTCAAACGCTCCACTATCATTCCTGTCCCCAAAAAACCCAAAATCACTGGACTTAATGACTACAGACCTGTCGCTCTCACGTCTGTGGTCATGAAGTCGTTTGAAAGACTGGTGCTGGCCCACCTGAAGGACATCACTGGACCCCTGCTGGATCCCTTTCAGTTTGCTTACAGAGCAAACAGGTCTGTGGATGATGCAGTCAACATGGGACTGCATTATATCCTGCAACATCTCGACAGACCAGGGACTTATGCAAGGATTCTCTTTGTGGACTTCAGTTCGACCTTCAATACCATCATGCCTGGTCTTCTCACAGCCAAACTGACCCAGCTCTCCATACCATCCTCGATCTGTCAGTGGATCACCAGCTTCCTGACGGACCGGCAGCAGCGAGTGAGACTGGGGAAACTCACATCCAGGACTCTCACCACCAGCACTGGCGCCCCTCAAGGGTGCGTTCTCTCCCCACTGCTCTTCTCCCTGTACACTAATGACTGCACTTCTAAAGACCCCACTGTCAAGCTCCTGAAATTTGCCGACGACACCACTGTCATCGGTCTCATCCGAAACGGTGACGAATCTGCTTACAGACTGGAGGTTGAACAGCTGGCTGTCTGGTGCAGTTATAACAACCTTGAGCTGAACACGCTCAAAACAGTGGAGATGATCGTGGACTTCAGGAGGAACAGCCCAGCACTCCCCCCACTCACCATCATGAACAGCACTGTGGAAGCAGTGGAGTCATTCAGGTTCCTGGGCACTTCCATCTCTCAGGACCTGAAGTGGGACAATCACATTGACTCCATTGTGAAAAAGGCCCAGCAGAGACTGTACTTCCTTCGCCAGCTGAGGAAGTTCAACTTGCCACAGGAGCTGCTGATTCAGTTCTACTCAGCCGTCATTGAGTTTGTCTTATGCACTTCCATCACTGTCTGGTTTGGTTCAGCTACCAAATCAGACATCAGGAGACTACAACGGACAGTCCGAACTGCGGAGAGGATCATTGGTGCCCCCCTGCCAACCCTCCAGGACCTGTACTCTTCCAGAGTGAGGAAGAGAGCAGGTAAAATCATCACAGACTCCACTCACCCTGGACACCTCCTGTTTGAACTGTTACCGTCAAGACGGAGACTCAGATCACTGGCCACAAGAACATCTCGGCACAGGAACAGTTTCTTCCCACAGGCCATTTCCCTCCTGAACAGTTAACACTCCTCCCAAGGCATATGCCTAAAGCCTGTTTTATGCTTCTGCGTCAAATCGACGGCGTACCCCCGCAGACCCCTCTGCGTCGACGCGAACCCCTCTCCGACCCCTCCGCCGTAGCTCGACGTGCACCTCCAAAAAATTGTAACTACACGTCGAGGCGACGCAGACCGCAAGGGCTGTGATTGGTCAGATGCACCGCGATGCAACGCAACCTGACGCAGAACCATAAAACGGCCACGACGCCGTAGGAGTGACGGCGTAGCTACGCCGTGGAGTTGACGCAGAAGCATAATGAGGCCTTTAAGTGCAATACTCCCACTGTTTAGTGCAATACCCTACAACTCAGGTGATACTTATATGTAGATTTATTTATTTATAATATTCAAAACACTGTAAATATGTTCATAATCTGTAAATCTGAAAATGTCTATTCTGACTAAACCCAACTGTGATACTTTTATTCTCATATATTAATATTTTTATTTTTTATTCTTATAATTTGTAGTATTATGTTTCTTGTTGTATTTGTATTTGTATATGTCCACTGGAAGCCTCAGTACCAAAAACAAATTCCTTGTGTGTGCAAGCACACTTGGCAATAAAGCTCTTTCTGATTCTGATTCTGATTCTGAAACAATGTACATTGTGAAAAGCGAAACATAAATTTGATGACATGATTTGCGGCGTAACTGAACATTATACTTAAAACCTGTCTAACCATATCTAGTCAGAGCCCTGAAAAAATGTGAAATGTGTAAACATCACACACGAGCAAAAGGTTTTCCTCACAGCTTGTCACACAAACATGTGACTATTTTGGGAGGGAGAGAGAATCTGTAGTAAGGAGGGGCAGCTGGGATGTTAACATCTTTTTGTATGCAAGAGAAAGCTGTGAAAAACTTGATGGCTGATACTGTCCCATCAGGATATAGCCCATCTGTAACCTCAGCGGGGCATGTTTACTCCAGCCAGAACTGTTGACTGGTCATATGGGGTCTTAAAAGGTGTGAACTTGGTGAGACTTCTTAAAGCATAGAAAGAATGAACTAGGCAGGCAAGTCAATTTTTAAAGTTGAATGTTTTTGCTTTCATTTTTACTACAGCAAACAAAATTAGATTTTAAACTATATTTCTTATTATAATAACATTACCAATAAAACGTATGAAGAAATTAAGATAGATACATATATAGATATATAGATAGCTAGATAGCTAGCTAGCTAGCTAGATAGATAGATAGATAGATAGATAGATAGATAGATAGATAGATAGATAGATAGATAGATAGATAGATAGATAGATAGATAGATAGATAGATAGATAGATAGATAGATAGATAGATAGATAGATAGATAGATAGATAGAACTTTACTTTATGCAAATGTGCTTCAATCTGAGAGTCATGTGTGCACCTCTCCTGTGCTGGTTACATTTGATCTTACAAGTCATGAACTGATTTAAAGCCCAGGGTTAGGAAGAGGACAGATATTTAAGCTGTGGCTTTAAGGGTGGCGTCCTTCAGCATTGGGAAATCCGATTCAGCTTAGCGATTCGATTGGCACGGGTGATTCATTTTACTGAGCCGATAAAACGATTCATTAGGCTACTCATTACTCAAAAGTCTTCTCAGAAGTAATTTTACACTCCTTTGTTTCGTTATTGTTGTAAATACTGTTAAATACGGGTATAGCCAAATTTATGATTAATTATATTTTATGTAGGCCTATTACATGTTTATTTTTACGTTTTTTTTTTTACGTTCATTTTTCCGTTCAAACTTTTTTTTTAAAGCTTGTTTCTAGCTTTTCCAGTCTGTTTTTTTTTGTTTGTCCAGGCTGGTTTTGCTTTCTTTAAAAAATGACAGCTATCCTAAGAATATTTATTATAGGCTACTGTTAATGGAAATTATTGTTGTAATTATGGAGTTTTGGTGGAACTGTGTTTACTATAGGCCTAATAGCCTTGTGTATTTATTTATTTATTATAAATGTAGGCCTACTCACTCATTGCGAATCGGTTCGACTGAATCCCTACAAGAACGATTTACTCTTGAATCGGATCTCACTAGCGTCCATGAGGAGGGTAGGAGGAGTGAACATGGCATTGCAGAGTGCCGGGGATACCTTGAATAAACAATTCAGTCAAGCGACTGACTGCAGGACTCAAGAGCAGAAGAAAACCGCGCATGTGGGGAATAGACGCTGTCAGCCCCAGTCATCTTTCCGTTTTCCTACATCTGAATTGTTCGTAGAGAGAAATATCATATGCGCGCCTCCCTAAATGCAGCATAATTTTCAACTGGATTCTCTTCATCCGAACTGGTAAGGCTTAGTGTGAAAATAAGATTTCTGGTTTATTTATTCGTTTGTTCATCAATGCATCAGCAGCAAATCCAGAATCCGCTATGTATTTTAATGGCTTGTGCGTATATGTAAGCAGAGGATATATAGGGTGGTGGGAGCTGACGTTTCCATTTTGAGTCTTAATTTATTTCATTGAATGTTTACATGCAGGCATGCACGTATAATGTGTGCGGTTGTTTGAACAAATACATGTGATCAAACGATCACTTGAAAGCGGCAAGGACTATACGCACATTATATCAGAATATAAGTTACACATGTAAATTTATAGAGGGTGCACCGGCAAGCACGTGAAATGTGATATAAAAGAGTGTTGTTGTGCTAATAGTAGCCGAGCTCAGTTAAAGCACTAGATACATTGTTACTGTGGTTGTGATAAGAGGATGGTTTTAGCACCATGCTTACCTCATAGTTTATGTTTAGTCTAACTGTGACTCTTCAAGTGCTTGAGTGAAATCTTTAACGTGCTCCAAGACCGTGCGTTGAAAAACAAGAAGTTATCTCGCATGGCGTATGCTATAAATCTTTATCCTGAAATCCATTGTGTAGGTATGCTTTCTAAAAACAACATTGTTTGGAGTTCAGTGTTGCAGACAGTAGTATGAGTTTTGTAAAAAGAACATCTGATCACATTATTCACATTAATTTTTTTTTAGCATGTGGGTAGTTTTACAAATGTTGAGCATGTAGGTTTTACAAAGTTTTACAAAGTAAACGGCTCTGTTGAGAAATAGCAATTATGTACACTAATTTGAGACTCCAGCCGTCTTTATTTTTATTATATGTGGAGGTGGTCGCCCCCTTATGCCTGCAGACATGTTGATATCACATGACCAACTGGGTCATGCAATTGATCAGTTTGTGCAATTGCATACTATTAAAATTTGTTTGCATTATATTACACTTTTAAAATGTAGGTGGTTTACAAGCATATGCATTAACAGAAAAACACTACATAATGCATTTTTTTCAGAGAGAAATCGCAACAGTCTGTCAGTTGCGTTATAATGCATTATATGTATTCGTTTAGTAGTTAATGAGACAGAAAATAAAGGTAAACAGATATGGTGCATAGTGGCAGCAGTTAGTAAACATACTACATGCCTCCAGGCCAGTAGGTGTCAGTATGATGTTACTGAGTGCACCTTTATTTATATTCATGCCTCTGGCTTTTGTTGCATTTCTCAATCCAGTGTGGAGCTGTGGATAACAACAGGATCTGAAGTATATAATGTTCAGTGGGTTGACTCATAGTTTTTTTGGGATAAATATACCTTATGACATTAGACAGTACTGAATGTGCATGGTGTTGTGTCATTAGCTCAGCTGCACTGAATAATGTACTGTAATGACACTGTCTCTTTTTTAAGCACACAATGCACTGTATGTGGGCAGTTGTGTTGATTTTTATTTTTGTATTGAGCATGACTAAATAAAAACCACTGAGTTTGTTCTCTTCTTACATCAGGCTTTACTCTGTTTGTTCTGGTTTAAAAAAAATCCCAAATGCTAGGAGGAACAGCTTGCTTAAGATCAATTAGATGTAACCCAAAAACCTGACTACCCACTCACGTTATGTTAAAGCGTAATTTGTTTATAGTGTGGTTCTGTTTAAAATTAAATCTCTTAGTCTTTCTAAAAGAGATGTGAAGTAAGCTTTTGTAAACAATCTTGTCACTGAAGTCTAGATTAAAAGAAGTGGATATCTAGGATAGTGATAACAGCCAGTTAATAGTAATATTTGTGTACTCAGTTTCAACTCATGTTTTACATATTTGTAAATGAATGACTTCATGTAGCATTTCTTATTTAAAGGTACAATATGTAAGAATTTTGTAATAAAATATCCAAATATCACTTGCACAGTGTGATATATTTTCTGCAGTTGTATACTTACAATATCCCAAAAGTCTTCAAAGATTTTTTTATTTCAGAGAAATTCCAATTTTTAATTATTGTCCGTCTCGGAAAAAAATGTCGCCTTTCAATGACGCAATATCCACGCTATCCTCAGTTTCCGCTCGTACCATGGCTCGTATTGCCATAGCCACGACGTAATCATGGCGACAGACGTGGACAACTGCATAGTGCGTAACATTTAGTGGCACGCTGTTCTTGTTTCGTTCAAACATAGACCATGGCAAGCAGACTTTGAGACAAAAAAGGAGAACTAAAATGAGGATCAATTTCGGCGTGGCGTTTTTGAGATGCCGAGAGCTCCACGTCCGCGACTAACTTGGACTTGACAGAGCTTCACGAGTCACGACTTGACAGCTTTATTAGACAGGTGAGCAAATGTACATAAAAAAAAAAATGTTATATAGCTCAACATGATGAAATGTTAGAATATTATCAGTATGTTATTCTAATGTTGATCTAGCTTACTGATAGTTTCATATAGCAAACAAACTAACACACAGAATAACATTGTAACTTTCAACACACATTTAAAGGCTGTTTAGTGTGATAGTGTAACGTTAGACGCGCTGCATTACCTCAAAAGTTTCATTCGTCTAATAAACTGACCTGTGAGTAGAAATTCAGCACTTGCGGGTAGTTCGGTAGAATTAAATGTCCTTATTCCTTTATATCCGCGGGACTCGTGTGTGATCTGTCTCTTATTAGCAATCGCGACCTGCTTCATACCACTGTAATGTTAAAAAACATATTCTCAGAATATTTTCACTCATCCATAAACATTATTAGATCCATCAGCTTGACAGCAAGTCCCATCATTCAGCTCATCACTGCGTCATAAACCTACACCTTTGTTATTGTAAGAGGTTAGCGACCCCTAGTGGTGAAAAAAAATTACATATTGTATCTTTAAAGGGGAACTAGGCAACTCTAGCCATTTCTTCACTGATTTTCACTTTTGTTGCTGCATGTTTTGTCAACGAGCTCCCCCTACAGCTGTGGGGCGTATATTTCACAACACTGTCATAAAAAAACTCACTTGCGGCACCCTCCTCCCCCTTTCTACCGCTGCTCATGTGCATTTGTTATCATGTGGAGCTATGTCTACCGAGGTGGGTAATACATAATACACAGTATCATGTAACATTGACGAATTGTCGAATTGCCGTAAAGCAGATCGTGATTCTCGCTCGTTCTCGCTTCTAACAAAACTTCTTATTTCCAATTTACCGGGATGTTAGTCCCCATGTTGCAAGGTTTGTTTTCAGCCTGGGAACGCTGGGGGGTGCGGGGAAAGTCACCATTTTCACCAGAAAAGGTTATTTAACCTTCCAAATGATTTCTAAACAGTTTTATTATTAAGTTGAAATAGTTGCCTAATTCCCCTTTAAAAGGGATAGTACACACACAGATAAAAAATTCCAACATTTATTTACTGTTAAACTTTTATGACTCTTTTTTTCTGTGGAACACAAAATACGTGTTTTTTTTTTTCATATGAGTCAGTGGCATCCCATGTTGTTCTTGACCTCATTTCTTTTATTGTATGGAAAACAAATAGGCCTAAATTATAATACATTTTTAGGGCTGGGTAAAAAAAATATAGATTTCTCGATTCTAATCGATTCTCATTTATATGAACTATATATTCTTAAATCGATCCCCAAAATCGATCTTTTAGTCTATGCTGTTTTCAGTTGATGAATGAATGGAATTGTAGTGACTACCTCCAAAAAATCACTATAAGCTGTGTTACTTTTGATATGAAAATAAGTTTTTCAATTTGTCAATTTTATTACAAAATTTTTATGTGGTTTGACTGATCGCTGTAGCGCCTCAGAACAAACAGAGCAGCAGCGCGAAACGCACATGAACTAATCATCTCTTTTGCTTTACTACTAGTTACAGCACGGAATAAACATGAATGAACATTAGAAGGTATGTTAAAAAATACTTAATGAAATCCTTATGTCTCATGTAATTCACTCAATCAGTGTTTGTGGAAAGACATCAATAAAATAGCCTGTAAACAGTGTCACGTTATACATTTACCTCTGAAAATTGACCATAAACTCGTTAGTCAGCAAGAAAAAGGATCTAGAGCGGAACATTTAGCTACATATATGCATCATATTGCATATTCATTATACTTTTACTGTTCTTCAATGTATGTTTAAATAAAAGTTTTTAAGACAGCCATCATTTAAATTTTTATATTTCCAAAAATCAATTGGATAGAAACATAATTAGGTTATGTTGTATAAAAACTGTAATGTATAATTTAACCTTCAATATTATAATAATGTAGTACCCACTAGTTTACATTCTTAGTTGAGAGATTTTTATTCTTTGAGAAAATTTGCTATGTACTATACCTGAAATATCCAAAATAATCGCTATCCTATCGAATCGGAATCTAATCGAATTGTGAAATTAGTGTCGATACCCAGCCCTTCTCCTTTTGTGTTCACAGAAAAAAAAGTCATACATGTTTGGAACGATTGGAGAGTAAATGATGATAAAATTTTAATTCATGTGAACTATTTCTTCAACATTCCTGTTAGTGAATTCATAATTAGACATTATAGTTATAGTCATGGACATACACTAGTCAAAATATATGGATATCTAAAAGTTAATGTGTTTAATTATGCATAGGAATGCCTGTGGTTTTCTTCTGTATTTGGTTGGACTCCTAAATGATGCTCACAGTCCTATAGAGATGTTTGCCAACTCTTGCTTTGCTTTTTTGTTGTTCTGAATAATATCATGATGTCAGTTCATCATATTACAAATTGAATTTCGAAGCTCAGGTAATTGGGCTTTGACAGAGTATGCAGTTGGAGTAGAGAGACAGAAATACTTCTGTCGTTTTGCACAGGGCAGAAAAGTAAATGCCATCTGATCATGTGGAAAGAAAGCCAGGATGAGGAAATGGAGGGATGAAGTGAAGAGGTGAAATGGTTTGTGTGTGTGTGTGTGTGTGTGTGTCTGTGTGTGTGTGCGTATGGATGGCTGGAAGGGGTTCATTGTTCATGAGATAATGGCAGGATCATCTACCAGACAGGAGGTCACCACGCCCCTCAATCATAACCCATAATTGATTGACCATAATGGAGATTGAAGTACATTATTCATAGTTTGCGAGAAAAAAATTACAGCCGGACCACTGTGAGATCAGGGTCAGATAAATCAGGAGGAGAGGTATGCACGCAAGCAACGGCTTGTTGAAGAGACAACCGACTGAACGTGATCTTGTAAACATCAGGGATCAATGCGATCTCAGCAGCGCACCAGCTTTTAAGAAAATACATTTACAGTGCCTCTTAAATTGGCTTGTGTTGTGGTCCATGAGGAGGGGGGTGGTAAAAAAAAGACAAATGCAAGCAAAGAGTCCCGTATTAAACTAATGGCGTAAGCAAAAGTGGAGGGCAAAAGGAAAGAAGCATCTTAAATCATGTCTCCGTGTGCCAGCTCATCTATCAGCAGTACACCACAGAAATGATTTTTCCATCTGTAGAATAGAAATGTCAGCCCGAGGCAAGCGATGTGTATCAGTGATGTTTTTATAGAGTAAGCCAATATTAGGTATGCGATTTATGGCACATGTGCAACTATCCTTAACTTCACATGCATAGACTCTCAGAAATCAGAAGTCAAACTTAACGGGTTGGTAGCCAACTCTGTTTTTGAAGGTTTTTAGATTATTATTTTTGATCCGTTTATATAATATCTCAGTCCATAATCTACTTTTTTTATTTACAGATTCTTATGAAATTTTATAACCAAGCCCACATGGAATATGTGCCCACAGAAAGTTCCACAGATTTCTGTAGAATTGGAATGCCAGTCATTCATTAAATTCTACACATGCCTCGCCCCTTATGTATACAATATTTGGGTCACATTTTCTGACATGTATGGGTAGTTGATAAATAACATGCCCATGAAGGTTTTTTCTAAATCAACATCAAGATTTGTGGTAAAAAATAATGAATAAGAGAATGTGTTTATTTATTTTAGGTGCTGTGACTGGTCAACATTTCTTTTAAAGGTGTACTACAGAACTTTGGCCTCATTATCATCATCTGTGGTTGAAACAATTTTTTATTTAAATAAAGTCTTCTATCTGACCTGACCACTCACACTTTTTTAATATAGTTATTTAATGAGTGGCAAAATGCTGTTTTTAAAGTTGGCATGAAAAGAAAAATTATTTTTACTAAATGCACGTTTGCATTAATATTTCAGTGCAATGCCCACATCTCAAAATCAAATCAACAACCCATGCAGAGAACCAAGTCACCTCCCAACATTTTTTCTTTTTTGATAATCCATTTCACTCAGATATACGTCACAATACAAAAGAAAAATATGATCACTTCTGTTTTATCGTGACTTTTAGAATTCTAGAGGTTGTTTAGCATTTCACACCGTACAAGATGTCAACGTCCTGGAAGTATTTCATGTCAGCTACCAATAAAGGCTTTATATAACCACATTTAAATCCATATCACAGCATGTGAAAATTGTCTGCTGATTCTTTCTGGGTCTGCTTATAACTTACTACAGTAAATGTCATAGTGACCTTTGAAACTTTCGAACCAGTCTTTTAGTTTCTTTGGATATTGGCTGATTCTGCAAATATTTCCCAGAAATATTCACCAAAACATTTTAGCTCTGTACTGTAGCCATTACGTTTTAGCTCAGTTTTGAACAAGGACGGCGGGGTGAGCCGATCATTTCTAACATGTATTGCCCTGGCTCCTGCGTCAATGTCTCTAGACAGCTTTAATGGCTGTAGGGATAAAGGTTTTCGTAGGTCACCATGTGGCAGGATCAGCATAATTGAAGGCTTGAGAGGACGCAGTAGGGGCAATAGTTAAATTGGACTTAAGACTGTTATTCAATGGTGTCTTAATTTAACCACTCTGGGTTATATGAAGCAAATCCCACTGAGAAAAGTGGCTCACTCGAATGCCAATCATTCCTCACCGATCCTGAGACTTTTGAAGGTTACAGGGCTGTCTGTGGCTGGGCTGACGGATTGATGTATGTCCCCCGTCGAGCAGAGAATTCAGAGTCCAAGGCCGCCGCAGTGCTGTCCTATTAGGGGGGATTGTCCTTCACAACTTCTTAGCCGCCTGTCCTTTCTGGAGCCTACAGAGCTCGGGCAAGGGCATTGTGTCTGCTACAATAAGCCGAGCCATGGAGTGCTTCACCCACACATAATTATATGGCTTTAATGCAAGCATCTTTCACTGTTCATCCACTCACACCAGCAAGCGCAAAAAGAGTGGCGTTGTCATAGGGAGTCGGTGGATGTATCCCTACTTCATTATGACTTGCTCTTCGGAATTAAATTGGTTCAGCAATTAACTAAAAGGGGATTTTTAGGATTTATGAATGACTGAGAAGATTGATATATTGCAAGAGAGGAGAGCAGCATGTGCAATGGATGTGAGGCAGAGGTAATGGATTTATTGTCACATTGAGAGGCACCTGAAACGTGGTTAGGTGCGAGAATCACCTTATCCACATTTTAGGACCATAACAGTTAGGTGATCAGACTTGTTGCATTGTCTATGTGTTTGAGACTGGTTTCTGCCAGGTACTGTGAAAGTAAAGTCTTTTCAAGGAGCTCTGTGGTGGCATTACGACATGAGTGATTTCACCAGCTGCTTTTTTGTGTACCCATTCCGATAAGATATGAGGTCATGCTTGCTAGATATTGTCAGGAAAATCTAATCCAATGGTTGCCTGCCGAGACAAAGACGGCTCTATGCCGAGCAGATCAAGAAAATAATGCACAGCTTGAACTTAGACCTTCGAGGTGTTTCTTAAGAGTTAATTAAACAGATTTCATTACCAGGTATTTTATAACATATGGTGAGAAAAGATTATTGTGCCACCACTTTGAATACAAACGCTGGGTATTACCGTCTGCTCTTGCACTGAGTGTTGGGCTTTTTAGAGTTTGGATTACAGCAGGGTGGTTTGATATATTTTTTGCCACCGTGGAAATATGTCAACTGGTAGATATTTTTCTGTAGTGTTTATACTGCAATATTTTTTTTTTAATCAGGCTGTATATATGTGCTTATGTACTTTATTTTATGGTCTTGGCGGAATAGATCTGCTACGCTGCTGCTGCTGTTTTTGATTATTGCTGCTGCAGAGCAAGTACAGAGACTTGCTACTGCCAATACATTCACAGACATGCTGCTGCTGCACATATAACATACATGAAAAAAACCCTGTAGCAGCTCTATACAGGTGGAGCTGGGGAAGGTGGAGGGTTTCTGAGGCGTGCTGCAAACAATGCCAAGTATTTGAATGCTGAGCAGCAAGCTCATTGGCTGCTGATGCCACAGCAACCAATCAGCTGCGCTATGTAGATAACGATGTGATCACTTAACAATTGAGTTAAGGACCTATCAGCCTGCACCATCTAGAGATTCATGACAGAACTTTGTATTTTATATAGTTATACACACAAAGGCACCAATAAATAAAGTAAAAGGAGATACACAAAAAAATACACAGTTCAAAAAATAATGAATATCGTCGCTGTTGGGCGGAAACCTTGTATCTACAAAAACGAAAAAGTAGTAAGTGCATTCATTGCGTTACGTTTTCAGCAACATTCGAGTTATAAAGTTTACTGTAGCTATGTTTTTTTCTGTCAAGTATGCACAGCCGCTATTTAGGGCAGTACTGGGAATGACTCAATAACAAATGATAGACTTAAACACTTTTCTTGGCTCCTCAATGTAGCCTATATATATATATATATATATATATATATATATATATATATATATATATATTTCTTGAGTAAAAATAGAAGTAACCGATAGTAATTTATGAAAAAATAATATGCAAATACAAGGTTTACGCCCAATAGCGACGATATATATTTTTTATGTAGATATATTATCTGATATATACAATACAATACAAATTTATTTGTATAGCACATTTAAAAACAACTGACGTTGACCAAAGTGTTTAACAAAGCAGTAAAAAGGTAGACAATACATGCACGAAACCAACAAATACACGTCAAAGAGAAAAGACAGACACATCAAGGTACATTAAAAGCTAATGAAAAAAGGTGCGTTTTCAAAGAAGTTTTAAAAATTGTCAGAGTTTGGGCAGATCTGATATTTGGGGGTAGGCTATTCCATAGCTTGGGTCCATAAGCTGCGAAAGCACGGCAATATACAATATACATTATACAATATAATATATTGCAATATATGTTACTTTGATAACTTCGAGCCTTCTGCACAGAGTATGGAGACCTTTAATGGAATTTCTTAATAGTTACTCTATCAAATGGGTCTCTACAGCTAGTAAATGAACCTCTTAATGCCAAAGGCGCTGAGAATAAGAGGGGAACACCATGTTCAGCCAAATAATGTTCTTTAAAAACATTTAATATTTTCTTGTATGCTCCTCTGTTTTTTCTAAAGGTTGCTGAAACCAAAAGGTAGATTGTTGCTGTAAGATATTACAGACAAGCTCTGGGGTTGTATTGGCATCACAGAGATGTGTTCAAGGTTTCTGAAAATGTTTGAACAGTCAGAGAGTTCATGGTCAAGGGCTATTTAGCGTGAGTGTCTGGAAGGTCCTCTGGCCATGATTTGGCAGAGAGCGAGTGGTGATGGGCAGCAAATCCACCCCACTAAAGCATAAACTGGACTAATCTGTTACCGAGCAACAGCAGGCACCCCTTCACAATACATTTTGGGTGTGTAGTTCATGCCGTTACCCGGGGGATGCGGTTTTGTTGAGTGCAGCTTATGGCACATTTTTTTGGAGTAGTCTGGTTGCCCTCTGTGTTTAGACTGTGGAAGGAATCTGCGACGTTGGAGAGAGAGAAGCACCAGGGACAGCTGGGTAAACATTACAGTTCGGTGTTTTCAACATGCCGCTTTGATATGTTAATTCTTGATGCTTTTGAGGTGAGAGATTTAGTCTTTTTGTTGTGGTCGTGTGCTTTTTTTGTTTTGTTTAAAGGTTTTATGGCCGCATTTGCGCTTTGAACAAAAAGTGTCACCTCATTCATCAAAAAGAGGCAGCTGTTTTTCCATTTGATAGTCATCAGTAAATAAGAACATTACCCTTCCCCCAAGTAGCGCATAGTCGCATACTAAAGAGAGCAGCTTTCCAAGACCTTGAAGGGGCAGACATGTCTTGGTCAAACCGTTTAGGATGACGCTATCGTCACCTTTGCGCATGGCCTTAGACCTGACCCAGAGAGCCAGATTGTTTCCCACCAGGCTGAGATAATTATCACCCAGACCGCTTTGGAACAGCACTTTACTGTTCGTTCTTGTATTTTTAGTGAGCATCTTCAATAATGGGGGCCGAAATCTGATCCAGCTTAGCTTTGTCGCTAGTATGTCATTCGCGGTTCAAGGTTGACATCCACTTTAGGAGTCACACCAAGGTCAAGCACGGTTTAATAAGCTGTTTTGTCAGGTCAGGACACATGATCTTCCCTCGACCAGTGATTTGAGTTAATTTTGAACAATGATCTCTCTGGAGCTGAGGTGAAAACAAGGCTTTGGGAAGAAAGCTCTGTGTGTCAGATGACCTGAACACATGATTTGTTTATTTGTGGAAGGTAACAGCCTCAAGTAAGGTCAAGGTGTTATGCAATTTAAGATGAACTGTGGTGAAAGTGATCATTATTTTAATTTGTGGTGGGTAATATACAGAACATCCATTCAAAAGTTTGGGGTGCGGATGATTTTTCGGATGCATTAACTTGTTCAAAGTGACAGTAAAGACTATTTTACAAAGGCAGTCCTTTTGGAATTTTTATTAAAGACATCTAAGTTGCTAATACAACAGATATTGTGTGACACAACATATCTACATATCAGAATGGATGTAGCACCTGAACACAGAGACCTCAATACTTGGTAGACAATACACAATGACGGTAACATTTGATGGATCGTTTTTGTGTTTGAATGTGTCACTTTGAGTAGAAAATGAACTCCAAATGTCACAAAATGGCAAGTTACTAATCCTAACAACAAAAGCAATAATAAAACAGTGTAAATACAGCTGGAAAACAGTGAAAAATCAACCTCATAATTATTCAAGGCCCAGTGCATGATGGGAACACCAGTATCAGAAAATCAGAGTAATTTTACTTAATTTTAAAATGTTAATATTTATGCTTTCATTTCTACACGCTTGAATAGAGTACTAAAATAGAATTTAGTTAGTTTTTAAAATTATTGCCTGAACTAACTTTTTCATGTAAATTACATTGTTTTTTTCTGTAGTATTTACTTCACCACAAAATCATTTTTATCAGTGCAAGGGCAGACTGATGTGATTGTTCTTACCACCGACCTCATGGTAATTTTTTTCGCTGTACTGTGTTCATTTGTGGCATCAGCAGAAAGGAACTAGAACACAGAATCAGAACTGCTACGCTAGGGTAGAATTATTTGGCCCAAAGTGCATAAAATGGAGGCCACTTGTTGGATTGTTGAATCTTGCTAAAAGCAGAACCTTATTGTTTTAATCTGTACGTAGTAGTTTTTTTTGTACTCTGTACGTAGTAGTTTTTTTGTACATGTAAACATCTACATTTTGTCACACAAATGACTAGGTTCTAGTCCAGTGATCTCACTAGCACAGTATGTGTTACATAAGATAGGATAACTTGTATTCGGAGTCCACTTACAGGCAAATCGATCTGTTTTCAAAGTGAATCTAAGGGGATTTGTGATAATCTAAAACGACAGTTACGACCTTAATACCCGTTTGATGCACGTCGACGTGACCCTGTGCTACACAGACCTTAACTCCGGTCAACTGCAGTGACACAATTTCACATATGCTTCGGTTAACCTCCATTTTATGCACAGCAGGCTGATAATTTTCAACTTTTATGTGTCATTTTGTTGTTTATGTAACTGTGGTTTGTCTGACTTAGCTGGCCTGTTTTTTGAAAAGATATGATCTTTTTTGTGGTTTGACCTCGCTGATTAGGAAGAGATTAGAGCTGACCTGAAAACATTTGAATGGCGTAAATAAGGGCAATGACATAATTGGCGCCCGGGTCTGCTCATCCACCATCCGCCCGCTCGGTTCGTGTGGGTGGCGATGCCAGCAAGGAGAGCTGAAGGTGATAAAACATCCAAGTTGCCTGTAAATGAGATGAAGACTGGAGCAGCACTGGGTTCAGCCATTAAAGATGTTTTATAGCAGCCCTGCGTACTCTTCCCCTCCTGAGGTGCACGCACGTAAACCTATCTATCAAAGGGAATTGACCTGCCTATGAGTGATCACTTCACAAGACCTGCTGTTGTCATGAAAACATTCGCATGTCATCCATGTAGATGCCAACACCATTGGATCATTAATGTGATCGCTATCACTCAGATTTAGAAAATTTTAACAAATGTGAAGCTTGAAAGGAACAACACTGAAAACGATACTATTAAGTCCCCGATATACTTAGAAGCGAAATCGAAGCGACTAAATTTTGAACAAAATCAGGCCAAAGTTAAGTTTGTTTTGGGAGTTTGAAACAGCTTGCAAAAGTCAGAAAACTTTCCTCTGGCTGGTAAACACCTTTGAACTATCATTGGTCTGTAGTGATTGCGTAATGGGTAGGTGTGGTCTGTGGCTCCGCCTTCTTTGAAGCAGACATTTCTCTGGTTAATTTCTTCTGTTCAGTCCGTCGAGGTCAGACTTCGCGAGTAAAAACGTGAACACACTGGAGAGCTGCTTTATAGTAGATAGAAATTAAAGTTGTAATTTTAGTTGAAAGCTACACTTAAACACACTTTTTTGTTTTGTTTAATACTGTAATGCTGCTTCTATTGTAAAAAGTGCTACATAAACATGATGTGACTTTATTGGAGTTCCGAATTAAAGCACTCATGCAAACATATCCACATCCATATGATCGGATGCTTTCTTAACGGTTTTGTCACCGCTGTCATTTTTGCTGTGTGGTTATTTATTGAAAGGAAAGCGCACAGCTCATTGTTACATATTCATCTAAACGCCGCTTGCGGCAGTGTAGGCGTCATTAGGATGTTTGCTAATGGTGTACCGCTGCTCAGGTCTTTCAAACTTGTTTTTACCCCCAAGAAAAGAACAAAAAAACAACTGTGCTGTGAGTATCGGGCCTTTATAGTGTATTACACCAAAATGAAGTTCATTTGTTTAAAAATTCTATTGTGGGCTAGCATCCAACAAACTATTAGCACGCAGAGCTGTCTTATTTCTCGTTTGAGTGACATTTATTTCTCTAACACCATCTTCCACACTGTTCCCAACTGGTTTGCCCGTATTCGGCAGATGTCCTTGTATGACCTCGGTAACAGCGGATAGTGAAGCTGCCCTCTGAGCTCGTGGAACGAAGCAGAAAATAAAGTTGCTGCCTGCAAAGTGCTGCAGTGGGTGGCTTTAACATTCCCATCCACTTTCAGCTCCCGCTAACCTTGCTGAGCTCTGACATCATCCTGGAACAATGTCAGATCCATGTAGATGAATATAATTAAACAAGTGCTTATCATCCAGCCGGGGAAAGTTTAGTGGCAGGTCAACCATGTTTTCCTCTCTTTCGGCTGAAGGTCGGGCGAGGGTTAGACAGGCAGGTTGCAGGCTGGAAGGTATGTGAAAGACACAAAACACACACTGTAGGCCAACACAAGAACCTTTTCCAGAGCACAAAAAAAAATCTATTTGTACACTAGCTTGTTATTTACATTGAACTCTGTCGGGCCAGACTATACTGGAAAAATGGAGTACCAATGAAATATTTAATATAGTAACCAGTTGCCTCAAATTCCACAGTTATTATAACCGTAAAACCAAAAATTAATTAATATGTGATCTCTTTTTTTTTTTTGGTGGCTCCACCGTGCCCTAACCAGACGCGATGCGATAAGATTCCAGCGACAAATAATTTGTCTGTCCACACTAGACGTGACGCGACTGCGAGATGCATCAAAGCCAATCAGAACAGTGTGTGGGCGGAGTCTCACGGCAAGAGAGTACTAGAGAGTAATCTTGACGGCACTCGCAAGAAAATGGATTAGTAGACTACATAATCAAATTCACAAATATTAACACCATTAAAGCATTATTAAAAATACATAGGCTACAGAGATACTGAAAACAATCTTTGTCAAAGAATACACTTGTTTGTTCACAGTTTGAACGTTCTTGTTTCCATTTGTTTAATTTCAAGGTCTGAGGTGAATTATCCATTGTTGCTTTTACAGCTACAAAGTTAGGAGCACTAAATTATATTCAAAGTCACATTACACGCTTTTAACATTTAATAAAGCACATAAACAGTACCTGAGATTATCATTGCCACACTTTGTGTTTGTTGTTCCAGCCACGACGTCGCAGAAAAATAGAAACCATTTCTAAAATTTGCTTGTTGCCGTCGCGGCTGGTTAAGACAAAAACTCTGATTAACATGGAAAAGATACCTTTTATCGCGCGTCGCGTGTAGTTAGGACACGGTGTAATGGTTAACATAGTAACTGTATTTTTAGTGAAAACTATATATACTGTGTATATAGCACATATTTCAATATATGCTAAAAAATAGTCAAGATAATTTAATAACATATATAGCACAGTTTGAACGTTCTTGTTCACAGTTTGTATACACTATATACAATATGTGTATATAGCACATATTTCAATATATGCAAAAAAATAGTCAAGATAATTTAATAACATACAAAAAACATTGAATTGATATTACACAATGTGTTCGATGACAATATTGTTTGTTCTATTTCCATATCAGTGAACATTAACCAATCACTGTCAACATTTCACAGTAATATTTTGCAATTGATT
Source organism: Gila orcuttii (assembly GCA_026230005.1). Taxonomy (NCBI): domain Eukaryota; kingdom Metazoa; phylum Chordata; class Actinopteri; order Cypriniformes; family Leuciscidae; genus Gila; species Gila orcuttii. Next base: position 27,135,021 of record JAPDVR010000009.1, on the reverse strand, counting down.
TTGTCATTCTGTCTGTGGTAGACTTCAGCTGTTTACACTAGACAAGTTTTGTTGTATTTGGTCTGCGATGTTTTAAAGTTGATGGTCTATGTAAAGTAGTCTTTTGTTGTTTGTCAGCATCTCATGACATATAGTTGCATTTAAGCCATTGTGTTGAAGTTGAAAGTAGTTAAACTTAAAGTAGTTTAGTTAAAAAAAGCATCTTATGGCTTCTGTTACATTCTACTGCAATCCATCAGCTATCTGTGCAAGAACATGTCCTGTGAACAGAAAATGTACAGATTTTAGTTACTTTAAAAAATGAGATGCACTAAATTAATTTCAAATTCACAGACTTACCATTTACACAAGATTTTAACATGCATTAAAAGGGAAAACATGCAGGTGACTGGTGATATTGATGAGTTAAAACTGAGAATTGTGACAACTAGGATTTGCGACCTAACAAGTGAGTAAACGTGGCTCCAAAATGAGGCAACCTGTCACGACCAAAGCCGTGGTGTTAGGTCTCAGCTTTGAATTCTAGCGAGTTCCAGCGAAACCATTTGCTTAAGATAGCATGAGGCACAATATGTTACTTAATAAGGCAAGGGATTTTTAGAGTCCTCCGCCATTAGCCGCTGAAATAATCTTCTCCCTGAATGGGAAAAGGCAGCAGTGAAGGGAGTAAAACCGAGCGTGCTGCATAGCCTTTGGATAGGAGCAGTATTTAATTAAGATCAGCCTGTCTCACATACATGCTGGCTGATAAGGGCTCCAAAGCACATCTGGCAATATGAGAGCTTGATCTCTCTTCGCTGGGGTTAATGAAGGTGGTCTCTGCTGAGTTATGTGATAAAACTCGGCTGAACTTTTCTTTTGTCCAGTAAAAAAGTGGATGACTATATGTGACCTATTTTCTCCAGCACAAAGCCCTGTGAAATAAGTTTAAAGGGCTTGGAATGGAGTTTGGAGTCTTGTGGAAATAGAATTACATTGATCTGAAAGGTTATTACAAATATAAATATAGCAATGATTCATTACTCTCTGTATGAAACATTTCTACATAAATCACTACAGCTGGAAATATATATTTAATATTCTTTATATATTTGCAAGCAATGCAAATTATGATTTTAAAATGCTTTTCAGATGGGGGTTAATGAAATGACCTGCATATTTTTGTTTCCATATTCCTTTAAAATAATTGGATAAACCTGTGACATATATCACTTTATTCTATAAAACATATTTAGTTTGAATTTATCTTCAGTAAATTTAGTCTTTATTATTTCAAATTTTGGTATCTTAAACCCCCAAAATGTCAGGTGGCTCAACCGTCCGCACAGATGAACAGACTAAGAAAACTATTTAAAAGACTTGAAAGAGAATTCAATATTTTTGTGCTGTGCATGCACTTCCGTGTGCGCGCTTCGGATAGGTGCTCAAATCTTCTCTTCTCTTTCGTGTCTTGCGCTCGATGTTTAAATTGGCACGGCTTAAATGAGTTTACATTTAACACATAGCAGCGTGTGCAATTGAAACGTGTTTAGACGCATTGTTTGTTATTGGGACTCAAAAATATGCTTAAATTATATGAAATGTCATGACCATGACCTTAAGGTTTCCTAAAGAGCAAGTATGAGAATGTGTTTCAGAGTTAAACTTCAGCAACATAAAAAAGCTTACTTTTTTTAATTAAAATGTAATAAAAATTAATTTCAAGTTACTTTCGTTATTCAGAGAAAATTTACATTAAATCGTTTTTTTTATTTTGTCAATTGCCTTAAAAATAAATTTGTATTTTATTGTTTTGTTTACTTAGTATTCTATTCAATTTCTTTACTGATTATTTAAGCTATGTCACCCAGCTCTCTGGATGACTTCTAATGGCCCGTGATGTTGACCTTTGTCTTAAAGGGGAAGACAGACAGACTAACTAATCAACCTTTCCATTTTTGCCCATGAACGTAACCTCTGATCTCAGGGTCACCTCATCTCGGTCCTTATCAGGACCCCTGGCAGTTGTTCAGCATGTTGCCTTATAAGAAATGGATACTCAAGATATCACTATCCCTACAGAGCATTACTGGCAAGAACAAGCATTCTCGCCCATGTGTTCGCCAATTTCAACAGTAACGAGCTACATTTCTACTTCTTGTCACAGTATACCTGCACTTGAGTGTTGTGAAAGGCAAATGTGTCCTAGCATTCCACTGACTTGTGTAAACTTAGCTCTGCAGTGCAACCTGCATGCGTTGTATTTCCAGATAAGATATTTGGCAACATGTTTTCAGCCATACCAGGCCGGGATGATGAACAACGTTGAATTCCGTCCCCTCCTGATCACCCTCCTGAGGTTAAACTAAAAACCGCTCTATGCACGCTAAAGCACACCCAAGTGCAGGACAAGAACAGCTGGGTACCAGTGAGGCCACGATTGGCAGGGTGTAGGGTTTCATCTGCCGAGGGGGTCAATTCTACTTCCTCGGAAGGGGGCCCGGGCCTCTGAGAATCTGTCATCGTTCACGTTGTAAACGCTCTGCATGTATCTGTTTTTGAATTGCCAGAAAAAGCCACCCTATCTAGGGTGGACATCCAACGAAGTGTTAATGCAATAGCATTCGGAGTACTTCAGTCATGCATTGAGGTGGCAAGTTGTAATTACGAAAAATGGTGTATATTTAATTAGTGACATTTTTTAAATTTAATTTCTTAGCTGAATGTTCCGGTACACCAGCCATGTCAATGGAACGAATCAATGAATGAAAATGAGCATATCAATGCATATCTAAATTCGCGCCTATACTCTCAGAAAAAAAGGTACATTTTTGTACCAAAGAAGGTACAAACCCTTGTCACTGGGGCGGTACCTTTTACTGGTACAAAACTGTACCTTAATATGAAGGAACAAATTTGTACCATTCCAGTTTGTACCTTAAAGGACATGGACCTTTTGTTTTTTAAAACTTGTTGGTAGGCTACGACAATATTGTACCTTTATCAAAGGTACAAATTTGATCCTTTAAGGTACCACCCCAGTGACAAGCCCCTTTGTACCTTAACTGTGTCAAATATGTTCCTTCGAGAACTATTAAAGGCTGTTTTCCTATTGAATAACATACACATTCAACAACTGAATCCAAAAGGCATCGATTTATTGAGTACTGTAAATACATATCAAATACATATGAACGTTTGAATACTTTCGTTCCAGCTTACAGTAAAGTATTTCTTTGTGTAAATCAAAAACTTCACAATAAAAACTTAAATTATCAGAATATCACTTCTTTAAAAAGACTTGAAATAATTAAAAATGCAATTACACAAAAATGTTACAGTACATAAAATATATTTTCTCATCTACAACAAAGCTAGACTTGTTTTTTCCCCCCCATTTTCACACAATACCCTTGCATTTATTTAACTTTTTTTTTTTAAAAAACACTATCCTCTACCCCAATTGCTCGACAATTTAGGATCCCTCCATTTTTACACTGCTGAAGATTCTCCTCTCACTGAAGACACGTCCAGTCAAGGCGTTCCCAAAATCTGCACAGTGGGTTGTGATGTAGCCGGTTCTTCCTGAACAAAATGAAGAATCAGTATTAGAAAAGACAGAAGTTAATTGATCAAATGTATACTCCCAATGACAAGCTAAAATTTGACCTCTAGACTTAAAAATTCCCCCTAGAACTGAAAATTCGGTCATTTACTCGCCCTCAAGTTGTTCCAAACCTGTGTGAGTTTCTTTCTTCACTTGAACACAAAAGAAGATATTGACTTCCATAGTATTTTTTTTCATACTATGGAAGTCAATGGGGCCCCATCAAATGTTTAATTTTTTGGGTGAACTAAATCCTGCAACATCTCGTCTGGCATCCATGTAATGTGCTTCTATAACGGATTTCAGCTTAGCCAACCTCAACACATTGGACAATTTTGAAAAAAATGAAAATTCTTTTGTTAATTACTCACCCTCATGTCATTCCACACCTATAAGACCTTCATTCATCTTCGGAACACAAATGAAGATATTTTTAATGAAATTCTGAGAGCTTTCTGTCCCTCCATTGGGAGCAATGCAACTAACACATTCAAGGCCCAGAACGATAGGAAAGACATCATTGAAGTAATCCATGTGACTCGTGACATGTTTAACCAATTTTATGAAGTGGTGCTTTGTTTGTTTGTGCAACAAAAAAACAACAACAATTTACCACTTTATTTAGGAAAATACTGACCTGCAATCCAGTAGGGGAGCACTACGACGCAAGCTTATTATGTTGACTCAAGACTGGAAGTTGTACCGTGAATGTGCTTAAGATGATATTATTTTCTAAATATAGATGTAAATATGTAGTTGTTGTTTTTTCTCCGCAAAACAAAGCACTTGCATCGCTTCATAAAATTAAGGTAAAACCACTGGAGTCACAAGGATTACTTTAATGGTGTCGTTACTACCTTTCTGGGGCTTGAATGTATTAGTTGCGAAAGCTCCCAATGGAGGAACAGAAAGCTCTTGGAGTTCATCAAAAATATCTTCATTTGTGTTCCGAAGATAAACAAAGGTCTTACGGGTTTGGAACGACATGAGGGTGAGTAATTAATGACAGAATTTTCATTTTAATGTGAACTATACCTTTAAGGAATCCTGGAAACACTTTAAATCAGCCACAGCATGCATTCGGTCCATTTCCTGGAATAACAGAAATGCAGATAAGAAAAAAAAAAAAACAGTTTCACTAAAAAGAAAAACCTTTCTGCATTTTTACATTTTACACACACACACCAAAAAAAAAAGAAGAATAGCAGTTTTAAATGATTCACTTAAAGTTTCATATAGCCCTATTTTACAGTGCAAATCATCTCCATACTTTGAACTTCTATGATAGAAGCTTGTTCCCACATTTGAGAAATTGTGTTTACACAAAAATATTGCTTTCACTTTAGCAGGATTTAAGCATGGTCATTGTGAACAAGTTTTTATAATCATGCACTATTGAATGTGCAAAGGAGCTAGGGCTACCCTATGGTGAAAGGCAAGATGCTCACTAAAAAAATAAGATGAACCAATCACTCAGTAAATTTAAATACATTAATACATTGCCATTTTGCACACTGCATTGCCATTTTGCATGTTGCATTTTAAATTGACATTTGGTACCTGTATGCTACCATACATGAACGTCAGAGTTTTATGTGAATATACTTTCAATTAAGTGACAGAAATCTTCCAGATTTCATCTGAAGTGCAGTTGTACTGTGCTTTATCAAGATCGACATCACTTTGCCATTATGGCAAACGAAATAAAAATTCAACCTCACCAAACTCATTGTACTGATAACGTACTTGCCTCAGCTGAAGATGCAGTCAGACTTTCAGATGTGTGATCAGTGAGATCAGTACTGACAGTTTACCCCATCATCTTCATGATCTAAAAAACAAAGACACATTTGCTGAGTTTCAACAAAACTCTCTGATAAAATGAATGGCATCTATATGACTTAGGGTTATCAACTATTTTTATCTGTGAACTGTTCGGTGGTGTTGTTCAACAACTGCATACAGTATTGTATGTGGACTAATGTAAAGTACACCACCATAGCAACTCTAGTTAAGCATTCATTTACAATAGTTACGTATTAAATGTGTACTTACGACACAGAAACTCAATTGCTTTAAAATATATTTGCAGACGCTACTAGCACTGACTGGATTCGTACCTAATTAAGCTATTTACATGCTAATGTCATGTTGAGTGGCTGTAACGTTTTAGATATATATTTTTTATTTGGTTAAACATTAAACTCACCTTTGAATTTCCTCTTATAATTCGAGTCCAGCCACTAGGGCTGGGGCGGTATGGATTTTTTCTAACCGCGGTTGAAAAGCAAGATTTTCCCGCGGTATGGCGATAAACCGCTTTAAATAGCCAGCCCCCCCCCCCACCTCCCCCGACAGACTTTCGCGCACGCACCAGAGGTCGTTTTTGCTAGACGGACTTTGTTAAATATTGTCACCTACATCCGAAAGAAACGAGCACAATTTGAAATAGTCAAATTTTCATCAAGCAGTAATTTGGCATGAACCAATCACTGAATAGATTTCCTTATTTAAGAATATTCTCAAATACATTTGCATTGAATTCATCATTTTCAGGAGAATACATTATGATGTTCACATTGGAAATGAAAGAACACCTATTGCAACATAATTACAAATATTATACTCCATAATTATGTTAACAATATAGTGTTATTTTTTATTTAATCTATGTCGATTATATGAAGAGTGAACAGCATGAGTAAGATAGGATCATACGATGGGTCAGACACGATTTTGACCACTTTATTAAGTTTTGTTTTGTAGAAAGCCTTTCTTTAAATTAAATTTCGTTTTGTATAAATTGTACCTTAATTTTAATCACTGTTTCATTAACTAATTGTCTGGAATTAAGAATTAAGAAGCAAATAGCAGACATATAATCAGGAGGACGTGGAAGCGCAGGTGCGATCTCTTGCGCGTGAACTGGAGCTCGTCTCATAAATGAACCGAAACTCGGCGTAGGCTGGGCCTAAATGTCTACTTTTAAACAAAATTCAAAACGAAATGATAACATTTTAGTGTACAGTAGCCTAGTCAGGTAAGGTCAGGTTTGCCGATGTGCAATATAGGCTATTTACTTATTCATATTTATCCCTGCGCGCCGATCGGAGACGGAGTTCACTGCTGATATTCTGGGGATACAACATAGCCAATATACTAGGGACTTTAGCCTTCAAATATCTTTGCTGCATTGGATCAGTGTTCTTTCTAGAACAGCCAAGAGCTTTCTAGCCTCGCGACAGCAGCGCCTCGCATTGCTCATGGACCTTAAAACAGTCAGCGCCGCGGATGTGGTTTCGAAAATTGATCAAAAAACCTTGGTGCGGGTGGATGGCGGACAGATGATGAGTTTTGTGATGCGGTTGCGGATGAAATAATAATAGCCCATCCGCGCATCTCTAATACGAATGGAATGTTATTATGCGTCATGGAACATGGAAAGGTCGGGTTTGATTCATCTTTTGATGATAAGTTTTGTTTAGAAAACCTTGAATCCATGTAAGCCACAATATCATTAGACATAATCCATGTCATTAGAATCAATGAATCCATGTCATTAGACACAACGTGCACACATGTGCAGGCCAAGGTGTTTTTTTTGCGGTGATGACGGTGACGAGATCAGACCCGCGGTTGGAGTCACGTGACCACGGTAATGCGGTAACCGTCCCAGCCCTACCAGCCACTAAAGTTCTTCTGACGATGAAGCGAAGCGGGCGAAGCCATGGTTGTAGTGGTGCTCGTGCTCGTCGTAATCTGCTTCCCGCTCCGTTCTATTTGAAAATGCAGTAACGGCTGCAGCGACCTTGGGCAATCAGTTTCATGTTGTTGTGCCTAATAGCAAAGTTAACAGTTATAGTGGACAATGGAGAACAAACGCCATAGTATTTACACGCGATGACTAAATACTAGTCAATAATTGCATTAAAAAGTGTAACGTTAACTTATACAAGTCAAATGGCTAAAGCATTTGGTGCAAACTGCAAAGCTAATTTAACTCGCTAAATTTACGTTAAGTGGCTGAAACATTTATAGTTTCGACTTGTGAACTAAATATAAACATAAACGATCAGAACTCACATTTTAACTTCTTCTTTTAACTGTCTTCTTTAAGTTTTATATTTAAAATAAAACGCGCAGTCGTGTAGCCTGCTGCCCGCTGTCAGTTCGGAAAATTCCACAACGGCTGAAGCGATTTCAACCAATCAGCATCTTGTTGCTATGCCAAATACTCAACACAGCAACCAATCACGAATTTAACAGTAGTTTGGCCTATAATTGTACCCTTGATGTGAGAACAATTATGTACCTTAATTTCAATTGTACCAAACCATATCATCAGAGGTCTTTCCTGTACCATTAAAGGTACTATTATCGAAAAGGTACAAAACTGTTCTTTGAGGAACATTATTTGTACCATCGTGTACCTTTATTTCTGAGAGTGTACGGTATCTTTGTAGAACTTCAAAAAAAGAAACTGCAAAAAGAGGCTGCAGCCAATGAGCAGTCGGCTGGGGCTGGCTGCAGGACGACTCAACCTCCACGGACAGTTTTTAAGATTTTATCATAACTAATAACTAGTAACAACTCAAGATTTTGCTTTAGTATAATTTTCGGTACAATTAGGGCCGGATTCCGGATTGGGGACAACAGCTTAGATTTCGGGACTGTCACAAATTTTTCGGGACGTCTGGTCACCCCAGATACACTTCAAAATTCATGTGCATCCTTTTTGTAATTGCTTTTTTTGGCATGCATGTGACTGTTATGGATGGTGTTCAACACTACATCAGTGTGCAAAAGCTATCTGACCTCCTTTTAAGCACTCTTATTCTTCTATTCCCCCCTTGTCATCTCTTAGAGTAGACGATGCACTGCCTTCATATTGCAAATGATATCTTTGACTAGACCAGCAGATAACTGTGTGATTCCACTGTGGTGTGAGGGTAGAGGTACACGGCTCTATGCAATTTTTCATCACTGGGACTGATAGCACAGGCGGCCATTGAAGAAAGGCAGGATATTTGAGATCTATCAGGATACCGTGAAGGGTTTATTTTTGAAGGGTTTGTCTTGCAGATGCAGTTCAAGGACGCCTTCAGGCAGCACGACCCTCGCTGTGCTTCTGACGTGACTCAAGGTCACGCACACTCACCCTCTGACATTCACTCACTACAGACAGAGAGCGAGAGTGTGTGTTACTGAGGAAGAGACTGGGGGAAGGGAGGGAGCGAGTCATCTTCCCCTGTGTGCTCTGAGTAAACAGTTCACTTTGCTCTGTGTGAGCGCAGCCAGGGCCTCATTTGCTCAGCCGTTTTTATTCATTTCTCCCATTTGCAGACAACTTGAGACATGCTGTTCTCTTGCTGCTGCTCGGTAGGACCGTTTGTCATGTCAGGGGTTTTTATTTGACTTAAGTATGAGTTATCTCAAACTCGGCTCCGAAATTAATGCACCTTTATAGTTCTTTTATGTGATCAGTACTGAGCACTCAGGAGATTGAGATGGCATACGCTTCCATTCTCTGCAAAACGGGTGCTATTGTGATATAATAAAGGAAGTAGATACATTACCACGTATGATATATTTATAATCTATAAAATAAAGATGTGCAAAACTACATATTTTCAAACTTTTTATTTTGTAATTTTCTCTCGTCAACGTTCATTTAATATTTATATTTTATTTTAGCTTTATTTCAATTGCCAAAAACATTCTTAAGTTTTAGTTGACAATAACAATACTTTAAAAGATGAATTGTAGACTCAACTTCCATAAAATAATCATTTTAAGAGTTTGATTTGGCACAGTAGAAAGAAGTAGCCGATAACTTTAAATAAGATCTTTAAATCCAATTGGAAGCTAATTCTGTCACCCAGTTGAATGAATGCGCAAATGGTAATCGTATCATGGCTAGCACTAACTTAATTGCCTTTAGAAAATGTATTAATTTCTAATTATCTAATTAATCATCTAATTAATTTTCATAAGGCAAGCTAAATATTTATATTATACCCTCACCACTTTTTAGATAATTTCTACACCCCTTACTATTAGCATGCAAAAGCACGCTTTAGCACATTAAAACCCCTCTCAAGGAAGTTGTCTCTGATTTCCATCCTTTTAAGTCATGATTGAAAAAAATTAGAAATGCTAATCGATAGCATCAAAGTGTCAATTATCACTCTATCCCAAAACTCTGATTCAACCCTTCTAAGTACAGAACATCGAAGTGCTGCAGGCATGACCAAGGACATGTTATCGTTCGTAAGTGTTTATGCTACTGTTTGACACTCATTTATAAATAACAAAACAGAAAATAGGACAAGAGGATAGAGGGAGGGAGAACAACTGTGTAAACAATACTTTTAAAGAGACAGGCCTGTCAAAGGTTTGCTGAATCGTTTAGCTTTGTGTCTTACCTCCCCATTAAGTTTTTAATCCAACTTCATTTCTGCTAATTAGCAACTGTAGGACTGACAGGCCTTGCCATGTCCATTCGTCTGTGTCAGGACAACGATTGCCTCTCTCGAGTTGTTCATTACTTTTGTCTTTTTCAAGTCCTTCAAAAGTGCTTATTATTATTTAAGTCAAACCGATGGAAAGTGTACCGTCAGCTCTTTTGGGAGCGGGCCGTAGTAAAGAGAGCAGGCCAGGAACACATGAGAGACATAAAAAGCCCATGTGCTGTGGAGGCCTAGCGCTAGCTGCTCTGTGGGTAGCCACCGCACATTTTAGATGCCGAGTTACAATGAGGATCCTGAGGCTTTATGATGATTTCATTTAAGAGTGGTTTGTTATTAGTACAGGGATGGTAATACTGTGGTACTTTTATATATATAATGTATGTAGGTTACAGAACTATTATCATGTTCATATAGAATTGTAATTTATATTAGACTCCAAAGCACTTTAAAGAGTATCAGGGCATTCCTAGTGTTGGTATATATGTAGGAATGAGTTTTTTAATTTAGCAGATTGTTGGTAATGTATTATTCATGGCACCTCCATGACATGAAAATGAAAGAAACCTGCTTATGTAACTTGTTAACACATCCAGTTTCACTAACACAGTGTCTGCTTTTAGTCCTCATAGAATTCCCTATCATATTTGTTGAACCCCTGGATATTTGGAAATATGACCAAATTAAATAGCAGATAGTGGTTTGTTTTTATGTTGATGGAAATGCATGTAAAGGATTTACTGCCTATCTAGTAGTATAACATTGTGTGTTGACATGCTTTTAAATGAAACGTGGTTGTAAGGGTTTAAATGAATTGCTTAGATCAGAGATACTACAGCATAGGTATTGCATTGATTCGATGTACTGGTTGCATATTGAGTTGAATCATTTCGAAGCTTTGCAGTAATAGCTGCAGTTTCAAGTTTGGCCTTATAAGAAGTTGCTTCGTCTACATTGTCTTAAGTTGACAGTTGACTCTGTCCGGTCACATCCTTGAAAACTCTCTGCTCCTTCCTCTAGACTTATGCGTTTGGTTCTGATGACTGCAGAGACTTTACTCTAATAACTTCTCTCTCATCTAGGGAAAAGGCAGGGGACCCAGGCACTGTCTTCCTTTTAATGTGCTGGCTTTTCTTCAATCATTTAATTAAGAAGAGGAGCGATTATTCAGCCTCGAGTCAGCTCCTTCTCCCTTCCAGCGCCTCATTCATCTCTGATTAAACTTGTAGCATTCGGTAACTGTACTTGCCTGTTCTATCCGGGGCATGTGAAACAGGAGGAGATTTTGACAGTAGAGAAAAGAGGAACCTGAGTTCTTTAAATAAGTTGCAGGATAAGAAAATGGTCGCCTTTGGTCTCTTCGTCTTGATAAAGGCTGTGCTTGCAGCTGTGTTATCTCTTTTTGCGTTTAAGTTTGGGTTGTATCTTTTTGTGCCGCATAACCTGTCTGAAGGGTCCGGCACAGTTTAACCCTCCTAATTAAGGGCTGCACCCCCCCCCCCCCCCAATAAAAAAAGACTGGGGTCATTTCTAATCTGTAATAACAAAAGTTAGTTAACAAGATTATGTTCAGGTACAAGTTTACATTTATTTTCACCTGGTGCTTAAATAGATGTTCACAAACAGAATGCTAAACATTAATACTGTCATGATTTACAGTAGATTTGAAAAGTTTAGGGTCAGTAAGATATTATTGTTTTAAATTAACATTTTTATTTAGCAAAATTCACAAAATTGATCAAGAGTGACAGTAAAGACATTTATAATGTTACAAAAGATTTATATTTGAAATAAATGCTGTTCTTTTGAACTGAAATGTTTCAAATCAGTATATTAGAATGATTTATGAAGTTTAGTTTTACAATATTAGAAAATAGAAAACTTATCTTAAAATGTAATAATATTTCACAATGTTACTATTTTTACTGTATTTTTGATCAAATATAGTCACCTTAGTGAGCATAATAGTCCCAAACTTTTGAACGGTAGTGTATGATTTTATTTTACATTTAATTATCCAGTTTAACACAAAATTGTAATATAACTTTTATATTATATTAATAATGATAATTATATTATTATATAATTGTAAACAAACTTTTAATAATATAATGGATGTTTGCCTAACTGTGCCAAGAATGGAAAAGAACCTCAAAAGGTTTTCCTATAGAAAGTATATGAAAGTATAGAAAGTCCTATTGTCTGCTCTTTGTGAAAGTAGATAGTAGTTAAAATTACTAAAATGAAAAGAGGTGGTGAAAGATTCTGAGGATTTTTGTATTAGTATTTTTATTATTATTTAATTATTATTATTTGTCTATTGTGAAATTTAATTTGACATGACATTTTTAAAATGACGTGTGAACTTGATCACCATTTATTTTCGCTATATGGAAAAACATGGGAAACCATTTTGAGTGAGGTTGAGGTTGGGTGGTTGCATCGAATATCCACTTGGCTCGAAATAAAATCTGCTTGAATGGGCATGACGCTTCCATTGACGGCCTTGTTTTCATTGTCTAGATGTGTAGCAGTACCTCTTTGAACTATTGCAAAATGCATTCCTGTTTCATTAACAGAGAGGGACACAAATGCGAAAGTTATATAGGGATGCTTTTCCAGCGAAGTACTATTAACAGTGGAGCTGCTATGATTCGAGTCAAGTTCCTCAGTCGAATGTGACGGCGGTTGTAAACAGACCCCACGAGAGGAATTCCACCGGGAGACAAAGTAAGGGTAAGAGAGCCCCGTTCCCTTCTCCCTCTGCTCTAGGGTGGAAATGGTTAACATATCACTGTAATTGGCACCCGCAGCTGCTTGTCCTCTCCACAAACAGGAGGGGATGATTTTTCCCCCGGCCTCCCCCTCTCCTCTCTCACTCTCTTTCTGCAGCCTCTGCTTTGTGTGACAGCTGCCTAATTGGGCATTCTCCCCTCGTAGCGAGGCTGCCTCCTCCGGCCTCCACTGCTGACGAATGGCAGCGGATTACAGATGAGGACACGATGACCTGTTCAACCTTCCCGCAGCAGGGGGAGCAGAGGGAGGGGCCTGACGGGCCGGGCCCGTGCCCAGAGCCTCAGGTCACAGGAGGATGAGGTCGTGAGAAGGTGGAGGATCTGCCAGGTGGCCAATGACAGAGTGTCACATGACAGTAGCTTGATGTCAATGTGTCAAGGGTAGACTGGTGGCACTGCATCCCCAAACACACTTACACGGATACGTGCATGCACGGTAGATTTTGTTAATCCATAGGTCTCAGACGGAGAGGCAGTGATATTTTTCATTCTCTCTTCATTTCTTCTTCTAGGCTCGTAATCGTGCTCATTATGCTCTGAATGGTCTCCTGGGTGGGGTATATTAGACAAGATTTAAGATTTAGATCCAATAACTGGATTAAATATATTTTTATCTTTGTATGTAACATATGCATGTTGGTTAGTTATTTACCTTTTAAAGTAAAGCGTGGCAATTTTTTGAATCTATCATTTAGAAAAAATATATAGGCCTATATTATAATATTATAGTATTTATTATTTTGAACTAGCTTATATTTTTCAATTTTAATTTACGTTTTATTAATTCTTTATTAATTTTATTTAGCTTTATTTTTATTTGTTTTAGTGATTTTAGTACTTTAGAACTTTATATATTTATTATAATTTCTCTTATTTCAGCTTTAGCCTATATGTATCAGTGACCATATCCTCGAATATTAGCATTTTTTTCCTTTTATCATTATTACTATTATTATTTTCAATCTGATTTGGATATTTAAAGCAGGCTTATTTTGATGCATATTTTTTCAAGTTCAAACTGAATCCTTGATTATCAGCAATAATCTGTCGGTTATCAGCATTTTTTTTTTTATCTTATTTTATTGTGTATTTAATTATCAATACCTGCTGCATGTTGCTGATGCAACAGGCTTAATCTTTTTCTTAAAACTGTTTTTTTTTTTTTTTTACATGGCTGGCCAGTTTTTTTTCTTTGCACTGCCCAAACAAAACTCTTAAAATATAATGTTTGTTTGCCAAAGTAAAAATAGTTGTGTGTGTATAAATAGCAAAAAACAGCTGGTATTTTAAGACACTAGGCTAATGACTGTATTTTTCTTAATGCCAGCACCTTGAGAATTTCACAGCATATGTGCAGCAGATGAATGATCCAAATGAGCCCTTTTCTCTCCAGATCATTTGCTGCACACATTGGAAAGCCATTGGTTAGACTTTCCTCTGTTAATAAAAAAGGGGAAAAAGAGGAAATTCTATCACTAACCACTGCAAGGCAAGTTCAAGCCATAAAGGTCTTGTCTGCTGAAGCATTTCAGCTTGGCTTAGCTTTCTTAGTCGACTGTAGTAATCAAGAAGCCACGACCAGTCTCTGCTCCACTTCACCCACACGCGCTGTTGCAATATAAAAGCAAGTGTGCGGCGACAGAGCGCAGCATCTTCTAAGACACAAAATGCAGGCTGTCAGAAGGGCTGGCGGTGCCTTGTTCCTGTCACGCTGCCAGGATGCAATATCACTCAGCTGAGGTAGAAAGCCGTCAGTTGTAAAATATGATGAATTATCCCTATTCGGCCAAGAGTGGGCCGTCTGTGGGCGTGTGGCTCTGTGTGTACGCGAGAGTACGTGAGGGTGTATAAAGAGAGGCTACGCTTGTGTGTGTCAGCCTGTTTTGTGTGACTGAGCACCAACGGCGTGGTTGCGGCACACATAAGAGTGTGTGGGCGAGAAAAAGAGTGAGAGAGACCAGCCACAGGGTTACTACAGGTTTAATGGCGACCTTGTTGTGCACGCACTTAGCTGCTTTCAGTGTTGAGTTGCTCAGAGCGAGCGTCTAATCCCCCACCCGGGTGCTCGAACACTTGATTATTGGCCTTGGTTATCTGCCTAGAGGACAAGCCGCTGCCCCCCTCCTTCACTGGTCAGGGCGAGGGCACTGAAGGGTGTCAACCCCAAAGAAAGAAGGGAGAGACAGAAGGAGAGAGCAAAGAGGGGCAGGATGTTGTTGAGGTATATTAGTCTTCAGATAAAACCTTACAGCCTGCAGAGCAAATTGATTACTACACTGTACCTGTTCTTGATGTCACTGCTGCGTAAGAAGGTAAGATTGTATATTGTATGTGTGCATGGCAGAAATATCTGTTCCACATTGCTGGGACCCTTATGGATTTGAGCTTTCTGAAGTTGTGGATGAGTCTTAATACTTCTTCATATTTTCTTATTTTTCTACTGTTATAGATTAATTTGTGTGAAAAGTTTAAAATGTTTCCATGGTTTTAGGTTGTTGAAAATTAACTTGCATGTAGTATCCCCCCCCCCCATATTTTAAATAGTTGCACAAAGAAATCAGTCAAATATCCCCCCCCCCCCTTATTTAAATAGTTGCACAAAGAAATCAGTCAAATATGTTTAACATCATTAAGTCTCTAGCCATATCAGTATCTTCATAGAGTGCTGCTGAAATGATGTAATTTTGTAGGCCAACCCAAAAGTTTACATCACCCTGGTTCCCTTGACAAAACAACAAGATTTTTTTCCCACTGGCTTTTGGATTATTGCAGAAAATAAGCTCTGTGAACAACAAAAGTTTAGGATTTTTGCACATTTTGTTCATCAAGATTAAATTGTATACATTTTGAAGCCTTGATGGAATCACTGGAAGTAAACAGCTGAAGTTAGGCTATAAACGAACTAACTCCGGTGTCGCATGACTTCAGCGTCACCACCACTAAGCCTATGACAGCTCTTTTAATATTTATTTAAAGTCTACAAGTTGTAAAAGTTTGAGTTGAATAGTTTACAGGAGCGCAAATATATTACCAAATTAAGCCACTATAGCCTTTTTCAAGACATGAAAAAGCTGAAAAAAACTAATGAGCGGGGTATTACTGATGTATTTTACATTGTAGAATAAACATGATAATATATTTAGCTTGTAAACCAAAACCTTATTTCAGGCATTTAACTAAAAAGTAATTAAAGGAACCCATGGACTTTGGATTGATGGAACTTTGGGAAATTGTGAGTACAAAATATATTTTTAAAATTATTTTCCAGTAAATCACAAATGACTGGAAAAACCATGGGGCCATCGATTGTTGTGGACAATGGGGGGCCTTGGAGACAAAACGTTTGAGAACCACTGGATTAGGCCCATCGTGCCTGACATATAACCTGTTACTGCCAGTAACTTGTAATGAGATCACATCCTGGAAAAAGTGGAAGCTGTCTGTTTTGGATGAGAACATTGCTTAGTTATCTCTAAAGACTCGAACAGATGACATGAGGTTCATGACGCACATGCTGTCCCTTCATCTGACCCTTAAGGCAACTGTGCAGTGTATTTTTATTTTATTAATAAAAGGGTTCTTTGGTTCCCTCTCGATTTGGACTTTCAGACCATTGATATATTGCACTTTAGTCCGCACCATGTGACTTTTGTTTATTTTGTCATATGAACTTGTGTTTGGTTTTGCAAGTACAGTTGCACGTTGCAGTACTGGCAGTCGATTGCTATACTTGGTCAGAGCTGTTTACATAATGACTGGCATAAACTATGATCCTGATAAACATGATCTCTTGAGTTAAGGCGAAGGGTGACTTTTAAAGGGCCATGGGCTCTCGCTGTGTAGCTATTAGTTTCTATCTGACTTATTCTCACAATGTCTACGGATGCAAATTTGTTTTTGTTTTTGTTTTTTCTGTGTGAAGCCTAAAAAAGGTCACAGCTTTCTGGAGGTTGGGTACAAGTTCACACAGCCAAAAACTTCCACTAAAGTACTCAAAGTGAGTTTTGGTATTTTTATCATCTGTTTTTTTTTTTTTTTTTTTTTTGGGCACAGACTGATTCCCATGCTCACGTTCCTCAAGTAATTTCCAACCCCCGGAAACTGGGCCATTTACCACAGTAAATTAAGAGTACAAATATTTTGTTTGTTCTCATTTCCTGTTTGTGGGCAGTAATTACATTTTTCCTTGACAAGCTTTAGCGGACTCGGTATCACTTCAGTGTGTCATTTGTTTTTGGGCTGAAAGAGAACCGACAAAGATGCATGTTATTCTGTAGTCGAAGATGAACCATTTTAGTCTTCTCTAAGTGTTCCTGTTAACATTATGCTGCCATCATAAATCTACAAGTCTAAGGTCAAGACTATTACTTGTGTCAGGACTCTGGAATTATGTTTGGAGTCTTGTGACGATACACACAGGGGCCCCTGTATATTTCTGCCGTCTACTTGGGAAAGGGTTCCTTCTGCTTGGCTAAAACATGCTGGTATTGCCCCGTGCTTGCCCATGTGAAAGGGTAGCTCATCATAGGGTCGTCATAATGTAGGTCAGACCATGCTTTTACTAGGAGTCAGAGATTGCACTTGGCAAAGCCCTAACTAAAGGGGTGTGTCCCAGCTGGGAAATGTCGATGCATGATGCCCATAATGCTTGTTTGTAAGTAGGTCACAGTGACCTAGTTTGAATGATGCATGGCCCTGATTGACTGAGTCACCCAACACTATCTTTGGAATGTGTTGTTGTAGTTCCACAGGCTTTTGTGCCTATGTGTGCAACCAGAGGATAACAACAACATAGCAGTTGCAGTGGCACAACTATGTCTGAGATTCCTTTTTATTTCGAGAACACATCAGCTAGACGCCAGGTACGAACGCACATCGCAAGGGCAGCTTTGTCGCTTTTTATTAGGACCTAATGCTTTGTATGGATGCCAGCTGTTGCATCAACTCAAACAGCCCCGGCGGAGTAAATGACCTTGACTTCAAACAGGGCATGCAGCAGGTTTTGCTCTTTTTGCCTCATCATGCATTTTAAATAGCCTAAATGGATTACAGTTTCTGGACTGTGGATGTAATTTATGATCTGGTATTTCTTTGGGGGTCAATTAATCTTCCAAACTTGCAATTGAAGAATGAGGGATCCAGTCCAGATATCACATCCTCTCCATTTATATCAGGCCTCATTCAGGAGCGTCTTCTCCCTGCACTGATGGTGATAATATTGTGATGAAAAAACCCTGAATAGAACTGAGTGAACGGACTCATATATAACTAAGAGAGGCTACTACATTCGCTTCTTACACAGTTATTCTGAAGCTCACAGCTGTCATAAAATGCTGTTTCTAATCTTTGCAAAGCTTTGATTTGAAAGTTGTTACCGAATCGGTTTAAAAAAAAAATCTGATTTCAATAAAGGGTCCTCTTTAGAGCTGAGATAAGTGTGTTAAAATAATAGTTTATTTGTTTAACAGAGTGAAGGAGTTGTCAGTATTGTGTTTCCTCTTTTCATTGGATTAGGACAACAGTGGCCTATTGACACAAGTATAGTACAAAGTGTTGTTGCTGTTGGCCCAAATCAATTACCCTCTTCCAGTCTTTGACACATTAGATATAACGCTTGGTCAGGAAGAGACAAAGCTTTAATTTTCACAGTCTTATTCAGCTTCCAACCAATTTTTTTATGAAATTCCTTAACTATTTCTTTGACAAATACAGGTAGTATTATCCCATACCATTACCAAATAGCTGAAAATGTCTTTCTAAGACTTAGGCTACATTCAGTAATTTGTCTCTAGCAGTAGCTTTATTCCAAATTAGAGGTATTAGTTTGGTGGCACAGGAGTTTCTCTGGCCTGTCACTCTGACATCTCTGTGACCGATAGCTTGATAAGGTCATCCCGTACTGTCCACTCCCTGACAGCCAAAGTAGAACAACCAGAGGTGCCAATTATTAGCAGAACAAATCAACCATAGCCATTGACCTTCACTCTGATCATAGAGCACTGACAAAGTCAGCCTTGTGTGTATTCCATGATTAAGTGCTTACAGTTCAATCTCAAATTATGTTTTCAATTTCTAATGTGTTGACATTATTGTGGTACTGGTGTACCAAGAGGCTTGTGTGTGACTTTCACTGTACTTCAGTGAGTCGTGTGGTGAGTATAGAGTTTAGCAGGCTTGCGCATATACACAATAAATGCGTAATTCTACAGAGCCAATGGCCCTGTGTGATCCAGGGGTGGTATATTTTGAGATGTAGTGAGAGCAACTGTGGTAACATGGAAGTGAAGGACTAGGCTGGATTATGTGGGTGTTCCTTCTCCGGGCACTGACACTGACTGCATAGAGGGTGAGAGAGAGAGATACATTACACAGGTGTCTGATCGCAAGGAACTTTAGCCAATTCTTAAAACCTTTAAGCGATTTAACCTATGTCTGTCAAAGCAGCCAGCCACATGTAGTAAATGTTTGCTGCAAATCAGCAATAAGAGATATAGCCTAAAACATAGTTGTTGTTTTTTTAATAATAACCTCAATTTTTGTCACTTTCTGTGGCATTTTTGCTTTTATCTCGGTTTAATTTTTGAACCTGCCAGTCATTATAGATTATATGGAAAGACAGTTCCAAAGTACCTGCTAGCTGTCTGTGGTTGTCTTACACAGAATTGAGTTCTCAACTGGCAGTTCTGTGGGTCTATCTTGGCAAGAATTCTGTCAAAACATTTAATCCTCTTCAGGATACTCTGCTTTGTTTTTTTATATAATATCTTTCAAATCAATCAAGTAGTCTTGTGCCACAGTCAAGTCCTGTGTATTCAGTTTTAATGAGATTCGGCAAGCTAATTCCTACTGCTTAAGAGTCTGGAGAAGGAAAAAATGAAACTCAGTCAAGAAACGGATTGTAATTGCTGTCATAGGAGAGAATGAGTCTTGAGTGAATCTTTCATTATATGAAAAGGTCCATCGTTGGTTATGACTTTTTGCATGTGAAATGGCTGTCAAAACACTTGCATTTATATTTTTTTGGCCTTGCTGGTTTGATCATTTTCATGTTTCATCTTAAATAACTTGCTGTTTAATCACATTTACAGTGTCTTTTGCCTCTAAAACTTATCAACATATGACATGTTAAATATGATTCTGCTTCTTAAAGATTAGATGAATTTGCTTTGTATAATACAATAATATGTGGTATGCAAAATTTAGCTAATAATATTAATAGTTCATGTTTCTCTCTTTTGTGCAGGATCGTCACCAGCCGACCTTGTGGACAGATGTGGCAGTGATTTTATTCACAACCCTGGAGCTTTGAAGTACAGAACCAGTGCCATGGAATCCCGCAAGACTGACTGCATTACAATCCTGTACTTTTCTTAACAATGGCAAACATGATTATAAACAATAGTCTTGCCTCCTGTATGGGGGAATGGCTTGTGACTCTACATTAGGCCTTACTTTTACCTAAAAAACAAGGTTTGGAAGCTAAAAACTGTAAGGTCTTTTGGTAGAACATAACAGAACGATTTTCTCCTCTATTGTAGTGCCCAACCATACAAAGGACTATAGTATTGAACATGACTCATGGGGAAGAGCCTGGCCCTGAAACACACCAGGATTCTGTTGTATTAACATATCTGGAAGGTTTACTCATGCATCAGGTAGCAGGAGGACAGGGTGCGGCAGCAACACGAAGTGGAAGCCAAGAGCAGAAGAATAAGGACGGCGGGACAGAGCATGCACAGCCTAATGGCACTCGACAGGAGCAGAACCGAACAAATTCCCACTGTGGAGCCTCGCAGCACCTCAGAAAGGCTCGTCT
Source organism: Gila orcuttii (assembly GCA_026230005.1). NCBI lineage: Eukaryota > Metazoa > Chordata > Actinopteri > Cypriniformes > Leuciscidae > Gila > Gila orcuttii. The sequence continues at coordinate 27,114,357 of JAPDVR010000009.1, read as the reverse complement.
ACTCAACTCGGAGGCCTGGGCAGAGAGTGAGACGCAACGGAGAACAGCACCCTCCGTTACACTGAACGGGCAAAGTGAAGACCACCACAGTGGCCAGAATGGCTCCTCACAAGATAAAGCAGAGAGTACACTTCTAGCTAGTTTGCTGCAGTCTTTCAGTTCTCGACTTCAAAACGTGACCCTGCCACAGCAGATTATCCAAGGTTTGAGGCCACTGGACGCCCCCTGCCAGATAAGCAAGCCTGCACAAGAGGACAGTGCAGATGTGCCTTGCCACAGACCTGCCATGAGTCACCTCAAAGGGTTAGTGAGCAAGAGCAAAATGCAGAATCACAGCAACAGTGTGCCTTATCAACGTCGACGGTCTAGCCAGGAAAGCTTTTCAGAATCCCCTAAGGCACTGCAGAACAGTACTCCCTCCCCATCTCCCGAGTCTCTATCTTGTACCGAGCGCCTAAAAGCCGTGGCAAACCTGGTAAATATCAGATCCAGCCCCGCTCCATCACCCAAACCAAGTGTGGCATGTAGTCAACTGGCTCTTTTGCTCTCCAGTGAGGCCCACCTGCAACAGTACTCTCGAGAACATGCCCTTAAAACCCAACACTCTGGACGATCAGCTAGTGAAAGACTATCAGCCATGGCCACACAGCAAACACAAGATAAACAACCTACAACTTCCAGCCAGACTCATGGACTAAGCCTCTTACACACCAAGAACGGAATACCTTCTTCACAACTGTTGTCAACAAGCTCCAGCAGACAGAGTCCAAGCCTAACTTCAGGGCAAAGAAGGACAGAAGGTTCCATGCGAACAGGACAACGCTTTAGAGAGCGTCGACCTTTTGAGAAACAAGGCAGACCGTCACAGAACTGCAGCAGTCTCCTACTTCAGCTTCTCAACAGTCACAACACCTCACAGCGAATTAATGGACAGGGTCACTTGAAAGATGACCTCTGTACCCTTGGCACTCTGGCCTCTCCGCTTTTTTCAGACAGCGAGCACTCAAACCCTGACAGCAGTCTCACAAAAGACAGCAGTGATGCTGAGAGCACTTACTCTAGTTGTTCTCCTATTGACCTTTCTTTAAAGAGCAGAACAAATGTACAAACACCAGTATCTACTTCGTCCTCACCTGTACTGGACAGAATCCCAGAGTCTTCATTAAATAGGTGGAAGTCTGAGAGTCCACCTGTCAAAGTGGATGCATGTCCAGAGATGAAACCTCATCACAAGGTTACTCTATTACAGTTGCTCTTGGATCACAAAAATAATGAGAGAGCAAACAAAGGTCTGGATAATCCAGATTTGCTGCATGATGTAATCCCTAAGGTCACTAGTGCATCTACAAGTAGCCAGAGTGTTTTCAGTACAGCTAGGTGTAAAGATACAAGTGAACTTAGTGGCCACTGTGGATTGAGTTGTAGAAGTCCCAAACTTTTGGCAACGTACACCCAGAGCCGAGACTCCAACAGCAGTGCATCTCCATATACACTTTATGGGTCTCCCCATTCTCAGTCTGTCCCCTTGGATCTTTGTAAAGCAAAACAATCCACAAGTGATGTAAGAGTAAAAGAACCTGCCTTTAGTGCTAGTAAACTGTTACAGAATTTAGCTCAGTGTGGAAAACAAAACCCTGACATTTCTCCTCCAGTGAAGGCAACTTTACCCCCTATCAAACTCATGACCCAAGAGCTGAAAGTTAACCATCCTCCAAGTTTACTTGAAAGACTCACTGCGCCAATTCAGAGTAATAACCCACTGTGGGAAGAGGCCAAGGCAAAAACTTCAACTGTACCTGAAGCAGCACAGCATGTCTCAGAAATTGAGAATCTGCTTGAAAGACGTACAGTTCTTCAGCTACTTCTGGGCAATGCTCCTCAGAATGAAAAGGTAGGCAGTAAACGAAAACGAGAACATGGCAAGGCCAATTCTTTGGAAAAACGAACACATCAGGCAGTAGGCCAAGCAAATGGTCCTCCTTTGGATAGTACAATAAAAATTGAGCCAGTTGATGAGGTTCATATGTATGACTATAACAAAATATCAAAGCAATGCCAGAATTCAGGGTTGGAGCCTAGAAAAAGCACCAGTTATCATTCTCATGAAAACATCAAGCAAGAACCACTGTCTCCAGAGGCTTCCACCAGAGATGGTCTTCTCTGTCATCTCCTAAAGAAACGACCCAACAAAACCCTTCAGACAAACAAGTTAGAGGACCTAAACAGGGGTTGTGTCAAAGAAGAATCAGTTGAAAGCCAGGGACCAACGATCCCAAAAAAGCGGAAATTTTCGGTAGAACTAGAATATCATAACTCCTCGAGTCACCAGGCCAGGGATTTGGAGCATTCTGGTAACATAAAAGAAGACGACAGTGGTTGTTTTGCTGATGGACATCTAGAGACCAGAGAGACGAGAGAGGCCAGAGACCCATCTAGCCCCCCAGAGGCAGACAGTCCACCAGCTAAATTTCCACCAAATGAGTCTAATGAAAACCGAAGTTTCAATGTTCTAAAGCAGCTGCTTCTTTCAGACAACTGCTTGAAGGAATTGTCTCAGCCCAGGGTTACATTCAGTTCACCGTCACATGTTGTGCTGAATGGGAATACAATCAAGCAACCATGTAATGAAGGTGAGTTTCAAAACTTTCACCAGAGCCTGAACCCCAGCAATGCATCTCCTAAAAAAGCAAGCGTTCATAGGCAAGAATCTCCCCAAATTACACAGCCGGAGCCTGCAAGGTCAACAATCGATTACAGTATCATAAAGGATTTGAAGGGCCCTGCAAGGATGGTTAATGGAGACGATCAAACACAAAAGTATGGGCTAGACTCACCTCGGTTTACCAAGACTAACCCTATTTTGTATTATATGCTCCAGAGGAGCAATGCACAACTGGTAAAAGAGGGGGAGGGACTGGAGGCAGGCTCGAGACAAATGCAGACAAAGGTCAAAAACGAGTCGTCAGGTAATACTGAGGCCTTTGAACTTTGAAACAAAATTCACAGAATTACCATGGAACACTTAGTTGTGACTCACCACGGCTAAACGGGTCATTGAAAAAAGTACTAGTTTTGAGTTTGTGAACCAGTATCTGTGCTTGAACTAGAAATGTGTTTATTCTCTCAACTTACCCGATTGCTACTTTTGTTTCTATTGAGGCATCACACATTTTTCACTTGAATTCAATATCAATTAGTTCACAAAAAGACCATGAAACCAAAGTTCATTTGAATATTTATAAGCACTGCTTTCTGGCGGATTTCTTTCTTACATTCTAAGCAGCAAAGGAAATATGTTTTCTATGAAAGGTGTGTGACAGATTTGCCCTCATGTATTCATAACAATATCAGTTCCCACTCCACACATGGTTAGACTTTTGGCCTCAGGCAGTGAGTTATGATGCAACAATGCACATGACAATCTGTATAAACAGATTGTACCTCAGCAGTTGTTAGTGAATTCAATTCTTCAATTTACCATGCTGAAACGAAGAAATAACTATGTATTGTTACTTTTGTCTATGCCTGGAAGGCTTTAAAGGCTTGTCACTGTATTTATACATTGAAGTAAATGAAATCACCCTTTTAAAAAAGATAGGCATCTCTAATTGGTTCTGTATTGTTCGGATAAACTAACAGCAGTTTTAAAGCTGTATATCTTCATGTTTGGATAATATGGAATATGAATCCATCAGTATTAAAACATGGTGTCTTGATATCAATATGGTATGTGAAGTGTGTATACTTTATCAATCTCCTCTTTAATTTATCTCTTTCTCCCATTGAAAACAATGTTGTGATGTGCTTTATTCTTTATTATGCATTCTCAGCATTTACCTGTCAAGATAGCATTGGGTTTTTACAATACTCTAGAAGATGATGAATGAAAATCACAAGAGTTACTACAAATGACTGCTTTTTCCCCCCTCATATGTTTTGTATTTGTGTACTTTACAAACAGGTCTTGGTATTAGCATGTCATAAAATGTTCTATTATGCAAGAGATTGTTGCATTGACTCAGCTGCCTGTCATGTTAATAGACACGTTGATCTAATAAAGGGAGTGTTTGTGATATTAAGGCCATTCCCACAGAAATGTTTGCTCATGTGATGTTTTGCAGTCTTACATTTGACATGTTGTTTTTCATCAATTTAAAGACTCGTTATAAACTATATTTATGTACATAGCATAATCTTTATGAAAGACAGCTATTTTGTATGAATGAAAAGCATTTTAGTTTCGAAATTTCTTAAAGAGACTTCAAAGTAAATGCCATGTGAATATGTACTTTAGAGGATGATTTTCGTCCTCCTTTTGCATGTGTCTCCTGATTAAACTATGATAATCTGTTCTGCAAAAATTTTGTGTTATGTCAGATATTTAAGAGTACACTGCTGCCTGTTGCATGCAGATGCATGAGAAGGTTCCTATGTATTACTGGACATGGGAAAATTCAAAGTCTTAACCATATATATATATATATATATAATATATATATATATATTAGTCATGGAGCCCAATACATAAAAATGTGATCTGTATGTTTGTCATGAGAAATAGACCGCTGGGCAAAATGTTTGAACTTTTGAAACAAATGTGCATATGAAGATATTTATTTTGTTTTTACTCAATTTAATTTTTTACAAGGAGTAAACGAAACAAACAGGTAAACAATCATGTTCCGTACTGTACAGTACAAAGATGGATGACACTGATGCTTCAAAGACTTTTATTGGTTTTAAAATATTGTTTTGATGCAGGCTAACTGCAATACATTTGAGTATTATTGTGTATCATTATTTCTAAAAATACATTTCATTTGGGTGTTTACTTGCACAGATTTTGAATAAAGTTCTGAAATGCACAATCAGAATAAACTGTCGTTTGTCTTGCCAAGAGCTTTTTGTTCTTACTATATTGTCATAATTTATGTCTCTAGACCTATGCTTGACCCCTGGCTGCACACAAACAGTGATCTTACATGCAAAAAGTAAGTTAGGAGGAATTCGTTAAGAGTATGTTTGTTGTACATAAAAACCTTGTCTTTGGCTGACTAAACTTTGCTGTTGACCTAAATTTTATCTGCTGGGCCCTGAGTCATGACCTTAATTCCTGCCGGTTGCAGTGACATACATAGATGTGAGAGGAAGTGATAGGACAGAGATGACCTCGTGCATCACTGGGGCCAACATCAAGACAGATCAGTGGACTGTAAAAAGGTATTCTGGAAGAAAGGGACACTCTGCAACAAAGAGCAACCTGCCTCGGGCCTACAGGGTTGCTGCTTCTCAGGAAACGGAGGAGAGAAATCCTATTCCCTCACCTTCTGCTCTCACATCTAAATACTTACGTTTTTAAAAGCTAAAAAATGACATGCAGGCATATTTCGTTGACAGGCAGTGGAGCACGAGGGGTTTTAATGCTCAAAGCTGGGAGAAGCACACGCCTGTTTTTGAATATTAGCTTTCTTTTATGTTTTCCTCCAAAACTAGGTCATATAATGTAGGCCTACACCTCCTTTTATGTGTCAAGTGAGGGGGTAGGGGGTGGCTGAAGTGAGAGCTGATGGGATTAACTTAAATCAAAAAGGTTTGTGATGTACATGAGTGTGAATAAAAAAAATGGTTTTGAGTTTCAGGTTATACTAACCGATTTGGCTTTGAATGTTAAAAAGCATAATAAATGGCATCATTTTGCCTGTAAAGGAAGGGATGATAAAGCTCTGAACAACTGTAAAGTGCTGTCGGGAGGGTCAGTAAAGAGGAGCCACTGATTAAGTGGAGGACACTCTTCACATTCCTGCTGAGTTTCTTTTACAGATCCTCTTCCTCGTAATTGGACGAGCTTGCTTGCATTTTTGATGGATCAAAGAAAGTTGCACAGTTGGCATGAATCCGCCGATGTGGAACAGTACATAAAAAGTATGCTGTGCTTGGCTGATGATAGCTAATGCCCCTTGTGCTTAAGCGGGTGATTCTAAATCATACCTGTAATTTATGGCTCTCTAAACTTCTCGCATGGAATATACTTGGCTCATTTACAGCCCATTCATGCCCCCTATTTCTCTCCACTTAAACAGGCCTTGTAACCTTAAGCACAGGACTTTGCAGTATGCGTATAGGGGTGCCTCCATCTTTACTACGACTAAATTTAGCAGTGAAATTTATCTCATTTCCTCATATCTCCTCATGTGGCATATTTTGTGATTCATAACAAGGAAATGTGTGTGTGTGTGATCATGCATATTCCATGTTTGATCAAACAGAAAAGTCAAAGAGATTTCATGTGACCCAGTTATGCCTATGAAAATGACATGAACATATATCTCACATTAGATATGCCAGATTACTTTGAGGAGAGAGAGAGTGCAGAAATGAACTGCAGAGAATAACATCACATAAGATGTAAGTAACTTTTATCTGAGTGCTTTCAGCCTTTTTTAGACCAAGTGTAAAAAGACACACGCACAGACACATACACACACACATCCATATACGTACGTATATATATATATATATATATATATATATATATATATATATATATATATATATATATATATATATATACACACACACACACCTGATTGTGTAAACCATATGAACATCCACAGTGAGTCAAAAACAGCAGGATTTGATGCTAACCCGGTATACATTGTTCTTGTGGTAAAAGGGAAATAACTAACCTTGAATGGTTGCAATAGCTTGCTTTAACTAGATGGTCTAAGGAGTTCAAAAGGGCAGCAGAAGTTTAAAAAGACCTCAGAGATGGTACGTGTGCATGTGAGTAAGTGGAAACTGTGGGGTTTTGTTTGCTGAGGAAAAGGCAGACTGTGTGACACTGTACACATTCTCCTCCTCTGACTTCCACTTTATTTGATCTTCCAAAGATTACCCTTTCCTTCAACTTCTCATAACCTTTAGTCTGGCAGCGAACCCTTCCCAGCATAGATGTTTGTCAGGCTTGAACTGACAATAACCTCTTGCTTGCCTTGACTACAAAAAAAGGAACAGAAATTAAACAAATAAGTCTGGGACCAAGACCGAGGTCAAGTTTTGGAGCTTGACAACTATTCGTTTGTCAGAGAACACAGAAGGGGGTGGAAATGGCGCACAGAGAACACTGGCTTTGATGTCTCGGTCTGCGGTACAGTGGTCATGCACTTACAAAGAGTCACGGAATAAAAAAAACAGAGCTTTGATAAACAGTCAGGTTAACTTATCAAGTCGGATGCCATACATGTGAATGTGTGCAAATATAGCATAGGCTTGAAATAATCTGTATTTATGCATATAAGCGAGTTGGTTTATATAGAACATTTCGTACACAATGGTAATTCATGGTGCTTAACATTAACAATAATTTAAGAACACAGAAATAAGAAAATAAACGTTTACATTTATGTACATTGATTTGTTTATAATCTTTATTAATCATTCATGAGCATAACATATATTTTAAAAATAATTAATGTTGAAATTTTATTGAAATATTTATTTATAATTTTATTTTATTCATTTCCTTATGCATTAATTATAAAGTGTACCATTAATTTTATTGATTTTCTGAGGTCAAAATACTATGACTAATTTCTATGACAGAGAATGTCTCGTCTTTGACAACAAAGGCCTTTCAGACTCGTCCCACAGATATTTGCTTACAAGGGGGTGAAACCAGACATACTTGGACCACCCTTTAATCAAAGTACAGGCTGTTGTTTGGTAAAAGGCTCAGGACTCTGAGGGCAGAGTAAGGTCACAGCTGACTGATTCTGCTTAATGTCAAGCAGGACACTGTGGGAAGAGTTTTCCAGTTGCATGCACACACACGGGAGAGTAACAATGTCTGCATTCATCAAAGCAAGTCAGGCCTCTTCTTCACACTTTAACTGTGCCAAGACATCAAAACTATACCACCTCCATCCATAGTTAACTTCAGAGACACACTTTAGAATATTGCAGATGTTTGTCCAGGACATTATATTTGACAAATCATCACAGACTTATTATAAGGTTATAAGTTCAATCTAACCCTAAAAGTGAAATATTTCACAATTTGTCAGGTAGACACTTAAAGGGACTTCTGCCCACTAGTCATTAAACATAGGTAGTAATAAATCGCCTGTAATGTATGACAATAGCAGAAAAGTGTCCCATGAATTTATGGACGAGTTGCGCCCTCTAGTGGTTAGTACTGATAGAACATGCGTCCGTTGATCATTCATATCTGCAGGATCTTTGTAGCAAGGACTTTACCCCTGAAGTTGGATGCATATTGCTAAAGTTTAGGCCGTCTTACTTTTTGCAATACAATAATCCGTTAGAATTGGGGTAAATTTATATCCCCAACAACAGCACAAACTCGAAGACGTCCACAAAACTACTACCACATTCCGTTTGATTCTTTTGCACAATTGGATTTAAAACACGTTACCACACTTCTCCGGACTCTGGCTTTTCAGCGTAAACCACAAACCCTTAGCATGTCTTCTGCTGTTCACGAAAACGTGAAGGTAAGCGGTGACAACGCTCTGTTACTCCATGTTTACATTGCAAATGACGCGACGCGACCAACGACATTAATAGCTACCATACACCTATGATCTAAATATACTTTTGCGTTTGAGTGGCCTAATAAGAGTCGACGATGTATTTTATGGAAAATTGTGCACTATGAAAGAAACTTCAGATTTCAAACTGTTTTGATTTCATGTGGACATGTGTAAGTAGTCACATGACCAGAGCTGTTTGATTCCAGTTTGCCCCTCTGAAGTCTGAGAAAGATGTCTGAATCATGTTCCTCATTAAGTAGGCTATGAGGCATGTGATATTTGTTTGTTGGATTTTTACAATTTCAAGATTTCAATGTGTAATTTTTTACTTAAAACTGTAGATTTCAATGTATTGTTGCATTAAATGAGGAATATTAATAAATAAGAAGTTAATATACAAACTAAAAAAAAGAAGAAAATTTAAAATGGTCAAACATTATTTCTGTTGGATTCATGATTGACCAACTGAGCTATATTTGACTCTGTAGTTTCCCTCTGGATTACAGAAATAAAACATTTGCATATGTAGTGTAACATGGGGGAAGATTAAGAACATTAACAATGTGGGTTTACTTTTAAATTGTAATATATTTAGAAATAAGTTAAGCATGTGCAGGATGAAGATGCATCAGCCAATGTGTAATCATAGGAAAGAAATAGAAACATTTGCTAATTTAGTTGTTAAAAAATTTAAAGAGGGGTATGCCCCCTACTGAGGTAAATTGACCCCCTAGCTGGGGTAAGAAGCCCTCCTGGATAAGATTTTACAGTACGTATAAATTACTTTTATATATTTTCTACCAGAATTATTATGGCTCTCGGCTGGAGACTTCAGATGACTTGCAGACCAATGCTGCGTGTGTCATGCCCTCCAGACCCGTGGCCAAGAGTGCATGTGAAGCTCTGAAACAAGTCCACCCAGATGTTTGCAAGAGGTACAGCAGCACCACTGAGATTGTGCCTTAAAACTTTAGTTTTGTCTGATTTGTTTCAGTAATGCACAGAAAATAAATCTGCAGGTATTTTGGCTGTGGCCTGGTGATCCCAGAGAAGCTGGAAGGATGTACTGTTCTTGATCTGGGCAGTGGATCGGGGAGAGACTGCTTCGTCCTCAGTAAACTGGTGGGGGAGAGCGGTCATGTCATTGGACTGGATATGACGAACGAAATGGTACTTCAAAATTCAGAAACAAAATATCTGAATAATTTCTTTAAATAACCAAGTATAACCAATGTATAAATGGTATAATTGAAAAGTGTAAATCAGTATGAAAGAAAGCGCAACCATTAACCTTTGTGTTTGCTCCATTATTAGATTGTTGCCTCGCAAAAATATATCCAGTACCATCAGGAGAAGTTTGGATACTCAAAACCAAACACTGTGTTTGTGAAAGGATACATGGAGAAGCTCAGTGATGCAGGGATACAGACCAACTCTTTGGATGTAGTTGTGTATGCACATCCTTAGGTCATTTATGATGTTTTCCATGATTTGTTGACCATTAATCTGCCTGTGCAAAAGTTGTAAAAAAGGACAATTATTTTTTCTAGGTCAAATTGTGTAATATGTCTGTGCCCAGATAAGAGAACTGTGATAAGTGAAGCTTACAAAGTTCTAAAGGTGAGATATTTCCATCATATAGCTACTGAAAATGTCCCCCTCATTCTTCTATTTATGCAACAAAACCCTTTATGAAGTCTTGCACTTACAAATGCTATGTTTCATACGTGAATGATCTCATAGGAGGGTGGAGAGTTGTACTACAGTGACATCTATGCAAGCAAAGTAGTTCCAGACTCTTTCAAAGAAGATCCAGTTCTTTGGGGTAAACCTGATTTCTTTTTGTTTTCTGACATTCTCTCATCTGTGCATTCCTTGCATTCCTTTTTTTGGGGCTGTTTAGAGTTAAGATTTATTAAGAGAGGAAAAAAAATTACAAAATTATGTCAAAATCAGTTCTCACTGGGTTAACACTAATGTTGTTTTAGTATAATTCAGATTAGTATAATATAATTTTTATTCATATTTTAAATAGTTTTTGTTTTATTTTAATTCTAGTTAAAATGTTTATGTCTATTTTCTATACATGTCTATTTAGTTTTTATTAAATTATTTCAGTTTTAGTTTATTTTAGTAGATCAAATGAAACTAAATGAAAATAAGAAAAGTTGCTTCCTTAAATTTTTTAAGCACATTAAACTTGGATTTTTAAGTCACTTCAACTTAAATTACAGGTGGAATTGCTTAACTTATTTTGATGAGTTAATGTAAAAACATATGTTGTCATAACTTATTGATCATATAATTGTTTACAGTATGTACATACTATATATAACCCTGGTCCACATTGAAACACATTTAATTGAAATTGCATTCTTCACTAACTTATGAAATGTGTCTCATCCAATGCGAAAGAGAATTTGATTTGGCCCAAAGAAGTGGATTTAAATGAGTGCGTGTTATTATCAGGTGAGGGAATGGCTGGCGCCCTCTACTGGCGAGATCTCATCGCTCTGATGAAGGACATAGGCTTCAGCACTCCCCACATGGTTGCAGGCAGTCACATTGTGGTTCACAATCCTGAACTTCAAAAAAAGACTGGTAACCTATTTGTTTATTTTTTTTTTATTCTTACATTTTTTTTTTACCAATTTGTTTGTGTATGTGCTTGCATTATCCACTTTATTCCTGACACCTTATTCCTGCGTTTTGAATTATGGGTGGCACTTCCGGTTTGAGGAACTTCCAATCAAAAATACTGAAACTAATCATTTCAAATCATAAGGTTGCCCTCAATGAGCTATCATATTTTTCTTTCATGTTGTATTTAAGAATAACATGAGAATAACATAACACTTGGTATTTTAATGTGACGTTAACAAGAATATCTATGGCAAGAGCTCTTTTCAGTCACTACATTCTTTTCCTCATGATTATTTAATTTTTTTATTTTCTCCCAAAATGTCTGTCAAAATGACTGAAATCACTCTGAAATAGTATCACACAATGCTGAAGTAAATAAATATTTTATTTATTTATTTTTATTTATGCAACATATGTTACCTAATACAGATTACCACAGTGATATTTAACCGTCCGATTTTGCTGTGGAAAGATTCACGCTTTTGGGGTTATTCATGGTCTGTTGAAAGTACCTTGTTGATGCTTTTACACTTTTAAATGTCCTTTTAATGTTCAATGGTTGAAGGGTGAGTAAAATAATGTAATGTCATTGAACACATTTGAAAAAATATGTATTATTGCATCCATAGAGCTAGTCTTTCACTGATTGTTTACAGCTTAATGGAAGTTACACCCATAATTCGCACAAAGCGTCATGGGGCGTAGGAATAATGTGGAAAGCTGAACTGCATTTGTTTTCATGTGCCATTGTTCTTTTATGTAATGTGAATGCAGGCAGATGCTTTAAATTCTAACAAGTGATGCTTTGACCTGCGACGTATCATAGGTGATGTTAAATACGCATCTGGAACTTACCGGATCTTTAAACTCCCTCAAAACTCCATCAAGAGCAAAGCTCTGGTCACATATAAAGGAACCGTGCCTGACTGTGCTGACTATTTTGAGTTTGATGCCTCTCATTCTTTCAAGGTAAACTTCTACTTCTTCTTTTTTTTTATGTTAGTATGACTTATTCAGTTAGTGGTTTTGCTAATTCGATTCCAGACGAAAGTCCCAGTGGAGGTGGATGCCGAGATGACCACCGTCCTCAAGAACACACGTTTCTCTACAGACTTCAATATTACGATGTTAGACACTCCAGATCCAAACCAGAGCGGAACTCCTCAGGTAAATGTGTCTTGTGCGCATAGGTAAATACGGTTTACTTTACAAGTGATGATTTTTTTTAATAGAAGCAATAAAAGGAATTACTTTTAATCATAGTTTTCATTTTTCCAGTATTGCCACCTTAGCCCGTTCCTTCTCGCGGATAAACTGGGCTCCTCTGTCAAACAGTGCTCAAAGACAGGACGCTAAGGTTAATGTGGAGAGTCTGACGGATCATGTGATGTCTGGATCACTTGAGAGAATGTGGTGGGAAGTGAGAGTATATGGTGTCTGTAGTGCTCAAATGATCATTCCATATGTTTTCTTTAAACTTCAGGAAGCATTTTGTCCTGCTTATTGTAAAAGTACTTTTAAAAATGGTAATCACAATAACAGCAGCCTCAACAACAAAACAATAGTAATAATTATTAAAATATGAATTACATTAATATGTGAAAAGCATGTGCAAAGCTATACACTTTTTATTCAAGAAAGAACAATACCAAGATCTTTGTCAATGCATTTGTATTTTGATTTTACTTGGTTTGTACCTTTTCCTTTTTTTTTTTTACTTTAAAACCATTGCAACATGTCTCTTTTCTTCTTCTTCTTTTTGTGCTATAGTTGAAAAATGTAAAGCAAATTGTACTGGCCACAATTTTTTTTGTCCCTTAGAAAACTTAAAAGGTATTGGCACTTGTTTTCCATTCTGACTGAAATAAGGCAGTGCTGATATTTACATCGATACACAATCTCTCTGTTAAATTTATTTTTGCATTTATTGTTATTTTTACTTTTAAAAAAAAAAGTGTGTTTGTTTACCAAGGAGACAATTGTCAATGAAGTGAATTCTTGAAATCACGTACTCTATAAGAAATAGATTATTTTCCCACATATCATGTTAATATCACTTATGTAGATAATATTTTTTTTTTCATTATAAGCTGTAATGTCAAAATATTCCAAAAGTGTGAAAATATGATTTTGTTCTGTGTATTTAGGTTGCATAAAATACTACCTTAGAAATTAGCCTTAACATACAATAATTTTATTGACTAAAATACATAATTTGATATGTGGTGGAAAACAGATTTAGGGGAAAAAAAGCAAATGACAGAATTAATTATTGTGGTGGATAGATATTTGTTGTTGTTGTTGTAGATTAAAAGTGTATTGTATATTTTTTAGTGTCTAAAAGAGCTCTTAGTCGAAGAAACACCCATTGCATTTATAAGCAACATCACATTGATGCTGATTCCGAGAAGGGATAGATGTTAACTTCACTTTTTGATTTCCCTTATTCCTAAAAATCATGTGATATTTTTAATAGCAGGATGTAGATCGATGTCACTTTCCCTGTAAGTCTCTTGAGAAAGGTTTCTTTGCCAGTAATAGGAATTGCATCATACTTTTTAACCATGCTGCACATACTGCGTTTTACCTAATAACAGTGCTATTATGATGAGTAAGATTAGATTTAAGATCATGTGTAATCTCAGTATTCTTGTTCGTATGGTTTAATTGTGTATCGTTATATTGAATTATAGCCTTTCAGTTCGTCACGTGGTTTAATCAGCAAAAAGTCCTGATGCAGAAATGTAATTGGACTGTAGGTGGCGCCAAAATCCTCAAAGTGTTCACACTCTAGCTCCGTATTCTGTGCTCGCTCTGTTATTGCATTTTTATGTTTCTGCAGTTTGCAGTGCAGAACCAATATGATTAGTAAATGATAAGGGCATAAAGCAGTCATAATTGAATGACTTGAAGAGGCAAATTACCTGCAGGACAATTCATCCTAAGCAATCATTGAGGATTTCTGAATCTCATTTATAGTAATTTACTTAGAGACTTTCTAATATTAGCCTGTAAGAACAACAACAAAAAAAGTTAATAATGACAACAAATTACTCCTCTGGATAAGTCTTATCCAGGAGTGTTTTATTTGAAACATTGCACATGACAAATTGAGTGTGCACTGCACAGGTTTATTTCACCTGGATTCTAGGTGTTAAGTTTCAGGCATACATCTCTAGAAAAAGCTTATATTGGACTATCCTACCAGAAATTAGTCGAATAAACTCCCTGACTTCTCAACGCTCTGAGAAGGAGTGCTGTGACATTCCAAGTTGTGTGGAGGAAGCAGGTGTGGTTTAAATGTAAACACAGCACTGAGGAACGGCTCTGATTGTCCTGGTTTCACCTCTCCTAAAGTGCTGGGCTTCTACCGCATGCCCAGAATGTATCCCATTACTCTCAGCCACTTAATGCTTGACGATATCCAGAGCTAAAAAGCCTCCACTGTCAAGAGACACTGTGAAGGGAAGAATAAGCTTCAATGTATAAGACCACACACTGATTCCAGCATGATGCTCGTCTTCTGAGCTGGTTCTAGTATTAGTTTTCAATGACGTAAGCTGGTGTATAGTATTAGAAGATTGATAAATAGGAACTGTGCCAGATATGTCTGCAAAAGGGAATTTCACTTTAATTACCAATTGAGATGAAAGACCCTATCAAATCAAAATCTAAGATTTGTGGATACTAGTGGAAATCGTAAGTTTGGGGTTGGTTTGAATGTTTTTGAAAGAAGTCTTTTATGCTCACCAAGGCTGCATTTATTAGATCAAAAATAGAATAAAAACAATATAATGTTACAGTTCAAAGTACATATTTTACATTTTAAAGGTAGACAATGTAACTTTTTTTGTTCAAAATGAACAAAATTTAAATAATGAGCCACAATCCTTCGTTCAAAACGTGTTTTTGTCTAACCCCAATTGGTCGGCATGGTTTCTACGAAAAATTGTGTACATACGTCACTCGCCCTTGGGTATCTCATCATATCCGTAAATAGACAAAAGTTGCTACTACTTAGACATGTGTTTGGTGTGGGAGTGGCATAGGTTTAATTGTCACAATGAGTGAGAAAGTTTGACATGGTTTACAACGCTAAGGGAAAGTTTACATGACAATGATGTAAAACAGACGGCAACGTTGTCAAAACTACCCCCGTTCGCACGGATCTGCAAAAATGACTAAAAAGGCTGTATTATGCATACAAGGCCAGTAGTTGGTGATATCACTTTGTCAAAAAAACACCCCATGAACACGTAATGCGCATGCGTGAACATGTAATACGTTTATAATACGTAATACGTAATACGTAAAGGCATTCACTTAGAAACCCGTTTTCAAAAGCTAACATTTTTAGGTCTCCCCCAAACGCTGTTGTCATGTAAATATACGGCCAAAGCTCATACAAAGTTTTCTGTTTTCAGTTGAAAACGGTGTCGTGTAAACATACCCTTAGTCTCCAACCTACCTCTGGGGAATCACCCATTTAAAATAACGCCAAGCAGAGGAGAGTATGTGGCAAGAAGAGAACACAACAGAGCTCGTAATAAAACCAGAATCAACATAGGCTTTGATTTTGAAATGTTGTAACAGCAAGGTGGAGATTTTTTATTACTCAACGGGTGAGTAAGGTATTTCATTGAACAGATAAATTGGTATATGTAGCTCTCTAGCAGAGTTCAGTGTTAAGCATTATCTATTGTAAAGGGTCATTTTGTTATAGGTTGTTGTAGCCATATGTGTAGGCTATATGTAGATGCCGCTCTAGATATTTCAACACTTCTGCCATCTTGGAACAGTTACCATCACTCACTACATATCAATGAATTTTAATGGAAAATGTCACAGCATTGTGCTGCCCATGGCTGTAAAAACCACAGAGCTATAAATTCCAGATGAAATGGGATAACCTTTCAGAGGTGAGAATGTGTTTGTCTTTTTATGTATAACATTTGAATATGCTAATTTGGCGCTTTAGAAACATTTCTTATTGCTTATCAATGTTGAAAACAGTTGCACTACTTAATATATTTGTGGAAACCATGATATAATTTTATATATAAATTTCAAAATAACTATTTGAATTAAATATTTATTTTAAAACATTATAATGTCTTAACTGTAATTTTTTTAACCATTTAATGCTTCCTTCCTGAATAAAAGCATGACATTTTTCAACAACAACAACAACAAAAAAAAAAACCCATCAAATGCTTGTTAGAATGAGAATGTCCACTCCTTATACCACCTGCTTTGACTAACAATAGCAAGTAAAATAATTGTTGTGGTCCTCTATGGGCGCTACACTGACCAAGATACTCTAGATGCATAAATGAACAGCTTCCAAATTCATAGCCGAGCGTACTTCTAACCCAACATGTCTGAGGCAACACTTGAAGCTACAGGAACTCAACAGAGTCTCAGTGAAGAGGAAAAATAGAACTGTGCCCTTGACCTGCCCTCAGCCTCGCTCCCACAGAGCCTGACCTGCAGGAGAGGCTGAGGGATATCTTACCCGCCGCTTGACTAGCCAACCGAGATCAAAAGCGCTCACGGCTCCCCTCCCCTCCCCTCCTGTCCCAGCAAGGAGCTGATAGAAGCGATTCATGACCAGGTCGTGACCCCTGTGCGCCAGGCACGGCTGAGGACCAACAAGCAGCTTTCCTAAGCAGGTTTTGCAGACTCAGACTGAAGCAACCACATCTTTATCAGAGCATTTCACATTTCCTGGCTATAAATCATGCTGTTTCCTTTTTCATTCACCTGCTTTTCCTTTTAGTTTTAAGGTAAATTGTGTGAAAAATGAAAATCTCAGTCTTGAAGTCAACATGAAACGGCATTTGCAACCCATTTTACTTAAGGAATGAAACTTACAATAGGTCCCATTTGTTAACGTAAGTTAATTCATGAACTAACAATGAGCAATACATTAACATTAAATAAGATTTTTAAATGCTTTAGAAGTATTTTCATTATTACATCATGTTAACAAATGTATAACCTTATGGTAAAGTGTTACCTAAACATGAAACAAATGTAGAAGATCTTTTGATTTAATGCTCTTTTTAAAGGCACAATATGTATGTTTTTTTGTATTAAAATATACAAAACCCACTAGCACAGTTATATATTTTGTTCAATTATGTACTTACAGTATCCCAAATGTTTCCAACATTGTTTATTGTAATCCAGAGAAATTAGCAGTTTTTACCAGCGTAACACCCTCCTCATTGCGTCACCTGTCAATGGCGTCATGTCCATATTTATCCTAGTTTTCCGCTTTTACTGCCGTTGAAACCATGGCAACATAGTGAGCCTCATTAAAAATGTAAAAGCAGTAGTTGTAGCATCTAGCACGCAACTCTGTTGTTGTTTCTAGCAAGACATTTTGTTGTTTTCAGACAGTCTTCATGGACCCAAATTTTTTGTTATCGTTTTCAGGTTCTGTCGCCAATGACACCAAGAAACGTAAAAGGTACGGGACCTTCACAGCATCATCAAGCCACGCCTTTGTTACGGTTTTGAATATGCAACCTCTACCGGCAAAAAAAAAAAAAAACGATCAGATAACTTTTTTGCAGAATACAAGGAGAGAAAGAAGAGAAGAAGAAGCAGAAGAAGAAGCCCAGTGTCTTCTGAAACTAAACATTTTATGCTGTGCCTAACAGGAAGGGACTATAGGGAAAGTATTGAAATCCTTCAAACGTCTCTTGCAACCATTTAATGATGCACTCAAGACAAAATGTAGGCTACCCTAGCAGGTCTTATTAGTTCACCATGGTCCTTGTAGGCACACAGAATAACTTGATAAGCAATTATGGTTTTAAGACCTTTAAGAGAATATTGCAGATCTTGCATTATATGATGTCTGCAGAGTTGGAAACGGACATATTGTGATACCAAGGAGCATCACGTAATCAATTCTGATGGAAAACACACCTGGTCAACAGGACAAACCCCAGAAGAGACACAAAAGAACTTGCATTTCAAAATAATTAAACATATCAGAATATATGGTATTAAAGAAATCAGCATATCAACAAATAATCATGCAACATAAGGAACATAAAGATTAATGATGATTAAATGAACACATAGATATCAATTAATACAAGATAAATAAGATTCATAATTTTTTTTCAAAAAAACTTAAAAGTCATTAATCAATAGAATAAAATTTAATATGTTCGAATACGAATAATTTCAAATACACCATAAACACTTTGATGCACTGTTTAGCTTTGGTCCTTTCGAATCCTTTGATAAGCAAATATTTTTGTTCCTCACTATCTGCCTTTTGTGACATTGTTCACTTCACAGGGGCCTCTTTTTTCTCTCTCTTTCGAACGTCCTTTCGTATAGTCTGCAAGTATATGTATTGATTCTCGTTATACTTCCCAGCATGGGGCAGCTTAGTCCTTGTTCAATGTCGCTTTCTGTTTTAATTAAAAGGTTATTAATACGGTATCAGGCGAGGAGATTAGCCCCGCGGTTATTGAAGGAGAGCTTTGTGGAATCACAATGTCCATTCTCTTGGGCCCTGTCAAATTTATCAGGTTCAAGGGCAACAATAGGCACTAGAATATCAGCTAACAGATCCATGGAAGCTTTTGTCTTGGCCGGCAAGAGATCTAAATTGCCCTGTGTTGTTAAGCTAAAAGCTTATTCAGAGGAATGCTAAAATCCTCGCCTTTGATCTCTCAAGCAAAAAAAAAACAAACAAAAAAAAAAACGGATGAAGGAGAAACAGAGGAGAAACAACAATAGTGTTTGGTTTGAAGGATTTCATTATTCCCATTTGATTACTTGCAATTTGGTCACTGCTCGAAAGTATATCTGGATTGGTAGAGCTATATTCCATTTCATATCAATGCAAGTGTCGGTTAATAAGGGAAATCCCACATTTGTAAGACAAGCTGGAGAGTGGAAAAACAGGGGTTTTCCTGTTCCCATTGTGAGCTTTTTGATGGTCAAGGACCTTGCAGACAGAATGTCTTGGTTAAACAGAACTGCTTCCAAACACAACCATAACAGTCCTTAAATCACCAAATAACCTTTTATTGTTCCACTGTCTAGACATTTCGTGATTACAAGATAATTTAATATCCGATTTACGCAGGCTCTAGATACTAGTACTGATGTAGTCTTATTTTTCCTCTAAAGATAAAGAAATGGGTGACAACCTGGGAATGATAAACCCAATATTATTTTTATTTTTTTAAGGCAGTAGATTTTTGTTAGGAGTGTCAAGGAAAACTTGCCCTCTGTCACACTGCTCATTATTACAGGGGTCATACCGAGGTGGTGGAGCTTTATCGCAAAACTGCGCCTCTCAATTAACCCACAATTCATTCTCTTCCACAGACACGCTGTTTACTGTCACAAAAACTTCCACTCAAATTTATTACCTTTGCAATATGATAGGTCTGCTAGCCAATGAGATGTCTTTGTTGAGATGCTCATAAATGCGTTGTGCCCTAACTACCTTTGTTTAGTTTTATAGTTTTGTGTGCTAGTATAATGTGACCATTTGAAGAACACGACAGTTTTATTACAGATTCATTCTCAATAGGCAATAATGCTTTCAAATATCAGACGACAATAGCAGAGCTCACTACAGCCTGACACTTTAGTTTTACATTTATATTCATTTTTATATTGATTATTTAGTTTCTATGATTAACAGATTAAGGCACAGTTCTTCATCTGAATTTTTGCATGCATTTTAACAATGCTTGTGATTTATTTTGCAGTAAGCTATAGCTGCAAATAGTACAAAGTGCACCTGATGAAATATTACCGCACTGCCATAGAGTGTATGCAAATGGAAAGACCAGCGGGAAAACGGACAAGTCAGCTGATTGCAAACTGGTGTACAGACAGAATGGATCTTGTGAGTCAGTGTGGTATTAATATTATCATCACTGTAAAAATTCTGTATTTCATGAAATTCACTTTCCATGAGCACCTGTAGGTGGGGACCAAATTCATCACAGTGTAGTGCATCTAGAGTTACATGAAAGTGTTACTGTCATTGTGAGGGTAGAGCACTCCAAGATTTATATTTCAGCACATCCTTACATAAACATCTCAAGACTGCGGATACACACAGGCTAAGATAATCACAATTCCCTGTGGATTCTGTTATGGGATTGAGGACAGCAGAAGATAATCAATTATTTAATACAATGTTTATTTAATTCTTCACTTGACACTTTGCTAAGCAACACCTTAAAACATTACTGGCCAATTAGCCTACTTGCTTAGCAAATTTAGCTATCAGTCACAAACCATTTGGGTGTTTGCAAACAGCAATGATGTATTTTGTGGGCCGGAGCCTACCTGGTGGCAGAAAACGATATCTCACAATTCAAAATAAGAATTGCGAGATATAAACTCAAGATTCTGACTTTTTTTCCTCAGAATTGCATGTTTATATCCTGCAATTCTGACTTTTTTTTTTCCCCTCACAATTTTTACTCACAATTGAAAGTCCGAATTGGGAGATATAAACTCGCAATAGTTAGGAAAAAGTAATTGTGAGACAAAAATGTAATAGGTTTAAATGGTATCCAAAATGTTAAAAGTTTAAATATTATTTCATGCTTTAACTGTAGGACTAATACATTATGTCCTCTATTAACTGCATTATGTAAATGTATACTACGGGGCAATTTAATCATTTAAAAAATGAAAGTTCTAAGGTGTGTAATTATTTTCAGGGAAACGCACAGCTAAAGTAGTTCCAGACAGTTCTTGACCACATTACAGTTCCATATCACTTCGCCAAATGATTTCAGTTATTTCAAAGGTCCTTACAGACTACAACAGCAAAATAACTAAAACCCACAAAGACACTAACCTAGCAATACAGTAAACAATGGGATAAAAACTATAAAAACTTATTTCCATGTTATTTTTGCCAAAAAAAAAATTATTGCCACAAAGGTTTATTATGTACAGAAAACACATAGCCTAGACTACTCTCTTTCTCCCGCTCTCTCTCCCACTCAAACGCACACACATACAGTATGGACACACACTCGCACAGAAACGTGTTGTCAGCGCTGCTCTGACGATTTTATCAGTAAAATTGTTTAGCAACTTAAAAGCTACATGGAGTTCTCACAAGCAAGGTTATAATGGCGCTCAGTGGTGTAACGAGCCAACACCGGGCCCTTATGCAGGATTATCAAGGCGGGGCCTCCTACTACAGCACGTGACTACGCAATGTCCACGAGTAGGCTACCATGAATAGGACAGGATAGGATCACAGAGACACAGCATATAAGAGATGAGATGACTGACAAAATCAGGAGTAGCCTATGGGCACCACAAAACAAAACAAAAAACACTGGTGAATGCGCACCATAACAGATGAAAAAACACAGCTGGTGACGGCGTACCATAACACATTGTTACTCACTGCTATGACTACACACACAGAGGCCTAGGTCCAAATACATGAAAAAAATGCTCACTTACATTATAGCTGCATTTTCCGGTCTGTCCTCTGTGAGAATATGCATGTTCACTTACCGACCAGGGGATTCGCCAGGCCCAATTCGAAACAAATTACACCAAAATCCATCATTGTTCGTTTCACACATGTATTCAGTCATTATTTATTCAAATAAATTCGCGATAAAGTAAAATGCGATCAGACTAAAAGTAGTAAAATGTGATAGAGGGCCCCGGCTGTCAATCAATATCTTCCAGTCATGCGGGCCCCGATTTGTCCGGGCCCGTAAGCAACCGCGTACCCTGCTTACCGATAGTTAAGCCTGTGATGGTGCTACAAATGTAAAAAATATATAAAGCAGTTTAAATGTTGAGTAGCTATAGGCCTATTTATTACCAAGATGCGATTTGATATAGTTTATAGGCCTACTCTTTATTATGTACATAAATGGGCCAAAGTGAATACATTTAGACAGGTTCTAAACCTGGTTTTGTTTTTAGGCAGTTGAATATAACTTTTGAAAAAATCCAGTACAAACGTTACTGCCGCTCATCAACTTCAACTGAAACGGTCACAGTTGCTAGGTGACAAGAGGAGTCCTCCATAGGCTGGACCGTCCCGTTTGCGCTCAGACCAACCTTCGCGGCCTTTGAAGTCTGAGCCTTTGAATTGGGACACAGCCAAGGTTTCACTCTTTTAAATCTAATTCTACAGACTTCTGATGTGTTTGGGTAGAATTTGAAATGAACAGAAATTATCCAAAAATAGTGAGTGAGACATCCGTTCACTTACATTAACGTTACTGTAATCGCTTTCAAATTAGGTTTTTCTCTTTTCAGTTTACCAGTGTTTGCATTGATTTTTATTCAGTTTTTAATCGTGTTATTAGGATAATGTAATCTAGCATTTGCTTTGAATAAAGATCCAGTTCTTTTCCTATGGGACCTTCAGCAGAGCTTGTCTGAGAGGAGGGCGGAGTTTAACAAAGGGTCATTTGGTGCACAGCTGAACAAATCCAGCTGCTAGTAAGGTGTTTATTTATTGTTTAGTTTAGTCTATTAACTCTTTGACTTGTTCATTTATAATATTTAAAAAAAATCTTATGAAAAGTGTCAGACATGAGGTCAGGCGGTTCTGTGTCATAATGAAAGCACTTTTTTTCATAAGGGCCTCATGGGTGGAGCAAACACTTACTCCACTTGTCATGTGCTGTGTTGGCTTGAGTCCAAATGGACGTCTAATAGACCTTATTCTAGACCCTCAGCTCTGAGGTCTAGATCCCCAGGGTCCGATTAGTCTCAAGAATAATTCTTGAAAAGGGCACAGTGAAGACAAGGTTGATTCTAAAATAGGTTCTAAGCAGCTACAGGAGTGAGTGTGTGGTCTCAAACAGACATGAGCAGTTGATAGTGCTCTAAAACCCACTCGACTTCTGCATATCTTGAGCTTTGAGTCTAAGTGAAAGTATTAGTTAAAGCGGCATTGCTAGAAATAGTATTCCTTTCATAAGATACTGGCTCAGAGGGACATATATGTCTTGTGATTGCCTTAAGACAGTGTGAGGAAGGCAAAGGCCAACGGAAACGTATCCTGATCATATGAGCATGAAGTTTGTGTTTATGGTGAAACACTGATGTTCTGTTCACTGAGCAAGCGTGAAACCAGATGGAAAAGTCTTCCTGGGTTCACAACCTACCTCGAGGCACGGTAACTTATTTTCACTGCTACAGTTGGACATGGAAAATGATCCTTGTCTCGTTTGACATCCAAAACATACACTTGGATAAAAGTTAACAGAGTAGAGGCATGTGATATAAGTCAAATTCTGGAAAATTTGTACAAAGGTTAAAAAAAGCATTATAAATGTGTTACATTATTGCTTACAGAGATAGTTCACTCAAATGTACTCACTCACTCATTTACACACCCTCCAGTTGTTCCACCACTTCTGCACAAAAGAAGATATTTTGAAGAATATGGGTAACCAAACAGTTGATGGACCCCATTGACTTCCATAGTATTGTGTTCCTTGCTAATGGGGTCCATCAACTGTTTGGTTACCCATATTCTTCAAAATATCTTCTTTTGTGCAGAAGAAATCAACTCATACAGGGTTGGAACAACTTGAGGGTGAGTAAATGATGACAGAATTTTTATTTTTGGGTGAACTATCCCTTTAAGTTTGTTCAGTGCAAAAATGGCTTCTCATTGGCAACAGCGGTTTGATAAAATGACAAATTATGTCACTATACTGTCCTGGGGTGATCATTTGGATATGTGGTGGGATTAATGCGAAGAAATAAAATTCAAACTTTGTCAAGAAACCAATTTTGCCATTTTAAATGTATGAAACACTGTCATAATGTAATGTTTTTTTTGTCTTTAAATAAATGTCAGTTGATGAAAACGTTTAGGTAAGAGATGTATAAGTAAGATTGTTGACATTTTTTTAATAGTAACTGTATTTACATTGATAAAAGTATTTCTATTTCAAATTAATTCTGTTCTTTTGTACAGAAAAGTTCATCAAAATATCTGTTTTCAACAATAATATATTAATATTTATATGTAAAATATTACATAAGAAATGTTTCTTGAGCACCAAATCAGCATATTAGAATGATTTCTGAAGGATCATGTTACACTGAAGAAATGACTCTGGTATCACATGAATAAATGACATTTTAAAATATATTAAAATAGAAACCGTATCACAATGTTACTGTTTTCACTGCATTTTTTTATCAAATAAATGCAGTCTTGGTGGGCATCAGAAACTTCTTTCAAAAAATCTTACCAAACTTTTGAATGCAGTGCATATAGGGCAATACCACAATGAAATAGTTAAATTAATAAAATTATTATTCATGACAAGTATGTTTTCATTTCAATGAATGTAAAGGAGGTATGCACCTCCCACCTGTATCCTTCTACTTTTAGTCTACAGCACTACTCCCTCAACCCTGACTAATTTTTAAAAAAGTGTAAAAGAGATAATAGGGCTCTAATTTGGTTTAAATGCACATCCGTGCACACGTGCTAGTGTTAAGCTTGAGGTCACAGAGGAGTGACTGACTTGAGCTTGTCTGACTGGGCCTCTTGAAGCATGGCCTTAGCATTCCAGTGCTCAGACAAGGGCCAGCAGCTCATATGAGAGAGAGAGAGAGAGAGAGAGAGAGAGAGAGAGAGAGAGAGAGAGAGAGAGAGAGAGAGAGAGAGAGAGAGAGAGAGAGCAGGACGGAGGAAGTTTCTGCAGGGAAGGGATTATGCACAGTTTCCTCCCCCTCCCATTCGCTCTCTCCTAGACCTCCACAAACTATGTCGGAAAAGCTCTAGAAACTTAAACCTGCTCCTCAGGTATACGACCCCGCCGACAGGATTGTGCTCTCTCCGCGTCTGCAGTATCTTCTTCTGTTCTTCACTTTCTAGCCTTTTTTTTTTTTTTGAGTCATGTGGTTAATGAAGGACCAATCTCATTGGAGAACAGATCGGGGAAACTTACAGCTGCACAATGCTGAAGCCGGTTTTCTGCCTGACAGGCACTTAAAGCGATTCCACTCATGGATGAGGTAGGGGGTGCCGGGCGGGGAGGGGGGTAATAGATCGTTCGCAGGAAGGGGGAAGGTCGTTTCACTTCTTTAGCACCAAGTTTCTGCGTGGTCTAGACAGCAGTTATTTCAAAACCTTAAATGGAATAGACTGTGATAAAGGTGGATGCTTCACTCCGTTTATGATATACTGGCTAAAGGCATGGTAAGTGTGTTCTGCCTTCTTTGTCTACACAATTATGTTCAGAGAGTAAAGTGTATTTGCGCCGTTATGTGCGCACACGCACATGGAATGGACATAGACTTTAGCAATCTTTCCCATTTGTCCTTTACAAAAAAAATCTTTTTTCTTTTTTTCTCTGTGATCTTGTATTGACTCTTCAAACAAGCTCTGTGCCTTATCAGCTGAAACTGAGAATTGAGGCAAAAAAACAGCTTTGTGCTTAAATTCCAGACAAGTTCATGGCCCGGTCTGGATTTGCAGTTTTTTACTTGAACACGTAAAAAACAAGAGGCTGAATTTTTTTTATTATTATTTTTTTTATAGCAGTTCCTGGTTCCATATTGTCTTTTCATATTTGGATGTATAAAATTGTATCAAAGACTATCTATCTATCTATACATATATACACAGACACACACATACACACACACACACACACACACACACACACACACACACACACACACACATATATATATATATATATATATATATATATATATATATACATATATATATACATATATACATAGGCCTATATATATATATATATATATATATATATATATATATATATATATATATATATATATATATATATATATATATATATATATATATATATGTTAATATGAAATAAAAGCTAAGTATGTTATCTCTCTTTTTATAAACGTTTTAAGTGAAGTATGCTTTTAGCTGCATAAGTGTCTGGTCCAGTTTCTCTTTAGCGACAGCAAACACTAACCAGCAGGCTCTCTCACTATCAAGGACTTTCTGGGAATAGCTTTCAGTATTTACCTGTGTGCTGTTCATCGCTGCATAAAGTCCTGTATGCTGTTTATTTGAGTAGTCTGTCCAGTTTAAAGTTTTATAGGAATGTGGGGGGGGGCTAAAACTCATATGAATTTGTTGTGCTGTAATAATCCATCCAGTGCTTCTGTCGAACCAGTTTTAAGTTATTAACCATTAAACAGATAAAGTTACATTACACCAATGATGATTGATATTCATGTGGCTGTGGAAACGCTGTTTTTCTATTCAGGATTTTGGTGAGTTCAGTTGTAGACTAAAAACAACCCTGCTGGGAATGCTGTTTGAAGACCTACATTCATCGAGTTGGCAAGAAGGCCCAATTAGCAAAGTTAAGGTTCTTGGTCTGAGGTGCCACGCATGGGAGTATTAGGTCAAATGTAGATCAAGAAAATTGTAATTGGAGTTCACAAAGGATTCAGACAGATTAGATCCATCTTGTTCAAATTCCTCGGGTGAATGTGGAATTTCTTTCATACTCGCACGTTATGCTGAATGTGTTTGTAGCTATACTACCTGAACTTTTTGGGAGCCATTTAAAGAGTTATAAAGTTATAATATTTATATACTTTTGAATTATAAAGTATTCAGGGATTTTTACTTTTAATAGACAAAGAAAGAGGAGAGAGAGAGAGAGCACTGTTCGAGGGCCTTAAGAGACATTTGCACTGTAAAAAGCGATCAGTTGACTTAAAAAAAAATGAGGAAACCCATTGCCTTCAAATGATTAAGTAAATAAACTTAATGCGTAATTGAAATAAATAAGATGGGGCAACAGGTTTCCTCCCTTTTTTTAAGTCAACTGATCACTTTTTACTGTGAGCCACCAAAACTCTTGTGATAATTTCACTTCATATAGGAGGATTTTGTCAAAGCCGTGATGCAAAACATGGTAATTCAACAGCAATATATTTGTTATTATGCATTATATGACACTAGTATAATTTACATTGTTATTATATCAATATTTTTTTTTGTTTTCATAAAACAGTTTTCATAACAAATTACATTTAGCCACATGTTTAATAATTACAGTAATTTAATACAAAAATATATATTTAAAATAATTCAACGAAAGTCCACCTTATGCACTATTCTAAGTCTTCTAAAGCTAATATCATCCTCTCCCAATTGGCTTTCAAATCTCATTCAAAAAATTTGGTGAGTTGCAGTTGGTTAAAAGGCAGTTGGTCTTTTACAACACTGATGTCAAACCTGACTCAAGGAGATAACATATTGTGCCTTTTTTTATTCATTTTGTATATTTTTTTTAATGGGTCAGTAAAAAATGAGTCAGCTTTAATGTCTTTGGTTGTACTAGTAAATGCACGTTTTTAGTATGTATTTTAATATTATGTATTTATAATTGTAAATTATTGTTAATTGTTTGAAGTGTAGATTAATGTGCAAAATGAGGAAAACCTGATACCTGCTGGGAAGAGGCTTTCCTTGGAAATTTAGAAATCAGTTTTAAATGATTATTTACCATAGAAAAGATTGTTTCGAAATTTACTCGAATGACCGTGTGAATGTTTAAACATCAGAGCCAGTTCAAAAATAATTCCTGCCATGTTTTTTTTTGTTGTTTTTTTTTGTGCTGGCTGATATCTCAGTCAAATTGAAACATGACTTTTAACTTGGAATTGTCCAAACATGCTTCTGCTTATGTTATCGTCTCCTTTACAAGTAAGCTGTACAAACACCTGTGATGAGTACAAAGGAAGTATAAAATTTCCACAAAAAAAAATTTCCCCCAAAAATCACAGGACAGTTGTTTGGGGAAATGACAAGACAAAAGAAGCAGTATGTGAGTAGAATGACTCCCTGATATCCACAGGAAATGTCTTCTGCTGTGTTGCAGAGAGAGCAAGAGAGTTACTTGGGTTCAGCAAACAGCAAGTAATGTCAGACTTGTCACTAGAGTCAGTTTTTGCCGTGAAGAAAAACTAAATTGTTTTCTTAAAATAAAATAAAAAATAAAAACAATTATGATGTGTGATATTCTGCCTGCCAAAACAACCATTTATTACTGCAACAAAGAAGGAAAAAAAAATTGTGTAAACTTCTGAAATCCATCTATCGTTCATGTACATTTTTATCAATAACTGGCTAAAGAGTTGAAATGCATTATAAAACAGTGCGTTTCTTTAAGTGACAAAAGAAGAAATAAAAGGAGTATACCAATGTGTGCCATTCCATATAATGCACACTCTTAAAAATAAAGGTACTTTATAGTAGAAAAGATTTGTTTAGATTGTAAAAATGTTCTTTGCGATAAGAAAAACATCGTTCTTTTAAGAACTGATCCCTGAAAGCTTCTTTGGGAAGCCAAAAATGGTTCTTCTATGGCATCACTGTGAAAACCCCCCTTTGGAACACGTTGTTTTTAAGAGTGTACATAAAAGTAATACATTAGCTGGTCTAGTTAATTTGTTTGATAGCCAAGAATTAAGACTTGCATTTTTTTAATGAATCTTAGCTTTTCCTGGGCTATTCCCAGAAATAGAAATACTGTATGGTATCAGTGTTTGTCATTTTTATTATATTTGGGTGGGAGGCTCATGTGATAATATCATGTGGGCACACAGCCTCTTTTGTATTCCGAAGTGGCGCCTAAGGGTTAAAAGTCTCAGATTTGAATACGTAATGCCAACTATAGTACTCTCCCAAGCTACATACTTCCAGAAGTGCTTGGAGAGAAAAAAAAATGGTAGTGAAAACAGCTAGGGTTTCAGTGAAATAAGCCTCCTCCAGGCAGGGGCTCATTCTCCACTGTAATCCTTGAATAGATCTTCTAAATGACAAAGCCCTGATGTCATGCTCTCCTTCTGTGCGTGTCAAGCTGGCAGACATACCCTCGATTCACAGCAAGATCTGTCCGCAAGTCCAAAAACACTGAAGAGTGAGGACATCCATGTCCACAAAGAGACGACTTAATCACACGAAGAGCGCTGTATGAATAACAGATGTACAGAACCACAAAGCAGGATTGAGCAGAAGAGCCATTCAGATACATGTTAGAGATGATAACAAGTTAAGATGGAGATTATGAGATCTGACATCCTGTGAAATGGAAATTCTACACAAAGAATTGTGTCGTTTTTATTTATTTATGTATATTCAACTTAACATGCATACACTGAAAAAAATTGTGTAGAGTTTACTTTTAAACAATTTTAACTTGCTAGTAAATTTCTCAAATAATTACAAAGAAACGGCAAGTAACGCATTGAATTAAACATAACATTTTTAAGTAGAAAGACTGAAATAGTATTTTCTTGTAAAACGTACTCCAATAATTATAATCAGTATTTTTACATTTTTTTTACTGTGTATATATTTAACATCTATTAAGTAAGATCAGTTGTGTTGGCACTTGGCAACATTTGATAAAATTTTTATAATTAATTTTATAATTAATCTAAATTATATTGATTATTAATTTATATGAAATAATTGTAAACATATGTACAATTATAATTCATGATTTTGAATAATAAGAAGAAATTATATTTTAAATAATTATTGTAAAATATTATTGATAATAATTACTTTTATTGTAATTATGTCAAATTTTTTGATCAACAACAACATTTTTATTTGTATTATTGTTAAATATATAACCTTAGTATGATATATAACCTTATTATGATGGAAAACATTTTCCGTGTATAAACAATACTTTTTTCCCCAGGTTAAGGTAAATGATGTGCTTGATGATATTATTTCTGATTTTATTTTTTACACTCCACATTTAATGAAACATCACCGGTGCAGATGTGCTGAATAAAAACCAGCCGGAGCAGGTTGATTTGGTGAGCTCCTCTATCTTGTTCAATCACCTGTCCACATCGTATCCTGACCCTTCCTCGCCCTCTAATTATTGGACAGCAAACCACCATGACATCTCAGAGGGAAGTCGTACACATGGCTGCTGTCAAGTGTGATGGCCGAGGCTGATCTGTTTGTGGAGGATGGGGGGAATTAGGGATGTCTGTTAGAATAGATGGGGCATCGCAGGGCATGGGAAAGTGTGGCGGGGTCACAGGACACGTGTGTTGAACCCAAAGAAAAGTCAATCAACTGGGCAGCCCTTCAAGATGTATCCTGCTCCCTGTCCAGAAGGCCCAAACTGTGATTGGTTTGAGAACAGCTTGTTTTCCCAAACTAAAAATGGGGATCTGTTTTTTTCCCAAGCTCCATTTTGTGTTTTTTTTTTTTGTGTTCCATTTTTCCCAAGCTCCACTGTAGCTGGCTAAAATTTTGAAACGAAGAGTCTTGCCTTTAATGTATATGTGAGAAGCTTCGGTAGGATATCGCATTAACCGTAGAATTTTATATGGTTATTTCTCAAATTTTATGTTATTTTCATTGAGCCATTTATCCAAATATATAGTTTCCGCTGGTGTTTTGTAACGGAGCAGTTCACAGGTGGTTGTGCTTAAGTAAACATTGTCAGTAATGATGACATATGCTTGCAATAGCTTTAACCGAAGCGTTTCTACATCTAAGGAACAGAAGGGATGAGGCCGTTTTTAAAACCAAGGTTGCTTTGCTTGACTTTCCCTGCTGGAGTGATCTCCCCCTCACAGGACTGCTATTTTATTAACAATTCATATGGAAATGAGGGTCAAGGAAGGACCAGATTCTCACATAAACTTGATGTGGCCATGAATGTGTCTCTGTGTTTGCCATGACCCCGCTGTGGCATAAGACACTGCCTGCTAGGGCCTGAGGGGCAGACACAAAGAAAGAAATGAAAAGCAAGCACATTCCTGCACGGCACACAAAGGCAGCAAGAGAAAGGGAGAGAGAGAGGGAGAAAAGACAGAATGAACCCCATCTCTCTCCCTCTTCGTTTTTATTTTTCTCCCAGTGTGATCCCAGCCTTTTCTCCGAGTCACCATTCCTTCGGGTCATTCGTCCTCTGCTCAAACTCTCTCCACTCTTTTTTCTGTGATCAACAATCAAACATTAGGATTCAAATGACAGACCGTCCACGTAAAAAAAAAAAAAAAAAACTCAGCCCTTTTCATTTAAATCTGTAATTAAACAGGATTATGATGTGAAATCATACATAGCTATTTAAAGTTTGTAAGTCACTAATCAAATAAGCATATGTGAATTCATTGGAACATTCATCATAAAATATCAGGTTTTGAATCATAAACTTACCATCAATTAATTTAAAGCAAATATTAAATTCATGTTTTATTTCACTGAAACCCTATATACTGATATACATATCTTAATGTAGAATTATTTGTAATGAATTATTCAATTGTATTAAATTAAATAATACAAAATAGCTTTTTTTTTCTTTGAGAAATAATTTATTTTCTTAATAAAAATTAAATGCACTTTTTAAAAAAATGATGTTAGAATAAATCTAGAATCTTATTTGTGCATTCCTACTTCATACATTTTGTATTTTTATTCATGATCTATATTCACACACACACACACACACACACACACACACACACACACACACACACACACACACACACACACACACACACACACACACACACACACACACACACGCTGTCAAATTGATTAATCGCATCGAACATACAATTTTTTGTTTATATAATATGTGTATATATAATTATAGACAGTGTATATATCTATCTATATGCCCCATATAAATATATATATACACACACACACTGTATATATATAAATACACACACACATATATACATATATGTATGTCTCTGTGTGTGTATGTGTGTGTATATATATATATATATATACAGTGTGCTCATGCATTCAAAGGCATGAGCACACTAAACAGATGTTTAATGAAATAACCACAGCAGTGTCAGTGTGATACAAAATGTGTAAAATATAAACTTTTTTTTTTGTAAAAAAATAAATTTACTGAGAATAAAAAAAAATGTTTATATTTTACACATTTTGTATCACACTGACACTGCTGTGGTTATTTCATTAAACATCTGTTTAGTGTGCTCATGCCTTTGAATGCAGGGATTGATGCTAAAGTTCCATTAACCTGTTTAAAAACCAATTAGGTTTGTGTGTGTGTGTTTGCTCAGGGTGCTTGTTGCAGCACTGTCATTCATGAGCCCGACTCCTGTCTTTGGGGGGTGCAGGGGCGGTGGTGACCGCCGTCTCTTTTGTGTATTGACTCGTTTGTGTCACACTTCGCAACAAGATGCATCTTGTCATGTAAATAGAGGGTATTTAACAGTTCTCAGGCAATTAAACAGATAATGGTGTTTTGTTAGCTCGGGGAATGCAGAGGGGGATCTTTTTGTGATGTGTACTGACTCTGAGGGGGATCTGTTTGAGAATTTGTTTTAAGAGTGACAGGGTACTTGAGGTACAATCCACAAAAATGAATGTATTGGACCAGGTGGATATCTGTCCACCAGTTTAGTAATTGCAATATAAATCTGAGATTTTACAGTAGGGTACAACAGGACTAAAGGCGCACCAGGGTAAAAGGCGCCTTTGATTTTATTTTCCTCTAAACCACTAGATGGCAGACAAACTTGCCGTAACACTTTCCAAAACATCCACTTTTGAAGATGCATGAGGAAATTTGGCTGATACTTGACGCAA
Source organism: Gila orcuttii (assembly GCA_026230005.1). Lineage (NCBI taxonomy): Eukaryota > Metazoa > Chordata > Actinopteri > Cypriniformes > Leuciscidae > Gila > Gila orcuttii. The sequence continues at coordinate 27,081,528 of JAPDVR010000009.1, read as the reverse complement.
TCTCGGGCAGCAGCGCAATGTTGATTCTGTGCTAATTTTGTCTAATATTTCATGTTTTTTAAAATGTTGTAGATTTAAGTAGGAAATGAGAATCGCTAAAATTGTGGAATATATTTTTATACAAAAGGTCTTATTAATGATTTTCAGATTTGTTCAAGGTATTAAAGAAACAGTTTTTCCATAAGTAAAATTTCCAATATGTAAAAAAAAAAAAAAAATGCTGTTGGGGGTGAAAGGCACAAAAATTAACATAATAATAAACAGCTGGCTGCCTTTTCCAACATAGTTAGATTCAGATGGTAAATATCATGTATTAAGTTGGGTGTCCACCTTAGAGATAATCACCATATTTATAATGGAAACATCACATTTAAATGATTAAATGATCATTTATGGTTACTACTGTAAATCTAAATTAAATTATTATGGGATATCATTCAATGCTTTCAGAATATTTACTCTTTTTAAAAAATTTTATTTCCGTTTTTATAGTATATCTTTATATTAGTACATTTATTTAACAAAAATGAATTTATTTATCAAAATAAACAGACAATAGTACAAACTTAGCTACAGTGATTGTTTTGAACAAGCATTAACTTAGACATTATCAAAAACATAGCTAAAGTATTTGTATAAATAATGTGTGCCTTTTTCCCCATGCTGAGCTTTCCGTGTGTGGGGTAAAAGGCCCACCTTGCCAACGTACAAGATTTTTAAACAGAATAAACAACTTTTATGATTTATTTTCATACAAAATCTGTCGCTCCATCAATGTTCAATACAAACATAAATATATCTGTTCTACAATCACTCTTCCGTTCTCATAATGCATTTTAATAGAGCAAAGCAGTCAGATAGAAGGGGTTATCATTTGTTAGTGGTGACCAGAACGAGAATGGGCTGGAGACATTATCATGCGGTATAGGGTCAATCTTTCACCCTAATCTACTGATGTGACTATAAATAATGCATAGAGTGAGCTCAACAGAAAATCACAGCTGGTCTTGGCTTCATTGTCTATTGTGAGTCACACGTTCGAGCGAGCCAAAAGAACATATTGAAGGGGAAAGTCTCAAAGTCAAAACAAAGCAGCGCATCACAAATGACACTTTTGGACATGGCCGTTTAACGCATACCACAAGTGATATAATTGCATTATGGTGAAAGTCATTTGCCTGGCTCACGTTGATTGCTGGGGATGAGCTGACCAGATATACTGTACTGTCTTCTGTGAGTTTAATGCATTGGCAGTGTAGCTTCTCTTTTTAAATTAAATTAATATTTCACTATAAATCACTATTTTAGACCTTTAGATCTTTTATTAATTATTTTGAAAGACAGACATAGTATCTAACTGTCTCTATATTATTTCTGTTAGAGAAATAATGCCATTTTCTAATATCTTTCTTAATAAATCTACAAATTTGCACTGTAAAAACAATTTGAATTCAGTATAACATTTATACATCTGCTCTAATGTTGAAAATTACATTAAAGTTGTATAAATAATATTAAAAAAATAAGAAAACAAAGAGTGAACTTTTTCACATTCAAAAAGCTCTATAATTAAAGCATGAAAATCCTTAAATGCTCTGCCTTAGCAGCTGTTCAAAATGCAAAAACAGTAAATAATTTACTAATTACATTTCAATGTTTGTGTATTTAAATTGGCCAAGGCCTGTATTTGTATGACAATAGCCAGTAAATGGAATCAGACAGTAGGTCATTTCCAGACTGAACTCAGACCGTAAGCTTCCATTTTCTGTGACCTCACCGCCAGCTACTGACATGGCGCGTGTGGTACACTGCGTGGGGCTCCGTCCAATCACATTTCTCCAAAATAAAATCCCCATTTCACCCTTAAATACCCAGTTTGGTGCATTCTCAATCTTTCACCCAAACTTACTTGAGCAGGCAAAGAAAAGGGGAAAAAAAGTATGTCCACAACGGTTGAAAAGATACAAAACTTTTTTTTTTTAAATGAAACAATGTACTTACAATGTATGTAAAAACCTATGGGGAATTTGGGATGTTTTAGAAAAAAAGTGACACAGGAAGGTTTTTTTATTTAAATGCTTTTATTATTTTTTACATTACACAGTTTTAAATAACATTTTAAAACACAATTCAAATTTCTTTCTAACTGTTTTAATCAGTCTTGCAAATGTGATATTTTTAAATTAATGTGAAATATAATTTTTTTCATTTATTTGTTTTAACATTTTTTGTAAGATATTTTTAAACAATACTGTGCACATAAAGTCGATCGTAATCAAACATATACAATAAATAAATAATATTTTAACGTTACTTAAATACAATCTAATAATATTGTCTAATACAGTCCAATATTGTTTTAAATAATATTGTATTATAAAAATATATAATATTTTGACGTGTCAGTTTTGATGCCTGCGATATATTTTTTTCTAGACTATTTCATCATATTTCATTTGTATTGTCATATTCTTAGAAGATATGAAAACAAATTATTTTAGTGTGCTATTTAGTATGCTTTTGGTATTTATATTATCATTGATATTGATTGATGAGTTCATATCACATTCCTGTATATAGTTTCCTGTACATAGTTTAACACAATAAATGAAGAATAATTTGGTTACACTTTATTTTAAGGTGTCCCTGTTACAGTGTAATTATATGCATTTACTGAGTAATATTAAGTATACATGCACTTACTATAGGGATAGGATTAGGGTTTGGTTTGATTCAGGGTTAGTTGCATGATGTAATTATGCATATTTTATACATGTAACATATGTAACAATGACACTGTAAAATAAAGTGTTACCATTTTACTAAAATTATTTGGAGTATATTTTTCTGCCTCCAAACAGAAACATTTCTTCTAGCAACAGCCTAAAAACAAATTAAATGTTTTCTATTAGTATTTAAGAAGTCTAGTATTAGCCTAATATATTCATTGATGTTCATATGCAGGAAATTGAGCACTTAAGAAATCTCATCACAATATGTACATAGTGAAAGCCCAGTAATCCCACAATAATTGCAACACATCATATGATGAGAGACACAGATAAATTCAAAGACTCACAGCTTTAATACAGCATATTCAAAATAAATGTTTCAGGTAGATAGTGTACATCTATTATACAGCAGGAAAAGATCAGGGTTTTTTTCTTCTATTTAATCTTTTACATCAGCTGATTATACCAAATCTAATATACGAAAACATAATTATACTCACCTCATGAGACATCAGTTTTTAATTTTATTTGTTTTTTTAAAAGAGGAAACGGTCATCCATACATCTTGGAAGATGGAATGGAAACAAAAGCAGTGCATTTGCCAGTATTTTTGTTTGAATAGTAAAAAAAAAGTCCCTCTGTGGTTAGTGGTCATCCCAGTTGAAATTGAAAAAGCAAACAGTTGTATAGCAGCATGCAAAATCCTCGGGTAACACAAAGCTGAAATCACTTCAGGATCAATAACAGATAGAAAAAAAATTGTCATTGATCAGAAGCATCACAACATGCTTGTTCAAATGTCCCAGATTATCAAAAGAGAAGTGTAGAAGAGGAAGGAAAAGCAGAAAGAGAGAAAATGCAGAAAGAGGAAAAGAGAAAGAGAGAGAGAGAAATGGAGAAAGAGGGACAGACAGAGAGAGAGAGAGAGAGAGAGAGAGACAGAGAGGGGAGGGTTCGAGAGCGGCTAAGTAAGAGAGAGAAAAACGAGAGAGTTGGCCCACAACGCAAGCTTGATTAGAAAAAATGCTTACTAAGCTCTCCGTTTCACACATGCACAGACTGAGTGTTCGATATTCAGCCGATCGATGAGGGAAAAGGCACAAAGGCAAAATCGGATGGAGCTCCTTTTCAAATTCACATCTCCGATGTCCCCCCCTGCAGTCTGCGGTGGTGCGACGCACGGGGAGCAAGGGTTACCTCAAAGCTGTTCCGTGGACCATGCAAACAAGTCTAGACCAGTGACCTGCTCAATCGCTCCCTTTGAGGGCCAGGCAAGTTCGGTCAGGAAGAAGAAAGCGAGGCGTGCCCTCTTTTCAATGAGGGAGCAAGGAGGTAAGGAGGGCAAAGAGAGTAGGCATCTGCTTCCATGGTTACTAGCCAAGTATGAGGATCCTTCTATTCAAAAGGCTCCGTTCTCATGCTCTCAGTCAGCCAGTGTCACACGTTTAGAGGGAAGGCAGCACAGGAGGAGACCCGTGGCACCAGGCGCGCTTCTTTTAACGCTCTAATGATACGTGCATGGGCTGCTCACCACAAAAAAGGAGAAATGGAGGATAGAAGGGCGACTATACGTCACATGACTGTGTAACATAGCTCTTTTATTTAATATGTTGTTTAAAAAAAAAAAAAAAAAAGCATTATTTTTGGCTATTGCTTTGACAGGTCCGGTTTCAGTAAAAAATGACCCAAACAAAAACCTTTAAGAGCGTGAAGGTCAAATGCTGTTGGATACGTTGTAGATATTGTGTTATTGTGTTTTAGTGAAAAACATTGGCAGCTAAAGAACAGACTTCTTATTTGCATTCTTGACAATTTTGGTTAGAGCTTTTGGCTTTTTTTGTTGTTGATAATAATCCTTAAATTTCTCACATTGGGTGTATTAAGTCCTCTTTTAATGAATCAATTTTCTATTATAACAAGTTGATGCTTAATGGCGAATCTTTCTAAAGAAGTACAGATTCTATGAAAAAAACATGCTTACCTCTATGAAATTCACTTTTCTTGGACTATCAGACCACCACAGGTTTCCTTAAAATTAGGGAGACAGACATAAAGAAAGAAAAAGAAATCGTTAGGTATTCCATTGTTTATAGTAGTACAACTGATGCATCTTAAATTTGGAATCTGATTATTTGTATTTCTGGCTAAATGTTGTGGTGAAATCTGTTTTGGAATGCTGGACTTGTCCCAGCAGCTGACACTTGCTACACCAGACGCTCTCTACAAAATAGACAGATGGCTGTGACAGAGGAAAGGGGCAGAGCAAAGAGAAATTTACTGAGGGATCGTGGGAAAGTCTTGAGCTCAGTTCACCTGCTTAGAGGGAGGCAAGAGCGAGAATATATTTTCGAACCAGTGACCCATGATTAAAGTGAAGCATGAAATTGTCCTATAAATCACAAGCATTGAACTTATTTGAAAATCTGTGATTTCATGATTTCTGATGGAGAACTAAAATTGAATGATAGAGCATTTGTAATTTCTTACAGATTTAAATCAGGATAAATAGCTTACAAATAATGAATGGGAAAATATGAAAAACAAAATTCTGATGCTATGCTTCTGAATCAGTATAGGATGCATTTTGACTGTTTAATTAGGGTTCGGTTAGGAGCTTGCATTGATGGTTTTCTTTCATTTGTGGCTCTAACTCTATTAATATTCTTGAGCAAGTTTAGTTTATTAAATAGTTCCATCTAGACAGGCAGCTTTTAATAATGTAATCAACCATTTGGCTAAAACATAAGCTCCAGTCACAGAAAAAGATTTTCTTTTAAAGCCATTTAACAACATCTCATTGCGCTTGGGATCAAACAAATGAGTTCCCTAACATTAAACAGGAAATGGGGGGTTCAATCGCTCCAGACACTTGCCCTACCAGTGTGGAGAAAGTGAGAAGACTTTGGGGGAAGTTAGGAAGTGCTACTGGTGTTATCCTCTTTACGTCTATTGTTCTCAACAATGGGCAATCACAATAACCCCTGGGGTGGATGACACTCCACTGAATAGCCACTTTGGTGGGATTTAATGGGTTAACCCTACACAAAAGGGGTTGTGGCCATGTAACACAGCAGGAGTAGAATGTTAGAAACACCAGGAATCTACATGCTTCACTTCCTTAACTGTTGGCCTTAATTTAACTCTGGCTTTTGCACATTTTCTATACATTTTGGGTACTCCTCCTCCCCCGCATTATGCGGATGCTGCAAGTTTGGTTCCGTGAGTGATGCAAACCCCGCCAGATTTAGTTATGCAAAAAAAAAAAAAAAAACCTTGGTGTTGAGCATTCACTGCCCTCGAGTAGTGTACTTGACCTGGAAAATGATTTAGACAAGGTCTGCTTTTCTGCTGCACTCTGAATAAGTTTCGGCAAATATTTATTGCTCTTTGTTCTACTCGCTCTGATTTTGAGTTTCTTTGGTTTGCTTTCCATAAAACTGTATCATAACCATTTATGCTCTGTCTCCCTGGAGTGATTTCAGTTTTTGGAGTCTGCTCCGAGGGGAATGGAGGAAGAGAATGAAGCTAAAGCCTGACCTGGGATCGATTTCATTTTGAAAGGTTTAGTTGGCTATGGAAATTAGTTTGTTAGAAACTCATTTGTTCACACTTGTGAGCACCATTAATGGGGAGCTTAAAACACGATTATGAACCATAAATGTTAAACTATAAAGCAAATATCCATTTACTTTTTAGCTGCAAATGAATTAATATTTAAATCCATGTTTTCCATATAATTCATGATCTCAGTGCACTGTAATTTCTGAATCTTCTTTGTTTGTAACAAGCATTGATCACATTATATCATATGAAAAAATGTACTCCCTTCTCAAAGTGTTACCGTAATTATGAATATTATAGTAGCACAGAGTGGTATCACACAAATCAAATTGTGCAGCAGTGAAATCTGAGTCTCCGTTTCATTCGGCTCCATGTTTTGATTCCACCCCTGAGGAATTGTTCCCCTCGTTTGACCCCAGCTTTCATTATGATGCATTTCTACTCTGTTTCCATTAGCCGTATTGTTGAGGAACACCACTTTGCATTGCTTTGCCTCCCACAGAGACTGTGGTGTGCACAGATTCTTACATGCTAAGCAACGAAACTGTGATTTTTTTTAACTAAGTCATCAAACCTTAAATTTACCTATAAATAAGAATAAATGTAGTTGGACACACAAAGTGAGTAGATATATAATGCTGTTTACAATACAATCATGTCAAAATAAAAGGTCCATTCACAAAGCCCACAATATTTTTTATTATTTTTTATTGTGAAATAGAAAGTGATATTTCTAAAAATAATAGCATGGTTGTTTTTTTTAGAAATAAGATTTTCTCTTTCGAAAATCTAGAAATAAAAACTGCAACAAAAAAGGCAAACTCAATTTTCAGTATATTTATTAAATTTAGTAATTTAGCAGACACTTTTATTCAAAGCAACTTGAGGAACATCTCAAACCATTTGACCATAAAAGCCTACAATATTTGATGTAAACTAGAGCAGAAATGAATGCAAAAGTAAAGAAAGAGATGGAGTTAAGTGCCTTTGTTTTTGATTTGTATTTTGATTTAGTTTACCCGATTTTTTCTTTTAAAAAGTTTAGTAATACAACAAATACATAACAATTAAATATAAGTTTTGTATAAATGTTATGCATACTATGATATGGTGATAATTTACGAGACATGTTTTAATAAAAAAAGAGGAACAAATCAATAGAACTTCAAAGAAGATGTAATATTCATCACAAAACTGTATAGGATAGTAGTGTCACAAAGACTGGAGTGCTTTTATATTGAACAATTAGTTTAGGATATTGAAAATTAAGTGAAAAGATGACATTTGTCAGTATTTTTTATTTTCTGAGGTGCAAGGGTTTAATTCTGTATTATTTCCTAACCGTTAACACGAAACAGCTGTTATAGATCTAGTCAATGCATGGAAGCTGAGGACTTATTTTTCATTTATTTTTTAAAACCCATTCTCATGACCTTTTGAATGGCATTTAAGTTCCACGCTTTACTAATGCCACAAGTCATTTTTGTCTCCCCCCTTGTGGTGGAGATCTGAGAATTAAGGTGCATATAGTGTCTTTGTTTGTGGTCCAGGCCAGCCCAGTCTCATCCCAAGACGTCATATGACTGACGCTTTTGACCATACGTCAACATCCGACGTTTTAGGGTACCCTTTAACGTCAGTTAGATGACGCTATCTAATCCTAAACCTACCCGCGTCATCTAACTGACGCTAAAGGTAAAGCGCCAGTAGATGACGCCCTAGGATCGTCATCTAACTGACGTTAAAGGGTACCCTAAAACGTCGGATGTTGACGTATGGTCAAAAGCGTCAGTCATATGACGTCTTGGGATGAGACTGTGTTATCCAGGCATAGTCCAAAATATGAGCCTGAGTTTCCTGAATGCATTTACAGTTTGCATTGATCTCCTTTACTCAATAAGATTTCAGTGGTTTTGAAAATGGGTAGCACCATTTTATTTCTATCCCTTTTGCTCGCCAGTGCTGTTACGATGGTGCCACCAGCACATTTAGTAATGTGGTAGTCACACTAAGTGCTCTTTAGTAAAAACAGCCTGCGGCAATAACAGCAGTGCTGAATGAATCTTGATAAATTGGTATTTTCATCTACAGTGATCTTAAAAGGATCTAGAGGCCAGGGGATAATGGTATTCATGAGTCATTCGACTTTTTAGAAACTTAGTAAGCACACAGGTTGCATTACTGCATAGTATATTGCATTTTTCACTGTATAGTATACTTGGTTTTATGGTTCTTTGGAGGCGTTTCATGTAAATCACACTTTGGTTGTTGACATGTTATTCATTTAGCATGTTCACTCTTAAAAATAAATGTTCTTTATTGGCATCTATGGTTCTATGAAAAACCTTTAAAATACATGGAACCTTTCCATTGCACAAAAGACTCTTTTTAAATTGAATTCTTCAGTTACAAGAAGAAAATGTTTTTTTAAATGAGTGATCACTTTAAGGATATTTGAGGAACCCAAAATGGGAAATCCATCACTGCGAAAAACCTTTTTGGAACCTTTATTTCTAAGAGTGTTGTTGGGCCTTTGCAGTTTAGTCAAATTTTATTTTAAGGACATTTTTGTTACTTTGGTGTGATAAATAAGTGTTGATTCAGCCATAAAATATGATTCATCAACCAAAACTAGTTGAGAATCACTTATTTTATTCACAATTATTATTATCATTTTTTTAAATTATATAAATAAAAATATTTGTGAAAGGAACAACATCAATTTGAACAGCTTTTAATTAGTTTGGATTACAAATATGCTTGTTTGATCAGATTTGGTTTGTTACTGCATATTGTTTGACCAGTATATTATTTGATCGTGTGACCAAGTGTCCAGCTCCCAGAATAAGGATTGCATATAATTATATGAAATGGAGGGAATTTTTATTTTTACATGCCAACTGTTGAAACTGAGTTATTGTAAGCATTATTCTGGCACAAGCTTATACAGACAGATGAAATTTCCAGACTTTTGCAACTTCAACCCATTTTGAAATATTTAGAAAAAAAAATTTCACGATGAAGACAAATACTGCTTACTCTGTGATCAACGGAAAGACCATGAGAGAGAGAGAGAGAGAGAGAGAGAGAGAGAGAGAGAGAGAGAGAGAGAGAGAGAGAGAGAGAGAGAGAGAGAGAGAGAGAGAGAGAGAGAGAGAGAGAGAGAGAGAGAGAGAGAGAGAGAGAGAGAGAGAGAGAGGAGAGAGAGAGAGAGAGAGAGAGAGAGTGAGAGAGTGAGAGTGAGAGTGAGAGTGAGAGTGAGAGTGAGAGTGAGAGTGAGAAGTGAGAGAGAGAGAGAGAGAGAGAGAGAGAGAGAGAGAGAGAGAGAGAGAGAGAAGAGAGAGAGAGAGAGAGAGAGAGAGAGAGAGAGAGAGAGAGTGAGAGTGAGAGTGAGTGAGAGTGAGAGTGAGAGTGAGAGTGAGAGAAGAGAGAGAGAGAGAGAGCTGTTGGTATCATTAGTTAATTTGCATTTTCCATCCTCGTAGTACTGGGATTTCACCTCTAATGGATAACATACACACGCATATGGTAAGCAATTAACATTGTAATTAGTAATTAGTTGATCCACAGACAATGAAAATAATTAAAAAAAGTAATTAAACTGAAATGCCATTTGATTTTTTGAAGGGAATTCTAAAAATGGTTTGACAAGCTTTTGCTTTCATTGATCCTAAAATAATGCTTTATTTAGCCACATTGATGCTTGTTTTTTTTTTTTCAAGCTTGGTTCATTTAAAATCCATGAAGTATTGATGTTTTTCATAATCGCCAGATGTAGTGCTTGGCAGTAGTCTTTTATATAATGAGAAATTATCATTACGTACTACATTGGCCTCAATGTGACTTTTGTGATACAATATTGTGACTTTTTTTTTTTTTTTTATAAAATAAAGGACTAAGCTGCCCAGCTCAAGTTTGAAAACTTTTTTAATTATTTCTGTAGTGTGCTGACCAACTGACGGAAAATAAATGCCTTTGTTATTTAGTAAATTAAATTAAATTACTTGGCCTTACTGGTATAATCTGGTGATTAAATGTGTAATCACTAGTTCAGCTTCCTTTGTCAGAATATTTATACAAGGTTGTTCTAATAAAAAAAAAATTGTCATGATCATCTGTTTTTCTATCTTTGAGTAATAATTAACATTTTAGTTTTCAAACATGAGCACAACGACTCAAACTAATTATGGTTATAAGAGAGAGATTTCCATATTTATAATATATCTCAGGCCAAATGCAACTTTTGCAGACTTCCTACTATTTTGCAGTCATGTATCCGTGGACACTGGGGTGAGTGTGTGTTTACTGCTGCTTCATGTAACTCTCCCCGAATAGAACCCCAGTTTTCCCCTCAATCATCCGGTAACTGCCGCCAACAAGTCCCGCTAAAATACTGACCGTGTTTAGTCTGGCACTGTGCGAGGAGATTGATTGGCAGCTGGGTCAAACAAAGTCATTTTCTTGGCGCCTCTCCCAGCAAATCTCTACTTGATTTGAACTAGTGCTATCAGGTCCCTTTCCACAGGGGCTGACAAAAGACCTTTCCCAGCATGCCTCAGGCCTCGAGCCTCAGCCCATCCAATCATCAATCATAGCAATAATTGCTTTAAATTGCCGAAAATGGATGAGTTGAGCGAAGGGTATTGAGTCAAGAAACACAGGTAACAGTCTGAATTTTGAAGTGTATTTCAAATAAATCCAAAGTAGGATTTACATTGAAATGGTTTTCATTCAGAAGTTGCTAGTAAAATTAAATTTCACAAATAATTGCAATGAAACGATAAATAAATTCCTCGATGTGCATCAAAAAAAGACGTGACTTTGAGATGGGATGGCATAACTGGACCAACCAGCGGACTGATCTCATTGCATAGCATCTGAAATGCTGTTTTGGTCATTCTGAAATGCCTGAGCAAAGTCTGTCCTCAGTGTTTCGGTATAATTACCTCCCAGAACGGTCTTACATGACTGCGTTGCCAAACAGCAGGCATTAGCCTCCGAAAGAAATATAACATGACTGTGTTTATTGCATTTTTGTCTGCGCGATCTGAGGAGTAACATATTTTATACAAAAATTATTATATACAGTGGCTGTGCTCCTACTTCATCAACATCCATTTTTCTTGGTGATATTTATCACCAGTTTATCAGAAAGTAACGATTTTGTTCTCTTCGACCCACTGAATGGAAACGGTGCTTTATTCGTAAATGTTTTATGCGATATTCCAATTTTGCGCATAAGTTATAGTCCCAACTTTGAATGGAAACAGCCATTGTGAATCATGAAATTTTAAAGTAGAAAGACTGGAATAGTATATATTTTATATTATACACTCTTAACCCAAATTAGTTGACTTTACTCGCAAATTACGTGGAAACCCGTTGCCCTATACCACTTTAGTTTTTACACAAGCTGAAGCTAAACATGTTGAGTTGTATTAACATGGAACCCTAACTTTTTACACAAGCTGAAACTAAACATGTTGAGTTGTATTAACATATAATCTTATGTAGGTGCAGTAGACAAAACAAGTTTGCATTAGTAGTCTTTGCTGAAAATCATTAGTTTACATTCTAAAACTTTTTGAGTTTAGGTGTACTATTAGGTACCCAGCATAGCCTGGTTAAAACCAGACCATTCTCAGTTGTAACTGAGTTAGGGTCTGGCAAAGCGTCATAGACAAATCATTTCCATAGGGGCGTCACCAACGGACGTCGCGGATAGATCTAAAACCAATCAGAGCGATGAAGGAGATGACGTATGCAGAGCGGCGGAGAAACATCTCAGAGTGTTGTTCTTTGCTCGGTTTGTAACAAAAAGGAAACGTTCAAATCGCTCAAAACAGACGCAATAGCGGATTCGAACGAGTGATGTTCGACGGCGGCATCCATCTTTGTAATGTAGGCTACAAAATCTGCTTCAAAATCCCAGTGCTGTCATCGTCACCGCCCCAACATTTCTGATTGGTGCCTCGATTTCGACGGATTGGAAATGGGTTTGAATGAGCTCTTTGCCAGACTAACTTTCAGAGCAAATCTAAATTTGCCGGAAGTTGTCTGGGTTTTCCCAGGCTATACCCAGCATGCATTACAACATTAAGCGTTTCATTTTTCATGACTTTTAATCTCTATTGATGACAACATCAATGTGCAGTCATCACTGGATCACTTTACTATAGCTTTTTAGCTATAACAGTTGTGCCTTTTAAGACACACAGGTAAAGCAGTCAAAATAACTCATTTTCAAATGTCAAGGGCAAGAGACCAACTAAAGCCAACACTTATCACCATTATGGTGAATATTTTTAAATTAAATTAAACAATAATTCATCAACATCTAAACCTCTGTTAATTCTCAATACCGTCTGTTGCCGAGGCCTGTACTCGTCCAGCCAGGTGTAGAGCCCCTTGGAAGCACGTTAGACGCGGGTCTTTTCACGTGACCAGGCAGGTTTTTGAATACCAGTGGTTTCTGCCTTTTGATTTGTGATGTGGTGTTTGAACCACTCCCCTTCCTTATGAAACTAAATATACCAAGTAATCTCTGCTAAACTTGATTAGTGCAATAAATCTTTCAGCTAAATAGTACAAACAACTAATGTTGTTTAGTAATGATAGCAGGTTTTTACAAAACATAAAAGAATAAGTAATGATCACTCGTAAATTTAATTAGAAACAAAATCTGGGTTTACAGTGTATATATATATATAAAGATCTGATTCCATTTCCTCTTAACAATTCTGGTTAGTGGTTCCATTAAAAATTCTTTTCATGCAGGAATGTAAAACAATTCTTACAAAAGGTGTTTTCACGTTTTAATGAATATCTTTTACAGCTATACCACGGGATAAAAAACAGGGCAGAAACTACCTTAATTTAAGTCCTACAGACAGTTAGGCTGTGTGTCCAAAGTGTTTTTCCGAAGCTAGCGTAATTTTCCAATGGTTTTCAATGAGAGCACCGCGTTTTTAAAATGGCGGCAGCATGACGAGGCGCTGAACATCCATTTCACGCTGAGTGCCCTGCATTTTGTACCGGTCACCGAGAATTGAAGAATGTTTAACTTTGGGTAAAACGTAGTGCTCATCACGGTCACTTTTTTCACATTCGTTCAATCACAGTGGAGGAGGGGCGGAACAAATACCACACCGACCCACCGTCACATTTTGTTCGTCGACATTTTTATATTCAGAAACAAACTATTTGCAAAATCAGATACTAGTAACAGTTCCGTGGACACATATAACGTCTCAAATGAAAAAAAAAAATGCTGCGCCGCCAAATTGCTCTCAATTGCCCACAGCAAGGTGTTTTCATAAAAAAGAACCGGCTCATAAGAGTCATTTGATCAATAGGCAGACTACACTTGGGCTGTTTTTGATAAAGAACTGGGAAGAGTTTGGTTCCAGTATTTTTATGTTTTCTCGAACTATAGCTACATCCTGTTGCTGTATGTCAAATCTGGGTAAAGATTTAACTATTTATCAAGCAAGAGAGGGATTTGCTCTCTGACATCACTACATCTGGAAAAGTGCACCGTTTGTCAGTGGTCTTTGCTTTCCGCGGGCCGCAATGTCGTCTTGGACAACCACACACAGGTGTATAATGGTTTTAAAATTAACTATGAATCATTGCAGAGAGGCACTGCCCATAACCAAATTCCAATTTGTCTTAAGTTAGTGTGGGTTGGCTCGATGTGCTTGGCTAAATTTCAAACTAATACTAGGATCTGTTTTTGTCATCATTTTTCGGCCTAATGTATAATGATCCATCTTATTATAATCCCTTTCGTTAGTTGATCTTCACCTCTTGAATTATTTAAGTTGGCAAAACGGAATATTCAATAAAAACAACTTTTGATGAGTCAGGTGAAGGCTAAATGCACATTGCTGGTGAAATACTAACTAGATATTGACCTTGATGGATCATAAGTAACCTCCATTAATGAAAAGGAGCTTTAATTAAATAATGGAAAGAACAGGCTTTTGTCCTGCTTTCAGTTAAAATATTTTCCCCAATCAGCTGGAGAATTAAATCAAATTATGGCAACGGTTCTCTCTGTGAAACCTTTTAGGTCAGGTCTGGAGAGTTGCAGTGAGAAGTGTGGTGGATCTGTCAGAGTTTTCTCAGTGACTTTAATAAGATTCAGACCAGTCTTGTTTTCACTCAGCAAAATGCAGTGCAGTGTGTGAGTCATGAGTCCTGTCATATGTTTGAGTAATTGCTATGAACCGAGTGACTTCTCGACGCATGTAACACTGCCTTGTAGCCAAATGGCACGTAAGGGGCCCCACTCAGCTGCTGCTCACATTTGCTTGTTTAAGACTAATGGCACCGTTGAGTTCACTTCACGTGTGCACAAACAGTCAGGCTGTAGCCAAAAATATCTCGCTTTTTCAGATAAACTGCCACAGCAATCCCTATCTATCCTTGCTTTCATTACTTTTGTTAATGCTGTGGGATAAAACTAATCGATCAGTCTAGGTCTCCATTCTCACATGTCAGAGAGTACAAATCCACTAAGGGATGGAATTTATGATATATGGAAATATTCTTCATAAATTAACTAGGATTTGTCATATCCTGGGCTAATCTTTATGTTTACAAGGAATGTAATTGGCAAGGTGAAATAAACTTTTATGCGAGTATACATTTTGGAGGGCACTGATTTATGGATATTTCACAGAGAGGAGAGGTCTTAAGTCTGCCTACGTATCTTTATTACTTACTTTTATAAGATTATTAAAAGATTAGTTTACCCAACAATAAAATTCTGCCATCATTTACTCATTCTCAAGTCATTCCAATTTTTTGTTCACGCTGCCCTTTTCCACGTCAAGCTCTGTAAATTACGCAAAAAATTTTTTGTGCGTGACAAGTCTTGTGCTGTGTTCAAAGTCTTCTGAAGCCATTAAGTGAGGAAAGCTTTAAGTGAGGAAAAAGGCCACAAATTAATTCATTCATAACTACTTATATTTCAGTAAAAAAATACTTTTCAAAGTTATAAATAAAGCAAAGATTATATATTGGAGGATGACCGTACATTTTACAAGAAAATACTATTTCAGTTAATCTACTTCAAAATTTCATGTTTTTATTCAATGTGTTATTTGCCATTTCCTTGTAAATTTACAAACAATTTCATTTTTTTTTGTGTGTGTTCACATTTTTGCATTTGGCAGGCACTTTTATTCAAAGCAAACTGTATTGCTTTCAATGCACACAGTTTTTTCAGGCATCCCTTGCTCTAAAATATCATGATACTTTTATAGGACCTATTGTCCTTTTTAGAGCTTGACAGCCCTCTGGTCACCACTCATTTTGAAACACAGACTGTATTTGTGGTCCAAAGAAGAAGGAAAATCATACGGTGAAGAATTGACTTTATGAGTATGAGTAATCTATACTTTTAACTATCAAAACTGTAAAATGTTAATCTAACCAAAAAAAATATCAAAGCATCCTCATTTTTAAGGGCAAATGGATCTTTTAAAATATATTTATCCATGTTGACTATTAATGATGCCTGAGTTATTCTTTGGTGTGTGGAGCATGAAATGTTATTTTATGACCGATATATTTTGACATGTCCACATTCTTTATTTGCAAAGCCACATAGCTTCGTTCCTATTCACCATGCTCCATTTAAATTTACTGGTAATGTGAACCAGCTTATGGGCAGGGTTAAACTTGGAAGCTGACTACAAAATCAAAGAGCCATGTTTGACCTTACATGGCCGTTTCATTGGAAGATGTTTTTGGTTCACATGTTTTGTTATGGAACACAGCAAAGAGCTCAGATGGTGGTTGTAAATATCTCACTCCAAGCTCAGCATTTTCTACCACTGTGAACCCATACAATGCTGGGTCTATTAAAACTGTCAGTCAAGCAGGTAAAAGGTCAAAAGGTATTGAAACTGATACTGTACTTTAGTGACTCTTCAGACAGTCATTACATGGCTGTTTCAGGTTTAGGATTAGAAGCAAACTGAGGTTTAGTTAGGGTTACTAAAAGTAATGCCAAGATGCAGCTTTGCTCTCAGCTTAACAAGAAAGATCAACTCTTTTGCTCACAGAACGGAGTTTGACAGCCCTGGGCGTGCCACTATTTGAATTTTTGGCATCATTTTTGAAAAAGCAAGATTACCTCAGTGACTCATGATTGGGAAAGGCTGTTGAGGTTTTGGACTAGGCAAGAGTTCTGTGGTATCAATCACTGAACTTGTCAAAGATTTTAGTGGGGAAAATGATCTGTTGAGCTACCTACTTTTTTTTCTTTTCTCAGTGAAGCCATTTGAACAAAGTTGAGCTCTTGAATCAAACTCCCCTATTTTATTAGATATTAGTAAAAGTTATTTTATATTAGAGTTTTTTTGTTTTTTTTTACATAAAATAGTATAATTTTTACCCTTAAATGCATGAATGTTTCAACAATCAATATGGCATATTATGTATATATGAAGTATATCTAACACGGATGGATTTCTACCTGTTGCGAGAATATAAAACTCTCCTGAAAATTAGAGTAACAATTACAGAAGAATAAGATAAATCATATTTTGTTAACTTTTAGAGCTTGGAAGGGTTCTGTTTGAGCAGATGCTTTATACCATTGTCATTGTCCTCGTCAGAGCTCATTTCCCAGTACATTCAGCATCTGGCTCAGATTTACGATCAAGCATATTCTCAAAACTATCATTTTCAATATCTTCAAAATCAATATTTTGATAGCTGAGCTTCTTCACCAGATCCACCATCAAGTGACAGTGACACTAATATTTGATTGCGTTCAGTTCTTGCTCTGCTGTAAATCGCTGAGCCATTTCAAGTTTTGCTGATTATACTTCCTATTCTTTTGTTTTCTGCCTGCTGTAACTATGAATGAAACGTCACGTCATCATTGTGTATCAGAAATTTCCACCTTGTGGAATAAAGGTAAATTGCACTTATTCAGCCATCAAAGAATCAATTATTGTTGTGTTACACACCTGGGGTTGTTAGCGAGCCTATACAATTGTTTACAAAAAATATAATGGGAAAACATCGTTGTAGCAAATTGTGCGTTTATCATCTAGTTTATTATTATATCTTTGCGCTACAGGTGATAAAACAGGAATCCTTGTCTTCAGGTATAGCAATTTTATTTATTCATGGTCTTAAATGCATATTTCATTTGCATAGGACAAAAAATATATTTTCTCGTAGTGCATCATACCTTTGCCTATATATACATGGATCACAAAAGAATGTTTGGTATTTTTCTCAACATTACGTTGCATGTTGGCCCAAATTAAAGGAAAGATTAGTTTACACCACAGGTCTTTGTGAAGGTCATTGAAGTGCCAGATATTAAAATCATATTAACATCTCTATATGATGTAGGACAATCACAGTAATTTTTTTTTCAAGTTTATGATCAAATGAGCAGCCACTTGTCATTAACCCGTAGATCCGATCTTGTGATAAGTTTGATGGCACAAGCTCGTTTCTATGGGTCTCTGTCTCTGTGGTAGAGAATCGTCCAAAATGTAAGGCCAGCCTGTTTGGCTTTTTGCATATTGCACTCTTTGCCTTGCTTGACAGGCATTGAAGTTGCTCAGACTTGCCTAGTGTAATTTACTATTGATTGACATTTATGTAAACTTCTTCAAAGGGATTACAGCAACCGAGACATGCTGTGTGCATCCAGGTTGAGGTAGTAGGTTGTATGGTTTAGAATTTTGCCCAGGGAGTTAACTGTACAACCTTCTAGCTTTCCTTGGAGCTCACAAACCACCGATCAGCATACAGTTACCAAAATTAAACTACAATAAGCCTATGAGACTTGAAGAATGAAGTAATATGATGCAATGCATTTTTACTTGGAATTAGTATTTGAATCAATTGAGTGCGAGTCTGAGAGATGGACCTTTATATATCCTTTCATTAGTATTGAATGGAATTAAACATTCATGCATAAACCCTGCGAGTCCTTGAGAATTATGTCTGTCAGAAGTAAAGCTGCAGCCAATCACAGGTGAAATCGATAAAATAATCTGAAAAGGAATGTTTTATTTATTTTTTGAGAATCCAGGTTTTGTTAGCTTTCTTATATATATATATATATATATATATATATATATATATATATATATATATATATATATATTTCACAGTTAATTTCATGCATCCATCTTTGGTGAATGCTGCACTAGAATAAGGCTCATATTTCAACAACAGGGTGAACAGAATTGATTCTGTATTTGTCTACATCTCAGTCTATTTGTCTTGTAAAACCACAAGAAAGCAAGTGGCCTCACTTATAATTTCAATGGTAACCCAACAAGTTTCCTTGAGAGGATTTTGTTTACCCATCTGTTCACCCTTTATCTGTTGCATGAGGCCATTGGCATTTAAATTTTCTCTGAAGCTGTAATATGAATTTTGCTTAGCTCTGCCGCACCTGACAGACAAGTGATAAAGCTTGTTTTTGCTTCATGTCCAGTAAATAAGCATAATGTATACGTGGTGCACTGAGGTGTCATCGATTTGTCTGGAGCTGGTCGTTTCGGTGCTGTCAAAGAGTCTCATGGATCAATGCCGGCTCGCCCTTTGACCCCTAAGAGAAATCAATAGCATTGAGCGTAAGGGGCATGGGCAGCGTCGATAGAGTTGGCTGTCAATTGGTGTGACAAGACATGATAGTTATTAATGTTTGCACACTCTAACCTGTCGGCTAGTACATCTTGGCTCAGACATTTTTTTATAGACATATTTTATGTTCTTGAAGATATTTTAGCAGAGCAGAGAAGTGTTAGTACAGAGTGCTGCACTGTTTGGATTTGAATTGAGAATGTTTTTTCTTCTTTTAGAATTTAAATTCTAAAATTCTAAAATTTCTGTCTTTTAAATTTAAATCAAATTTTAATTGAGGTAGCAAACAAGATACAAGTTGCAATTCAAATTTTAATTAAAAGAAATGATATAACTGAAATAAAATGTAATATGACCAATTTAACTAGAAAAACAAATTGTCAAGCTAAACGCGTTTATAAAGCTTTGATAGATATACGTGTATTTAGTTGACATATTTCATCATATTTAATACATTAACCTGTGTTAATCACCTGTGTTAAATTTCTTTGAATTGCAATTCCTTTTAATTCCTCTTCCTGTCATTTCAATTCAAATTCCAACTGAACTTCCCGTGGGGCGTGATTAATTTAAATCCAATTCGCATGAATTGAAAGAGAGCCAAATCTTCAATTCTGAATTTTGCACAACTACTGATACAGTGTTGAGATTCATTTATTGGTTTTGTATTTCCCAATAGTGAAGGGCCACTGCAGAACCATAACACTTAACTACACAAGGACTAACAAGCTTTGTAAAGCTGGTAATGTATTTGCTGCATCTTTAATGTCCAAAGGTGAAAGTGGGGGTCAGCAATGTCCAGACACTGAGGCAAAGGCTGTAATAGAGTTGATTGATTACAGGCACTAGTTTAGGGCCTGCATTGATTTAATTTGCTTTAAAACTCCCTAGGCCCTGTAGAGTCTCCAATGTCTGCAGTCTGGAGTCCAAGCGGACTTGGACTTGAATTATGTGTTACTGTAGAAATCGCTGTGTTCCTTGTGGTGCAGTGGAGATTATATACTGACATTCACAGTGCTGTGCTCCTCTGAGAATGCCTGCATAGGGCAGGAGTGTTAATGAAATGTGGAATGAACTGAACCACAAGATAGGCTGTTCTGCAAGTCATTATATCGTTACACGAACCCTCTTTCTCCGTCAACCGCCTTTCTCAGTGTTTGCACTATAATGTTAGACATAGTTAATGATGAATTAGTCATTAGCCATAAACTTATTCATAATATGCTATCAGCTGTGGTGTAAATGATTGCTTAACAGTTAATTTCTCAAAGAAGATGTCATCGACTGACCCAGACCAACCTCAGAATAGTTTGTGCAAAAGGTTTATTGCTCTTCTCAGTCAATTAATTTTAGCGTCCCCTGAGCCGGGATGAAGTTGATGACAAGGTCGGCTGTCAGGAAGACATCGAGTTTGTGAGGCATTTCTTTGGATATTCACTTCTCTGCCACCGGCCATTTGCCTTGTGCCTGAAGAGAAGTGCTCGCCTCACTCATGCGCCGCAGCTTCCTGCCACTGCGGGACAGCATGATGGATGTCTCCCACAAGCCAATGGCAGCAAACGGCGGGGCGGGTATAACCTGCGCCTTCCAGTCCACCCCCACCCCCCTCCTAAGACCAGTCTGCGTCTGATTCAGCACCCGGCTCCTCTCTTCTTTACCTCCAAATATGATTTTTTTCTCTTCTTCAGAGATGGATGGTAGCAGCAATGGCGTCTCGTTTGTTCGGAAAGGCAGAGGTAAATTGTGAATGCCGATAATGATCTGCTCATTCCCGGGAGCATCACCTTGGTCGGTCCTCGCCTTGTCCTCAGGGGAGGACAGGGGCCAGAGGTGTGGGGGGCGGGAGGAGATTGGGGGAGGAGCCGGGAGAGGTGAAGGGAATAACATCACTCATGTTTTGACTGGGGTGAGCGACTGAATTGCCACCACAGATGGGAGAGATTTCATTAAGAGTACCGAATAGTGTCGACAGAGGTAAAAGAGGGGGGTGGGGTTCGCTGTTCGTATGTTTGCCACATCTGTATGTAGTTGCCAACTAGTCGCACCTCCAAATATATAAGTGACAGCTTTGTTTTGAGGCGGTTTGGTGCATGCCTGCATTTCCAAAGGGGGTTGAGTGTCCGATGCAGCCTATTTGAAAGTAACACAGACTTTCGCTGGGGACTTTTCTGTGTCTGCAACTATTGCCTGACGTATATAACTGCAACACAAGGTCGCTTTGACCTACCTGTTATGTGGACGAGGCACCTTGATTCTCTGCTGGGTGTCTATGGGATTGCATGTCTGACATGACTAAGAGAAGACAACAAAGAGGAAGGACTTACCGTCTGGCTCTGAGATGGAGGTGGGGGGGGGGGGATGTTTCCTCTCCTCACACAAAGACTGCAGAGCAAGAGCATTTGTCTTTTGAAGTCCTATCTGAGAAAGAGGAAACAAGTTTCACAAGTTGTCATTTAGCTCATTGCCTTTCCATTCTTCTTTTCCACCCCATCATCCTATTATAGTTTTGTCTCATGCATAACAGTTATTAGCGAAATGTCTTTGTATTTTACTAGCTACATTTTCAGGCTTTTCACAGGACCAGTGATGCTTTAGGACACAAAGCATACGTGATGCAGCCAGACACAAATGTTTGGCAGTCTAGAAGCTGCTGAGTTCAGCTTTGATAAAAGAAAAGCAATAGCCTCAGCTGGTTATAGCTGCCCTCCTCCTGTTCCCTGAGACCCTAACTCGTGAGTTCTTCTTTCAAAATCACGGGTCAGGAGCTCGGGAGACAGGTGGAGGGCTTCAGCACCTCTGACCAAAAAAAAAAAAAATTCTCTCAGACAAATGAGCTTGTGCGACAGTCTGTTTTCCTGCTTAATACATGCTAATCGTATCGTGTTATATATGGGCTTGTCACACTGCACTTAACCCAGGGTGAGCATTTAAATCCCAGCGTTTCACACTTCTATTTTTGAAAGCAAGTTATCATGGCTGTTAACCCCGGGTTATATGTTTATCGGGACTTTGTGATGCTAACCCTCCAAATTGTGGTGCCAAAACATATAGTGTAAAACGATTCAAAAAAGTACTTTCATCTTAGGGGGAAAAGTTATTGTATATTCTTATAGTATAAATGATATTGTTGTATATATAAAATATTATCATAGCGGTTTCCGCAGATTTTCAAATTCATTAATTTAAATTAATTTTTTTATATCTCCCGATTTCACAAATAGGAATGTTAGCCAAGTGTTTCCAAATATGTGTGAAGTTAACTAACCATAAGTAAAGTATAAACAAGTAAATGAGTGATATGAGTGAACCCGGGATTACATTAAACAAGGGTTTAGAATGAGAAATGAAAATCCCACAGGCTATTTCGAGATCTGTATTTAAGCTCTGAACTTAAATGCATAACTTAAAAGATTTCACTCACTTCAATCACCTTGAGGCACGACCGGTTTGTAAACCGGGAAATACCAATTTAGGATACACCTGGCAGCTAAGGTGTCTCGTTAGGGGGTTTTCCCATCAAAAGTTCTCAGATCAGAGCATAAATGCATTTCAATACTATAGTAAAAGTCTAATTAAATGCAACACATGTACATGTTCCTTATACGTAGTTTTGGTAAACCAAGACGTATCTTGTGGCTCTTTCACAAGCACAGCTAATGCATTAAAAGGCGTATCAAAAGGAGAATTTACTGGGAATTTAATATGTAGGTAATGCATTTGGTTTGCTTCCTGCTGGGCATATGGTTACTATTACAGTTTATTGGCAGAGACAGAGATTGTCGAGAGTGTAGGGAGGGCAAATGCTGTTTTCAATAATTTTTCGAAGAAGTTCTCTGCCAGATTAATTAAAGCAGATTGGCTCCTTTATTATGGAATTATCGCAGAAGCAAGATGTACAATGGAAATAAAAGGTGGAAAAGGTCAGTATATTCCATTACTGTCCATTTGATGTCTGTGAACTAGGAGGATTATATATATATATATATATATATATATATATATATATATATATATATATATATATATATATATATATATATATATATATATAATGTTTTTATTTTTATTTTTTATCTAAGGAGCGGGAGGGATTTATTGTCGTCACTTAAATATTTTCACATCGTTAGAGTTTCCAATCAGACTCCAGGTCTGAGGATAATTGCTTTGCTTCAAAATGTCATTGCTGTGTTTATGACAGCTGTTAGCGAGTCTTCAAACATTTATGGATTAATAGCATAATTCTGCAGACAGTTCTAATGCCATTCGCTATGCTTGTCTGCTTCATATTAAATTCAGAATAATAATTCATTATTCCATTTTAATAATTCCGTTTTCCATTTGCATTAACCTACATTTATTGTGGATGTGTAATTATAAAGCCACTGACTGAGTAAGAATTTGCTAATGTAATACTAATATATATATATATATATATATATATATATATATATATATATATATATAGTAAGTCATATATTTGATTAAAACACTCTTGCCCCCTTTTTGTCATTAGTCATTCTAAATCTCAAGAATGAGTTGAATGAGAAAAAGAGAAAAGCGTCTAAAATGCAACCTCAACAAAACTGATTGTCCTCTGACGCTAACCATCCAATTATGCACTGCATGGCTTTTATATATTTATTAAACTTCACTCCAAGCCGTGGCAGTTTTCCAGCTAATAGGTGGTTGCCAGAGCCCCCAGCAACAGTAGCGAGATAGTCATCCACCATGAATACAAAACAGTCAGGCATGGCACAGTAAGCCTGAAGCCACTAGACTCAGTCAAATGCGCATGCCCACTGAAAGAAAAACAGCCACGGTGCGTCTGGCTGTAATCTGGCCACCGGAAATCGGGATATCGGAAAGAGGACTGAGTTGTGTATCTGAGTTTTCATTCAGAGTTACAGTAAGGAATTTAAAGCAGAAACATCTAACTTGATGGTTTACAGCTCGCTAGATATCAGTAATGAGATTATATAGTATGAGCAGAGGTTCTCAACTTTCCTGCAGAGTTTAGCTCCAACCTTGATCAAACTCACCTGCTTAGTAATTGATTAGTAAGACCTTGATTAGCTTTTTCATGCATTTGATTAGGGTTGGAGTTGAAAAGTGAATCTTGAGGGCCAGAGTTGAGAAATCCTGATATAGAGTACGTGGGCACATTTCAATGCACTGAGAAAATTGCAAATCAAATTGTGGAAGAAACAGGCATGAGACTTGTTGGGTCTTTTTCTTGGGAAATCGCCATCGGATCTATTCTAGGGCTGTCAAAATGGTTTAAAAACTAAATTTGATTTTTTTTTTTTTTACTTAAATATGTCTAATGTTCAAATTATATTTGAATTTAACTTTTTTAAAGTGAGTACTGAATCTCCTGATCAAAACATGCAAAGAAAATGCAGAAACCAGCGATATCATATGTAATCATCAAGCGGCAACCTCCCGGTCTCTCTCTTGAAACCAACAAGGTAGTGAATTAAACTGCAATTCATCGACTGGCTGCTTGAGGGTGGCTGCAAAAGTGAGTCAAATCTGTATTTTCCCCATGTTTATATGCCCAACTTTACAGCAGAAAAGAAATGTTTACAGCCTGGATCAAAAAGGGTTTTGGTATATATAGCTAATTTTGCCCTTCATGACAACTGTGAGGGGGTGAATATTTTTATAACTCATCCGTTTAAATTATATTAAGCCTTAAAATCCTGCATAATCAAGGGCGTGGCCACTTGAGTGACAGGTGGATTGCCGCTGCTGTTACTAGCCGTTTGTCTGCTCTCTGTTAGCCATCACGTCACCTCAGCTGATTCCAGCTGCTGAACTTGCCATCTCTACCGTGTTTATACTTTTTTCGGGATTATTTCCTAAAATTTAATACACGCCTTATACCTTCGCCCACGCCGTTGGATTCTGTCGTTGTTGAGTATCGAAAGAACAACCAGCGCTGTTTTTCAGTTTAATCAATACTGGCTAATGTTACTGAATGAAATGTAAACCCAGGACGAGCTATAGGACTTTGAAAGCAGTATGGGTGTTGATGGACTCCATCTACTCCATCTGTGTTTTGATAATCTTTCTGAATCCGATTTGGATGTAGTCTTTGACAAAAACTTGATTTTCTCAGTTTTTTGTTCAAAATGTTGTTGTTTTTTACCCACATTCAAGTGTTGATAAAAGGGAAGGGTCTGTTCATTCTTTTGATATATTGCATGTTTAGATATTCATACAACAAAATATTCTGGGGACCATGACATTTTTGTGAAAATGGTCAAAAACGCTGGTGGTGGCTGGACACTTAAAAAAAAAATGCTGGCGGGGAAAGAGTTAAAAGGCATAATTTCAGTTAGGGGACAAACTGAGGCCACAAGAGCACAATGAGCAAAATATTAATGCACTGCATTAAAATGTTTATGAAATGTTTATGATCAAAGCAATGAAATGGCACGACTGTCTGTACAAAAAAACGTTTAAACTAATGTTAATAAAATCAAATATAATTTCATAAATTGCAACAAAAAAAATTGCAACAATTATTAACAAAACAGCATCATGTATTTATACAAAGCGTCGAACAGACTATTTTTTGCGTTTAAAAACATGAGATCCAGTGGAATGGAAAAACTCCCACAAAGTCAAGAGACATGTTTTTTAAAAGTTGAACTTCTTTTAACTTTAAATGGCTTTCTAAACATGCAGCTTCCTTGTACGAGATGCGAGTGCAACGGTCAAAGATGTACGCGTCTAGCACTTCTTTACAGAGATCCAATGGAAAACCAGCACTCTGTGTGAGCGTCTTGGTTTCGGTTTTGAGCTTCTCTATTTCTCAGTGGTTTGAATGGTTTTGTTTGAATTGTTTGTATGGTTTGAATCATCGTAGCATCTCGTGCACCATTGATAAGGCTGCCTTACACAACTAAAATTCAAATGCACGGTTTAGCATTCGAATGTGGATTTTTATTTTAGATTCGACTAATATTCACAATTCAACTTTTAATTTGAATCTATTTCTAATCAATTAAAAATTACAGTGAATAAAATATCTTGATTGTAGACTTTTAAAGTGATTTATCAACAAGAGTACTAATAGTGTGAGTCATGAATTGTGGGTAATTGCCACAGTGCAGAGCTGGCACAATGTGCATTAAATATTTAGTCCCATGGAGGTCAAGGAAGGCCTCAAAGCCTTGAATTTCTTGACAGATATTGTAAGATGCTTCAGGGCGAAGCTATGGTCTCCATTTAATAAATGATAGTCAAATAAGGACACAACCGCTGCTTTGGTCACAGATGTCCTGCTCTTTTCTAGTTGACTTTTTCCTTCTCTTCTTTTCTATCACACACGCATATTTGCGCGCACACACTTGGGTGATAATCAGAGTTGGCTGATGTCTGGGTTTTTCAGACACTGCGGCAGGCGTCCAGACAGTCACCTGAAAACTCACTCCATCTTTGAGTGTGCTGGCGCCATTGCTTTCACCCTCCATTTCAATCTTATGAATACGCTGCATACAGATTACAACATTTTCATTTCATTTTCACATTTCAATTTCTTGAAAATGAGAGGCTGTTGAGAGGCAAATCAATGTTTTATGATCTTTTTTAACCTGATTTCAACCATGCACTGTCAGACAGCCATTAGTACCAGTGAGATTCACTTTAGTGTCGTCATGTGGTGGATATAGTCTGTCACTGATGCAAATTATATTCTGGCTCCAAATCTGCCATTGTCCCTCTTCAACTCAGTTGTATCTCCTTGGCGCCCTCTACTGCATTGCTTTGTAGGTGTTGCCATGACAACCCAATCCCTGTTCATCCATATTTCAGTTCGCAAGCGACAACAAGGTGCACTGTCGCATTATTTGTATCGGCACCACCAAGGTCACTTTCTCTCAGCAGTCTGTCTACCAAAGTAGAACCCTCATGTCGGCCAGCCCACCATGAGCTATTGAGCAGACACGATGTGCACGGACACTATTTGAATATATGATATCATATGATTAAGATGGTCTGCACTTTCTCAGCCACCAGGTCACATTTTGCTGACATGTTTTCTTTAAACTGGCTAAATAATCCTTTAGTGGAGGAAAACCTCACTGTGTAACTCATATACCAATTTTTAACTGTACGATAATTGTAGGGGTAATTTTCATGGAATGTTTAGCATAATTTGTGTGCCTCATATGGAAATGTATCCGTTATTTATGGCCGATATGTGGGTTTACCGCAGATGAGTCGAGCGCCAAACTAAAACCATCTCATAAGATGGTAAATGTGTGGTTTCGGCTCAAACTGAAATACCGCAGAGTGAGGATCATTTCAAATGATGTATATGTGCGATTGTTGCTGAAATTGTGCCGTGTGTTTCATTTGCAGGCAGTCAGCAGTGTTTAAGCGAAGCTCATCTCCACACAGATGAGCTGAGAGGTCGATGAGTTCCTGGGCTGCCACAGAGACTGCCAAGTACAACCAGACACACTCTATTAGATGCATTATAAAACTGTTGAAACTCTCTCTATCTTTTTCTCTTGCTCTGCTTCTCTCTCTCAGTGTTGCATTAACCTACTCTTATTACTGTCAAAATGCTTTTGTCCAGGCTTTGTTCAATAAAGAAATATAAAAGGTGAACAACTTTGTTCTTTTGCTTGTTTTTTCAAAAGAAATATACTGCAACTTTTCCGCACAAGACATTCTACAGGAGATTTTACAGGTCAAAGTTGCTGTTAAAAAATTATATATAATTTTTTTTTACTAAACTGAACACAAAATAGGGTATTTTGTTTGAAGAATATGGAACAGTTGATGGGCCGCATTGACTTAAAACTACTATGGGAAGTCAATGGGGCCAATCAACTGTTTGGTCTTCAAAATATCATCTTTTGTGTTCAGCAGAAGAAAGAATGTTGTGTAAAATGTGAAATAATATTCATTAAGGAATATTATTTAAATGCGTGTTATATAACATGAAATAATATTTGCTGTAAAATTTTAAAATATCATTCTAAATATTTTTTTTAATTCTAATTCTGTATTATATTGGCCTGCTCTTTAGAAATCAGCAACAGCCCTTCCAGGCGGAACCATTAACAGAAGTGCTTATTTTACAGTGAATAATGCACTTTTTTAAATGTTAAAGAAAACATGTTTCCTGTTAAATATTGTGCAGAATAATAAATAATAATCAGATGAAATATCTCAACCAGGGGTGCATCTGGTACTCACAAACAAAACTATAGGTGCTCCAGAAGGGGAACAAAATATCAAAAATGGTAGGTGGATCCTGTTGAAGGGCAAGAAAATCCGCGTTCAAGCACTCACTTAGTAAGAAAGGTAAGGCTTTTTACCTTTCTAATTATGTGAGTGCCTGGACGTGGATGTTTTTTGCTCTACAACAGGATCCATCTACCATTTTTAAATAAACAAATAAATGAATACATATAAAACAAATTGTACTTTAATTCAATAATTTTATTTAAATTTAGCATTTTATATTGACCTGCAGGTTATATATGAGCATCAGCTTGTCCTGATTGGAGGATTAACAGAAGTGGTAATTTTACAATGAATGGTCAAAATATTTTTTTCCTGTTCATTTAGTAAATATTGTGGAAAATAATAAATAACATTTGATAAATAAATATGATTTAATAGAAGTATTATAAGGCATTATAAATAAATAATTTTGTAAAATTTTTCTATTCATTATTTTTATTGAAATTCAGTATTATATTGGCCTGCTCTTTAGATATCAGCCTCAGATACATAAACAAAATCTTATCCTTGGACCACTAGAATCCAAAGACCAGAAAAGATTGAGTTCCGCTTGGCATTCTCCCAGCTAAAATCATTCATCTCTCTTCCACAGCCCCCTCTCTCCACCAGTGAGCCGAGGCAGCGAATGAGCGCTGCATTCTAATAGGATGAATCCGGTCACTGCTGTAGGGGGTACGGAGTGCCATGAGAGTCTAACCAGAGAGCCAGACGCAGACAAAAGCCCCATGCTTTCCCCAAGTTACCTGCCACAGACACTACCTGCTACACAACCTGACCTTCTCTCTACAATACCGCCTCTATTGTTCGCTTGTCAAGGGCAACGAAAAGAATAGCTCATTTTTCCCGTAAGAGCTTTTTCCACAAGCCACACTTTGAGCGTTAGTGCTTTATTGAGACATCCACTGAAAATGAATGAGACACATTAAAACCAAGCAGCGCTTCTTTTGGTTCGGACTTGTGCAGACTGGTTTACCAACAGCCACAGGTCTCCAGTGTGTTTTATCATATTATCATGAGTCTCGAATGTCAATTCATTAGTCGGTTTTATTCGTCTGCTCTGGCTGCATGCGTCAGATTTGCGTCAGGCACGAACCCGACTGTGAGATTTAAGCTTACACGAAAGGATGTGAGGCGGCCAAGTCAAACATTCTTTGAAGTCATGCATTTTGCAGAGATATTAAGCAATCTAAAAAACAAAATACAGCTCTTTTACCCTGCAAACAGCAGATATTATAGAGAAGTCACAGATAAATCTCACACGATGCATCTAATCAAAATGTCCGGCCGAAAAAGCTACACTGATATTGTTGCTTAATTAATAATATGTTTTATTTTAAAGTCATCTTTCAAAAAACTGAACTAATACTTAAATGTGAAATGTACCAGCTACAGTGTATTGGATGAAGTTATGAATGTTTTGAAGCTCGTAGCCTAAGGGCTGGAGAGATGCCTACCTTTCTCCCTTCACAGGCCTCTGTCTAATTATACATTCCACTGAGAGATCTCCATTCAAATGGCCTGATCCCTACATGCACACATTCATATTTCTATCCAAACTATAAGCCAGCCCAGAAAGACCCAACTGAGAAAAACTGACCTACAAAAAAAAAAAAAAGAGAAAAAAAGGAAAAGATTATTTTTACTATAAACAGAACAGAATAACAATCAGTTATCATATTTTTTTTAAAAACCACAGAAGTGAAAATCAACCTAATGTTCAGAGAACATGAGCACTTTTGATTGCTGAACCACAAAGTTGCCAAAACCACAACAGCAGAGGTCCAAACCCCCTTACCGCCTCCACAAAGAGAACTCGGCTTTGTAGGAGCAGAAGCAAACATTGTGCTCCTCCTACCTTCATCTAAAAGTGCTGACATGGTATTTTGAGTCACTGACTGTTTTACACAAAAGGCATTGCGTTTATCCCCCTTGTACATCACAAGAAATGTAAGTTAGACTCATACTGAATCAGGAATGTGTCAGAAAATAGAAATTAAGTACAGAAATGACAGATGTCACTTTATGAATCTTTTCTGTGTAATAAAATGTTTCATATCACTCACCCACACACAAATCTAAGGGATGTATTGCTGACAACTGCTCTCTATAAATCACAACTAAAATGGTGTCATTTTAGGGGTTTATGCTTGACTCTTTCTCAAATGGATGGACTGAAGTTGCTACACAGAGAATCAACATTGTGATAAAAACAGATGGGTGAAGAAAGTTAAACCAGACCGAGGGCTAGACCAAAAGCTAATTATGTTGCCCATGTATCATATTTATCTTTATTGAGTTTAAATAGTTAAATAACAACCAGGAAATTGATGAATCTGGATTGATTTCTCCCATTGCAAGGTAATCAGAAATTAAACTTCACTTTGCCAGTGCAATAACAAATTAAGATAAATCAGATTTTTCCTTCAGAAGCCTATAAAATGCACAACTGAAGTGAAATGCATGCAATTCTAGTGAAATCTCCTGTAACTTAAACAGGAGCTGGTGTAAAGATAAAGCCTGCCATCTAGTGGTGCAAAGCATGGATTGCCCGTAGTTCCTTAGATAGTTCACCCAAAAATAAAAATTGTGTCATTACTTACTCACCCTCAAGTTGTTCCAAAGCTCTATGAATTTCTTTCATCCGTTTAACACAAAGGAAGATCTTTTAAAGAATGTTGGTAACCAGCCAGTTGACGGCACACATTGACTTCCATAGTAGGAAAAAAAAATACTATGGAAGTCAATGGGTGCCGTTAACTATCTGGTTACTAACATTCTTCAAAATATCTTCTTTTGTGTTCAGCAGAAGAAAGAAACTCATACAGGTTTGGAGTAACATGAGAGTGAGTAAATTATGACATAATTTTCATTTTTGGATGAACTATCCCTTTAATGAAAGACACCAAGTTTATAAACCAGCCTTATTTTGTTATTTTTATAACTGATTTTGGATATCCCTATTATACACAGTCTTGGAAAACATCCAACATTGATATTTTACAGCCTTAAAAACATTGTTGCTCTACAAACTGATTGACAACATTTTGAACAGGTACAATTTACCTGTGGCCTATTTCCATTTAATTTCAATGTGTGTTATGGAGGGAGGTGCCATTGGATTGAGGATTAATTTCCCTCTTTGAACATTTTTAATAAGGATTTATATGCACCGTATATTTATCTATAAGGTAAGGGTTCCTGTTCTCAGACATATAGTGGTTAAGGTGAAAGAAATTAAGTTAGTTAAGATGTGGGTTTAAATCGCACCTTTCGCAGGTGGACAGGGAATCTATTGAAATTAACATATTTAAATTTCAGCATCTTTGCTTGCAGAAAAGACTTTTATAATAGCGGTCAAAACTGTGCCGTAAGCTCTCACATATGCACATGCAGTATAGACAGACCGGATGGTAGGCATTTCCCAGTTCACAAGTGTGTGATGGAGTCTTTTTGAGGAAAAAAAAACAACTACTTTAAAGCTCACTGAATGTTTTTTTAGAAAGGGCAAACCAACGATGCTGTAGGCCAAAAAGAATGATTGATGCTTCGCAGTGATGCTGGCCTTCCATAAAGTCCTTCATAAAAGCCCCTCCGTTCAAGCTATAAGGCTGACACTTTCATATTCTTGCCACATATACCTTCTATAAAACATATCCACAGTCACAGAGCTGGGTTGCTCTTGCAGCTGTGTGTAGACACCCAAATGAACATGCACATTTACAAGCATTTAGTGTATTGACATTTTCCAGCTTTAGGTCTTCATAAAAGCCTTTAATTTACAATGATATTGTAGTAATACTAGATTCTTACTAAATCTATTAGTGAATATGCTTCATTTTATTTTTTTACATGTACAAAAATAGTCTATTTGAAAGAAACCCCAGTTACATTGATCTAACCATGATAATAAGTTCTTATCATTGGTTTTACTAAGAAGCAAGTTCACACCGCTGACCCCAATTTACCTGGTCACACCCCAAACAAGGTAAAGTTAGGCGATCACATTAGAAATAACGAAATGCAACTTGCTCACGGATGTTGTAACTGTGTGTGAGAGAAAATTCTAAAACACGTTTAAAAAAAAAAAAAGAGTTGTTATTGCTGCTTACCTTTAGTGACGTTTAGGAGTCTGCAAGGTTTGAGTATCCATGTTGGCGCGTTTTTGTAAGTTACTCGGTCTGTAACTTAGTGCTAATTAATTATTATAAAAAAGAAGAGGAGCTATTTATTGCTCTTGACCACCTCTTTAGCCCCTGCTGGTAGAGTCTGTAACTACACTATTATGTAATTCAAAGACGGGTAGACGGCCATTCAATAGTAGTAATGTTTTCTGGCCAATTAGCCTAATTTTTTTCCCCAGGAAAAAATACAAAAATACAATTTGATTGTACTGTGTCAAATTGTAAAATACAATGTGTATTTTTTTTTATTTTTTTTTATTAGTGTTCCATTTAAATGTTCCAAAAACTGTTTGAGCCGAATTAGCAAAGATGGCAGCCTTAAAGGGATAGTTCAAGTTCACCCAAAACACATGAGGATGGGGTAACACTTGACGATGTATGTATGACGTAGGGATAGCGTAAGCTTTGACGCCTCTCGCGGTTCAAACAAACAGGGCTGGGCAACCACGTTCGTCATTATGTTGTATGTCAAATTCAGTGGTTACTCTTTTGGCTCTTTTAGTCGATAAAGTTTTAAATATGGATATTTTTCTTACACAAACACATCGCTTCGCTTCAGAAGGCCTTCTGGGTGAGTAAATCATTGGCTAATTTTAATTTTTGGGTGAACTATCCCTTTTGAGCCAACCGAACAGCTGCAGCTGCAGTGATAAATGGAAATGGAAAAACACAGCTAGATTTCTACAGGTAACATTAGCCTATTTTTAATAGACTTAAAGGCACGGTACAGATGGTTTGTTTCAGAGACTTTTCTGTTATGCTGGTTGAAAGTCTCTTCACATCCTGATAGCAATTACTAAGTTAAGTGGTCTAAATGTATTTATTTGTGGAAGGCGTATAACCATAACATGTTCATCCAATCATTGCATTCGGTCCAAATGCAATGATACAATGTCCTACCTCCCTGTCAACATATGAAGACTTCAGATCCAAAAGCCTCTTAGTCCGTCTAACATTCTTCTTTAATATTAATATTTTTATCAGATAACCTGCTGCAAGTGTGCAACATTAAACATTTTAGATCTAGTGAACCCAACTGTTACGCATAATATAAGAAACATCTGTTCAAGATACGATTTAAGTTTGTTCAAAGCATGCTGCAAAATATTATTTAAAAAAAAAAACTAAATCTAGAGAATTGAAAAATGAAATGCAAACATGCCAAGGTTTTAGACTGGTCTTGCAATAACATATCTATAGCTTCAGCGTTTTGTGGGGTTTTAAACTGAAAATAAAATGTAAAAACACATTCATTTACACTCGAGGCATGCCTCTTTCTGCAACTTTTTTGTAGCCTGGCATACCAGACCCACATCAAGATGTTAGGTCTGGGAACTCTCCATTGGCATGCCTCAATCAGAGGGGAGGGATAAACGGTTGTCTTTCAAATTCCCTCTGCACACAATAGGATAGCGCTACAACCAACCAGAGCAACGAAGAAGGTGACGTAGTCAGAGCAGAACCGTTCTTTGTTCTTGTTTCAAAGAAAAGTTTAACTTCAAAGCCGAATCGAAAGACCGCTGTTCGCCAGCAGCAGCAGCCATTCTTTGTTTTCAAGTAGCAGTGAACCGTCGCAACTCTGTCATCATTATGTTAAGCCCGCCCGCTGACTCTATACACGATCTGATTGGCCTGACCAGATTTAGTTTTTTCCAGCTCGAAAGTCAACGGAGAGTTGCTAGACTACACTGGCTGCAAAATAATTTTTGCTGCTGCTAGGGTGGGTCTAGATTTCTAGGCTAAGTTTTATGCAAAGTACAACGTGAAAGTGCAAGGCTGATGCTCTGTAGTGGATTCACACATACATGAGCATCGCGAGGCAGTTAAATTTACACTGAAAAAAATTATAAACGCAACTCTTTTGTTTTTGCCCCCATTTTTCATGAGCTGACCTCAAAGATCTAAGACTTTTTCTATGTACAAAGGCCTATTTCTCTCAAATATTGTTCACAAATCTGTCTAAATCTGTGTTAGTGAGCACTTCTCCTTTGCCGAGATAATCCATCCACCTCACAGGTGTGGCATATCAAGATGCTGATTAGACAGCATGATTATTGCACAAGTGTGCCTTAGGCTGGCCACAATAAAAGGCCACACTAAAATGTGCAGTTTTATCACACAGCACAATGCCACAGATGTCGCAAGTTTTGAGGGAGCGTGCAATTGTCATGCTGACTACAGGAATGTCCACCAGAGCTGTTGCCCGTGAATTAAATCTTCATTTCTCTACCATAAGCTGTCTCCAAAGGTGTTTCAGAGAATTTGGCAGTACATCCAACCGGCCTCAAAACCGCAGCCTAAGGCACACCTGTGCAAAAATCATGCTGTCTAATCAGCATCTTGATCTGCCACACCTGTGAGGTGGACAGATTATCTCGGCAAAGGAAAAGTGCTCAGTAACACAGATTTAGACAGATTTGTGAACAATATTTGAGAGAAATAGGCCTTTTCTGTACATACTGTAGAAAAAGTCTTAGATCTTTGAGTTCAGCTCATGCGAGCGTTTTCAGTTCATATAGAAGTTTAGCTTCACACTCACGCGTGAGCTGAAAGCTCAACTTCCATTGGAATTAATTGAAAACACTCCCTCTGCTCCGTGCTAGTGGACACGCTAGTGTAATATGGGTGTTGAAATGAAACGCGCGTGCTCACGCAGTAGTGTGAATCTGGCGGTAGATCACGTGTCCACAAAAAATAAAACAAAAAAACAAAAACTTATAAGATAATGAAAGTAATAAACTTTCAACAAAACATTCAGGGAATTTAGAACGTTCTGATGAAAGGGTATATAGGCCTAGGAATACGTTTGAGAATGAATCGCTTGTTTTAAAAGAGAAATAAATATTTGCATGGTGCCCCCCTGGACATGGTGCCCCTGGCCCAATTGCCCATATGGTTAATCCGCCTATGCTCTGAACAGTTCGTGACTCTAAATTATGGGTTTCAACTTTCAATGGCAACACTATCAACGGTGAAATGAATCTGCAGCAGTCAGGTGGTACAGGTCAGTGCTCTTTAAGTTGTTTATGTTAAATATTATTGTAATGTGATGGGCGATTTCGAAACACTGCTTCTTGAAGCTTCGAAACCATTTATAAATCTTTTGTTTCAAATGTTCTGAGCGTGTATCAAACTACCAAAGCTTCGTTACGTCATAACTGTTTCGAAAAGTTTAGAAGTTTCAATATTTCACCACTGGGGGGCGATGATCTGTGAACCTGATGTGAACCCATGTATCATGTGTATTCACTGAGATTTGCACCCAGCTGCGAAACATTGAAGTCTCTATGGGTTTTACCTGATCTCTCATCAGTTTTATACATTTGTACGCGTTTTAATAAGACAATAGTAGGCTAATTAAAAGGAATAATAGTAGTTAATAGTCTCTTGGCCTGTTTAGCTGAGCAATCCAAGAAATAAAGCCCTGAAAATTGATAAAAGAAAACATTTAACACATATACTTGATATTTAATCTTATTAGATGATTAGTTAATTGAATTTGCCACT
The DNA here is from genome assembly GCA_026230005.1 of Gila orcuttii. NCBI lineage: Eukaryota > Metazoa > Chordata > Actinopteri > Cypriniformes > Leuciscidae > Gila > Gila orcuttii. Next base: position 27,045,647 of record JAPDVR010000009.1, on the reverse strand, counting down.
TTTAATGCATGTTTGGCCTGAGTTTTTGTTGCATTTCCACTGTTCTGACCAGCAGTGTGTGGCGTTTCAAACGATTAGGAACAGTTCGAATCAATTGGTTCAATTGATGTGTTCATGTGTTTTGAAGGTGGTGGTCACTAATTATTGTATGTGTGTGTGTGTGTGTAAACAGATAGATGGATGGGTGACCAATGGATAGATAGATAGATAGATAGATAGATAGATAGATAGATAGATAGATAGATAGATAGATAGATAGATCTTAACCCATTGCCCACAAGATGGCAGTCTTTGCTCGTATTATGGGGCAATGTGCCAGTAGTAAATGAAAACACTGTTATGCTGGTAATATGATAAACATTTCCTGGTATAGAGTGACTGGTTTTGGCTACAGTACGAACTGAAATATATTTTGATTCTGACTTCACTGTTTGACAAATAGTCTTGTGCAATTAGTACAAATGTAAATAATCTCTGTTCTCACATGATTATGAGAACTCTGAGACAGTGTGTGTGGGACAGAGGTCTAAAAATAAAAACTGGCACTAATGATGCTCATTCACGCAGAGAAAAATCAATTAAAATTGAAAATCATAATAACTTATCTCCTGCATCCTGTTTTGAATATTAATATTGCACAAATATTTACACAAATGACAATAATTCATGCAGTAATTTCATGCCTCACAGTTTCCCATTTTAATGAAGGCAGAAAAAATGAGTCTGGAACCAAACAAAACAGCTTCCTACAAATACTTCCACTCTGTTTGATCAAACAAAGGTGTATCATGTTATTATAATGAACTCTAATGATCTTCTTGCTTTACCTTGTGTCATCTATACACGCTAGAAGGGAAATATTATTGTGTGCTGTCTATCTCGAGCCTGTTTACAAGAGCCTGTTCAACAGAGCGACTGCCACACAAACACACACCATGATACTGTCAAGTGCTTCCTGTACACTGACACCTCCATGTCCTTGCCAGGCTGAACTGTGTTAAAACAAGATTCAGGGTTACACGGTGGCGCAGTGCTGTCAAACCCCTTCAGAATTCCATCTTAAAGACCTCATGGTGTTCTGCTCTCCTGCAGATATTATCAAACTAGAGCTACAACTAGCCCTTCAGCAAAAGTGCACATGCTGTACTGTTACAGCTATACAGATTGGTTGGGTTAGTTTTACAAAATCAGTGTGAACCAGGAGACACTTTTCTTTTTTGCTTCATTTTTTGCTTGTGTGCTTTTTTCATTTGCTTTTATCCGTCTTGAAGCTGTTTTTAAGTGCAAATCGACAGCGCTTATCATTTGGAGATGCAATTTCAACTGTTCTCTCCTCTCTCCTGCTGTCATCCATGCGATATTAGATATGTTTTTTTCTCTTCATTTGTTTTCACTGTCTATCTCTGACACATCTGTGTGCATCTGACCAAAAACAATGGCCTCTGCGCCCCAGCCTCCTCGCTGAAGTTGCAAACGGTGAAAAGTAAGTGGCTTTTTAACCTCTCAACCATTCATTCTTAGTTATTCAGGCATATCCACTCCAAAAGTGTGCATTATAAATAATTTTGTGCTGTTGGCTTTTTTTTCAGGTGGCACTTAATGCCTTTACTGTGCATGTGTACCACCTCTTTAGATTGTATAGGTTTTGCTGTGCTTGATGTTTGAAGTTACAAAGCCTTCCTTATCATTTTTCCTGAGGTCCTTATCTCAAAGATTCAACTTCTGAACCTTTGATATATCTTGTTTGAAAGGCTGCTTGTTAGTCCTTGAATGTTCTTGTTAGATCTTCTCTGTCTATATATATATATATATATATATATATATATATATATATATATATATATATATATATATATATATATATATATATATATATATATATAAAAGAAAAAAAGAAAAGAAAAACAAAAATCTAAGATATCCTGTAAAATTATACTGGGTTTTGCTAGACCTTTGCTCACTTCACAACTTAAATAGGGATGCACATATTGGTGCATCCTGTTGTATAATTGCGCATGCTCATTATTTTTCATTCATGCTCATTATCCCCTATTTTTACATTTAGATTAACTTTAAGGCCCGGCTTCACAAACAGGGCTTAGATTTTGCCAGTTAGATTCACTTAAGATTCTAAGTCAGTAGGCCTTAATTAAATTAGGACATTAAAGTAGCGTTTTTAAACGTGCCTGAGAAAAAACATTACTGATGTGCATCTTGAGACAGTACAATGGCACTGACATATTTTAATACCTGTCAGTGCAGGTTGTTTTCAGCGAAGACAGCTCAAACATGCATTTTAGAAGTTATATTAAAAAATATCCTGGCATTTCCAACCTTTATAATGGGAGTGAATGGTACCCTAGATTTGAAGCCCACAAAAGCACATCCATCCATCATAAAAGTGCTCCATACAGCTCCAGGTGGTTAATAAAGGCCTTCTGAAGCGAAGCGATGCATTTTTGTAAGAAAAATATCCATATTTATAACGTTATAAACTAGAATCACTGGCTTCGGGAACATTTTTCATGCTGTAATTTGTATTATAATGTAATACCAAAATTCACATGTAGCATTTAAAATAATTAATTGTAGTTTTTAGTGTTTTATTCATAATTTATTTAGACAAAATATTATAATATTTACTATTATTTCATTTATGTGCTTTTTTAAATGACAATACTTAAATATAAAATACAGTATTCAAAAGTTTGAGGTCAGTAGGATCTGTTTTTAAATATATTAATAATTTTATTGAGAAATAATCTGTTAAATTGATCAAAAGTTACAGTAAAGACATTTAAAATGCTACAAAATATTTATTTTGCAAATATATGCTATTCGCTTTCTATTCTTCAAAGAATCCTGAAAAAAATGCATCATGGTTTTCACAAAAATATTAAGAACTGTTTGCAACATAGATAGTAATAAGAAATGTTTCTTGCGCACCAAATCAGCATATTAGAAGGATTTCTTGCCATCACAGGAATACATTAAAATTTAAAATTTATTCAAATAAAAAACAGTTATTTTAAATGTTACATTTTTGCTAAAATAAATGCAGCTGTGGTGGGGAAAAAACATTTAAAAAATATTTTAACATTCCCAAACTTTTGAATAGTATTGTGTTAGAAAGTAGTATAAGAAAAAATAAAGAAAACTTTAATTCTCAGTAAAAAAAAAAAAAAAAGAACACAAAGAACACAGTAGCACAATCTAAAGAAATATTGAATGGAATTGTATATAGCAGAAACATAAAATGTTTTTCATACAAAGTTAAAAGTTAAAGTACATGATCTCTACCTTGTGTCCCTCAAGTGAACAATATTCCTTATCTGTTATTGTATTTTTCTGACAGAAAGACCAAACGGTTAGTTGACAAGGGGCGGTGTAAATAATTCATGTTTCTCAGAAGAGACGAGAGTTTTATTGCTTTTCCCTGTCATGCAGAGAATTTTTGTGTCTTGTTTTGTTTTCCAAATCCTCCCACACTACAGATAGGCCTAGATAAACAGATTGTATATTTGATGTCAAGATAGCAAGCTTGTAGTTTTATGGGTAATTTTTGCATGTTGTTTTTAAACATTAATGACAATGTAAATCATGCCGTCAACAGAATCCGTGATCAATAAGCATCACACTAAATGCTAATTTGCTGATCATGTGACAGCTTTACATTCATTCTTTATAAACCTTTCTAACATCTATTTCACATGCATCTTCTCTTCCTGTGTTATTATACTAAAATGAACAGCTGAGCATTGAAAGTTCAGAGAACTAGATCATATATATATATATGGATCATATATGTAAATGCATATACAGTATGTGCGCCCTCAGACGATGATGTACTGTAAATAGAATCTGCTCTATTGTTTTTATGTTACAGAGCCAACAAACAGCAGCTGCTTTTGATGGACAGGGGATCCAGCTGGGTTTGCTCAGTTTCCAGTGAATATTGGCGAAATTGGATTCAAAGTGACAATTGAAGGGGGAGCTGGGGGCCGGCAGTTGGGGCATTAATGACCTATCCATAGCAGGTATCTCCCCTATTTGACAGAAAGGAGGAGGAGAAGATGCGGAATGTATTTACAGGTCTGTCGTGGAGAAACCACAGGGCACCTCTCAGGAGATGACACTGTCAGTCAATGTCATCCAAACTCATTTACGGTGTCATTTATTGTGGTCTCCAGGAGAGCCAACACTGAGCTTCCAGTTGCGCCAGGCTAGAAGATATCCTCAAGCTGATAAGATGTGTCAGGATGATGCTTTATTTTGGGGTTTTAAGCACAGTGTGAAACCATGTCGTCAAGGACAGAACTTTTCAGGAGTTTGTAGAAAGCAGCCGGTTTTCCCTTTTAGTTGACGTTTTAGTTTAGTGGATGGAATTAGGGATGCTCAATATATTGATAGTGTATAAAAGCTGGTTTAAAACTTGATGCACTCCCGTTCAAAAGTAAGATATTTTTTTTAAAGAAATTATTAATTTTTCTTCAGCACGGATGCATTAAATGAATCAAAAGTGACAGTAAAGACATTTGCAATGTTACAAAAGTTTTCTATTTCAAATAAAGGCTGTTTTTTTTTTTTGTTCAACTTTCTATTCGTCAAAGAATCCTGAAAAAAATATATCACGGTTTCCACAAAAATATCAAGCACTGTTTTCAACATAGATAATAATAAAAAATGTTTCTTGCACACCAAATCAGCATATTACAATGATTTCTGAAGAATCATGTGACACTGAAGACTGGAGTAATGATGCTGAAAATTCAGCTTTGGTATCACAGGAATAAATTAAATATAATTAGACATATATTCAAATAGAAAATAGGTATGTTATATTGAAATTTTGCAATATTGCTGTTTTTAATGTATTTTTGATCAAATAAATGCAGCCTTCTTTCAAAAACATTGAAAAAAAACTACCCAAACCTTTGAATGGTAGTGGATGTATTGTCAGATATTGGATATTTAATTGTGCATTTGCCTTATTTCTAAATTTAGATGACCTTTTTCACCATCACTTACTTTCAGTTCATATTGTCATAATCTGAACATGATTTCAGCTTATTGGTGTTGGCCAGAATTTGACTATTGACAATTCGTGTGTCACTGGTGTATTGTGATTGCTTGAGTAGAACACATTTTGAATTATTACACAAAATAATACAAAATATATCAGCCACAAGCATTGACAAGAATCTAGGTTGATCTTTTATATCTAGGGGAATAGGTTTCTTTTCAGAAGATTAATGCCAGTTAATGCAATCAATCACATGCCCTTGCAAGTATAGTGAGCACTAAAGCAATTTCAGCCCTGCTGCTTTACTGCCATAGTGAGTGTATTTATGAGGCTATGATCAGGAATGAGATTATTGTATGTTGATGTTTTAAGTAACATACCAGTCTGCTTTTTTTTTTGCAGCTGCATCCATTGCTTTATAACATGTACCAAGTAGAGATGGTAATGCTGCACTGATACTGAACTGACTGATTTAGAAGCATTTGACATATGATGAAAGCCCTAGCATCCAGCACTCGATTTGGATGGCCTCAGTAATGCTTTTGGTGGAGAAACTAATCACTCTACCCCTGCTCATGACAGCCAGCACTGTAATTACACAAAAGAGCACAAATGTACACAACACAATAAGCAATATTAAAAACAGTGCAATCCCAGCACTTCACCTTTCCCATATGTTATGCAATATGATAGCATTTACAATGTGATATCTACCAGTCTGACTGGAAATGGAATAAAAATGCATCCATCCATCCAAAGTAAGGAATTGAACTGGAATTTAAAAGGCATTCCTAATTCAATTCAAAATCAACAGTTAAAATTCATTCTCCTATCCCAGACAGGGATAAGGAGAGGTTTAAAGAGTGTTCGGAAACCTATTTGAAAACACAAATTCCATTTGGTGGCTCAGAAATGACACACTGCAGCTTTAATTAATAAAGTGCTTTCAGAATTGAAGTATTCACTCAGCCTCTCTCAAGCTTTTGAGTTGTTTATGCATATCATAATGAAGAGTTCCTTCAAAACATGTCTAAGAACTGTGCGCTAGAACTGTCTTTTATCTGGAAACGTGCATTGAGCACACACTGGCCTTTTTACTTCCTTGATTAAGTTATAAAAAAAAAAAATCCTGGATTTTTAAATGTACTGGATCCTTTAAAGGGTTAAAGAATGGATTTTCAGACAGCCCGAATTACTGGGCCAAAAATTAAAGCTATGCCATTAAAAAGCACCTGTTTGTTGTGAGGAACAATTGAATATTTATTTTAAAAGCCACTCAGAAATCAGAAAGAGATGCCCCAGTTTACACAACTCAACTGAATATGATACAATTATAAAACCAATAGTACAATCATTATATTCTGAAAGTCAGAAGTCATGGTGGAAACAGATCATTGATTAGGTTTAAGTTAACTTAATTTAAAAGCATGGATTACAATTCTGTTCAGATTAATATGGTGATTATTTACTGCTGATAAATTGAGCACAGTGCAAGAGATGTTGAATCAAAACCGTTGACAATACACACTTTACCTGAATTTCTCAATTGACCAGTGGATTATTTTTTTTTTAATTGACAAAGAGACAGATGTATGAAGTGTGAATTTCTTCTGAAATGTGCTCACACCAGAGGGTGTTTTCACATCTAGAGTTCATAGTCTGAGACTAACTGCTAGAGCCGGGAAGCAGGACTGCAATTAGCACTTTAAAATTTTTATTAGGCCTATAAGGAATGCTAATTATAGAACTCTTGAAGTGGAAATTTCCAAATGAAAATCATTTGCCAGCTTTAAGTGGGTCAATTAGGAGAAAAAGATTGTAAGACTGCTACAGTCAAGAAATTGCTTTTCAGAGTGAGCTTTTGACTGTGTATTATACACAGGGCTTACAGTACCTTTCTGACCTTTTGGTTCTGTTTCAGCCAGTCCTGTGAAGAAGAGAGCTGCAATCCAAAGCCCCATAAATAGCTGAAAGCATATTACAGAAAGCATATTACATTTTTCTAAAAATGGCATGATTTATCTGTAAAACACTTGACTGAAATTGGCTTGCTATAACTTGCACACCAGTGATATAGCATTCCAGGAATACAGATATTTTTATAACAGCACTGCAATGTTTCACTGTTTATCATTCGGCTTTTCTGTGTTTGAGACATTTCAGACATGATGCTGCTTTGCTTCTTTTTAAACTGCTTTTGTTAGGGAAATAGTATAAAATTCTGTCTAAAATGTAAGTTACTCAATATAGTTATACTATATTGTAACACTTTATTTCGATAGTCCACTTTAGACATTCGACTTACTATAAGTAACTTTGCAACTACATGACAACTAATTGTCATTAGAGTATTACTAGACTGTATGCTTAATATCTGCTAACACTTTATTTTGATGGTTCCCCAACAGACAACTACAGGCAACTACAAGTCAATTTATTCTACTAACCCAAACCCTAACACCTAACCCTAACCTAACAGTCTACTGACAGTCTACAGTCTACTAATACTCTAATGACAGTTAGTTGACATGTAGTTGCAAAGTTACTTAGTTAGTAGAATTACTAAAGTGGACTATCGAAATAAAGTATATTTAAATCAGTGCACAAATTATACAGTAACTTTCACAGGGGTCAGTGTTTTAAAAAAAATAACTTCTGAAGGTCATTTTTGTATCATGATCTGTTGAGGTGTGTCTTGCACAACACGAGGACTTTTTGGGGGACTTTATACGTATACAAAAATGTAAGTGAAATGTAAATCTTAAACACTTCTCGTGACCTGTTTTTCTGTTATAGAGAAAAGTTCCACTTTCCTCGTATTTCAAAGAAATGGTACTGAGCTGTGTTACATCTATATGGAAAAGAGGTACTTTGTGTCTGCATTCTTTGTATCCACACCAACATAAAATTTTTTCAATGAGGATCTAGCGCCACAATAATTTATACATCATTGCCATGGGTGAAAACAAACAACTATACCCTATAAACGAGTTGAAAAGTGTGGCGCTAAAATAAGATGATAGGACTTCCTGTCTCTGGGGGATGTATACATGTGCTTTAATATTCATGAGTGCATATTTATGTCTGCATGTTTAAATAACACAGAGCCTCCAGCCTCCATCCTGATCCTGCCATGCATTTGCCACTAGCCTGGGTCTTTCCCCTTGTTTTATCACTTTGTTTACTTCTTTGATTTTGAATAATTCATGAAGTTGAAAAGCTGGGGGGCAATGACATGGGGATGCGGAGAGCAGCCAGCAAATGGCATAAAGCTGATATATTGAAAAAGGTTTTCTTGTAGAATGACAACTACTCAGCCAACAATTAAGGTTCTTGAGTTGCTAATTTCCATTCATCTACCAAACAGCTAACATCATCTGACTGGTACACTATACATTACACCTATACATGTCTTTCCTGAATAACCAAAACATCAAACCATGTGCAAAAAACACCTTTCACTAAATTTTTTATGATAATTACATTTGTTGTGTTTCAAATGTTAAAAGTAGATACTGCTCAAAATTAATACTAAAAAGGTTTTGAGAAAAGGAAAAGTGTCAGGGTTCTGTCACGTCGGTCGGGTATATTTTTGTTTGGTGACTGAGCCCTGACACTCCTACTGTCTCGTCATTGTGAGCGTACGGTTTTGAGTTCTCTCGGGCCGTACACTCTCCTGTCCCCGTGAGTTTTTTTGAGTGAGGAGCGTGGTGTTCGGATCCCAGCACTTCGGTCTAGTTTGGTTTCGGTTCTGTGTTAGGATGAGAGCTCTCTTTGGCTGCGTGTTTGTGCCATCTTTTGTTTGAGCACATGGCTTGTGATTGTTTTCACTGGCCATGTACTCTTGTTTTTGTCATGTTTGGTGTGAGCACATGGCTTGTCCAACCCGATCTCACGGTAATTCTTATACGTATTTTACAAGGTGGCTAATTTGTATGAATTCATACGACCTCACTCGTAATTCACGTCAATGGAATTCACTCGTACGAATTAGCCACCTCATACTCACTCGCAGGGACGTGCACAGACATTTTGAGGGGCAAGGGCTCAAGTGAAAAAAAGGGCACTTCTCATAATTACGTATTTTTTTACTTTTTTAAACAAAAAAGTATATACATTAACACAACTCTGACTTCCTTTTTAGAAAATTAATTAAAAAAGTTAATTAATTTTATCTTCCTCAAACTCACGCAATTGTTTCATTTCATCAAAAGATGTCTACAAAATAATCAGTTCACACAGAAACCATGGTCTCCTTGGGTTTTGCTTCTGGTACCTGGTTTTAACCATGCATTTAGCGATTTGCTACTCTTGGCTGTTTCCTGGTGCTCCTTCTCCTTCCTTTTCTGTATCCTTTCTTTTTTTGGCATTATGCTGCCTGCAGGCATGATTAAAATTAATTGTTTAAATACTTTTTGGTTTCACAAGCAAAATAACTTTTTAGCTGCACACAACCAAGATCAGGAATACTGAATTGCCTTAATGTTTTAATCAAATACATTAATATTATTATTGCTATGCATGTACACACACATACACAATAACTGATGGTGACATGGACTTAGTTTCACATTTGAGGGAGGACTGTATCATCATCATCATCAAATAAAACCTTCAAAATCCACATTTAGATGGAGTTTATTTTAAACCTACTATCCTCCATCTGTTTGCATCTGTAGATTTCTTCTAAATTCACCAATTTAGATTTCTAAATTTCAGGGGGAAAGACTCTTGATGTATGAAAGTCATTAACTGGGGACGTTCTGTGGTGATATGCTTCAGTTATTTTGTTTATCCTATTTACCTGCATTGCCCTGTCAATTAGATGCAAATGTGCGCATTTTAACTAGTTGACGCCTAATTTGCATATCAGTTTATTGATTGTGATGATGTTATTAGACACACACACACACTGCATTCACCTGTAGGGTCCCCATTTAGTACAGTACTGTATGGCCATGATATATTTGCCTTAGCTAAACTGCTGTAACTAACTTATTACATTAGTAGCTCATGAGGCATGCATGCAAGCAAGACACAGGTTAACTATATTTGTCTTTGGCTAATCAGCAGTAAATTCGAGGCACTGGTAGTTTAATCTTTTGTTCATCGCCACACACCTCAACACAAGCCAAGAAAAACACTGCTGGGAGGGGCCGCTGCTGCTGCTGCCTGCAGGTGTGTGTGTGTGTGTGTGTGTGTGTGTGTGTGTGTGTGTGTGTGTGTGTGTGTGTGTGTGTGTGTGTGTGTGTGTTGGTGATGTGCCGATGTGCGTAGCTGTGCGCAAACAGGAATATATATTATTTTTAAAAAATTTAAAAAAGCACCCCAGAAAAAAAGGACAGGTGCTCAAGCCCCTTTTGATGTATCTATGTGTGCACGTGCCTGCTCACTCGTACGGATTGGTCGTGAGATAGCGTTGGCTTGTCATATTTGTTTCTATGTGCCATGTGCTCTCCTCTCTATTGTCTAACCCCTCCCTTCTTGTTATCTAATCATTGGTTAATTTGCCCCAACTGTCCTCCCTTGTTACCTGTTTTGTTTGCTCTCTCTATTTATTCTCCTTGTGTTGCAGTCCTGTGCCAGATTGTTGTTGTATGTGCATCATGTTTACCTGCTGCTGTTCCCTGTCTTGTTTGGCATTGCCTTGCTATTTTTTAGTTTCCGATGAATAAAAAGCCCATATCTGCATTCTTGAGTCATTGCCTCATTCTTTACCTCAAACCTGACAAAAAGGGCTAGTTGTTTGTGGAACTTGGTTTGATATTTTGCATCCAATGCAGTGACATTCAGACATTTTAAACTGTTATTTATGATTCCAAAAACTGTTTGTTTTTTAATCTGAGATTAAATCTGTTTGAGTCTGTATGTTGTTTAATGTGTTTGTGTGTGTGTTTAAGACTGGATAAACTGGAAGAACTGGAAGATAGGGCTACTCTCTGAGAAAACAAAGGAAATTAACATTTGAACTCTCTTGCTATATTACCATCCCCATTCGAGACACACTTGAGTTGATCACCTCCCAATTTACATATCATTCCCTTCACCCATCCCTACCTGAATTCACCCAAAAATCTATATGGTTTAATATGAACAATTATCATATAGTATTATACATGTTTGGTATCATTTGAAATGTCTCAGTGTGACTGGTACAAAGGTCTAATTCCCACAGAAGTAAACCAAAAAGGTAATACAGCTTTTAAGAGTTTAGAAATATCTTGCAAACAGGGGAGGGTGTGTCTTCCAGGCAATGGCATCCTGATCCCAAAAGGTGTAAACTCTGAATGCAAATTCCCATTGTTAGCAAATGTTTCTGTAAAATAAGTTTCTGTCTTGGTCTGAGTAAAGAAATGCAACAAGAAGCTCAGCGCGATTTGTAGCTCAAATTAGCCTGTGATGTTGAGTGTGGACAAGACACTCAGCATCACATATTTTCTGATGTTAGGTTTGTATCTTTTCTCTTTATTCCAGAGCATTTGATGTTTTATTTAATTTCATTTCATTTATTCCTATTCTCTTTTCATGGTAATGCAACACAAAATACCACAAGAACAACCTAACAAATCCAACAAACACAACAAAAGTACATTCCATGACAAAAAGAACAGGAGTAGGATGAAGAAAAAAAAAATCTTATAAACTCCTACCCCATTCCTACAAAAACAAGATTCACAAATTAGATGACCTCACCGACATAAAATGACAAACACCAAGAAAATAAAAGGAAATATATATACACACATAAACACATACATATACAGACTATCCCAGACCAGATATAATCTACTTTCAATTATAACACATTTTTTCTCTCTTTGTTTATTATTATTATTGTTATTATTATTATCTATTAATACTAATTCTGCTTACATAATACTAAACAAACAACAACAACAAAGATGTAATAATGACAGGTCTAACAACCAAAATAACAACGAAAACATAATTATTGTAATAATTTTATTAGTTTTCACATTCATATTTATATAAATTAAGTATCTTTTGTTTATAATTATTTTTAAATTGTAAGATATTTGAACAACATTTTAGATCATTTTCTAGAAGATTCCATCTTTTCACACCAGAAACTGAAACACACATTTGTTTGAGGGTATTTCCAGCAAAAGGTTGTTTGAAGTCATTATTTCTTCAGCTTGTCTCACTATTTAAAGTAAAAAGGGTTTGCAGTCCATGCGGTAACAGGCAGTGTTTAGCTTTATGAACAACTAACAAAGTTTGTAAAGAAACCAAATCCTTCAATTTGAGTAGTCCTGACTCCAGAAACAGTCCTATAGTGTGTTCTCTTGGAGCAACTCCATGAATTATTCTTAAAGCCCTTTTTTGCTAAATAAATAAAGGCACTAAATTTGTAAAAATAAGAATTCCCCCAAATCTCCAAACAATACATAAAATATGGCAAAATAAAAGAACAATATAGGATTCTCATTGCCTTATAATTTAACATAAACTTTACTTTACTCATAACGGCAATGTTTCTACAAATTTTATTTCTTACATAAGCTATATGTGACTTCCATTTAAATTTTTCATCAATGAGTACTCCTAAAAACCTAAATTCTGACACTCTCTCAATAGTTATTCCATTAAAACTCAAACTAACATTTTCAGAACATTTTTGATTTGTAAACAACATAAACTTTGTTTTACTTAAATTTAATGACAGTCTATTTTTATTAAACCATTTTTGAAGTAGGACCAATTCTTGTTCAATAGTTTTCATTAATACGTTTAAGTTTTTCCCCGATGCAAAAAAAAATTGTATCGTCTGCAAAAAGAACAAAACATAAAATCTCTGATTCATCACAGAGATCATTAATATATAAAGAAAATAATTTAGGCCCCAGCACAGAACCTTGAGGGACTCCACACTGTATGAGTTCCAACTTAGATTCATGGCCTATATACTCTACATATTGTTGTCTATTTGCTAAATAACTAATAATCCAATTTAATACTACACCTCTAATTCCATATGTCTGTAATTTAGATATCAATATACCATGATCAACAGTGTCGAAGGCCTTTTTAAGATCAATAAAAACACCAATCCTATGATATTTATTCTCCAATTCTGTAGTAATATCTTCTGTGATTTTCATCAAAGCCATAGTTGTTGAGCGGGTGCTTCGAAACCCAAACTGATTATCGTGTATCAAAGAATATTTTTCAAGAAAACAATCAAATTTTTTAACAAAAAGCTTCTCAAGAATTTTTGAAAATTGGGAAAGCAAAGATATAGGCCTATAATTTGTCAGACTATGCCTATCACCAGATTTAAATAAGGGAATAATTTTAGCCACCTTCATTTTTTCTGGAAAGAAACCTGTATTAAAAGACAAATTTATTATATATTTTAATGGTCTACTAATGCAACTTATAGTTTCTTTGACAATACACATATCTAATCCATCACTATCGCATGAATATATTCATACTTTCAATATAATATTTATATTTATTATCTTTGAACTGATTATGTAATTGGCATGATACATTTACCTACTACATTGACATAATAAAATTGTAAACATTTGATTTTATTCTGACTTACTCTGAAATTGTTTTCCCAAGTAGATAAAATAGATTTTGTATGTTACCGCAAAATCTGCGTCAGATTAGTGATGACTAATATTTGGCACTAATTCAAGCAACTTGGTTTTGTAAAGACAAGAAGGGAATTTCCATTTAGGACAGTAAAATGCTGCTTGACCAACCTACATTTCGGTGTGTCTTACCTCTGTTTTAATTTAATGTTACTTTTGATAAGTGTACGTGGGAAACCACTGCATCCAAAGCTATTATAAGAGAAGTAATGTTGGTCAACTTATATCTGTAGTAGTGGCCATACCTCTGCCTGAAGTAAACCACGGGGGCTATACAGCAGTATCTTTGATTGTGTAAGCGTGAATGCGACCATCTCAGATGTACAGCCAATTACCTCTGTTTAGTGACCGAAAACTGGCGAGTTTGTGATCGTGAGACCCGCATTAAACAGAAGGCGTGAGGACCTCAAAGTGACATAGATTCCTATGAACGGGTAAAATATAAGTAAAGAATTGAAAAGAATAATCAAACATTCGCTCTCATTTAATGATGCTCAGATATCATTAAAACCTTTTTCATTTATGGAGTCAGATGAAATAACGAGGTAATACATATGAGAAAATTTATTTAATTTAATCTTGTTGTGTTGGGCGAAAGGAAAGACAGTAACACGCAGTAACCTTCACCCGCATTGGACCATTAGAAGGGCTTATGTGTGTGTGTGTATAAAATGACCACATTGTTGTGATTTAAAAAAAATGTTGCACTTATTTAAAAAGAAAAATAAGATTGGAACACTAAACTGTTGTGGCAACTTAAGAACATTTGCCTACTTTTTCTCTGTTGCAATATCACAGACCTCATGTATGAAGGTGTCCTGTGATAGACAGTCCGTTGCTCTTCCTCTTATCAAAGCCATATGGAATATCAGATTTGCATTTAGATGTATTTTTTCACACCCTTTCTTTTTTTTCCCTTTCTGACTCAGGCGACAAAACTCGCCTTTGACATAATACAAGGATCTCTGTGGTTAGGAGACAGGAGCAAGCTACCCAAAGCCCTTTAATAAATGGCTGTTGTTGTTCATGCTGACAGCACAGCACCTGGTTGGCATAGAGCTGCCTTTTCTGTATTTTAAATGAGCTACCATTTTATATTGACTACACGCTCTTCCTGCAGGGAAGTTATTCCGATGTTCACCTCAAAATTAGGCATCAAGAGCTGATGTAGCTGTAATGATTTAGATGCCTCATTCATTTGTTTATTTTTTTAATAATCCCAGCCATAATATGTCAGGAGCGATTCACTGCTAAATAACGTAATTCTAATATAATGCTAATAATAGAGGTAAGTGATTTTTGGTGCTTGCATCTCAAATCACTCTAAAAAATGTATCTAGCCTTGTGTTAAGTGCTCACTGTGTCAAGTGAAAATGATATCCCAAATGAACTTTAATGGCTAATTTTGCATTTGGGAGCAGAATCATGCACATTTTGAGATACCATTATTCTAAAGCGAAAGCCACTTATAGCAGCTTTTTATCTTAAAGACCTCAGATGCTAAAGCAATTTGGGCTACTTGTAATTATGCAGAGCAAGCTGAAATAGCTGTTTAGTTATTTATACACCTGCATTGCCGTTATTTGTATAAAGGAGGTAAAATCACCATGTTCTAAGAGAGGAATTATATGATGCTCTGTAGCTAATAATAGCAGTCTAATTAAGTCTGTAGTAAGCACCATTTAAAAAGTGAAAACAAAGTGTTTTCAGATTAATGCTGCCAAATCCATTTTTACGCTTTACTTAAACCACTGAAGTCAGTTAATTTTAAACGCAATGAATGCAGTCCTTTGAATGAAAACTGAGGATGACATCATTGAGACAGCTGGTCTAGATTTTGCTATAATCATAATGACTTTGTTGACATGCACTTTAATTCAATCATGAAAACACAATACTTTGATCAAATTGATGTGCTTGAGCTCATAATCAGAGCAACCATAATCATAGTAAAATATGTGATGTATGTTGATTTTAATCGCAATAAACAGGCATGTAAACACTTTAGTCGCCTACTCTGACCCAAGTGTGCATGTGCTTGTGATGTACACGGATGACGTGTCAGGCTCCTGCAGTGATATGCAGATTCGTAAACATGGTTGTAAAGAAGGCGGCATCACTTTTTTTGGAAAGAAACTGAGTTCATGTTGACAACTTTGCACTGCATGAATATAAAGCAGTACATTATTGGTTGAAACATAAAAATGAAGACATTTTAGAGAAAATCCAATATGACCATAGAAATGTGTTTTGCATTTGATGCAAGTAGATTCAAACAGTAGCCAGTAACACACCTACTGAATGTGAGTTTATAATTTGTGCTGTGCAATGGGGTATGTGGATAATTGCAGTAAAAAATAATAATTATTATTTTGGTAATGAGTATTGAAAATTGCATGTAAATGGGAGTGAAGAGGTTTGCTAATTTCATGTAAACATCTTACTGTGATTAAGTCCTTATAGTCTGATTAAATAATCACAGTAATTACATGAATTGTGTAAATATAGGCTATTGCATTTTGGTTATTTCATAATGCAAACCTTTTGTGCAAAACAAGTGATTTACTAAACAGGGCACATTAGTGTGAAAGCACAACTCCAAAAAAGCGCTTATGGGAGTGGAAAGTTCCTCAAATTAAAGAACACAGATGCAGCCAGATCATTTCCATAATGACCAACACAATTTGTCAAGAGCAGCGCAAATTAGTGTCTGGTTTAAGACATGCATATTTGGGCGTTAAAGGGATAGTTCACCTAAAAATGAAAATCAGCCCATGATTTACTCACCCTGAAGCCTAAGTGTATATGACATTCTTCCTTCAGATGAATACAATCGGAGTTATCGGGAGTGATGGGAGTGAATAGGCACTATTTTTGAAGTCAAGTGCATCATATCCATCATAAAAGTGTCCCAAACAGCTCTGAGGGGTTAATAAAGGCCTTCTGAAGCTAAGCAAAACTTTATGGACTAAAAAAAAAAAAAACTAGCCTCTGGCGAAAGAGTAACCATTGAACTTGACGCACAATGTAATGACGAACGCGGTTCCCCAGCCCTGTTTATTTGAACCGCGAGAGGCGTCACCTACATCCTATGTCCTACATCATACATACGTGTTACTCTTTTGGCGTAAGTCGACTTGCGTACGGCCGTCTGCCTGTAGCTAGTTATTTTAGTCCATAAAGTTTTAAACATGGACATTTTTCTTACGCTTCGCTTCAGAAGGTCTTTATTAACCCCTCAGAGCCGTTTGGGACACTTATACTGTATGATGGATATGATGCACTTGTATGGACTTCAAAAAATAGTGCCCATTCAGTCCCATTATAAACCCAGGAAATTTTTTTTAATATAACTCCGATTGTATTCGTCTGAAAAGAAGAATGTCATATACACCTAGGATGGCTTCAGGGTGAGTAAATCATATGCTAATTTTCAATTTTTGGGTTAACTATCCCTTTAAATAACAGAGCAAATACCCGTAAAATGACTTGCAAACCTTAGTAAATCACCTTGCATGATTCATTTAAATACTCTCCTCCCATAAATTTGTCTGAAAAGTCTGAAATGGAAACTCCTACAAATGCATATGGGATAAGATCAGCCTCCAAAATAATCCTGTCCCGCCTTTTTAGCACAATTTTTTTCACTACGTGTCTTTAGTAAATCCTGACAGTATTTTTTTTTTACAGTAACACTAAAAGAGGGTTTGCGCTGGCGCAAGCAGTTAGTAAATCCTAACTTTAGTGCATATGAACCACTTACTTTGCATTCTAGAAGAAATAAAGAACTGTGAATAATTGTTTTGTGAACTTTTTCTTTAATACATCATACGAAAAAAAACCCCTGATGTTCTGAATTTAAAGTGCAAAGATGCATTACATTATTTTATTGATGCTGACTTAACGCTCACCCTTCTTATTCATCTCATATTTATTTTGTATGTCAGTGTTTTAGACTGTGGTCAGGAGATGGATGCACCAAGTGAAATAGCTCACGCTGATGGATCAATGCAAACATTTCTGTTGACAAGGATAAATGTGAACATAAAACCCACACATTACAATGAATCACTTCTGATTTCTGAGCAGTGTTGTCTCCCTACTGTGAAAGTTTGGTTAATTCTGGGTAATATTTGTATCAATAAAGATTAGCAAAAATTTCAGAAGAGATGATCCATGCTCTGCATGTTAAAACGCCCCCTGTGATGATAGCAATGCAGTAGACTGACAGGGATCAATGTTGACTGTTATTTAGGATGATTAGCTTTTGTCAGCATCGTGAAAAAATACTTTTCAAGTCAAGTCAATTTTATGTATATAGCGCTTTTTACAATACAGATTGTTTCAAAGCAGCTTTACGAAGACAATAGGAAAAAAATGTTGTAATAATATTTTTAAATATAAAATTAAATGTTCCCAACTAAGCAAGCCAAAAGCCAATGGCGACAAAGGCGAAGAAAGGCGAAAAAGGCGACAGTGGCAAGGAACCAAAAATCCATCAGGTGACAGAATGGAGAAAAAAACCTTGGGAGAACCCAGGCTCAGTCAGGGGGCCAGTCCACCTCTGGCCAATAAACGAACAGTGTATGATTATGATTCAGGCAGCATTATAGGTCAGAAGTCAGATTGGATCAGAACTTTCACAATGAATCCAATGAATCACTTCCTGCCCTTTTAATGTCTTTTCATTTTAGTATGCAGACACCTCAAATAGTCACTTAGATACAACTTTGTCTTGTATTAAGAGTAAATTTGTTGTAAAATATTCGAATGTTTTTTATCGCTATTTTTTGAATATGTACTTTACCATTCTAAAATTTGGGTTCAGTGCGATTTTTTTCAGCAAGGATGCACTAAAATTATCAAAGGTTAAATACATCTATAAAATGAGAAAACATTATTTCAAACAAATGCTGTTCTTTTGAACTTTTGTATTCATCAAAGAATCCTGAAAAATTTTAAGGCTTTCCACAAAAATGTAAAAACCCACAACTGTCAATATTTATAAGAAATGTTTCTTGCGCACCAAGTCAGCATATTAGAATGATTTCTGAAGGATCATGTGACACTGAAGACTGAAGTAATGATGCTGAAAATTCAGCCATCACATTATATCACAAATTATATTTCAAAATATATTTAAATATAAAAGAGTAAAAAATGTTTTGCTGTATATTCAAATGGTGAGCATAATTTGAGTCATTTGTTCACGCATCAGACATTGCAGCTCACTGTGTTTGTTGTCGAATGTTAGCAGGACAACCACTGCAATGTATGCCGGTCTATTTTTGTAGTATCATTAATTTAATATTTGCATGCCCCTAAGTGTCACATAAAAATGTGCAAACTGTGTTTTGGTTGTTTTATATGTCACTCACACGCCCCCTCATACTGTATTTGAATAGATGGTTCTTGGCCAGAAAATACACCAGATTTAATGCCAAATATCTTTGCCTGTCTTGTCTCAGACTGTGTTGGGTGAGCACAGACAGAAGATAGTGCTGTGAGTTTATGAGAGCTGCCAGCATGCAATGATAATTCCCAGTACTGCGAGTGTTTTAGAATATCGTCAGCCATACCTGTCTGGCCTCATACTGACATAGTCCAACAGGGCACATCACATCCTCAGTCAGCTATGAGAAAGTATTTGCACCCAGTGGAGTAGTCAATCACATCAGAAGAGGCCTACTGACACCAGAGCCACCATAACTCTCCTCAGAACAAGAGGCTTTTAATCCGGTCCTGCAGTCACGCTCGTCCCGGACTCCACTAAGATTCAGAGCATGTTCCCTCTCTTCATCACTCTCTTGGCTAATGAGTCGCGGAGCTCTTGTGGTGCAATCGGGAACCCCAGCTATACCTTCACTCAGATGCCACTCATCTCGCCGAACGCTGACCCTCCCATCCATCTCTCGCTTCTCTCGGGCTGAAAGACAGCCAAGTCTTTTCATTACAAAAAGTGGTCTGAGTCTCCCCTCCTAGACCGACTCACTTAGTCCTTTCTGTCCGCTGCAAAGCCATTACGATGATTGAGGTTAATTGTGTAAATATTTCAGGTGGCCCATCACAATGCATTTTGTCATTGCAGCACCAAAATAAAAAGTTACATGGAGCTTGTTTGTTTACTCAGCAATAAAATAAGATGAGCAGAAATTACAAAAGGTTTCTATTTCAAATAAATGCTGTTCTTAGAAAAACGTATTCTTGAACTTTCTATTCAACAAAGAATCCTGGAAAACTGTATCCCGGTTTTCACAAAAATAATAAGCACACAACTGTTTTCAACATTGATAATAATAATAAGAAATGTTTCTTGAGTACCAAATCAAAATATTAGAATGAATTCTGAATTATCATGTGACACTGAAGAAGGTGTAATGATGCTGAAAATTCAGTTGCCTATCAGTCGCTCACGTTCGACGTAACGCGACGTGACGACCTAATTGGGATCACTTCAGGGAGCCCTATTATCTTCGAGTGTCTACAGAAAGAGCCAATGAACGTTGACGTGCGTGAATCCCGGCACGCGCCCTGCCCCGCATCGTGGTTATAAACAGGAAGTGGGCCCACACACACATTGTCTTTCACTTCGGAGCCGAGAGGTTATTTGACTTCATGAGTGCTGCAAGAAGAGACTCTACAAGTTGGAAAACTCATCTCAACTCTGTTCCAGCGTTGGTGTGACGGCGCGATCAGCGTTGGCCGCGAGCATTACAGCTCACAACTGCTGTTTTCACAGCATTACACTGTGTGTGTGTGTCGGTTCGGTGGGCGTTTCCTGAGTTTATACTCATCACAGCCGCAGCTACCCCTGGGTGCCTCAGCACGGAAAGAGTTTTTCCTTCACGAGAAGGTCGAGCTTGCATGGAACCCTCCACCAAGTCCCGAACCTTCCCGGTTGGACGATTGATTTCTCGGGGTGGGCCGTGCTGGTTCTCAGCACGCCACCCCGCTACCATTCTTTCCGGAAGTGCATGAGGAGCTCACTAGGACGTGGACAGCGCCGTATAGTGCCAGAAGCCATCCTAGTGGCTCCTCCCTCCTCACCACCCTCGATGGCTAAGGGTTATGTGGATGTCCCGCAGGTGGAGCGTGTCCAATGTAACGACTGAGACCAATCAGACACAATTATTTGGTTTAGGTAACAAATAATATTTAAAACTCACTCTGGGACATGTGGTCCCATCCCCCAACAAGGGCAAGGAGGATCTGTGGGTACTATGAATACGATCAGATAAGTTGGTGTTATTGCATGAAAGAATGTGAAGACAGAAGACAGAAACAGACTTTGAAACAAACGTTGCTGCATTAATTAATAAACGAACAGATCTATAAATGAACACGAACCGCCAGGAAATTGTGTGAATGATTTACTGTTTTGTGTAGTGTATTTTAATTCTATTAACTTTTATTGTTTTGATGCTGTGGATTAATTTGATAGAACCAACGGTCAATGTAGCCTCACCCATAGAGGGTTTGGTCTCTATAACTTGGTACTTTGAAGATCAAAATAACTGTGTACATGGTATGTCGATAACAACAACATATTAGTATTACAAGAATCTTTCTTCTTTGCTAAACCACCCACCAGGGTGCACATACAAATGAGCACCCTTGGAACAAAGACCCATAAATCAAACTCTCCCGCTTGGAAACTCCACCTTTCTTATTGGTCGAGCCAACCCTGAAAGGTGGGACCTTTCTAAAGCTTCAAATAGCATCCTCAACAAGCCTTCCCTCTCTTGGCTTCTCAGAACGTCCGGGGTGTTGTGCTGTCCTGCGTGGCCTCACCAGGGCCACAGGGCCCCAGGCCTTGACCAAACCAGCCATGTGCTAATTCAGGAGAGAGAGGACTCTCTCAAGCACGACAAAATCAAGGACAACCTCAGGAGTTGGTCAAAACGTCTTCATTCAACGCAGAAGAAGTCTGTCTCAACTCCCACCATCTGCTCTGCATGTCCTCCCAGGCCCAGGGCCGGCAGGCCACAAGCTGCACTCCAGCCATGAGAACAGAGTCGAACTAACCACGCAAGTTCATCATATTTTCTTCAATCTAACTCAGAAGAAAACGATTGCAACTTCAACATTTGACACTCACGGAATCATCAACAACTTCAATTTTCAACAACTTCAAGAATTGTGTCCATTGCAAACGCAAATCGCAAGTATACTTTTAATGAGGTGCTTTGAAAATGATAAACTGATAGTTCTTTTCATAGTTAAATGGATCTTTTCCATAGTTCCATTTCCTGCCTCCGGTTTCATTCTGTCACTTTAACCATCTACCTATGAATGCATGAATGAATGTGTAACTGTTTGTATGTTAGTTATGTTTTTGTTAATAAAACTTGTGCACAATATGTGTTTGGTTCTGACTCTCTGCTTGCATACAAAGTTTAATTTACGATATTGACCCTGTTACATGCTCTAAGCGCTGTACATGCTAGGAAAGACTTATTTTTCTGTGGAAATGAAAGATACCCTTTTCTTAGAATAAATGAATAATCAAAAGAGTTCGTTGGACGAACTGCTTAATTGATTGTAATGTTAATTTAGCTACCTCAAGTTAATCATATAACTGATCCAGATATTTATAATCAATTATAACCAGTTTTTATTGATTATTAATATTTAATAGAGCTGATTTGCTACACCAGTCAGTGTTGAACTGCGTGAGCTTGCTCAGACGCAGAATAGCGGCACCACTGAAACTTTTTCAGAGGCTCCTGGGGCATATGGCATCTTCATATGTGTTCACACTTCAGAGACCACCCTTTGAGCCTTTGTAGTCAGCGGAGTTAAAAATTCTGTCCTGTAAAACAGTCCTCCTGGTTGCATTGGCCTCCATCAAGATGGTAGGGGACCTGAATGCATTTTCGTTTGACGAATTGTGCCTAGAATTTGGCCCGGCTAACTCTCACGTGATCCTGAGAGCCCTGCCCGGATACGTGCCCAAGGTTCCCACCAGTCCCTTCCGAGACCAGTTGGTGAACCTGCAAGCACTGCTTTCGGAGGAGGCAGACCCAGTCCTGGCTTTTCTCTGTCCCGTTCACGCTCTGCGCCTATACATGGACAGAACGCAATGCCTCAGGACCTCAGACCAGCTCTTCGTCTGTTACGGAGGCCAGCAGAAGGGAAAGGCTATCTCCAAGCAGAGGATGGCCCACTGGATAGTGGATGCCATCACCTTGGCTTTCGAAGCCCAAGGCGTGCCTTGCCCACCCGGGTTGAGAGCCCACTCCACTAGGAGTGTCGCTTCTTCCTGGGCACTGGCACACGGCGCCTCACTGACAGATATCTGTAGAGCTGCGGGCTGGGCGACACCTAACACGTTCGCTAGGTTTTATAGCCTAAGTGTTGAGCCGGTTTCTTCCTGTGTGCTTGCTTCAACCAGCCGGTAACACTGAAGTTCTCGCTCTAGTGTCGGCTTGCTGCGCCACTCCCCTCCACATGGAGCGGATACGTGCGCTTTTTTGCTCCAGTTGAGTTCCCCACTCAGGCGAACCCTGTAGAGTTCCTCCGCACCCCTTCGGCAGGCAGATGTTGCGGAGCGTCTGACGCCAGGCTTAGTGCTCGTATGCTTGTGTAACTTGTGCTAGGCTGGGTTCCATATGTGGTGATCCCTGCGGCCATCCCATATGCGTATTCTTCCACGACCAGCTCCCTGCGATGAGCCCGTGTCTTTCCCTTGGCAGAGTCCTCTCTGCTTTCACTGTCCGGTGTAGCCTCCCCCTTCTCAGGCTGGAGCCAGCCCAGTGATATTCCATATGTTGCACTGCCCCTAACCAGCCAGTCCATATGTGTATTCTCCACATATTACCTCCCTTCGGGCAGGATGTGGCTTCCACAGCGTCCCTCTCGCCTGGAAGGCACGCTTTCCCAGTGTTATCCAAAGAGTTCCACTGTGTGGGGTATAACAGAACAGCAGTTGAACTCCCTCTATGCAGGCCTTCCGCCCTAGCCAGTTGGGGGTCTGAGAGTCTTGCGTAGGGAGCTGGATGTGGCAGCAACCGTGGCGTTTTCCATAGGGATCCCAATTACGTCGTCACGTTGACATTACGTCGAACGTGAGCGACTGATAGGGAACGTCTCGGTTACGATGTAACCCTCGTTCCCTGCAGGACGGAACGGGAGACGTAACGTCCCGTCGCCACCGTTGCTGACCATCGCTATAATGGCCGTCACAATCTCGGCTCCTTAGCGAAAAACAATGTGTGCGTGCGCCCGCTTCCTGTTTATACCCGCGCTAGGGGCGGGGCGCGCGATGCGATTCACGCACGCCAACGTTCATTGGCTCGTTCTGTAGACACTCAAAGATGATAGGGCTCCCTGAAGTGATCCCATTTACGTTGTCACGTCGACGTTACGTCACCTGTTCCCTCCTTCAGGGAACGAGGGTTACATAGTAACGGAGACGCTTTGTCATCACAGGAATAAATTACATTTTAAAATGCAGAAAATATTTTTTTGTAATATTTAACAATATTACTGTTTTTACTGTATTTTTGATCAAATAAATGCAGTCTCGGAGAGTATAAGAGACTTTATTCTAAACATGAATAAAAATCTTACTAACCCCAACCTTAGTTGGGTAATTCGACTCACTCGACGGCCACCGTCACCTGGACTGCATTGACATCCTCCGAGAGGCTGGACCACTTCGCCATCCTCCATTCAGAGGCTCTGGTTGTATGTTTAATTACAACTTTTCAACCCCAAATCCTATTCCATCCATCTGGTCCTATTCGCGCACCGCAACTTCCTCACTACGTCATGTGCACCTATCAAATCCCCCAGCCCCCGTCCTCAGTCCTCTCAACTCATTGCGAAGCAGCGCCACTTGAAACTAGCTTTGCTCAACACCCGCTCTCTCAACAATAAAAGCCACATTCTAAATGAATTCATAACTGACAATAACCTGGAATTCCTCTGTATCACTGAAATTTGGCATAAACCTCTGGACTATTTCTCACTCAACGAAACCACACCCACAGGATATACATATATAGACAAACCACGACCTGAGGGGCGGGGAAGTGGTGTTGCTGTAGTGTACAGAAAGGACATTAAAAACATCCACTATCACCATCCCTGCTGCTCAGTCCTTTGAACAAATCACTTTTAAACTCTCTGGTCCTGCTCCTCTGGTCACTGCCATAATTTATCGCCACCCCAAAACCAAATCCTTTCTTTCTCTCTAACCTTTCTGACTTTTTAACTCAGTTATTTGCCATCTCACCGTCTGTTCTGCTTTTGGGAGATTTTAACATCCACATCGATACTAAGTGCAAATCTGCCACTGAATTTCTCGACCTGTTACACTGTTTCAATTTCACCCAACATGTCAACTTTCCTACTCACAGCCGTGGTCACATCTTGGATCTGGTCTGCTCTACTGGTCTCACCATACCTCACCTCTCCAGCTCCAACCTCAACATCTTTGACCATCTGGCAATCATCATGAACATTGATTTGCCCATTTCTACCATCAAGGACAAACGGACAATTTCTTTCAGAAATCTCAAATCCATCTCCACTCCTGCCCTCTCAGCCTCTCTTGCAAGCAAAATATCCTCCTCCTCCCCCCACCGCTGACTGACAACCCCTCCGACCTCGTCAACTGCTACAATGAAACACTCTCCTCCTGTCTCGATCTGCTGGCTCCCATCAAAACCAAAACTGTCTCATTCACTCATTCTGCTCCCTGGTACACTCCTGATCTGCACAAAATGAAATCACGTAAACATCAGCTTGAAAGACTCCATAAGAAAACTGGTTTAACTGTTCATCTACAAGCCTACACAGATTACCTTCAGCAGTATAAGGAAGCTCTTAACACTACCGGTCCACTTACTACTCACACCTTATACTTATACCTCTGGTACCACCAATCCCAAGGCTCTTTTCTCCACAGTAAACAAACTTCTCAAACCCAATGACAATACCACCAACTGACACCATTTACAACAGTCTGTCCTCTTCTTCTGTCACTACCGTCTGCACTCCCACTCCATCATTTGTTCCTCCACTCTACACTTCTCTGTCCCTGTCTCAGTTCTCCCCAGTGTCGCCAGGGGAGCTGTCCAAAATCGTGACAGGAATGAAAAAATCAACATGTGTACTGGGCCCCATTCCATCCCACCTCATCAAGGACTGTCTACCAGCTATCTCCACACTCATCACAGAAATCATTAACTCCTCTCTCAGCTCTGGCTCAATCCTCCTTCACTCAAACTGGCTGCTGTTACCCCCATCCTCAAAAAACCTGGACTCAACTCCGACATCATGTCAAACTTTCGGCCTATCTCCAATCTCCCCTTTCTGTCTAAGATACTGGAACGCACTGTCACCAAAGAACTCAAAACCCACCTCTGCTCAGACAACCTGTTTGAACCATTTCAATCTGGCTTCCGTCCTCAAAGTTACTAACGACATCCTCCTCTCCGCAGATTCTGGTCACCTCACCATCCTCGTCCTCCTAGATCTCACTGCAACTTTTGACACTATCAACCACACCATTCTTCTCTCCCGCCTCGAATCTTCCCTCAACATCACCGGCGCTGCCCTCTCCTGGCTCCAATCTTATCTCACTGACAGACAACAGTACATCCACATCAACAATTGCACCTCCTCTACTGCTCCGCTGTCTCAAGCCGTCCCCCAGGGTTCAGTACTTGGTCCTCTCCTCTTCATATTATACCTGCTTCCCCTTGGCAATGTCATTCACCAACATGGTCTTAATTTTCACTGCTATGCCGATGATGTTCAGCTCTACATTTCCACCAAATCCATCACCTCCGCTACCCATTCCACTATCACCAATTGCCTCACTGATATTAAATCTTGGATGCACACTAATTTCCTTAAACTCAACTGCGAAAAAACAGACATGATCATCATCGGTCCCAAACCCATAACTAAAACCATTCATAGTTTCTCCCTCACTGTCGACACCTCCACTCTGTCTCCATCCTTTTGCTGTCGCAACCTCTGAGTCATCTTTGACAATAACCTTTCCTTTGAACACCACATAAAACAAATCACTAAAACCGCCTTTTTTCAACTGAAAAACATCGCCCTACTTCGTCCTTCATTCTCTTTTTCCGCTGCAGAAATCCTCATTCACACCTTCATCACCTCCAGAATCGATTACTGCAATAGCATCCTGTATGGCATAACATCCAAAACCTTAAACATACTCCAATACATCCAGAACTCTGCTGCTCGTCTGCTCACCAACACTCGCACCCGTGACCACATCACCCCTGTCCTTAAAGGGATAGTTCACCCAAAAATGAATATTTACTCACCCTCATGTTGTTCCAACCCCGTAAGAACTTCGTTAATCTTCGGAACACGAATTAAGATATTTTTGATTAAATCTGAAAGCTGGATCACTCCTCCATAAGCTTCTTAAGGTATTGACACTTGTTCCCTGAAAAGTTAGTAAAGACATCGTTAAAATAGTCCAAGTGACTACAGTGGCTCAATCCTAAATTTATCAAATGACGAGAATACTTTTTGTGCGCAAAAAAAACAAAAATAACGACTTTATTTCAACTATTCATTTCCTTCTCTGTGGGCCTCGAGTCAGTTCACTAATAGCATAAGCTACTGTTGTTGTACGTCACACGCATCACACACATGACCAGCGTCGGCCAATAATGAGCCTACGTGTGACGTAGCTCTACGCAATCACACTACGTTAACTGACTAGAGGCCCACAGAGAAGGAAATAAATAGTTGAAATAAAGTCGTTATTTTTGTTTGTTTTTGCACACAAAAAGTATTCTCGTCGCTTGATAAACTTAAAGGGATTCTTCAGGATTTAGCATTAAGCTTTGTATCAGTAGAAAACCAGTAGTATTTTCGAATTACTGTGCTTCCCCCCCTCATTTCCCCCTGATATGAGAGATTTATGTATTTTTAGTCTGGAAATAATCCTCCGATGACGCAAAAATCGTCATTTTGCGTCATCTGAGAATTTTTGGGCCAGAGGCTTAAAACTACAGCCAGTACTAGTAGCTAGTTCCGCATGTTTTCACCACGCCCATATGGGGTGGGATCTCAGTCACAGAGTGTAAAGATGTGTAAGCCATCTTTCTATAGAAGCTAAGCTAACAGGCTCTTGCTCTGTGTAGAAAGTTTGTATAGTAGGCTAATCACGATGGCGGAAGGTAACATTAGTTTTGAAGTTGAAATGGCAGAAGGGGATTTCGAAGATCTGTTGCGCGAATCTGATGCTCGCGGCTACCTGTACGAGCCGCAATACAGCGATGAACAGTTGCGGGAGATGGAGGAACAAGAGGCGGCCGGAGCAGCTGCTGCAGCAGGGGAGCAAGACCTGACTCGAGCCCGGCCAGACTCCAGCTGGAGTCTGTGCTCTTGCTGTGCACCTATGGAAACAGATAGAGAGTCCTATTGCTGTCGCGAATTTCAGCGATCCCATTTTCTTCTGGACAAGATAAACTGGAAACGCCAGCCAAAGCCCGCAGGGACAAACGGACGGCTTAGTGTAAAGTGAGTAACGTTATTTGGTTTGTTTTTCTTTTTTTTTGCCAAGACGTAATGTACAGAGTTTGGACACCCGGCATTATCACAATGTTCTTCCCGCGTAGTCAGCTGAGCTATTGTTGTTATATTTACATATATGATAGTATACTTTATGTGCAAATAGTTCGCATTGCTAACGTTGTGCTTACTGTTTTGTAGACAATATCGCCTAACAGCCTACCATCACTTTATGGAATGGTTCCTGCAATGCGAGCGACTTGGTAAAGGCTATCGTCTCGTTTTGCCCACCTGTGTTGTCCAGGATATCAGACGGAGATATCCAGCTCCTGACGGGCAATACTGTGAATTAATATAAGGAAACAGCTGAAGCTCTGGAAGAGCTTTGAGTGTAAAAGTGTTAATATTAATTATTTTTTTAATTAAATGTTATAACTCACATTGGCTGTGGTTCTTTTTATAAACCTTTACTGTTACTAGAGTATGTATTAGCCTAGAGAATGTGTGGATAAATTTTTCGGATACTGCCGCCTGTAACCGGTAGGCGTGGTTAGCCTGGGCAGCAAAGCAAGTGCATTCTGGGAGTTGTTGTCTTTCAGCCACATGAGTAAAAAATACATTTTCTGCCTTTTCTCAGTCTAGAATGCTTCAATTTCAAAAATAATTTCACATTTCTACTATATAAATGATCACTATTAAATACACATTCATCTTCCCAGAGCTGAAGTATCCCTTTAAGATTGAGCCACTGTAGTCACTTGGACTATTTTAATGATGTCTTTAATAACTTTTCGGGGCTGGCAAGTGTCAATCCCTTAGAAGCCTATGGAGGAGTGATCTAGCTCTTAGATTTAATCAAAAATATCTTCGAAGATGAACGAAGGTCTTACAGGGTTGGATCAACATTAGGGTGAGTAAATACTGACAGAATTTTCATTTTTGGGTGAACTATCACTTTAAGGACCTCCACTGGCTCCCGGTCCCTCAACAAATTAAATTCAAAATCCTTCTCCTCAGACACAAAGCCCCCCATAACCAGGCCCCTGCCTACCACACGGACCTGCTCCACCGCCACAACCCATCTCGTAGCCTCCGCTCATCTGACGCTAACCTCCTGACTCAACCTCCCAGGACCAAGCACCGAACCTGGGGCGACAGAGCTTTCTCTGTTGCTGCCCCCTCCCTCTGGAACTCTCTCCTCAAACAAATTCGTGTCTGCACTGACCTTCCAACATTTAAATCACTGACAAAAACTCACCTTTTTAAAATTGCATTTAACGTTTAGCTTAGTCTGGTGTGTTTTTTGTCCGGTGTGTTTTTAGTGTTTTTAATATTTTATGTTATTTTTGTTGCTTTTATGATTCTATGTAAAGTGTCTTTGAGTATTCAGAAAAGCGCTTACAAATAAAATGTATTATAATTATTATTATTATTATTATTATTATTATTATTATTATTAAAGGTATAGCGGAGGATCTTTCCGAATTTTAGAGAAGACCCGCCCTCTCCAATTTTTTTAAAAATGCACATGGGCAATACTCTATTCGCTCCCGAGAGGGAACGCCTATTAAACGTGTGCACGAGAGAGCATGCACGAGCCTAGTTCACCTCGATACCATTTACCATTTGGTCATAAGGCTACTTTAGACAAATTGAGATGTTTACCGTGTCTACGCGGTGCATGACTTGTGCCAGGGCTAGCATCGCTAATCATAGCTTACATTAACTTTTACTAGCAGTGATTTTAAATGGATTTCTCCAAATAGCATGACAAACTTTACCTGTCTAGTAGAATCTTTGTGACTGCGGCATCAGTGGGAAGCCCAACCTGTGCTTTTAGCGCAAGCCAGAGTGTGAAATTTTCACCCAAAATCACTCTGGTCTTGTTTCTATATTCTGCGGCCTTTATCTTCTTATCATACACTTCGTATACATTTTTTCTCTTTCGACCCTCAGACATTTTCAAAGGAGTGGCTGAAACCATAACTCATCACACATAATACACCTGAAAGTGCGCATGCGCAGAAAGCGAAAACTACATAGGGATGAGCACGTACGACGGCTTTACGTAAACATATCACCAGAATGATTGACACTTAGGTGGACCAATAGTATAGGCTACCCATCCGGAAAAAGAAAATCCTCCGCTATACCTTTAATTAAATCAGACATAGCTATAATTTTTTTAAATTAGCATCTACAGTATTTGCACTAAGTGCAAGTATCAATAGATTTTATTTACACTAACTAGTGAAAATAGCAAAATCTTCTTGATGATATGCTATTTACACTAAGTAAAAATAGTGATAGATTTTATTTACACTATGTAAAATATAGCAGTATTTTCTTTGTAATGTGTAAATAGTAGTTATATGCTATTTATACTAAGTGCATGCACCTAAGTGTTGTTGTATATTAAACGGTATGCAATAATAACACAGAGTGTAAATGATTTAAATTTATTAAAATTATGAAATGGATGCCACCTTATTGGGACAATAAAGCCCTCCCTACACCTACCCCTAACCGATAAACACTTCATTATTAAACACACGCTAGACAATTTATTTCCACTTTTTTAATATTTTCTTCATTTTTTATTGAAAAAAATGTCTTTCCGATCTGATATGTGATGGGAAAATCGAGCCGAGTAAGTTCGGCAAAAGGCGGATTCGAACTCTGGACGATTAGGGTTAGGGTTGAACTTTCAGACACCTTACCTACACTACTGCAACATTTGACAATTCAGCATTTTCTGTAATTTTTTCTGTCCCAAACCATACATTAGTGGGTGGAGTTAGTGTAAATAGCCTCTGCCAACATGGCGGGCTATTTACACACAGTGTAAATAGACATAGTGTAAATAGGCACTCCGTAAAAGGCAATTCTGGAAAAGAACCAGTTCGTAAGAGTAATTTGTTCATGAATCAAACATTGTGGTTTGCTGTGTTTGTTATTGAACAGCACTGTGAAGCTCATAGTGGCACTGCCCTGAATCTCAATTCATGCGCAAATGTATCCATGCTTCCGGTATTTGGAAGTGACAGTCAAAATTTCTTTGGTACAACTGCAAGCTGAATGCCACGTTACTGAATCATTTTCCAAGTCAGCAATATGTTGTTACTCGCTGGGAACAATTCCAGTTCAAGCTTCATCAGTGTGGCCGATTCATCACATTCCTGCTGTTCTCTTCAACAGAAACATAGATTACAACCTACAGCCTGCACATAAAGGAACCAGGTCAAGGACCAACATGATGGATGGGGTACATTTAAAACATAGTTTACAGCCACCCACTTCGAAGCTTTTTCAATGATAAACAAATCTTGAAGTCCCTTGACAGATATTCACTGCTTCTTAATTGATTAGCTGTTTCTCTCACCCAAACGGAGGAGGGCTAAATTAAAGAGTGGTTGTGTTTTCCT
Source organism: Gila orcuttii (assembly GCA_026230005.1). Taxonomy (NCBI): domain Eukaryota; kingdom Metazoa; phylum Chordata; class Actinopteri; order Cypriniformes; family Leuciscidae; genus Gila; species Gila orcuttii. The sequence goes on along the minus strand of JAPDVR010000009.1, from coordinate 27,014,061 downwards.
AACTGACACAGGCACTTTGTCAGTGAAAGGTTATTGGCTCCTCTCCCATCCTCATGACCTGCCAGCGCAAACCGACGGGGAGCCTCTGTATCCAACTTCTAATAATTCCTCCTTGGCAGTTTTAAGCAGGATCAGTGACCGAGGAGCTTGTTCAGTGGGGGCAGCTGGGAGAGCGAAGTCATTTAGATTCTGATCACACATCAGATTTACCTCCCCCTGAGCAACAACACGGATAACCGCTGCTTGTTTGTGCTGTTTGGATAAATGGCATAGCCTATCTTTGGTCACATGCGTCAGAGAATGAAGAGACACATTTCAGAGACGTTCATTTGAAGAGATGTTCATTTGTTGTTGAACTTAGTTGGTGACAACTTATTAGTTTTTTGACTATGTGAAAGAGTGTGGGCTAATGATATGAACACCGAAAGCTATTTTTTACATGCTAGTACTGAAATAATAGCAAATATCTGATATTTTCTAATGAAATGTCTCATTCCAATGTACAAATATGAATTTAAATATTTTTAATGTTGTAATTATGTTGTAATACACTGAAGACTGAAGTAATGATGCTGAAAATTCAGCTTTAGATGTTAATATTTCATATATCAAAAATACATTTTATTTTTAAATCGCAGTCATATGTCAGTTACGTGTGGAGTTTAACAAACAAAGAGTCTTTAATGAATAAATCCAATACGGAACACTCAGGAGATCACAGGGATAAATACAGCATAGTATAACCACATAAACTACAGAGTGATGAACACAGAACAAAGGAAACGTCTGGGTAACATATGGTAACCCTCGTTCCCTGACGGAGGGAACGGAGACGTACGTCGTGACCGACTAATAGTAATCTCGCTAGAGAGGCCAATCTATTTTGCGTGAAACTAAACAAGCCAATCGACATTGGCGTGCAATAATTTGCATCAGCTGCTCAGCTTCACAGCGCGGGTATATAATGAGCAGCAGGTGCGATTACACTTTTTTTTTTGCTGAGTAGCCAAGCCTGATAAGCTGGCCGCCCCGGCGGGCGGCAGCAGATGTGGCGACGGGACGTACGTCTCCGTTCCCTCCTTCAGGGAACGAGGGTTACCATATGTAACCGAGACGTTCCCTATCAGTCGCTCTCTCGACGTATGTCGTGACCGACTAATAGGAATCCCAACCAAAGCGCCACAACTGCTGCACCCCATCCAGCGCCCTGTGCAAGTCTCTACCCCTTCTTGCGTGGAAGGACGATAGGAGAAGGCTTACACAGAGTGAATCCGTCACTGTTGTTCTGTGATAACCCATACAATGAGACATTGGATAACACTGGGAAAGCGTGCCCTTCCTGTTTCTTTCTTCAAGGAGTTATGTGGGAAATACATATGGACTAGCCCGAAGGTTGTACTACATATGAATACTGGGTGACTTAGCCCAAGGGAAAGACACAGGCTTCCGATAGGAGCAGCCGTGGAGAAATATACACATATGGGATCCCCATAGGGTCACACATATGGGAGACCCGGTTCTCAAGGATTCAGCGGATGAAGGCCTGGCACCGGACGCTCCGCCATGTCTGGGCTGAGGGTGTTGGAGGACTCGACAGGTTTTTCACTCTGGAGTAATAAGGGTGCACAGTAGGGTGCAGCAAGTTGTCAGAGCTGGACGTCTCGGTGCTTCTACCCACTTAGGGTGAGAACACGGGAGGAGACCGGCTCTACACGTAGGCTATAACATCTAGCAAACGTGTTAGGTGTCGCCCAGCCCGCAGCTCTACAGATATCTGTTAGTGAGGAGTCACGTGCCAGCCCCCAGGAGGATGCAACTCCTCTCGTGGAGTGAGCATGCAACCTGAGCGGGCAGGGCACACCTTGTGCTTGGTAAGCCAAGGCGATGGCATCCACTATTCAGTGGGCCATCCTCTGCTTGGAGACAGCCTTTCCCTTCTGCTGGTCTCTGTAACAGAAAAAGAGCTGGTCTGAGGTCCTGAGACTTTGAGTTCTGTTCACGTATAAACGCAGAGCTCGAACGGGACAGAGCAAAGCCAGGGCTGGGTCTGCCTCCTCTAACGACAGCGCTTGCAGGTTCACTACCTGGTCCCTGAAGGTAGTGGTGGGAACCTTGGGCACATAGCCAGGCTGGGTTAGGCTCTTCTTTTTTTGTGTACACTCACATTAACATCAAAACCGTGTGCTTTTGTAAAATAAAGAAAATAAACAGGGTGTGCTTTCTGCCTCTCTGTCTCCGTTAACTTTTTTTCTGGAGCACGTCTCTAAACTTAAACAAAGCTCAGCGAATACTATTCACCCAAGCATGAGCAATATATCTTTATTATCATTTAAGTTTGTATTTTTGAAATATCTAATTCAAAACTAAAATAAATATTCTCTGTTTATGTAATCTATAAAAAAAGAGAGAGGTGTCAGCCGATCTCATTATCGTTCTCTCAGCTCATTATTCTGCTAATTTGACATGCCCACGGAGAGCGCGTGGTATTCAAAAGCAAATGATCTGAAGCAACACATGCAAACGTGTCAACACCCCTCATAAACGCGATAACACAACAAATGTAATCATCAGATTAATGTACTATTTCTTCTTGCGAGGCTGTGTGAGGAATAATCCTGGGACATTTACCTCAGAACATGCGCTGGTTTATTTTCATTTCGAGGAGCAACGGATCCATCTGAGAAGTAAGTTTTTTATTATTATTGTTCTAATCGCGATATCATAGTGTATGTAAACCGCAAAAAGACTGTTTAAATATGAATCACACTGAGTGTGTTCCTCAGTGAGGCGCGCCATCTGTGCGACCGAATCCAACTCCATAACGAAAAAAGAGATCCTTTGCACAAGGGAGAGTTTGCTCTTTTCCCAGTTGAGCTGAAGACCCAACTGGCTGGGGAGCCTGAGCACGAGGTCCCTGTGTTCGCATATCTGATCTCGAGAGTGTGCTAGTATGAGCCAGTCGTCGAGATAGTTGAGGATGCGAACGCCCTGTTCTCTCATGGGAACAAGGGCCCCCTCCGTGACTTTTGTGAAGACATGGGGAGACAGGGACAGCCCTAAGGGCAGGGCTTTGTACTGATATGCTCGACCCTCGAACGCAAAGCGTAGAAACGGCCTGTGTCGAGGAAGAATCGTGACATGAAAGTACGCATCTTTCAGGTCGATCGCTGCAAACCAATCTCGGGGACGGATGCATTCGAAAAAGCATTTCTGCGTGAGCATTTTGAACGGTAGTTTGTGAAGACTCCAGTTTAAAACTCGCAGGTCCACGATCGGTCATAACCCGAAGGAGGCAGCGGCACCGAGCCGTCATCCGCGGAGAAGTCTGACCCACCCTCCGATGCAGCGATCGACATCTAACCGTCGCGGGGATCACCAAAGGAAACAACTGGTACACACCTCGAGGATGGTCCAGCACGTTCCATTAGTAACTCAACTGGCTGCGGAGCGTGAGAGGGATGAGGATTCCTAGGGGGTTGGTTCCCGAAGGAAGCGCGCTCACCGTAATCCTCAGGTCTCCCGTGTCACTGCCCGAAGCAACCCTCTGGGGAGGGTTGGATCGAGGCAGAGGCACAGGGAATCCACCCCTTTGCAGGAACGAGAGTCTCGACCGCAGCTCCGAGATGGTCATCTTCCCACAATGGGTACATGACTCATCCACGAATGCTGCCTCAGCGTGTTTAAGGCCCAGACACACGAGGCAGTGATCGTGACCATACCGTGACCCCAGGTAACGACCACATCCAGATACACACAGATAGAAAGTCATCTTGAAAAAGACGTGATCTATTTGTGTAAGCTCTTTTAGGGACTGCTCTCACTGGTGCTGAAGCACGCAGGAATGTGCACCTGTCTGTGCGCTGTCTCTCTCTTGCTGGTCTTACCAGCCGTGAAAACGTCTTTTTTGTTTTGCTCAGTATTCAAAAAACAAAAAAGGGAGATAGAAGAGAAGACTGCTCGAGATGCTGTGCTTTCATGCCCGCACCAGGGTGGAGAGGTCAGATAAAAAAGGCTGCTTGAAGTTTTCACAATCTCCTGAGAGTTTGTAGAGATTATCGAAGTGCTTGGCTCCGAAGCAAAAAGCTGGAGTGCAATCGCACCTGCTGCTCATTATATACCCGCACTACAAGGCTGAGCAGCTGGTGCAAATGATTGCACGCCAATGTGCATTGGCTTGTTTAGTTTCACTCAAAGTAGATTGGCCTCTCTAGCGAGATTCCTATTCGTCGGTCACGGCATACGCCGAGAGACAGACTGATAGGGAACTGTGGGCTTATATACACAGAACTACATAATTAACAAAACTAGAAACATGTGAGTTATTTATTTAGGAACCATGGAAACCAACCATCCAGAACACAGGGAACTGGGATCAGGGAAAAATGAAACCAAAACACTATTTACTGCATTTTTGATTAAGTAAATGCAGCCTTTGAGACTTAAACAAAAAAAAAAAATTAATTGAACGGTAGTGTGCGTATTCACTGTAAAAAAACGTTGCTGCCTTAAATGTTTAAGTACAATCAACTTGGGTGTTTAAGTCATTTAAACTAAAATTACAATTAACTGAATTAAAAATTAGTTGAATCTTGTATAACATGAAATTGTTTTTAAAATTGCTTAACTTATTGTGATGAGTTAAAGCAATGTAAAAACATATGTTGTCATAACTTATTGTTCATATAATTTTTTACAGAGCATTTTTGCATGCATTTATGTTTATATTTGTATACATGTATATGTGTATGCTATATGTTTATGTGTGTGTGATTTGTGTACATAAGCGAGACTCTTTTGGGTTTTTGCCAGCTGGATGTTATGCTTAAGTGTTTCTCAGGTGAGCGACGGCTTTGGCAGTCCCATATGGCTCTGTTCAGTCGGATTCTGTCAGGGGTGCAAAAGAGTTGTGAATTTTGCAGTACTTGGCAGCTGTTCCTCTCATGTGGGAGTTGTCATTGAAATTCCATGCAGGTGATTAGGAAATTATATCAACCTTTGCTACTATTTTTGTTTCATTTATTTATTGCTTTTTTTTTTTCTTTTTAACTATTTATTTTGTTAGGCCTATTTCCTAGAAGGATTTACTGCTTTATTTTAAAAATTCCACCTGTAGCAAATTAGCTCAAAAGGGAAATATAGGCTTTAATTAATTACAATGAATTACAATTAATTATACATATTTGGATTAACTTCAGAATTGTCTGTAGCATAATTAATATGACAATGTAATAAGTTCATCCACTGAACAGAATGCATAATCAGTTATCAATTCTAGGAAAAAAAATTTCTTCCTGATAATAATAATAACAACTTTTTCCTACTCTATCCAGTACTAGCAGTTTAATAGTGTGTAGCAAGATCAAACGTTTAAGTGACTTTGATTCGTCAGCTGCAAACACAGAGGCAATCAAGAGTGGATATAATGGGTTTAATAAATGAAACTACAGGTACTTAGTTTACAACTAAACTAAGCAATGATTATTTACAGAATAAAGTCAAGAAAGAGTGGGAGAAGAGCAAAGAATGGCAAGATTAACAATTAGTTAACCACAGCCGATGAGAACCATCAAAGAATTAGAATCACCTTTAACAAGGGGCAAAACTTAGAAACGCATCTAAAGGCTGCAAAACAGTTACTTGCATTAACTTCGGTTGCTAAACAAGTCCAGATGCGGTAGATCTGGAGATTCTTGATGATTTCGCTAGGAGTGTGCTGAAGCATTCTTTGAGTTCTTCTGGATGGTCACAAAATTGAAACCACCGAAGTTACCCTGAAGGTAAATTGCTGGAAAAAGTCAGGAAATATGGTGTCTCAAAAAGATTGAGTGAAGACTTTTCTATGTAGGAAACTCTTAACCCAACCAAAAATACTTAATAGTAAAATGAAAATTACCTTTCTTTGGGAGGGAAACCTTTCTATTTGGGAAACCTTTCAATTTGCCTTCACCATGTTTCTTGGAAGAAGAGGTATATACCTATATATAACAATTGCAGAACCCTTTTTGGTGCTAAATAGAACCCTTTTTATACGGTTCCATAAAGAAAAATGCTTTTAAAGTGCTATAGGACCTTAATGTTATAAATAACCTTTTCAAAGATATTTATTTTCATTAATATTAGTATCTTCATATTATTAATATTACTATTATTACTATTATTTTTTATAGATTATTTATTAATATTGTTTTTTTAGCCCTATATCTGCCTGGTATTATATCTTGTTGCCTCTATTTTTGTTTTACATAAAAAAACAGCATGTTGTGTCAATTAGGTACTTAAAGCTACACTGTGTAACTTTTTTAGTTTATTCTTAGCTAAAAACACTTAGTTCTTTCAAAAATATATGTGCTCTTTAATATATATTTACTTCGTTCAAGTAATAAAGGAATCTCGTGAGTGTATAATATGCAATTAAAAATACATACGGGTCAGGGGTTCCTATGTCGGTTGCCATGTCGCCCCTCCATCTTGAAAGTACATTAGCCAAAGAGGGCCATATCCGTTAATTAAAGCTTCGCCATTCGCGTTTCAACACTCAATGGCACCGTGTCGAATGTGAAGAGGGGGATTGCTTGAAAACCTGAAAGTCGTTTGCAGATGGAGGATCACAGTTATTCTCGAGGATACGCATCAGAGTCGCCAAGGAAGCGAAAAAGAGAGTTAAGACGGCAACGCAACAGGCAAATCAAAAAAACACCTATCTTCTCGACAGGTAACGTTAATTAAGCCTATTTGTGTATATTGGAAGTTTTATTGTTGCTTGGCTAATTATAATATGGTGTGCTGTGCATAACGCTAGAACGACATATAGGATAGGTTTCCTCGCGTCAATGATGAAAAGTATTGTTAAACCTTGTAACATAAATCCGTGTTCTATGACGGATAACATTTGATTAATATTTTAATGGCGCTATATTATTTTTTAGGCTATAAGTTGTATGTAGGCACTTTAAATTTGAGTTAGGGTGGGTAATTAAATTACTGCAAATTATTTATAATAGTTTCCTAAAATAACCTCATCACTTGAAGGGACACTCATAGAAGAGGTCGAACTGGAAGCCATGTTAATCTTGGACTACATTGGCCACCGTAGGAGTTAAAACGAAATTGGAATTGAGAGGAACAGAAACTAATATTCACTGGATGGTCATATACCTTTTCACCAATAGATGGTGCTAAATATCACACAGTGTAGCTTTAAATTGTTTATTGACATGGGAGATTGTAGCAAAAATTACAGTGACCTCTTTCAACAGAGGTTAGCTGAATACACTAATAAATAGCAATTGACATTGAACATGATATAGATGTAATAAAGACCAAGTTCCAGTGAAATATCTTCACAATCCCCTATGATGTCTTTACGTCCTTCATTCTGTGTGTATTCTGAGTGGCAGTTTCTCTTTGCAGATGATGAGGTTATGATATGTGACAGCATCTGAAATACACAACTGAGTTTAGAGTTAGACATTGTGTCTCTTCCATTTGATTATGTTAAAACAATTATGTTAATGAAGACCAAAATTAGCCAAAATGGACAGCATGAGTCCTTTACAAAGAAAAAGTGATGGTAAAGCTTTAATGTTTTTTTTTTTTGTGACTGGGTATCTTTAGACAAAGTCATAATTTAAAAGAATCGAACACTATGGATCATAAATTCCATATATCTGTTACTTACTTGCTGGAGAAGAGAAGATGAGGATCCTTAAGTTAACTGAACAGAGCTGCTCATGCTTACATGTTCCCTTAAACTAAAAGAAAAAAAGACGTTATAAAGTTATAATTTATAGACATTTTAAGAAAGAAATAATTTACCTGTTGAGAGTATGTTGAAAGTCTGTGTAGTAACTGTAGTTGTATAGCTGAGCTCCAGAACATCAGTAATGAGGTGGCTTTGACGGTTACAGATTTGAAAAACAAAAAGGAGGGGATAAAGAACCATAAACTCTAACACAAAAAAACATTTCAGCATTATAAGCATAGTTTTTTTTATATATATATAGATATTTTTATAAAAACGTACCAAGCACAAGGAAGCTCACCATTCCTGATTTCTAACACGCAACTCAGCATTCGGCGAGTTCGGCAGAAACGAAAGCTGATGCTCTCCGTGTGTTTTTCCGTTGTCCCTGTGTGCGTTCAAATGCAAATGGAGCAAGCTTATTTTGTCCATTAGATTGAAAGATCTGAAAAAACACATACATTTACCCACTCATAGACCCTCCTCTCGAAGAAATCAGGACAGAAGTGGTTGAAAGTGGACAAAAGAGACAGATTAAAGGCCTGTTCACACCGGGACGAATTTCGCGCGCTATATTCGCCGATGTTTAACGCCTCGTGATTAAACAAAGGGCGCCAATATGAGTGTGCACACCGACGCGAAAAACGGCACGCGTAAAAGTGTCATTTTTTTTAAAAACGCGCCGGGTTCGTTTTTTTGGTTTGACGCGCCATGTCAAAAACTATCCTACCAATGAGATTGGCGCTTTTGCTCATGTGTCTGGAGCTTCTGAAGTTACAGTAAAACACAACTTGGGGGCGCTCAAACACAAAACGGTCTTGCCGAGCACACATACGTAACGGCGAAGAAGATATATTTCTGTTTTACATTGAGCGCCATCTAATGTCAGGGAATTAATTTGCATGTTCACTCGGCTCATCGTTAGCGAAAATCGCTTGGGTGTGAACACAAAAAACGCGTTGAAAAACGCTGGTGAATAACGCGCGCCGATATTCGTCCCGGTGTGTACAGCCCTTAAAACACCAGCTGTAAACGGGTATGTGTCTGCCTCGTCTACCTATTATCCGATCAACCAAAACGCATCTTAATACCAGGTGTAAACAGAGCCAAAAGGGAAAGGGGGAAGGTTTTTTATGACGCCTCAAGCACAATCAAGCATTTTGACCACACACACATTATGCCACACATCAATACTTTTACATCCTTCTGCATTTAGCTAGGTAATATATTCAAAGGTAATTGGACTTTCCTGGAAATCAAGCAGGTCATCTGGCCTAGTCAAATACAGTGGAAAAGAATGGCCAGCCACCTTTGCAGATCTCACCAGGCAGACGTCTGGCATAATTACACCCACCTGCCTCAACGCGCCACCCACAAACCCCTCCAAGTTGGCAGAAGAAAAAGTAGAATCCAAGGTCAAATAATACACAGCATTGCGGAAAGCTAGCTGATGAAAAGAAAAGGGCTCAGCATGGGGGCTCTGACTCACTCTGACAGAATAGAAAATTGCATGTAATATGCCTCCAATCTGAGCTTACTAGCGGTGAATCATGGTAGAAGTTTTGTTCCTTGTCCCTCTCAGCATCAGTTAAGTAACTTTGAGAGATTCTGACTGAATCGTGTGACGACCAAAAAGCAGGAAGTAAAGGAAAGAGCCATTTATACTGAACAAATTTATAAACGCAAAGGTGATTCAATGTCCGAAAACATTGCACATGACTGCCATTTGCCTCACGCAGTTCAACACATCTCCTTCGCATAGAGTTGATCAGGTTGTTGATTGTGGCCTGTGGAATGTTGGTCACTCCTCTTCAATGGCTGTGCGAAGTTGCTGGATATTGGCAGGACCTGGAACACACTGCCGTATATGCCGATCCAGAGCATCCCAAAAATGCTTAATGGGTGACATGTATGGTGAGTATGCTGGCCATGCAAGAACTGGGATGGTTTCAGCTTCCAGGAATTGTGTCGAATCCTTGCAACATGGGGCCGTGCATTATCATGCTGCATCATGAGGTATCATGAGGTGATGGTGAAGGCATTGTTGGATGAATGGCACAACAATGGGCCTCAGGAACTCGTCACGGTATCTCTGTGCATTCAAAATGCCATCAATAAAATGCGCCTGTGTTCGTTGACAGACACCATCAAATGTGAGCATTTGCCAACTCAAGTCGGTTACGACGACGAACTGCAGTCAGGTCGAGACCCCGATGAGGACGACGAGCATGCAGCTGAGCTTCCCTGAGATGGTTTCTGACAGTTTGTGCAGAAATTCTTTGTTTATGCAAACCGATAGTTGCAGCAGCTGTCCGGGTGGCCTGTTTCAGACGGTCTTGGAGGTGAAGATGCTGGATGTGGAGGTCCTCGGCTGGTGTGGTTACACGTGGTCTGCGGTTTTGAGGCCGGTTGGATGTACTGCCAAATTCTCTGAAACGCCTTTGGAGACGGCTTATGGTAGAGAAATGAAGATTCAATTCACGGGCAACAGCTCTGGTGGACATTCCTGTTGTCAGCATGACAATTGCACGCTCCCTCAAAACTTGTGACATCTTTGGCATTGTGCTGTGTAATAAAACTGCACATTTTAGATTGGCCTTTTGTTGTGGCCAGTCTAAGGCACACCTGTGCAATAATCATGATGTCTAATCTGCATCTTGACATGCCACACCTGTGAGGTGGATGGATTATCTCGGCAAAGGAGAAGTGCTTACTAACACAGATTTAGACAGATTTGTGAACAATATTTGAGAGAAATAGGCCTTTTGTGTACATAGAAAAAGTCTTAGATCTTTGAGTTCAGCTCATGAAAAATGGGGGCACAAACAAAAGTGTTGCGTTTTATTGAGTTTATAGGGCCAGCTGCATTTTTAAATAATGGCTAGCAAGGTCTTGCTGCTAAATGGCAAATAAAATAAAAAACACCATTGAAGGTAAAAAAAGACTTGACTAATTTGATTCTGTGGATATTGCTGCAGTAATTTTAAAATGATAAAATAAGCATCTGTTTGGTTTGAAACGGCCTGCTTAATATCAGATTGTCTGCAACTGAACAACTGTGGGGATTTAGATATATTTATTTTTGCATATGCATATGCATATGCTAGATTTAAAGATCACAGTTCTCTCAATCCACAGATTGTAAAACAAATTTAACTCTAAAGCCTGTTTCACACAGCATGCATATTTATTTTGCCGGTCATATTAACAGGTCACAGCTTTCACACTGTGCAGCAGTCTGCGTAAGCAGAGAGGTGCTGTGTCGTAAGCGCTTCAGCACTGAGCTTGCATGTAGGATGTTTAAATATTCAATAAATGTGACTGAATCTAGATGATTCTAGATGATAGCAGTTTGGTTTGTGTTCTTTGTATAATAATGTTTTGGATTTAAATGTGGTTTCATTTCTCATGTAAATTCATTTTTATTGAAGTTATTATGAAGTTCTCACACTCCCATTAATCTTATCATAATTATAAAGCCGGTAAGAAATATTAAAGAGGCCATATGATGCTTTTTAATGTTTTGCTTTAGTGTGTATGGCATCTGTTTGTGCATGTATAAGATATGCAAAGTTGCAAAGCTCAGTCTCCCACAAAGGGATTTATTTTATCAGAGAACTCTGATCTAGACCTGCCTAAAATGCCTCGATCAAAGGCAAGGCTTCAGTGAATTGTAGTGTTGTCGTCATGTCGTGATAACTCTGGGCTTTTTGGAAGGCAGGGTTTCGTGAAAACCAGAGCTCAATCAAACCGGAATAGAGGTGCTGCAATAATGTAAAATAATTAAAAAATGTTTTTAAACACTGAAGCATGTTAACCTTGTACACCAACCCAATAAACACCCAATAACCCAATAACTAAACTTAAAGGAGCATTGCGTAAGTTCTGAAATTTCTAACCGTTACTGACACCAGTGGCCGTTAGAGAAACTGCAGCCAGTCTCATGCTCGTTCTCGGTGCGCACGCTCGTACGAGCACGACCACAGCAACCAGAGAGTTGCCGCAGCAACCACAGACGGCTCATCGAGATTCACCAGCATGTTTACAGAGGTAAGAAAAGTTACAGTACTGTAAGGTTATTGTTTGACAGACCATATTTTAGTAAAATGTTGCAGTGCTACTTTATATTATCAACTGAAGTCTACTTCTAAAAGTTTTGTAAAACTACACTGTAGTAGAGTAACGCTAAATTATATAACTGAGTTGAAGACGTTATGCTTATTTTTAGATACAGTACAATTACTATTGTAGTTGTACTACTATACTATTTGTAGAATAGCAATAACATTATGGTAAGGTAAAGGAACTCTAACCTTAATGTATGAACTTGTCATTCTTTATTTTCATTCAGAATACCACATGAACTTTTGCACTAAAAACACTTGTCATTGTCATCTGTGGGTGTCTGGATTGTGCTGGAGGCTGGTCGTTTCTTTCCGTCCGCAGAGTCCATTTGAAACACTAACGTTACTGCTAGCGATTGCCGCTGCTTACTAATGGCTGCCGTACGGATGTAAGCCCAAGTAGACGAGAACGTGCATGATGTCACATTTTGTGAATTTTCGTGCCAATTCGAACCCGAATCCTCCCCACACAATTGAGCCTACAGGCTGATAGAGGCAACCGTGGTGGACATTATGGTGTCATTATTTCTATTACATTATGGTTGGCTCATAAATGTACAAATGAAAATTCTATCTTAAATATTTTTTTAAGTAAAAAGCTACACATAGCCCCTTTAAAAACTACTTTACTAACTATTATTAATCAGTAATTAGGAGTTTATTGAGGCAAAAGTTGTAGTTAATAATTAGTTAAAGCCCCCCTGTAGTCAATAATTTTATCCCTTAGTTAAAACATCTTTGATCACCAAAATGACATATTTAAATGTTTTTTTCTCCTTGAAAAAATTCTTCATGCCTTAAAATAGCCACATTTAGTATACACATTTCTATGAATATGCAAATTAGTCCCACCTCCACTCACTCACACCAGCTCAGAGATCCACTCGTTGATGATCACACGTTGACGTGGTTGGTTACAAGGTAGTTTGTGACGTCAGAAACACCAATGATTTCAAACCTTGTTTATGAGACTGTCTTTGGTTCACTGCAGTTTTAAGGAGAAAATACTCAGCAATGGTGTTGACTTATGAATTTGTACACGGTTTGTCTTAAACATATTTAAAAACATGACATAGACATAAAAAAACATGAAAAGCTTGATTTTCAACACAGGGGGACTTTAATAGTGAGAATTGGACCCTAATGTGTGACCAAAATTATGTCATTTTAATGCAGTGTGTTACTTTGCAGCTCTGCTTATGTGCTTCTTACATGTGTGGTGTGAAACAGGCCTAAGATGTACTGAGTTCACAGAGATATGATGTTCACAAATGCTCCTCTGCCGAGTTCCACAAATCAAAGTTAAGCTGTCAAGGAAATTTTTTAATGTTTCTTCAGTCGCAGCTTGACTTGAAGGTACAGTACCTTCCTCTGAGCACTGTGTGTGTGTGTGTGTGTGTGTGTGTGTGTGTGTGTGTGTGTGTGTGTGTGTGTGTGTGTGTGTGTGTGTGTGTGTGTGTGTGTGTGTGTGTGTGTGTGTGTGTGTGTATGTGTATGTGTGTGTGTGTGTGTTTCTGTTATTGTGGAAATGAAACAGCCTAACCTCAGAATGACACACTTTTCAGGGTAGGCCCTCCACTGAGTGGCGTGTATGCTCATCGCATCACTTCCTGCTCACTAGTTCATGTCAAAGTATTTTGATGAGGGCCTTTGCCCTTCTGCTGCGTTCAACTGAATATGTTTGGGTGATTCTTCAAATAAGTACACTTTTGACTACATTAATGCACTACCATTCAACAGTTTGGGGTCTGTTTGTTCATGTTCAGAAAGACTTAGAGAAGCTTGTTCATGGTTGTAGCACCAGCAGGGTGGACTATTGTAATGGACTCCTCACTGGACTTCCCAAATATGCCATTAGACAGCTGCAGCCTATACAGAACGCTACTGCCAGGATTCTGAGCAGAACCAGAATATCTGAACATCCGCAGGTCTTTACACTGGCTTCCGGTTACATTTACAATTGATTTTAAACTAATGTTACTTGTTTATAAATAATTGGCTTATGACCTCAATACATTGCAGATATGCTCAATGAATATAAACAGATCACTCAGATCATCAGGATCAAGTCAGTTAGAAATGCCAAGGTTCATTCAAAACAAGGCTAGTCTGCTTTTAGCTTTTCTGGAACCAGAAGAGATCAGATCAGTTGCCAGCCACATTCAAATCCAGACCCAAAACACATCTGTTTAGCTGTGCATTTACTGAATGAGCACTGTGCTACATCTTACTGATTGCACTGTATCTTATCTGTGTATCCACTTTTTATTACTTTTTTATACATTTTAAATAAATTCATTTGCTTTTATTGTTATTTTTATTTCTTATGCATCTGTTGTTTATATCGATTATATTTTAAAATCCTTTTTATGTAAAGCACTTTGAATTAACATTGTGTATGAAATGTGCTAATAAACTTGACTTGCCTACAATACATTATAATACTTATCTATTCATTGAACACACCTTTAGAAAGTAGAATGCATTAAACACAACCAATTTCAGATGTTTAACTTTGGTTACAATTATTTATGAAAAGATATAATGTATTATAGCGAACATTATGAATACCTTTATAATGCATTATACATACATTTATTTGATTTAAAAGTATTATGCAAGTAAAGTCTTAAAGCTTTTCTTTAAAAAAAACTATAGTGTCAATAACGTGTGTTTCAGTTCTCTTACGAGATGTTCTCTCGTATTGTGTAAGTTGCTTACGCTACGGGTAAAGTCATCTTTTCTCGATATGAGGCCAAAAAATTATCCTAATTTTTCCATTTATTGTCAACGCATTTATTGTCAAGCTAGCAGACCTAGAGCGGGCTATCCTGCATGCTAATTGGCTGCCCTGCGGCAACTGCAGCAGCCTACCACTGAGCCTTGCACGTGACGTCACGCCCTCTTCGCGTCACAGCCCGCCAAAAGGGGCGTGGTTTAGCGTATAAATATTCAAACTCGGAGGCTGCTCACTAATTTTCATCTCTTCAGCGGAGCTCTCTGCATCGCTGGACTCTGAGAGAAGGCGCCGCCGTTGAAACCAGCGACCAGCACGCAGAGGAAAGAGCCTGAGGAAGTCTTCGCCGCCTTCAGCCTTCCGTGCCTGCTACGCCATCCGGCGACGAGTATCCTTTTCAGTGCTTTGCTTTCTGTGGGTGTTCGCCGCCGCGACACTCACTCTCTAAAAGAGCGCAAGGCGTTTTTCTAAAAATCATTGGACGAAGCTGAAGGAATGGACCCAGGTGACAGCTGTTCCATCCTGGCATCGGACAGCGAGGAGTGGTGGAGTTCTCATCACTCCGCCTCCTCCTCGATTCAGGAATCCAGCAGGACTCAGGCTGGCGTGGACACGGAACTTATGCACCTCCTTTCGAAGGCCGTCGACCAACTCGGCTTGGACTGGTCACCGCCGAAGGAGCCCGCACCCAACAGGCTCGACGGCTGTTTTCTTCACAGCCACCGCCCACCGCCCGTTTCCAGATCGGCACCTTTTCTGCCGGAGCTTCATGCTGAGCTTACGAAATGGTGGAATGCACCATTCTCCGTGAGACTCCACACACATGTCTCCTCAACGCTCTCCCAAGTGGACGGCGCCGCCGAGAAGGGGTACAAAGCTATCCCCCCAGTGGAGGAGGCGGTCGCAGCGCACCTTTGCTCGCCCTCTGCGAGATGGCGCTCAAAGTCTGCCCTCCCGTCCAAAGCCTGCAGGACCACCTCAGCTCTTGTCGGCTGCGTGTTTACAGCCGCCGGACAGGCTGCTTCCGCCCTGCACTCGATGGCTGTGCTTCAGATCCTTCAAGCTGATCTCCTCCGCAAATGGGACGAGAAAAGCAAGGACCCAGCCACCATCACGGATTTGAGGAGCGCGACGGATCTTTCCCTTCGTGCTACAAAATCAGCGGCTCAGGCGATCGGGAGATGTATGGCTTCGCTCACCGTCACAGAGAGGCACCTCTGGTTGACGCTTACTGACATGAGGGAAGCCGAGCGCTCCCCGTTTCTCGACGTGCCGCTCTCTCCCACTGGTCTCTTCGGCCCAGAGGTAAACGGGATCGTCGACCGCTTCTCCGAAGTGCAGAAGACCTCGCAGGCCATGAACCTCTTCCTGCCTCGACGCTCTAGCTCTGCTGCGGGTCGCCCACATGACCAGCCGCCTCCACAAAGCTCTAACCAGCGTCCAGAGACGATAGTGCAGCCGTCCTAGATCGCGCTCATCCAGCCGCCACAGGCCGCCTCCCCCGCGGGGACCCTGGCCTAAGATTGGGCTGAAGCCCGAGCACACAAAGTCCTCCTAGCAAGAGCAGAGAGGAAAAGACGGTTGGGTCTCGCCGCGGCCGGACCACCGTCAAAGTGTCTCGCCCTGTCAGTCCCCTCATAGAAGGCTACTGCAGTAGTGTTCTTAGCAGCCAACGAGTCGGCAACACAGCCCGCTCGCCTGCACACAACCGCCGTTTTCACGGTGACCCAGAGAAATCTCAAAAAGAGTATAATGTCTGGTTATCCGGCTCACGCTGTTGGTGTTTTAAGTGTAGAAAATGTGCCCACACCTCAGTGCTCACCTCTACACACAAACACGATACCCCCCGTGTCTCACACACTCACAGAGCCCACTCTCATAAAGCTGGCAAATGCCGCTCGAGTGCTAGATGTAGAGAATGTGCCCACAAATCTGTACTCACACCTACTCGCTGCCCGCTCTGACACACGGCCACAACAGCCTCACATCGGCCAAGTTATGAACGTAAGTCACATGCCCGCTCAAGAGCGCTCACTCTTACTAATAAACACTTCGCCCCAGGCTGCGCTCGCACACAATATTATCACAAAATGTTCCCCATTCAAAGCAATCGGGACGTCGCATGTGATACAGCCAGCCATCGCTGTCAGCGAGCCACCGTGTTCGAGATCCGAGGGTGCGCGCGCCGCAGGGGGCCACACCGAGACGAAAATGAAAGCGGAAGTACCGCATCTACTCTACGCAGAAATAGCCAAACTGCTGTGCAAAGGGGCCATGGAACCAGTACCTCCTTCTCTGAGCGAGTCAGGCTTTTACAGCCGCTATTTTCTCGTACCCAAGAAGGACGGAGCTCTAAGACCCATCTTAGATCTGAGATATTTGAACAAAGCTCTCATGAGAAGGCCGTTTAAAATTCTCACGACCAGACAAATTCTCGCGCAAATTCGCCCGAGGAACTGGTTTATCTCTCTCGATCTGAAAGACGCATACTTTCAGATTCCGATAATACCCCGTCACAGGCCATTCTTGAGATTCGCCTTCGACGGTCAGGTATATCAATACACCATCCTTCCGTTTGGCCTGTCTTTAGCACCCCGTACATTTACGAAGTGCATGGATGCGGCCCTCGCCCCCTTGAGAAATCAGGGCATGCGAATTCTGAACTATTTGGATGATTGGCTGATTTTAGCACAGTCAGAGATAGAACTCTTATCTCACAGAACAGTGCTCCTTGGTCAACTGGACCAAGAGCTCATTACTGCCCAGTCAGTCAGTTTCCTTTCTAGGGATAGAACTGGACTCTGTGGCTATGACGGCTCGTTTACCGACACAGCGTGTGCGCCGTGTCCGACAACTGGCCGCATCTTTCCAGAAGGGCAGCATCGCTTCTCTGAAAACATTTCAGAGGATGCTGGGCTGTATGGCATCAGCTGCAGCAGTGCTTCAGCTAGGCCTGCTGCGCATGCGCCCGCTACAACGCTGGTTAAATGCCCGAGTGCCCCACCAGGCGTGGGCTCTCAGCCACAGACAGATCAGAGTGACTCAGAGCTGCGTTCTAGCTCTGCAGCCCTGGTTAGCAGCCGACTGGTACCTGCACCCCCAGACAGTCCAATTGCTAAGGCGCCTGTTTGGCAAAGCGGAGGTCGACCTTTTTGCGTCAAAAGACAACGCTCACTGCCCAAAGTTCTTTTCGAAGAACGAGGAGGCGCTGGCCCAAATCTGGCCCAGCCGCCCACTTTATGCCTTCCCTCCGGTCTCACTGTTACCACAGGTGATCAGGAGAATCAGGGAAACGCACCACTCGGTACTCCTCATAGCCCCGGGATGGGAGAACCAGATTTGGTTCCCAGAGCTGATGCAGTTGTCACGCACAGCCCCATGGCCGATTCCGGTGAGGAGAGATCTCCTCTCTCAAGCCCGCGGCTCAATCTGGCATCCCCATCCAGAGCGCTGGTCTCTGCACGTATGGTTAATCAACGGATACCCGTTGTCCTGCCAGAAGGTGTTATGAATACGACCACACAGTCTAGAGCTCCCTCTACGAGACGGCTCTAGGCGTCTAAATGATCTGTGTTCTCCAAATGGTGTGCCGACAAAAATCTAAATCCACCAACGTGTGGGGTCCTGTGGTTGCTTAGCTTCCTTCAGGAGCTGTTGGATAAGGGCAGGTCCCCATCCACGCTCAAAGTATATGTGGTGGCCGTTGCAGCGTTCGCTGAGTCGGCGCGCGATCGGTCAATGGGAAGGAATGAGCTTGTCATCCGCTTCCTTAGAGAAGCCAGGAGGATGAATCCCCCGCGACCCCCGTCGGTTCCCATGTGGGACCTTTCTTTGGTCCTAGAGGCCCTGAAAGCATTCCCCTTTGAACCACTAGATTCCGTGGACCTAAAATACCTCTCGCTCAAAACCGTTTTTCTGACAGCTCTGTCATCAGTTAAACGTGTGGGGGATTTGAGCGCGCTGTCTGTTAGCGTTGCGTGTCTTGAGTTCGGGCCAAATGACTCTAAAGTCATCCTCAAACCAAGGCATGGCTATGTCCCTAAGGTGATGGGCACTCCCTTCAGAGCGCAGGTCATTTCCCTATCGGCTCTGCCAGCATCCGATAGTGAGAGTGATGTTAATCTCCTCTGCCCTGTTAGGGCGCTGAGGGCTTACATTACGCGCTCCACCCCTTCAGGCGCTCGGAGCAGCTCTTTGTTTCGTTTGGTGGGCGCACAAAGGGTCTCGCCGCCTCGAAACAGAGCCTGTCCAAATGGATAGTGGATGCTATTGCATCTGCTTATGTGTCTAAAGGTCTACAATGCCCTTTGGGCGTCAAGGCTCATTCCACTAGAGGCGTTGTCTCGTCGTGGGCTTGGTCCAGCGGGATTTCCATTCACGACATTTGTAATGGAGCAGGCTGGGCTTCCCCGTCCACATTTGTTAGGTATTATAACCTGGAAGTTCCTGCCTTGCAGGCTAGACTTCTGTCGGTATGAGCGTGTGTATGTTCTGCCCAGATCTGATCGTGCGCAGACTACTCTTACGCGACTTTAGCTTTCCTGGTTGAGCTGCACTGTATGGGAAAGGTTTATATAGACCGGGAACGCCGCTCTGTATGCCCTATAAGTGCTTATGAACATGTGCTGGCCCACGCTGGTGGCCGCCTGATTCCCACTATTTATGTTTCCCGGGAATCCCTGGGACTCATGAAGTGGATGCTTGGCACGCACGGCGTTGACAATGGTTCCCGTAGCGTAAGCAACTTACGCAATACGAGAGAACCTCTCGTAAGAGAACGTACTCGGTTACGTTCGTAACCTCGGTTCTCTCTAGAAGAGGGAACGAGTATTGCGTAACCTGACCGTGCTGGCGCCACGAGCGATTTTTCACTTCATTCGATGAAAACCAGTGAGCAGCCTCCGAGCCTGAATATTTATACGCTAAACCGCGCCCCTTTTGGTGGGCTGTGACGTGTGGAGGGCGCGACGTCACGCGCGAGGCTCAGTGGTAGGCTGCTGCAGTTGACGCAGGGCAGCCAATGAGCATGCTAGACAGCCTGCTCTAGGTCTGCTAGCTGCTGCACTGCGTTGACAATAAATGGAAAAATTAGGATAATTTTTTTGGCTTCATATCTCGAGAAAAGATGACTTTACCCGTGGCGTAAGCAACTTACGCAATACTCGTTCCCTCTTCTCGAGAGAACCGAGGTTATGTACGTAACTGAGTATGTTTTGTTTTCACTGTGTTCTATTCCTGTTTTGCCTGCTAGTTCTCTAGTTTCCCTGGTTAATCTTGAATTCATTTTAGGGGGCAGTTAACCGAATTGAACTATCACCTATTTATTAAACCGTTGTACAGTGTTTATACAGTATAATTAAAAAATATTTTCACTCAGGCATAAACACAGCCCAAAAACCATGCTAAAAAGCTAGTAATTTCATATGAAATGTATATACCATTTAATTATGATGCATTAAGCTCTCAGTCTTTGTTTAGCTGATTGCTGTAAATGGCTTTTGTGCAGCTGAGGGCTTTTGAGAGGGCCAAGTGAAGTTAATCAGATGCAGTGTATGTCAACAGCTGGATGATTCTTTCTAATGAGTAACAGCAGGTGCCCTCTATACATGGAGAGATGGGACACCATAATATCAACAGCTTTTGACTGTAAATCTTGCCCTCTAACCTGAATATCACTGTCTGAGTTTAAGGGGGAAAAAAGATTAAAACATCAAGGTGATGGATTGATGTCTATGATTATAATGATGTGAATAATCTGGGGAGAAAAATGTTGGTTTTATTTTGGTTTAACATGTGTGGAAGCCCATTTCTGCCACATAAGAAAAAAAGTCATGCAGTCAAAAATAATCATGACATATAAAGTTATAATTACGACACAACAGTTGACATGAGATACTAAATCAAATTTATGAAATAAAGTCATTATTAATTTAAACATTTCATTTTATGTCTTGACTTTTTTTCAACTCATGTCAGTTATAACAAAAACATTTTAAACTAAACTTTAAAACTAAAAAAACAAAATTATGAGATACTATGTCACAATTATGATTTACCAAAGCATGATTGTTTTTTTAAGGTCACTACCTTAAACATGTAAGTAGATTTAAAATATGTTTCTCTCTTTTTACAGTGCGTTCATCCATCCATTAACTTTTCATTTTTTCTTGTGCATATAGAATTCTACCAATAGAGTAATAAAAATAATGCATTTTATTTATAGGCGCCTTTCTCAACACTCAAGGTCACCTTACAAAATCAACAATAAAACACTCAATCCAATAAACATTGAATCAACGAAAAGCAGGCAATATAATAACATAAAATACTATTAAAAAGAACAGGAGAAAGGATGGGATCCTTACAGTCAAATTAAATGTAAAAGTTATAGAGAGTAATGCGGCCTTCACATGCTATTGGAATTAATGTAAAAACATTTCCTAGTTAAAAACTGGACATGAATGCCCTCTCAAGTCATATTTACCACTGGAAAGCTTGGAGATAATTTTGCAACCTGCTAACTTTAAACATTGCGGAGGGGCGAACGATTGCTGCTGTGACTGGTAGTTTATTCCTTTTTTGTTTTTTCCACAACAGTTACATCGCTTTGTATTTCCGTTAAAGTAGCGCATATTTACATACATGAATAACCATTTGAGGCACATTGTATGTTTTATACACAGTGAAAATATCTTGTATTTGACCGAAATTCCAGAATTGTCAGCAAGCTGACTATCTAGATTTCGGTGAATGTTTATATGGTTGTTAATAGATGGGTCTCTAAATATAATTTTGGCTTTAATAAGATTTTCCCAATAAATAGGCAAGAGTAAACCTAGTGTCCTCCATGATTTCTGTTCTTTCCGACAACAAAGCACTTGAATGTGACAAGCTCGTAATCACAACTTCAGAAGTGGGAAGTAGGAAATCTCCGATAGTACGTGAAGGCAGCATAAGAGACATTTTACACATCCATCAGCTCTTGAACAGTCTTTTCATTTCTGTTAAAGTTGTGTCTGCAGTTGTGTCCACACTGTGACGAATGCCCCTGTCTGATGAACAAAATGGGATCATTTCATTGTCCCCACCAGGAGATTTAATGGTTTTCTGTGACAAAGCTAAATGATGGTACTCCACTCTCTCTTCTCTCTCTCTGTCTGTGCAAACTCAACAACCCTCTCTACATGCCTTCTATAATGTGACATTATGTTGTTTGCATTACAACAGATGTACACTCCTGGAAAGAAATGGCTAAACACTAAGCTTTTAATTGTCTTAACCACAAATTATTGGTCAGGAAATTATCTAAATTTAAGCAAATGCTTAAAAAGCCATTGCTCTCTCAGAAAAAAACATCAAAGAAAGTGTTTGGCAGAATATGGGAATTGTGTTGAGTGATGAATCACAATGAAACACGGGTTGCATGGTGATGCTCCAGAGCATTATCTTCGTAAGTCTGTTGAGAATTATAATAATAAATGCATCTCTACCACAGTGAAGCATGGAGGAAGAGGTATTGTTGTGTGGGGAGTCTTTTTAGCTGCTGGTATTAGTATATTTCGCTGTGAAAAGTCATTTAATGCTTTGAAGTACAGGTGAATATTGCAGAATGCCTTACTTCCCACAAGTGAAAAGTTGTTATCTAAAAAGAAATTATCAGGTTATTTTTCAACAAGACAATGATCCTGCCCAAACTGCAAAGACAACTAAGAAGTGATTTGAAATCTGAGAAGTGATTCCATCAGGCTCATATTTTGGCCTGGTCAGAATCCAGATCTGAAACTTATAGTGAATATTTGGTCATATATTATATTCAAACACATTGGAAGACATTTTTCAACTACTCATGAACTGTTTGAAGCAATTAATACTGAATGGAACAACACTGACTCTACTTCCTGTTTTTCACCACATAACTCTATTAACTCAGTGCGTAGGATGTGTAGATTTAATAAGTTTGTTGTCAGCAGTTCTTCTCATCAGGGTATTTGCACATACTGCCTCTGCATATTTTTTATATTATAGACAATTATCTTACTTCATCATTTTGTTTACTTGGAACAGCAATTTGCAGGCAGTTTATTATAGCATTATTTGATTTTAGTTGTGTTTTATACTGTTTTCCACAAAAAATAAATATTGTAGTGTTTCATAAGCACTCAGGCACTTTTAATAATAAACTTTAAAGTTAAAGTTATATGTATATATAAATTTTTATAAATATATAAAAAGTACAAATGTAGGTGACATTTCAGACAAATCTATTTATTTTCTATAAGACTTTTGTAATGCCATCATTTAAAGTCGAAGTGAATTATTTTCCTATTAAAAAAGACATTTATTGCCTTATTTGTATTTCTTGCCTTTTTATAGGCCTTTGCATTTTATCATAGTTGTACTTCTTCATAATACTCAGATTGAATTTGTATTTAAAATCAAATCCAATTTGATTCCGAATAGCACACAACCCCTTACCCTAAGATATATAAATATCTACCTATTTGTACCTACTTATGATCTAAGATATACAATGCAGTTGTATGAATGTATTTCTGACATTTTGTCATGAAAAAAGCCAGAGGCCTTCCACCTATTAATTGTTATATTATATAGATTCTTTGTAAATTAATTGGTATGATTCATATCTGTAAGATCACCCAGGATCACTTTGACCCTTTAAGCGTAAACAACCTACCACATAGTAAAAAGAAACAGTCCCCACTGGGTTTCATCTGTTATCTACGGCGGAACTGAAACATGCACCGCTCACTCCTTTTTTCTTTGCAGAGACGGTTGTGGTTGTATGCTTTGCTTAGGTGCCTTTGGGCGCCCGTGCTTGATCTTCAGTGGTTTACTGAGAACTTGTTATGACTGCACTTTGTTCCCTTGTCTCTCGTTTGCCACATTTTCCCTTGGCTGCCTCGAAACTCGCAGCTACAGCATTGAAGGGCAAAGCCTCTTCATGAGATTACAATTCAAACCTATCCTATGTATTACCACTACTTCCCGAGCACTCTCTGAATTTAAATAAAGTTTCTAGGCAATTATTATTCATTGGATTGCAGGATGTTTAAAGACCTTATTAGAATGTGCATAAAATCAGACTTAAGGAAGAGTGTGGAAACAGTGTTATTTTACAGATTATGGAGCTGATTTAGCAATTGTTGCAGGTATTGTGGTTAGACGTGTTGGAGCATTTTGAACAATGCCCAATGATAGCGTGCAGCTATTTCCATAACAATGACACATAAAACATTCCTCCTGAGAAATCAATTCATTTGTTCATCAATGTCTGACTTGATGCACATTATGGGAATGTTTTTCTGAAATAAAGCAATGAAAGTGTCCCTTAACAATCTCTGCAATGCTGTCCTTGGCCATTTGTAACAACAACTGTGGCTAGAGACATTGACTTATTACTTATGAATTACTAAGAAGCATCCAGCGTTGAACTGACCCTCGCTTGTGAAACAGTCCGGCATAAAATGATTTGCATATATAATATATAACACGTTAACGATTTTCTTCAGCACATGAAATTCAACCACAGTGTCCTCAGTGGCTCAGATGCCGTTAGTCTATGGAGACTTATGTTCGTTGGTACATCCAATAACAGAAAATTTGTAGCATTGGCTGTGTTTAGGTGCAATTTTAACTTCCTTCCATCTCGTTCACTCGGATGTACACCAATGCTTATGTTGCATGAGTGCCTACTGGCGAATCCCTTGATCACTTGGAATCTGCTATGGAATTATAGCCTATTAAAAGAACCCGAAAGGCAGTTTCCACTAAATAAATGAAGAAGCCTCCTGCATAGGGGACCCTGAATCTTGGGGAGGCAGCTACGACTTCATTAACACAAGGGAGCCACCTGCTTATATAACCTCAAAACAGTGGGAGGCAGCTGCGACCTTGAAACTTCAGCATATATGGAGAACAATGCTAGCGGAGGCCTCAGCAGAACGACTCTCCATAGTGAGAGGAGGCCAAACTTCACTCAACCTTAAAGACAGCTTATCACAGCAGCTCACAGAGAGCCAACACACTTGATGTCACTGTCAAGACAGAGCTCAGGTGAGCAATGACCTCAGCAGAACGACTCTCTATAGTGAGAGGAGGCCAACCAAACTCAACCTCAAAGACAGTTTGCCAAGGTAACCTCACAGAAGGCCAACACACTTGATGTTACTTGTCTAGCTGGAGTTCAGGTGAGTGGAGGTCTCAGCAGAACGACTCTCTATAGCAAGAGGATTCCAAACTATACTCAACCCTAAAGCTTATCATAGTGTCCCACAGAGAGCCAACACACTTGATATAGGGTCGGATTGTAGGATGTTACTTCCGTCTGAAGTGCGGCTGTTTACCTGCACGCTTACTCTCAATGACCTCCCTTAAAATCCTTTTTCGTCCTCCTCTGGACACACCTTTTCTGCGCCCTGCTCCTCGGACACACTCTGCCTCTGGGCCTATCTGCGCTCCTCAGACTGAGACGGGCCAGATCCCCCAGAGGTTTGAGGCACAGATCCGGGACGGCGCTGAATACATTTCTTAAATGCTGCAGACCGCACCCTCACCTTAATGAACATCTAGACCACTGTCTCAACGGATGTGCCGAAAAGCACAGAGGGTGATACTGACATCAATGAAAAAAGCACTTTTCTTTCTCCCCGACGTTAGCCAGGTTAACTCACAAATGCCTCTCCGTGGCCACCATTGCCTCCTTCGAACAGCCAACAGCAGCAGCTGTTTATTTAAGAGCTGGATCTGTGGTTCGTCGCTGCTGGGGAACGAGACCCAGCCATACCTCAATCAAATTCCTCCGCCAGCTCAACCTGCGATCCCCACAATCTGAGTCTCCGCTGGGCCTCGACTGCAGCAGGTCCCGAACTGTGTCCTAATTCCCTTGAGAAGTGAGCAGAGCTTCTTCATGGAGAAACCCTAGCAATCTGCACATTCTACCCCCTCGAGAACAAAACACACGTGATTGTCACGGGGACACACAGGAAAATAGGTAGATCCAAATGCAGTATGGCAGTAGGTGTTTATTAAAGCATAATCCATCTCGTAGTCATCCAGGCAAGGTTCAAAGTCCATGTTAGCAATCCAAATACAAATAAACAAAACAAGAAACAGGCAAGGAACACAGAACTCAGAAGTGTGGTGACCATATACAACGACTCCGTACACATACTAACACAGACAGGGAATATATACACATATCTAACAAGACTAACACAGAACAGCTGGGAACAATGATTACGGGGAACAGCTGAGTGCAATGAACTGATGAGTGACAGTGACAGACAGAATGCTGGGAATTGAAGTCAAATGTGAAGGACACCGTGAAAACGAGGACCTCTAGTGATAGACAAGGGAACACAACCAGACACTGTGACATAACCCCCCCTCTACGGAGCGGCTACCAGACGCTCCACGACAACATTAAAACACGAAGAGTTCAGGAGGGAGGTGGAATGGTGGAGGATCAGGGGGAGGGATGGTGGGCCAGGTCCGTGAAGGGAGACAGGAAACAAGGGGTGAGGGCTTAACCGGGAACCAGGGCAAAACAGAAAGTCTATCGGGCATCCAGGGCGAAACACAGAGTCCCTCGGGCGGCCAGGGCGGTGAAGACCCCTCGGGCGGCCAGGGCGGTGAAGACCCCTCGGGCGGCCAGGGCGGTGAAGACCCCTCGGCCGGCCAGGGCGGTGAAGACCCCTCGGGCGGCCAGGGCGGTGAAGACCCCTCGGGCGGCCAGGGCGGTGAAGACCCCTCGGGCGGCCAGGGCGGTGCAGATCCCTCGGCCGGCCAGGGCGGTGAAGATCCCTCGGGCGGCCAGGGCGGTGAAGACCCCTCGGGCGGCCAGGGCGGAGCAGACCCCTCGGGCGGCCAGGGCGAAGCAAACCCCTCGGGCGGCCAGGGCAGTGACTCAGGCGCCCGGCACTCAGGCGCCCATGACTCAGGCGCAGGAACAGCAGACACCGGCTCAGGAACAGCAGACACCGGCTCAGGAACAGCAGACACCGGCTCAGGTACAGCAGACACCGGCTCAGGTACAGCAGACACCGGCTCAGGTACAGCAGACACCGGCTCAGGTACAGCAGACACCGGCTCAGGAACAGACACAAGAACTGTAACAGTCACAAGAACAGACAAAAACACAGAAACAAACACTGGTTCTGGCGCTGGAACAGGCACTGGCTCTGGAACAGACATTGGTTCCAGCTCTGGAAAGGGCATTGGCTCTGCCTCCGGCTCTGGAACGGGCATTGGCTCTGCCTCCGGCTCTGGAACAGCAGACACTGGCTCTGCCTCCGGCTCTGGAACGGGCACTGGCTCTGCCTCCGGCTCTGGAACAGCAGACACTGGCTCCGGCTCTGGGACAGGAGACACGGGCATGTCCAGGATCCGAGCCAGACGCTCCAGATAGTCCAGGTCTATGAAGGCAGACGGCACTGGCTCTGCCTCCGGCTCTGGAACGGGTACTGGCTCTGCCTCCGGCTCTGGAACAGGCATTGGCTCTGCCTCTGGCTCTGGAACAGGCATTGGCTCTGCCTCTGGCTCTGGAACAGGAGGCACTGGCTCCGGCTCTGGGACAGCAGACACGGGCATGTCCAGGATCCGAGCCAGACGCTCCAGATAGTCCAGGTCCATGAAGGCAGACGGAACGTAAACAGTCTCTCGCTGGGCAGACGTGACGTGAACAGTCTCTCGCTGGGCAGACGTGACGTGAACAGTCTCTCGCTGGGCAGACGTGACGTGAACAGTCTCTCGCTGGGCAGACGTGACGTGAACAGTCTCTCGCTGGGCAGACGTGACGTAAACAGTCTCTCGCTAGGCAGACGTGACGTGAACAGTCTCTCGCTGGGCAGACGTGACATGAACAGTCTCTCGCTGAGCAGACGTGACGTGAACAGTCTCTCGCTGGGCAGACGTGACGTGAACAGTCTCTCGCTGGGCAGACGTGACGTGAACAGTCTCTCGCTGGGCAGACGTGACGTGAACAGTCTCTGACTGGGCAGACGGGACGTGAACAGTCTCTGACTGGGCAGACGGGCTGTGTCTCCTCCTTCTCCTTGTCCGCGAGCAACTGGGTGCTGTTCTCTCCCCGGAATTAACCGGGAGCGCAGCATTCTCATCCCTGATACGAGCACACAAAGCATAACACTCATCTAATGTCATGCGTGGCTCCTCCTCCTCAGCTTGATTCCCATTCCGCTGTCTCCTCTCCCTTTTCGTGATTGAGGAAAAATCACGAAAATTCATACCGCTGGATCTATAAGGTGACGGAGTCGTTCTGTCACGGGGAACACAGGAAAATAGGTAGATCCAAATGCAGTATGGCAGTAGGTGTTTATTAAAGCATAATCCATCTCGTAGTCATCCAGGCAAGGTTCAAAGTCCATGTTAGCAATCCAAATACAAATAAACAAAACAAGAAACAGGCAAGGAACACAGAACTCAGAAGTGTGGTGACCATATACAACGACTCCGTACACATACTAACACAGACAGGGAATATATACACATATCTAACAAGACTAACACAGAGCAGCTGGGAACAATGATTACGGGGAACAGCTGAGTGCAATGAACTGATGAGTGACAGTGACAGACAGAATGCTGGGAATTGAAGTCAAATGTGAAGAACACCGAATAGCCCGAGCAGATAAAGAGCGTCATCACAGTTTTGTGTGTCGGCGTTTGTTTGCAGGCGTGCGTGCGTGCTATACAACAGGCTTATTGCTGCAATATTGACATTTTCAGCCGCTCAAACTATGAGGAGCTGAGAAATGTTTGAGAAATGGAGATTGGTCCAGCCTCTGCGGGACTAAAAACACACTCTTTCCTTATTTCGCCGGCGACGCACGCCCACGGGGGGCGTCGAGCAGATAGGAGAGCGTCATCACAGTTCTTTGTGTGTCGGCGTTTGTTTGCAGGCGTGCGTGTTATACAACAGGCTCACTGCTGCAATATGGAGATTTTCAGCCGCTCAAACTAAGAGGAGCTGAGAAATGTTTGAGAAATGGAGATTGGTCCGGCCTCGGCGGGACTAAAAACACTCTCTATCCTCATTTTCCCCACGGGGGCGGGGCAGCTTTCTTATAAGGTAAAGAAAGCTAGCCGTGGTTTTGATGCTGACCCATTTCCCTGACGACTCGCGGGCAGAAGGGGGGAGGTCCACAGAGCTCGCCGAATCCTCACTGTCCGACGCCAGGATAGAGCAGCTGGCCTTCTCTACAGATGCAGCTATCTCGTCGTCATAATGAAGGAGGCGGCGGCGCGCGGCGGCCGTTGTCCGTCAGTGAGAGACTCGATTGAAGCTGGTGAAGCTGGCGGGCGAACCAGCGAGCTTTCACGGGCTGGAGAAGGCTCGGGGACCCGCTGAGTACGGCGCTTTACGGCGCGGCACTACAGCGGGCGGGAGTGCAGACTCTGAGAAAAAATGGCAGGCGAGTCCTCAGAGTCACCATGGCAATAGCTCGCTCAGCGAGCGCGAGAGCTGCATGATCCTTACCCAGGCGGGAAACGCAGATGAAATGGCGGTCCCCGTCGCTGAGTGCGGCTCGGCACGAGCCACAGGAACGAAGCATCTTTAAAAAGACGCTGCTCTTTTAGGTAAAGAGAGAGAGTGTGAGTCGCGACGGCGAACACACACTCTCAGCAGAGTAAAAGGATATCAACGCCGGAAAGCGTAGCAGGTACGGCGGCTGAAGGCGGCGAGGTGAAGGCCAGCGGCTTCAGACTCGAAGGCTCGTCCCGCTGAAGGCTTGCACTCAGACGGCGCGGCTTCTCACTCCGGATCCAGCGATGCAGTAGTGCTTCGCTGAAGAGATGAAAATCAGTTTGTATCAGCCTGTCGAGTGTATTTATAGGCCAAGGCCACGGCTATTCTGGCGGGACGTGACGAAATAGGCGCGAAGCGCCCCCATTGGGTATCACGTCCCGCAGGGCCTCTCTCGATAGGCTGCTGCTGTTGCCGCAGGGCAGCCAATAGGCGTCCATCATGCCTATGTCTGCATGCTGCCGCACAGCGTTTTACATTAAATCAAAATTAAGGATAACTTTTGGCCTCAATATCTCGTGGTTTTCCCCGTAGCGTAAGATATTACGCAGTACGAGAGATACTCTCGTAAGAGAACCTCAGAAGATATATATATATATATATATATGACTGCAAACTTGGGAGGTCCATATGTTTTGATCACCATTCTGAAGTTTATATCACCATTCTGAATCTGATCTAGTCAACGCCTTTGTTAAAAAATGCAATTTTCTCAGCTTTTTGTTCAAAATATTGCTTTTTTATGACACTAGCCCACATTCATGTGTTGATAAAAAAGAATAAATCAAGCTTGAATATTTTTTTTTTTATTGTTGTTGTTTTGGTTTAAAAACAGAGGCTCTGTTCGTTCTTTTGATATACTGTATGTTCATATATTCATACAACACAATAGCATTACATGTAGTACTCGGGTTGTGTGTAGTGTGACTGAACATTTTTGTGAGCCAATTTTTAAGGATATGTTTTTTTGTTCCTCTGCCCTTCAAAATGGCAGAAATGTAAAAATATCACTTTATTGTGAAATAATTTCAAGGCTACGTCTGTACACAAGTGTGGGTTTTGGCTGCTGTGTGATTGATGCTTTGTGCCCATTACAGTTCAGAGAAGATTACAAGTTAGTCATGGTCTACTGTTACAGCACCAAGGGCATGTACTGTAGGAGGACAAAATCCATTTTAAGTCTTTTCCACTCCACAAAGATTATTTTTCTTTTTTCAGGGAAATGTCCTTGTGCTTATTCAGGAAATATGCTGTAAAAGTTATTAAAAACAGATGCAGCAGCTAAAGGGTGAGAGCTTTAAATATCCCATTAGGATAATGATAGCACAGAATTCTGTGTGTGTGCTATGCTATATGAGCCTGTTCACGTTAAGATGCATAAGGCATGTTGGAAATGAAAACCATTTCAATGCTAATGTGACGCAAAGTCTGGTGCGGATGTAAAAATGCCATCTGTATGGCTGCATCAATATGCCTCTCAGTTACAGCCTTGATGAAAGGGCGAACATTCTTAAGGGTCCATCTGTTCAATAAGAGCAATTAGTTTATCTAAACTGACGTCACCTGGCTGACTTTTACCTGGCCTGATTAGATCTAAGAGGTCAGGAAGGTTGATGAAGATGAAGCAGCGAGAGAGAGAGAGACACTCACACACACACACACACACACACACACACACACACACACACACACACACACGCATATTTTGAGATAAAAAATGTGAGATTACATTTTATATGACTGTCTAAAGGAAAAGTGTATATTTTAGTTCCTTTTCATCAACCACCATTTTGCCTAGTTTATTTTAAATTACCCTGCTGTGTGACAGTACATGTATGCAATATCTCAGGTAGGGATGCGCCGATATTAACATTCTGAGCCATCTATAGCCTTCTTTCTAACATTCTAACATTCTAAGATATATAAAAGTGTATTTTAATTATTATTGTTTTTAAAGATTCACGTTATATTATGGTAATAAATAATTAATATTGATCAGTACATAATGTCAAATGATGCAAAATGATAAAATAAAAGCCTATTATCGATATGCTACCCATATCTGATTTCCCTGATTGAACATCCCTGATTTCAGGTAATATGAGGTTAAAACATACTGCATATATTATAATTATTAAAAAAAAAGCTATCTAAAATACTTTTAGATTGAGTATCAACGTCCTGAAGTATCTCATATCATCTATTTATTAATCTAAAAATGTATTACTATGTTATCACATTCATGCCTTTTATAGTTTTATTATCTTGTTCTGTTTAGTTTTATTGTCACTGTCCTTTACCTTCATAGAGTTCTCATTTGTTTCCATGGTTTCTTATTGGTTTCACACCTGTTCCTTGTTCTGCTGATTACCATACTCTGTGTATTTAAGCCCTTAGGCCTTGTATTGTCCACAATATGTTTTCATTTGAAAACGCATCTTTTTCTCTTCCTTTTGGGCTTCCACTCGCACTGAGACGGCATTTTTATTAATGAAAACTAAGCTTTTTGAAAACACTGTCCAAAGTGGATTAATTTGAAAAATGCTGTTTTCAGTTGTAGTGTGGACTGTCAAAACGGATGTATTTAAAAACTAAGGCATAAGTCTTGTCATGTGACGCATATTGTACCAATAGATATTCATGTTTATACCGGTATTGGGCCTGTTTGCTATTCACTTTCACACTGTTGCTAAAATATTACTTTGCACACTCTTCATATCACAGACCTGCAAAGATGACGGAAAATTTACTCACATTTGCTGTCCTGCGGCAATACATGAGAGCAGTTGCGTTTTAGACCAAACATATGGTGACTGAGTGCGACCTGGATGCTTCAGTGAATGGTGAGATATTTATTAAATAAAATTATCCAGTCAGAAGAATTGCGCAATAACATTATTTACTTTTCCGTCTGTATCATCTCACTGACCTTTTACACATGCGCAGTAAGGTGAATTTAGCGTTTTCTCATCCACACTGAAACGTCGGGAAATGCCTGAAAATGCTAGAGTGGGAGGAGAGCATTTTTAAACGAAAATGCCATTTTCAAATGTATCCGGATTAATGTAGACCTGAGTTGTTTAATGTTTGTAGTGATTATTGCTCTTGGTGTTTATTTAAAGTCGCTATAATGTTTATTCTGCATCATGCATCTAATTTTTTTGGATTCATACTGCACATCCCTGTGACATATGTCAAATGACTCATAAAAACTGTACATTGTGTTGCATTGTTTAAATTGTGACCACTGGAATTTTGGAAATTTGCTTTATGTTTGTAAAATGATGATTGGATTTACCACGAATACATGTTATGGTTTAAAATACATGTTGTACCTCTACCAGTCTCTGTCACTGTATAGAACATGTATTTTCATGCTTTGGTAGGTACACCCTGCCACAGTTCTTCTCATCTTAGACATGTTTGAACTGTAAATACAAATGTGTTAGGGCAAGAGTCAGCTGCGCTGAACTACCATGAGAGGCACGTAGCCATATTTAAAAGACAGATTGCCTGCAGCTTCAAATGACACAAGGGAATGAACAGCAAGGCCTTTAACTGTTTGCTGCGCTCCAAGGGGGCTCAAAGCAATGATCAAGCAGAAGGAACAAAATATGATTAAAGAGTGATGCAAGACAGATGCAGGCACCCTGTCTTCTATAAAAAAGGCGATAAAATGTAGGAAAGAAAGCTTTTAAAGAACCGTTTTTGCCACATTAATCTGAGGTTTGGATATTATATATTCTGTTAGTTATTACTGGTAGATTCAGTAAAGCAATGAATGGCGCCTCACATTGCTTTGTAAACGTTGAACAAATAATTCAGGCTGTTTTAGTCTCACAGGCATGTGATGGATTTGTTTTCCTCTGAATATCTTAAGAGCAAGTTTATATTCTCTTTATATTCTCAAACAATCTTTTGTCACCACTTCTGAGAAGATGAAAAAAGACACCAGATTGCATCATGAATTTTATTCATTGTGTTTTCACAACAGCAGTCAAACCTTGGGGGCCGGCCCCTCTCAATAGCATCTACTCAAGTGAATAGCAGTCACAGAGTCTGACCGATGTTAAGAGAGTTTATGAAAGTAAAAAAAAAAAGAAAAAGACTTGAGCTCATTATGCCTCTTGTTCCTCTAGGATGGCAGAAATAGAAGCTATTTGATTCTGTGGAAAGTTCAATGAACATAATCAATTCATAATGGAATTGGAATTCTTTTTTTTTTTTTTTTGTCCATGGAATGAGGCACCAGAACATGAACAACATTGTGTGCACACACACACACACACACACAAAAGACGTAGGCAGTCGCATACTACTGTACACGTTTCAATGTAGCGCATATGTGCACCATATACTGCAGCGATGTGCATGGGAATAAAATTCAGTTTCATTCAGACGTTAATCTGTCACAGTTCTCCAGGCAAGACACAATGACCTCAGCATCAAGCCTGCAGGAAATCACAGTGGGGGCGCAATGGAATTCATTTATAATTCATATCAGGCGCACAGCATTTTATTCTCCACAGCAGAGGCTTATAGAACAAACCTAAAGCAAAATCTGATATATTTCATTAAGCCTCATATATGGCTCATTAATTATACTTGTGTTAAGCTTACTGATGTATATCTCTTTGTAAGAATCCTTTGGGGCCAAAATAATGTTACTTATAGTTAATAAAGGCTTAAAGGGATAGTTCACCCGGAAATGTAAAATCATTTATCCACCCTCATGTCATTCCAAACTTTCTAAAATGGTTTTCATTGATTGAAATAAAAGCTTAAATGAAATAAAATTTAAATATTAGATTAAAAACAAACTAAAATTAGAAATGTTGCATTGGCAACCAACTGAAATAAGTTGAAGTACTGAAATTGCTAAATTAAAAAACTAAAATTAAAAGCAAATTCAAAATGTTAATAAATACTAGAATAGTTCATAAATAATACTAAAATAACATTGGTTTGGGATAAACATGAGGGAGAGTAAATGAGAGAATTTTCATCCAAGCTTAGTTGATTCGCCCCAAAAGTGTAAACAGTATGGCTGTGGGACAATTAAACTGCTCTTTTTGTTTGAACATCCCAACCAGTACAGCATAGCAACACAGACTCAACCAATGGCGTGAGTTTGGGGGTGTTACTTTCGGTTTTCCAGACCAATGACAGATGAGGGGAGAGTTTGTTTGAAGTTACACACTCCCGCTTTATGTAACACTAATCACTGGTATTAAATTATGGATCAAACTCCAACAGAGAGGAATTTTTATTTAGCCTACACTGAACGACGCTAATCGATTGATCTTTTGTATCTCATTGAATAACTCTGCAGAAACAGACCCCCGGTGGGATTCCTGCCACTAGCACTACAGTGACATTGTCTGAATATGCAGCTGATCCCAGTTTGGCAATGTGCAAAAGAGTATTACACCAGCGCTTAATCCAGACACATCTGGAGCATGCTGGCGGCGTGCTAATCAGCTCTGGGAGGATTAGCATCAGGCTAGCATCATTCCGCAAGGCAAGTCTTGTCTAGTCCAGCTGAAAGCTTCCTTTCCATTCTGAAGGAATCTAACGGGATGGGGACAGTCACTACTCGTTTGAATTTGATGTATGCTAAGTCTGTTTGCCATGTCATATTTTCTTGATCTTGAAGCTTTGGAAGAAAAACATGTTTGTTATTCTGCTTCTTCATGACAGCGTATTACATTTCTCATCTATCAGGGCCATAACCACCATAGACACGTTGCACTCAATATTCAGATTTAGTCAACCAATGACTTGATCCGTTACAATTGATAACATTCGATCCACCCTTATCTTCAATATGTGTTTAAATCAATGTCATCTGTTATGCTAATAGATTACATACATTGATATCAGCTCTGTAAACGGTCTAAATGGTCCCTACAAAAAACGTCACTGTATAGTAATAAAATGATTATGTTGTTATTGTGGTAGACATGTCATTATCATCTGCAGTACATGTCAGATTAGTTCATAAGCAATTACATCTGTTGTTTATTAGGCCTCTTGTTGACTTGTAGTTGAAGTATGTAATTAAGCACTCAAGTGTCCTCCCAAAGGAGGAAGGAGAACTTATTTAGCTTCCGACTAGAGATGTTTTTGAGTTTTAAATCTACGGTTGTCAAACGTAATCTTTATAATTATTCACCACGTTGTCAACAGTGTTGAACTTTGTTCTCCTTTACAGATCGCCGTTAAAACATGACGATCTCAAAGCGCACCAGTGAAGAACAGCATCATATGGCATAATTTCGACCTCAATATGTGAGGAAATAAACTTATCAAAATATCTCCTGGACATGGTAGTAGCGTTGAAACTTGAGCAAGGTGACTACTCCTGCGCTCTAGTTCTAGGCTTATCATCTTGGAAGATACTCCTGTGGCAAGCCAGAATGGTTGCTGGCTCTGAGTGCCTGGTCCACAGTACTGATGTAACCATCAATCAGCCGTTTCATATCTGGGGTGAAGGGATCAAAGGTGGGATGTCGCGCACCTGCGCGCTTGAAATGGCCATCCTTGTTGCACTCAGCACAGAGAAGACTCTCTTCACTGACACTGGTATTGAGGAAGGAAGTGATGGATCGTAATGTGGGCACCAATGCCTCCTGCAACTCCTCATAATGCACCACCAGAAGTGTCTTTCCATAATGCAGCCAGTCTAATACGTGAGAAGCCCACCAGGAGGCATAACTACCCACAAATTCTGGCCACTCTGGAAAGAGGAGAAAGTAGGAGTAAGAATTACATAAATGATTTGCACTAAATCTTGAGTTTACATATTATGAGAATACAGTAAAGTATGTGTCCCATTTTTGTGTCTCCGAGTCATGGACCACTTATAATGTGTTCATAATACCTTTGCTCTTCCAGTGCTGATCAGAAGCATAACCAAGGTGCCCGGCGCACTTGCGGTTGAACTCAGCCATGAGAGAGCGGTAGGGGTTTCTTATCAACAGTATTGCTGAGTCATACATCTCTATATCCCGCTGGCTGCTCTCATGTGTCTTAACGCAGATGGTTCGTCCACTCTTCCAGTAATCTTTCTCACCCTTGAAGCCTGCACAGTTGGGAGGAGAAGAGGATTAGAATATACAGCCAACTGCATGTGGCGATCACTCAGGGCTCTGAATCCAGACATATACATTCCAAAAACTGCATCCAAAAATGGTGTTAGTCCAGGCATGAGCAACACGGCCCCCCTCAGGAAAATGTGTCAGTTTCTGTGATGGATTTGAAAAGGCACTGCGACTTTCAAGGCAGGTCAAGTTCTTTAATAATAGAACAAAAATATGCTCAATAAAGTTTGGCATTTGAAAGAGAACAGAAAGTCAGCTGTGCCCAAATGCACAATATCAAGCAATCTCAAATAAATAACGTATGTTTATGGATTTGAAAAGATGAAAAATGTCAAGAAACTTCACATAAACTCTATAAAAGAGACATGTTAAAAAAAGTCATATTTTACCTGAATTTGCAGTCCAAATTGAACGTGATAAGATAAAAAGGCTGTGTACCACAAAATAATGGCAAGAATAGACATCTTTCTGTTGGTTTATTCTTGCGAGCCGCACTACATAACTTGCATGTAGTTAGATTCACAAAGAAATTACTCTTAAGAGCCAGTCCTTATAATGATTCATTCCAAAAACTCACAAATCCTGGAGTTACTGTTTGAATCAGACTGAATTAACTTACTGAATCAGTTGCAGTAGTTATACACATTACAACTGGAAATATTCCCAAATGAATTAAATTGTGGAATATAGATTGAATGGAATGGAAAATTTCTGATTTAAGAACTTGTAATTCTGAATTGAATAAGAAAATCCATATTGATACCCATTCCTAATGACACTGGCAGTTGTGCTGAGTAATGCAGTTATGCCATGATGTTGTTGTGGCAGATTAAAATGTCCATTTTTTATTAGAGACATCAATGTTTTTGATTTGATGTGCATGAGAGAAAAATATATGATGCTATTATGATAAATATATCTCATCCAATGTCTGAGCAATAATATTTTTCAGAGTGGCTCAATATGTGGGAAAGATTTCCTCCAGCAATGATGCATGCAGTCTTTTAAAATGGTAATATATATTATCACTGATATAGCAGTGATAGTGTTACCTCTATTGTAGAGGGTGCCATCAAAGTAGTAACTGCCTGTGTAGTAGCCTGTGGCAAGCTCGATCAGATGCCTCACCCAAGTGTTCCCAGCACCAGGAAAACTGGATAAAGCCACCAGTGAACTTGACTTCTCAGGTAGAAACTTCTTCTCTGTGCATCTGGAATCTGGACCAAAAACTGGCACTTACAGAAGGTAATAATAGGCAAAAACCTGTTATTTTCAGTCACACTTAAATGAGTTAAAGGACTATAAGTGTAACTTTTAACATTATGCTGTGCTTTTTTTCGGTTTTTTTCTCCTACAGCTCTGCATAGCCCTTCAGAAGGATCCGGATGCTACCGTAGGTAAGAATGACTAAAGTTTATTTTTAACAACAACTGTTTACAATTTTCTTTCTTGTCTTGACATATTTTCTATTGCAACAGGAAGCTGTGGAAGGACAGCCTGAAAAAAACAAGTTGCTATTATCTCTTGCTATTGCTACTTGGTGGCAGGTGGTATTAGATAGAGGAAACATTTAGTAAATGATAGTATACTACAGTTAAAAAGTTTGGGCTCAGTAAGATTTTTTTTAACTTCAATTATAAAGATAATTATTAAGACCAATGAGATAGTATCAGTCTTACCTTGAACAGGTGTCTGATAGACCTGGAGGAAGAGATGATGGGAACTCTGGTTAGGCAGACTGCTGTTTTCCACAGCACAAAGCTCCTCCTTCACTGGCTCGTGAAGAGTGAAGCGAGGGGTGGCATAGCCACAGAAACAGTCGGGCTTCCTGACCAAGGCCAGAGGAAACTCCTGATAAGAGAGTAAATATGTGTATGAATCTCACCAAGAGCCGACACCTATGTCTCTCCATCCATACTTCAAATTACAACTATTTTGAGTTATCTGAAAATGTTCTCAAGCACTGCAATTAGCTTCTCAGCTAAAGACAAAGATAAATCAATTTACCATGTTGCTGGAGTGGAACAAAGCATGACCATCTGATAGAGAGGGCCAAATTATACCAGAATCAAGGTGATATAGAGTGGTGTAGAGGATTGATTACAGAGTGAATTTGAGCTCTTTAGGGACACATTAAAGGTTAAACAAGCAGACTGTGTTTAGAAGACTGTGGGAAAAAAAATCTGTACACCTAGAAGAACAACAACTAAAGCGGACCATATCCAATCTGAATTAATCTATTTTAAGTCAGACCTGATCCATGCAGGTCTCGATGCACCATTGGGAGGTGAGGTTGGGCTGGACGGCATGGACCAGGGATGCTGCTGTCGTTTTGTCAGGATTTTTGAAGCATCCCCGGTAGCGCACATTCCTGTCTAAAGGCAGAGAAGAATGGAGAACATTGCTGATTGACAGGAGAATAATAGTGTAGGAACAAGACTTTGTGCCAACACTCAATTCATTGCTCTAAGGTCTGGAATTCTGCAGTGAATGTGTAATTAGGTATAAGATGTAAAAAATAAATAAAAAATAAATAAAAAAAAAAAGAGGAAAAAAAACCTTATAGACCTTCAAAGAAATCTCAAATAGTTCAAGGAATGAGCCTATATGGGTAAGGAGTGAACAGCAAAGAAGCCACATTTCACAGAAAAAGGAAACTACGCTATCTAATATAAATAAATTCATTTTTTTCTAAGTTCCTTCAGCATTTTCCGAACCCTTTTCAGGCACAGCTGCATGTTTCTTTTAGCAGGTCCTTTTAAAACTAAGGAGATGAATGAATTTTATAAAACTCACTATGCTTTAAAACGACATTGACATTTTATTTTGAATTAACTTCTAATGATAGCAGATGTACACAACATAAATATGAATGATAATATGTTTAATTGATATACACTACCATTCCAAAGTTTTGTGTCCTTAAGATTTCTGTTTGTTTTTGATATAAGCATTTTATGCTCACCCAGGCTGGATTTGTTTGATTAAATACAGTAAAAACGTTAATATTCTGAAATATTATTACAATTTAAAATAACTTTTCTGTTTGAATAAAAAAATGTCCTTAATTCCTGTGATGGTAAAGCTGGATTTTCAGCATTATTACTCCAGTCTTCAGTGTCACGTGATCCTTCAGAAATCATTCTAATATACTGATTTGGAGCTCAAGACACATTTCTTATTATTATCAATGTTGAAAAATTGTGATGTATAATAATACATTATTTTCAGGATTCATTGATGAATAGAAAGTTCAAAAGAACACAATTTATTTGAAATATAAATGTCTTTATTGTCGCTTTTGATTAATTTAATGCATCCTTGTGGAATAAAAGTATTAATTTCTTTATGTAGTGTAGTGTAGTGTATATTTTTTATCATTTATATAGCATCTTTTCAAAAGTTCATAGTCACTTAAGTAACACATTTTATTGGCTTAAAACAAACACAATACATGTCTGCATAAATACAGTACATAATCATAATAAATGTGTTTTCTGTATAAATGTCCCACCAGCTAATTTCCAGCCAGCGTTGACAGTGAAACGAGAAACTGATTAAAAACATGGACAAACACAGAATGTGAGTGGATACTGTGATTTAAGGCCTTCATGACACCTTGTCACCTTTGCAGAGTAAACAAGCGCTCTGTATACGAGACCCCAGGGCTTTTGTTTGCCTCTCCAAATAAATGAAGAGGCCCCACAGACCGCAGTTTGCGTTTGAGGGATCACATGTTTCTTTGTTAGGGCCGTAAATGAGACACAGCTGCATGAAAACATCAAACAAAGCACTGTTAAAGCAGACTTTAGCACAGTGGAGAACTGCAGCTCTCGGGCGAGTCTCTAAACTGCTTACTAAGACAACAGGTAGAGTGTTCAACTTTACCAAAAACAAGGCAGACCCCAGTCACTGATACAGGTGTGGAAAAGTGATTCTGATTTTGCAGAATATTATGCATAGAATATTCTTCACAAAAATATGCTATGCACTGGCTATACTGCTCGTTTAGAATCATATTCAATAATAATAAAAAAAAAGAGATGATAAAATTCTTTCATAATTTGGGAGTATGCTTCAAAATTATATTTTATGAATATATAAAAATAGAAAAAAATAAAATGGCCTTTAAAATGGGGGACTGCAATTTTAGTTTTATTTTAACTTGAGGGACCAACAGTATAATTATTTGAAATACACTAACATACATACTTATTAAAGAAATTATACATAGTTGTAGGGTGCATTAATTTGATCGAACGTGACAGTAAAGACATTTAAAACGTTATAAAATAATTATATTTCAAATAAATTGCTAAATTTATATTTCAAATTGCTTGAGTGCAAAACAGGCAAATAGAATGATTTCTGAAGGATCATGTGACACTGAGGACCGGAGCAATGATGCTAAAAATTGAGCTTTCCATCAAAGAAAAAAAATAAAAGAAAAAATTATATATATATATATATATATATATATATATATATATATATATATATATATATATATATATATATATATATTTATTATATACAAATAGAAAAGTTATTTTTAAACTGTGGAAAAAATTACTTTTCTAATATTTCACATTATTACTGTTTTTACTGCATTTTTTAAGGTTATTAAGTTTCTCAATTCAGCATAGTATTTTAACTTATTTGTCACGGTACCAAAATTTTAGTAGTCGGTACCAATACCAGTAAAATTTTGCGGTTCTCTGTACCAATTTTGGTATCAGAGCAAAACATTTTTAATTAAGTACTTTAAAAATGTTTGTTTTATTTTGTCTCATCCATTGGTTATCACTGTCAATCATCGCAATTACGATTCAATCGTGCATTTAAAGCTCCAGTAGGTAGCTTTTGTAAACAAATATTTGTTAAAACTGTCATTATGTCCTGACAGTAGAATATGAGACAGATAATCTGTGGGAAAAATCAAGCTCCTCTGGCTCCTCCCTGTGGTCCTATTGCCATTTGCAGAAATACACCGCTCCCGGTCAGAAACAACCAATCAGAGCCAGGAGGAATGTCTTAGCAGTGTCAATCACGCTCGTGTACGCGCTGATCACTCCTCTCTTGCACAGCGCGAGCGCATACTGTCGTTCATGACTCTCCTGTTCGAACGCGTTCATCCAAATGAACGAATCTTTTTTCGAGTCATTTCGTTCATTCAACGAACGAAATGACTCGAAAAAAGATTTGTTCATTTTGAACGAGTTTTTTTTTGAGTCATTTCGTTCATTCAACGAATGAAATGACTCGAAAAAAGATTTG
Source organism: Gila orcuttii (assembly GCA_026230005.1). NCBI lineage: Eukaryota > Metazoa > Chordata > Actinopteri > Cypriniformes > Leuciscidae > Gila > Gila orcuttii. The sequence goes on along the minus strand of JAPDVR010000009.1, from coordinate 26,972,516 downwards.
TTCATTTTGATGAACGAGTTCGAACAGGATCACGAACGTGCATCACAGAACAGAGCAAGGCGAGCATTTGTGCTTATAAAACTTAAAGTTTTGTATTTATTTTTGAAATGACCGATCGTTTCGCTAGATAAGACCCTTATTCATCGTCTGGTATCGTTTAAAGCCCTTTGAAGCTGCACTGAAACTGTCATTTGGTCCTTGAAACGTTTGTGTCCTATTGAAGTCCATTATATGGAGAAAAAGCCTGGAATGTTTTCATCAAAAACCTTAATTTCTTTTCGACTGAAGAAAGAAAGACATGGACATCTTGGATGACATGGGGGTGAGTAAATTATCAGCAAAAGTTTTTTTTAAAGTGAACTAATCCTTTAACGTTATCTTACTAGCTATTTATAACTTATAGAAAGAGTGCAACGTTATAAAGTTACATGTATTGCAAAATACATAATGATTTGAGGACCAAGTTTGTAGTCAAACTATGGGCAGGCCATAGTCAATGTAAAGCATATTGTTGATGTTTCGTCCCTATTAGTGAATGTTCCATAACTGTTTATAATCTGCCGTCATCGGTGGTCCTGTTTACTAGTCTGCGCGTTCACGGCAGGCTCCGCTGTGGGGGAGGAGCTGTGGAGGGAGGGCTGTAGCGCAGCAGAGAGCAAGGGGGTTGGACCTGGAAGTTGTGCTTGTTCAAATTTTCAGGCAAAGTCAACATTTTCTCAAAACTCTCTACTGCAACTTTAAATACGGTTGTCAATCCAGAAACTTTGCAGTGTTCTTAGCAGCATGAAAAACTAAACTTGTATTCAAAAGCTGTCTTAACTGTACAATGAATCTCTTATTTAAATAGTGTTTACACATTGTTGGTTACAATGAAAGGATTCGTGAGAGTGTGGCTCGCATTGAACAAAACAAAACCTTATGTTTTTTCAGCAATGTTAAGCGGATTCTGACTAATTTACTTACTAGCATCTCTGAAAGGCCCTTGTGCTCAACAGATATGATTGTGATTGGTTACAATGTTCAACACTTGTAAAAACACACTGTAAACACAATCCTTTGACACTCAGAGAGTGCTCAAACTAATAAGAATGGGAACGTTTGAAATCAGCGTCTATCAGCGGTTACTACTCGGTACTATCGGTACTGCAGAAATGCTGGGCTTGTCTACTTTCGTTGTATTTTTTTTTTTTTACAGACTGGTACCATTAATACCTGTTTGACAACCCTACTTAAGACAGCAGAATAAAAAGGTAAAATTATGAGGCAGAGAGGGAACTTTACTGTGTTATAATTTGGAATGTCAATGAAGACATTTTGTGTAACACCAGCCCAGTGTCCCCTTCACATTTATAGTTTTAGCAAAGTTAGCATAACAATTAAAACAACCATATAGAGACCTCTTCATGGCATTTCTGTTGCATTACATACATTCTTAAAACCAACAGCCCAAACAATACACAAATCCCTCTTAACAAGATATTAACTGGTACAATGGGTAGTATTTTCAATTTAAGCCACAAAACATATGGCCCGTGGTAATAGCTATGTCTGTGAGTGCTATGCTGGGCCAAATCCAGTTGGCCTGAAACTGCAGAGGGACATTGGGTCTGGACTCCGAGGTCCAACAGCATGTGGAAGAGACTGATGAAGGAACCTGTTTCAAACATATGGCCACATCAAAGCTCCACTGCTAGACTGGATTACCTGCAGAAGCAGCGCTGAGAAGGAACTGCAGATATGTGCATTCATATTTACATTTATTCATTTGGCAGATACTTTCATCCATAGCAATTAGGTTATATACTTTTTTTTTACTTTTGTGTTTCCTATGAATTGAACCCATGACCTTCATTGTCAAGACTATGCTCTTCCAGTTAAGCTGCATTTTTGTGCACATTAACTGCAGTGCTAGAGAGCAGCATATTCAATTTTTATGCGTTTTTGCATGTTTGTATGAGTAATATTTAATATTACTTAAGAGATTTTGCCTGCTTCCCAATGCTCTGGTATAGCTATGCATGACAGAGTGGGAAGTTCTGTCATGAGAATAAGTAAACTTATTTCAAGCACTCACATCTCCGCTGGCCAGGAAGAACTTCCTCCACCTTGTAAACGGACAGACGGGACACACCTCCACAGATGGCGCCCTTCTCGCCTTTGCAGTCCAAGTTACACTCCTCTTCTTTCATCCGAACGCTTGTGATGCGGTTGCCACAGTAACATTCAGTCCCATATTCAAGGCCAGCAAACTGGTATCCGCTGTGTTAAACATTCAAAATCTAATTATACTCACAAAAACCCTGGTTGCATTGCATGAATATTTACAGCGGAAACTCTTTCATTGCTTAATACAAGACGATATTACATTATATTTATTTATATATATATATATATATATATATATATTATGTTTCTAAAAGAAATCTCTTATGGTCCAATGTCTGCATTTAATTGATCAAAAATACAGTAAAAACAGTAATATTGTGGAATATTATTATAATTATTTTACAAGAACTAGTTTCTATTTTAAAATGTAATTTATATTCATGTGATGCAAAGCTGAATTTTCAGCATCTGTACTCCAGTCTTTAGTGTCACATGATCGATCAGAAATCATTCTGATATGATAATTTCACACAAAGCATTTCTCATTATTATCAATGCTGAAAACATTTTTGTCGCTTATTTTTGTGGAAACTGATAAGGTTCAGGTAAGGTTGTTTATTTTATTTTATTTTTTTTTTACCAAGGATGCTTTATAGTAAATTGATCAAAAGTTACAGTAAAAACATTTATAATGTTACAAAAGATTTATTTTTCAAAAACACTTTAGTCTTCCAGAAAAGCCTTACACAAGTAACTCACACTAAAACCCTTGAATGCAGCCCGGACCCAGTAGGGATTCTGCTAAAGTCCACCAGCATCTCTCTGTCCATCCCTGCCTGTGAGCCCAGGAGTTTACCAGCTGGTGATTGACCAGCTTGCTGAGCCAAACATCTGTCTCACCATTACCCTGTGGTGCTAGACTCAGCCACTTTGTAGTGGCAGCCCTTCTCAGGGTGCCATTGCGTAGCACCTGCCCAGCTCTCTCACAGTAACAAACTTGTCCAGGACACTCCTGCATAAATCTCAACTTTTAGATGGAACGAAAATATTTTTTGTTCTATTACATTGACAGCAAATGGGCTAATGGTCGTGTTAACCACAACGATCATCCTCCATCTCAAAGCTTTTGTCCTCTGGCCCACTTGCCTTTTTTTTTTGTTTTTTTATTGGAGGTTGCAAAAAGGCGCAGCACGATTCCATTCAAGCATGTTGGTGTAGGGCTCAACAGGTATTAGCTTGAGCCCCTCTGCAAATTGTTTCCCTGATCCTCTGCTTGAAACGTGGCATTGGCACTGCCATGGCAACCTATTCAGGGACATTCCCACTGTTAATCTGCTCTGAATTAATCGCTCAGTCTGAGCAGACATGTACCTGCAGACACCTGTCACCTATCTGCAAGAGGATAATACTGGGCTTGGATATCAGATCCTTTTCCATCTGTGCAAACATAGAATGTATTCTTACATATAAGTAACTTTTGGCAGGTCCATAAATATGATGTCTTGCAAGGTTACAAAATGTTGTAACAGACATTACACGCCATTAGTTTGTTTCATGCTATGCAGAGTTTGACAGACATCAGTCACCGAGCACCGCAACCGAAACAGCAACCACTTTTTATTATGCTGCGTTCACGCCATAACTACTGTAATTTGGAAGAGATGGAAACCTGTAACGTTATATTCGGAGCGGTTCGAGACTCGAATTTATGTTTCAATGGTAACACTATCAACGGCATGAATCTGCAGCAGTCAGGTGGTACAGGTCAGTGCTCTTTAAGTTGTTTATGTTCATTATTATTGTAATGTTATTTGCTTTGAGTTTAACGTCGTCTCTCAACTCGTGATGCTTTGCAAACTGTGCTTGCTTTTGGAGACGCTCTGAAGGGAGGGTGGGATCTCATGCTTTCATAGCTAACTTACTATTGCTAGCCGCTCCGAAAATTGCCTACTCTACCTTTAAGCAGCATAACTCAACATTTATAATAAAAATAAATGTTTCTTTAGCACCAAATCTGAAGGATATTTCTGAAGGATCATGTGACACTGAAAACTGGAGTATGATGCTAAAAATTCAAAAATGAATTACATTTAAAAATATAAATCAAATAGAAAACAGTTGTTTAAAATTATTTCACAATACAACTGTCAATCAAATAAATGCAGCCTTGGTGAGCAAAAGAGAAAAAATACTGACCCTAAACTTTTGAGAGATTTTTTAGGCTTTCTTTTTCCTTTTATTTCCTTTATTTTTCATTTTCAATTTTTACACATTTTTACTAAATTATGATAAATCAATTTTATAATAAATCACAAATTTAGTTTAAACATTGTGGTAACATGACTACAAAGAATAGCAAATCTCACAGAAAATTAATAGAAAATAAAATATTCTATATTATAAATATAATATTATAAATTAAATATTATATGATACTAATTATGAGGCTGAGAGATATGTACCTCCTTTTCACTAATCTTTTGTTGAAATAGAAATAGAAAAGAAAAAAAGAAAAAAACAATTGCATAAACATTATATCTAGCTGTAATGCAAGACTATAATATTGCACAGGTCATGATCTTTGAGGTAAAACAAAAACCGTAATTTTGCACTAAAGTTGTCAACACTGTTAATTATGATTTCTTCTTCAAAGGAAGTCACTATGTCAATGTGAACAAAGAAAATCATCTCTAGCTCATGTTAGGTTTCATGTTTTCTAATGGACTATTTGGATTCCCCCTGAACATTTCAAATGTCACCCAAGTAATTAATAAGTAAATAGTAAGTAAGTAAATAAGCTCTGAAACATTGAAGGTAATTACAGGAGGTCAGTCTTCCTCACACTTGTTCTCTGGTGGTCAATTATCTACCAGCCTAAGAACTAGAGAAAGTGAATACTCCATCATGGCAGATAGATGTTTCTCCTCCAGCATTAGCGGAGCCCAGGTCCAGAGTCGCGGTCCATTAATTGGGCCTGATCCCATTCCCAGCATGAGCTCCGCCAGCTGGCACACGGATTCACACTGCATGTTCTTTTCCCTAAACACTGTTTCATTATTTCATGATTTAAGATGAGCGCAAAGGAGACTCTAGGCAACAGATGTCCATCTGTTTTTCAGTGGCTCCATGTTTACAACAAAAGCTCTCTGTATTTAACTATATTGTGTATCAATCACATACCTTTCCATGCAGGTGTCCTGACACAAGGTGCTGGTCATTTTCCGGAAGTCATAGAACACCATCCCTTTGAGTGCCCGGTCCTTGGCTTCATCCAGAAAGCAGCCGATGTAAGTGCCTAAGCGAAGAATAACAATCGCATACCAAATTCAGAACGTGACCTTTTTCTGTGCAAACAGATGGGAAGATTCTGCAGCACAGCTTGGAATCGAGATAATTGAGAAAATAATCCAATTATCATAAACAACCAGTTTGTCATCCTGAAAAGCACTCATTTAGCATAGACTTTCACCTTTGTGTCGAATTTTTCTTTTCGGAAGGACTTTCTCCACTCTAGACGCTTCTTGTTCGGACATGAGGCTGTGGAACCAGCGGCGTCTCAGATGTCGGATCTCCTGGTTTCGTGAGGTCAGCCATTGTGGTCCAGCATTGTCTTCGGACAAACCGCTTTGGTATCCTACCCCCTTGCCGTTGAGCCGTGCACTCATTATTCCATAACTTGTCCGGAGGGCAGGCGCCTCCAGGGACCTGGGAGGAGATGGCAAAGACGGTAATGGAAAGTAACTGCTCGTCCCACGCTGTGACACCACCAATCCATGTCTCTGCAGAAGTAGAACACTTCCAGCCATAATGTAGGCGACACCGAGAAAGAAGAAGAGTAGCTGAGTCCGTCGTAAAAAGCGCTGAAGCCTGTAGAAGGGCTTTGCCATGTTGCCCTCCTTCCAAGTTAGTGAAGAAAATTTGATTCTACAGTTTCATGCTGCCATTGTTCCAACCAAAAAAGGTAGAGATCTATTCCAGGTGCTTCATTCTCTAGAAAGCTCTACCACTGATACCTTATTCACATTCTGTTTAAAAACTCTTTGAGCGCAAAATTCCTCAGGCAAAATGTCCCGCCGTTTACCTGTGAGAGGATTAAGTGAAAACTTGAGTGTGGTGTTACAACCCCTTGATGACAGAAGTACTTGTGGCAGAATGTACTCTGAGCTCTTTCGCCTCAAAGACTTCAGGGAACCTGGTGGGAAAATAGAAAGCAGTTAGACACAAGTTGAAGCACATCTTTCACTTTTTTTATTCGCAGAGATAGACCGGATTGCTAGAGACAAGAAAGAAATATAGAGTGTGTAGCAGTTATTCTGGTAGTATGTCTCCATTAAGAGGAGAGAGAAGGGCTCGCTGGCTGGAGAAGCATTACCTGTTTGTGCTCCTGTCTGTCTTTATGAGTACACAACAAATGTGAAGAGTGTAAGAGTGTACGCTACAGTCTCCTACTTATTATGGGGGGCTTGGGCTCTGACAACCCAAAGGCAGTATACACAAATAGTTGGGGTTTTGTGTGTTTGTATATAACAAAGTGAAGTACGTGGAAATGTTATTTCGTTTTTACAGTGATTTTCAGCTAGGAAGAATGCATAAATTGATCAAAATTGACAGTAAAGACATTTATAATGTTACAAATAATGTTATTTCTATTTCTAATAAATGCTGTTCTTTTGTTTTCTAATAATCAAACAATCCTGAAAAAACATTATTACGGATTCAAATATTAAGCAGCACAACTGTTTTCAAAAATATTTTTTTTCTTGATATGATTTCTGAAGAATCATGTGACACTGAAACCTGAAGTAATGATGCTGAAAATTCGGCTGTGCATTAATGAATAAATTACATTTCGAAATATATTTAAAATAAAAAATAAAAAATTAAAAAATTTTAATTGTTATTTTAAATTGTACAGTATGCTTTTATTGTATGTTTGATCAAATAAATGTAGCCAGGTTTAAAAAAAAATTAAAACTATGAAATATATATATATATAAATATATATATATATTTAACATCAATCCTCAACAGATGAAAATTACAGAAATCTGCCAGGGGTGATTAAATACTCTTTCCATTCCTGATTTTCATTTCTCAAATGCATTTTCATGTGTCTAATGTTTATTTTTTTCTTTTGACATGTAACATGCACATTAGCTGAATGAGTGAAATGAAATCTGGTTTAGTACTGCTTATCTAAGCCAAATAGTTTCTGGAATTTGCAGCACTTTTCCCCCTCCATGCGCTTTAGACATTCTTGAAACTTTCAGCCCATTATTTCAGCTCCACTGAGAATCCCTTTCTGTGGCAAAAACAAACCTTGTAACAAGTCTTACTGAACACCGGGGTGGGCAGTCCCTTGCTTCCATTCATTCTTGCCAATCAAGCAAGTATAGCTATACAGAGCCCACTGTGTGCCCCACATACTCTACCAGTCTATTTTATCTGAAATATGTTTGGGTCCACAGAAGATGAAAACACGGGCTGAGCCTTAATTGCATAATCACCAGACTACACATGAATATGAATGTGGATTTGGTTTAATGCATGGAAATCTAAGGCCAGACGAAGACTAAAAACAGAATATCTAACCAATTTTATTCAAGATGCTCTTCAAGTCATGTGACTTTCTTAATACATGTGTCTGTGCTTAAACAATCCAAAATAATTTCTGTAATCAAAATGTATTTTGTTTTTCCTCTAAAATGACTTTCCTTTTCAACTGACATCACTTAGGATAATGTAAAACAATAGCCAAATAGCTGTTTTCTTTAACTCTTTTTCAATCTCATTTTACAGCTTCATCCTTTGGGGTAAAAATATCATTATTCTTATTTTTGGTCAGATCTTAATCAGAGATAACTGGGCTTGTTGCAGCTCTTCATACAAGCACAGCTTTGCTCACTGAACCCATTTTTTTGTCAGTGAGCCCCCGACTCATTCTTTTTAGGCCTAGTGCTGGAAAAATGTCTAGATTTGCATAAATGCTTGAGATGCAGGGGCGGGTGTCCTAGCCAGCACCAGAGGAAACGTCTCAGGCTACGTATGTAACCCTGGTTCCCTGATAGGGAACAAGACGTTGCGTTGAGACGCGGTGGGAACGCTCTGCGTGATTGCGTCGTGAAGCACGTGTATAATCAGTCCAATGGAAGAGCGAGACATCATAGGCGGGTGACGTCATAGACCAGGAAGCTATAAAACACCCCTGAAAACAGACCGCGACAGCTTCTGAAAAGGCCTGAAGCAAGTCGATCAGGGCATGCAGGAAGTATGGCAGGCAAATGCAGCGTCTCGTTCCCTATCAGGGAACCAGGGTTACATACGTAACCTGAGACGTTCCCTTTCAAGGGAACTCGAGCTGCGTTGAGACGCGGTGGGAACCCCATACCCACTACGCCATAATGAGAAATGCCCGTTCTGTGTGGAGTCCTTGCGCACACTAAGAAACAAGCAGCCTAGCCCCGGGAGTGGAGAGGTCTAGGTCGTAAAATCTGACAAATGTATGCGGTGAGGACCAGCCTGCCGCATTACAAATGTCCTGAAGGGAAACACCTGAAATTAAAGCCTTAGAGGCAGCCATACTCCTAGTAGAATGGGCGCGGACAGCCATAGGTGAAGGCTGTCCAGCCGCTTCATAAGCAAGTGAGATAGCCTCAACTACCCACTTGCTCATTACCTGTCTCGATGCAGGGCAACCTTTCTTGGTTGAACCGAAGCAGACAAATAACTGCTCTGATCTACGCCACAGGGCAGCTCTGTGAACGTAGGCATCCAAAGCCCTAACGGGACATAACAGATTGAGACTTTCCTGATCTGGGGTATTGAAAGGTGGAGGGCAAAAAGCGTGCAGTACAATAGGGCCCGCCACATTAGTGGGAACCTTAGGAATGTAACCCGGCCTAGGGTGTAAAAATGCTTTCACCATACCAGGTGCGAATTCCAAACATGAAGGAGCCACCGACAGGGCTTGTAAATCTCCAATTCTCTTGATAGAAGAAATAGCGAGAAGAAATAGAGATTTTAGTGTAAAGAACTTCTCTGAAACCTCTTCAATAGGCTCGAAGGGAGCCAAGGCCAGACCCTCAAGTACAATGGCCAAATCCCAAGCTGGTGCTCTAGAGTGCAGTGCAGGCCTCAGCCTCAATGTACCACGGAGAAAACGAATAATAAGAGGATCTCTCCCAAGAGAAGAAGCTCCCAGAGGGGAGCGATAAGCAGATATAGCTGCTACGTAAAACTTTAAGGTGGAGGGAGATAATCCAGCAGAGAAACGGTCTTGTAGGAAATCGAGAACTGTACCGACCGGGCAGTTAACAGGATCTAAAAAACGTTCTCCACACCAGGTAGAGAACAGTTTCCATTTCAATGAATATAGTTTCCTCGTGGAAGGAGCTCTGGATTGAAGGATGGTCTCAACGACCTCAGTCGAGAGACCGGATTCTAAAAGCTGGGCCCCCTCAGAGGCCAAGCCCACAGTTTCCACAACTCCGGGCGAGGGTGAAGTATCGTGCCCCCTGCTTGAGATAACAAGTCCCTTCTGACAGGAATCTCCATGGGAGAGCCGTACAAAAGGGACACTAGGTCCGAGAACCACACTCGGGTCGGCCAGTGCGGGGCTACTAAAAATAGATGAGCCCCTTCTTGGCGAACCCTCTCCAGAACTCCCGGAAGCAATGATATCGGGGGAATGCGTACAGGTGCAGCCTCGGCCACACCTGCACCAGGGCGTCCAGTCCAAGAGGAGCTGGATATGTGAGGGAGAACCAAAGCGGACAATGGGTTGTATCGTAAGATGCGAAAAGATCGACCTGAGCTTGACCATAGTTCTCCCATAGGAGCTCCACCACCTCGGGGTGAAGTCTCCACTCCCCGGGCCTCAGCCGCTTCCTTGACAGGATATCTGCTCCCACATTCAAACACCCTGGAATATAAACTGCCCTGAGTGACAGTAATTTCCCCTGGGCCCATAGGATGATCTGATGAGCCAGTTTGTATAATAATCGGGACCTCAGACCCCCCTGATGGTTGATGTAAGAGACCACCGATGTGTTGTCTGTGCGGACAAGCACATGATGGCCTCTCAGGTCTGGCAGGAAGTATTAGAGAGCCTGAAATACCGCCATCATCTCTAGTCGGTTTATATGCCACGAAAGCTGATGGTCCTGCCAGACACCTGTCGCCAAGCGGCCACTCATGACCGCCCCCCAGCCTGTGAGGGAAGCATCCGTCGATAGCGTTACGCGTCGACAAGAAGCCCCCAATACTGGGCCTTGGGCGAGGAACCAAGGTTTCTTCCACATGACAAAGGCACGTAGGCATTGCAGCGTGACCTTGATCATGCGAAACGGATTTCCCCTCGGAGAAAACTCCTTGGTCCTGAGCCACCACTGCAGGGGTTTCATGTACAGAAGGCCAAAAGTAATTACGTTGGACGCAGCTGCCATGAGACCCACCAGTCTCTGGAACTGTTTCACAGTGAGTGACTGGCCTAGTTTTACCCTCTTTATGGCTGTGAGAATCGCAGAAATACGTGCTGGAGACAATCGTGCTTGCATAGTTGTCGAATCCCATATCACCCCTAGAAAAGTGGTCCTCTGGGCTGGGAGGAGCACACTCTTCTTGGTGTTTAGCCGCAACCCCAACCTCTTTATGTGAGACAGAACGACATCTCGATGCCGAACCGCCAACTGCTCGGAACGAGCCAGGATCAACCAGTCGTCGATATAGTTTAATACGCGAATGCCCTGGAGTCTCAGAGGAGCCAGCGCTGCATCCACGCATTTCGTAAAGGTGCGGGGTGATAAACCTAGGCCGAATGGAAGGACCCGATACTGGTATGCTTCGCCCCCGAAAGCAAACCTCAGGTACTTCCTGTGATGAGTATGAATGGATACATGAAAGTAAGCGTCCTTGTTCTATTGTGACAAACCAGTCCTCGGACTGAACCTGTGATACAATCTGTTTGAGTGTAAGCATTTTGAACTTGAATTTCTGAACTCTGCTGTTTAACTGTCGCAGATCTAGAATAGGACGCAACCCCCCATCCTTCTTGGGAACGATGAAGTAACGGCTGTAAAACCCTGACTCTCTGCTGGAAGGAGAAACCCTTTCTATAGCCCCTTTTTGCAGAAGCGTCAGTACTTCTTGCTCCATGACCCGAGCCTGCTCTGGGTCCAACCACTGTGGGAAGGACCCCTTGAAATCTGGGCGGACGAGAACCGAACTGAATTCTGTAACCCTGTTCTATTGTATGCAGGACCCACTGAGAAATATTTGGCAGTAGTTTCCACGCTGCCAGAAATTCTACTAAGGGGACCAGTCTCTCGAGACTGGCCTCGGGATTCGGTTGTACGGACACTTCGGTGCCCTGAAGCGGCGAACCGGCAGGGAACAACCGAACTGACCGTTCTACGACCCTCCTCGGAGAATCGTATGGGGACGCTGACACCTCGGTGCCCTGAAGCGGCGCACCGGCAGGGAACAACCGATGTGGCAGCGCTGCGACTCTCCTCAGAGAATCGCCCCCCAGAGGGTGCCGAGGATGAACGATTTCTCAAAATCGTCCTTCCCCAGAGGGGACCACCCTCAGAAGCCTGACACCCTGGGCGTCAGGACTTCTTCTTAGCCCAAGCCTTCTTAGAGATGACAGTCCTCAGATCTTGGACTGTACTCGGACGAGACTGCTCAGATTTAATAATCACTTTCCGCCCAGCAGTCTCGGGGACATCGAAACGTCGAGGAAGAAACCTCTGGAACGCAGCAGATTGTTTTTTCGATTCTTGAAATCTATCGATGACACAATTGATAGCGTCGCCGAACAAACTTGAAGGTGACAGTGGTGCGTCCAGGAGAACAGACCTATCTTTATCTTTTATATCAGACAGATTTAACCAAAGATGCCGCTCCGTGGCCACCAGGGCTGCCATAGAACGGCCCACTGATTTGGCCGTCTCCTTGGTGGCCCGGAGAGACAGGTCTGTTGCGCGACGCAATTCTCGAATTGCGTAAGCGCTGACTTCCTCACGTTCATCGATATCCTTCAGCAGATCAGCCTGGTATGCCTGCAATATAGACATAGTGTGCAGACATGACGCAGCCTGACCTGCTGCCGAATAAGCTTTACCCACCAGCGAAGATGTAGATTTTAATGGCTTGGTGGGCAACGTCGGGTAGAGAGATAGCTCGCGAGCGTCTCTTCAGCCCGAGGCACCGTCAAATAACCATAATCAGATCCACCCAAAACATTACTGTAGTTGGAAGTTTGTGGGTTAAACACTCTGAATGACGCCGGTTTATTCCACGATCTCGAAAGCTCATTGTGGAGATCGGGGAAAAACGGGAGTCCCCGACGTGGAGGCTGTGTTTTAGATGGTAGAAATCTTTCATCTAATAAACTTTTCTTAGTAACACTCTGAGAATCTTCGGCTGGCCATTCAATATTTAATCTAGCTACAGCACGAGATAAAACCTCTATAAGCTCCTCATCATTACCGGGGGTATGAGCTGGCGAAGGCTCAAAATCCCCCATATCAATACTGACGACATCCAGATCCTCAGAACTGGATAGCCTCAGCAATGGTGCCCCGACCCGGGAAGGAGAAGCCGCAGCGCGGGCTCCTTCCTGGGCAGAGGCACCGGATCCAGCAGGTAAGGGTTGAGAAAGGGCAGAGCCCGTCTCAAGCCCTGCTACTAGATCCATATGCGAACCCCAAGATGAAAGCCTTCGCTGTGCCTCGGCAGCAGCGGGACCCGCACCTCGGGGAGCGCGAACCGAACCGTCCTCCTCAAAGAACCCCCGGCGAGAGCGGAGCGTCCTCACGGACAGCTTCTCGCAATGCTCGCAGTCAGCTCCCTCGAGAACTGACTGGGCATGCCCCACTCCCAAACAAGCAACACAAAGCTGATGTGTGTCCCCACCCGTGATGAAACGAGGGCAAGGGACAACACAACGCTTGAATTCTTGTTTCGCCATAATATATATATATATATATATATATATATATATATATAGATATAATGTGCTTGTGACAGACAACAGTAAATAGACAAGGACAGTATACAGAGAGCGCTTGCTGAAGGCAACAGAAGCTGTCGCGGTCTGTTTTCAGGGGTGTTTTATAGCTTCCTGGTCTATGACGTCACCCGCCTATGATATCTCGCTCTTCCATTTGGACTGATTATACACGTGCTTCACGACGCAATCACGCAGAGCGTTCCCACCGCGTCTCAACGCAGCTCGAGTTCCCTTGAAAGGGAACCAGAACTATGTGGCGGCTGAGAATGTCAATCAGCCTGAGGGCTCATTATTCTTCTAGCTATGAACAGTGAGTGACTGGCGTCTGGTAGTTTTCCCCCCTCTGCCAGCACACAGAGCAGCTTCTAACAAATCTCTCCTTTACAAGACAGAGGCTGCATGTAGTTGACAGAAATCAAAATAACACACACTGCATCTGCCATTCTACACCGTAATTGTGTGGGGAAAGTATTTAAAAAAAATGATTTTAACATGCTAGGACATGTTCTAATAAACCATGTCATATTCAGCTATACTCTATGAATCTGCTTTTCATTTGAATTATTTGCAGCAACATGTTCTCATAAAACAATTTGCTTTCCATACATACATAACTCATAGCTTTTGAATAATATATACAAATATGAAAAGCTGCTTACATGTATATGAACAAGATTTACAGAACTGACAGCTATTCACAAGACGTTCTTGTTTGTGTTCTTGTGTTAATAACAGCTAGACAAAATTGAGCAAACTTTTCAACCAAAAACTGAAAATGTTTTATGCATTTTGGCTGTTTATTTACACGTCAGTGGCGATTTGGGGGCCTGAAAACGGGTTTCAAAGTGCAAGTTTTTGAAAGTGATACAGAGTTATCGCCAGTGTGTAAACAACAAAAACGCGAATTTAAAAAAAAGGTGACGTCATGCGCATGCGTGTGTTTCTTTACAAAGTGACCTCGTCAACTACTGGCCTGGTATGCGCAATACAGCGTTTTTAGTCATTTTTGCGCATCCGTGTGAACAGGGATTGTTTTGGTAACGTTATCGTCTTTATGCGGAAAACCCAAAGGAAACACTTTTACACTTTTAGTACATTGTTGTCACGTAAACACACCCTTAGAACTGTCTAGGCATGCCATCTTAAAAATGTTGCACTCATGGCATGAGATGCTAAAAAACAACTTGACTTCTATATTTTTATAATATTTTTTAAAAATGTCTATACATTTTTTTCCCTCAGCAAATATTGATATGGACCCAATGCAAATCATTTTAATTTATGCAATCAGTTCCATTGTAATTTTTAATTGATTGACAACTCAAGTATAAATACATACATCCCCTAAGATGAGTTATTGAAAATATGAATATAGACATTGAAAAAGATTAAAAAACACGTGCCAGTTTGTAGTTTTGTAGTGTGGAGCTTTTAGAATGTCACAAAACCTATAGAAATTAAACAACTGAATTTATAAAAAAAGACAGCCATAATCATTTTTTTTATTTAACACTCCTACCACCCCAACAAAAGAAGTACACATTTATGTGTATCCATTCATGCACATTTGAATCAAGTGGTCTGTAAATAAAATAAAATAAAACTAGCTACAACCATAACTATATAACTGCCCAACAGCAATACTGCTTTAACAAACAGCCCAACATAAATACTTATTTGCCATGAAAACAAAACTTTCAAACCATTAGGCTACTTGTGACAACGATACTGTCTCTCACAGATCACTAGTAAAGAGAAATCGTACTAATCGTCAAACTTCACGACACGTGACCCTACAGGAGTGATTACCGATAGGCTTGTCTGTCAGCCAAAAAAAAAAAAAAAAACAATCACGTTTTAGAGACAGAAAAAATCATGCCCTGACTAAAATAACTACTTTCTACTCAAGGACGTTGACAGAAATGTAGTGGAGTAAAAAGTACGATATTTGTCTTTCAAATGTAGTGAAGTTAAAGTAAAAAGTTTCCAGAAAAAATAATACTCAAGTAAAGTACAGATACTCAAAAAGTGTACTTAAGTACAGTACTCAAGTAAATGTACTTCGTTACTGTCCACCTCTAGTGGACCAAGGTGGAGCCGGAGGGACCAAGGTGGAGTAAAAATACGTAACATAAACAGAGGTGGACAGTAACGAAGTACATTTACTTGAGTACTGTACTTAAGTACACTTTTTGAGTATCTGTACTTTACTTGAGTATTATTTTTTCTGGAAACTTTTTACTTTAACTTCACTACATTTGAAAGACAAATATCGTACTTTTTTGCTGCTATGTTTGGGCTTGTGTTAGGGATCATTCATTATATGGTACATTACTGATAGCTGATGCTCAGCAGTCTTTGCTTCAAAATGAAAATACCTCTAACAGGTGCTACACTATGCTTTCACTGCTTTGAAGTGAAGACATGAATCCTTCTCAACTAGGATTTTTCACTATAGATCTATTCAATTGAAAATCACTTTTGAAAATAAACCTGAAATGAGGCCACGGTATGTTTATGAGAGATGAGTTTCTCATCATCTTGGTAAACCGGAGCATTTAGCAGTAGTCCCAAGCTTTTTTTTTTTTTTTTTTTAATTTTATTCACTTTAAATAACTGTAATTAATGGAGCCAAAGGGAGGCGGCTTGATTAATTATAAGGATGGTCCGTTAATGAATGTTAGAGCAGTGAGATGCGTGGGACACATAATTCATCTTATTTTATCTTTTCTTTTCGCTCTGTTGTGTGCTTGCTGGTAAATGGCATTGCACACAGAAACAAATGCATTTATGAATAATAATGCAGAGCCAAGGTCATTTCCATTTCCGTTCAGGGAAGTCTGACAACTCCACGGTGCATTTCAGAGGGCATTAAGTTCGAAATCAAATGTTATTCGCCTTTATTTGATGTATTATTTATTAGGCTATTTTGCTGTTGCTCTAGTGACATATGCTTCAAAACTCTTGAGTTGTAATAGCACTGGGCTGAGTCTTCATGGCTGTCGGTGGACAGCAGCGAGTGGGTGCTGTGCGTCCAGACTGGTGCACTCATTTGTCTTCATCTGCTTTCCCAGCGTGTTATCATCTCACTTACAGCAGGGCAGCCACACTTCCATCTCAGAGGCTGATGGGACTGACCCTGGAGCTCAGATGCTGCCTGGAAAGCTCTCTTTTCTCTCATATAAGCATATTGCCACCATCTCTGTCCATCTGGATGTTATGTACTCCACTTTAGTATCTCTGAAT
Organism: Gila orcuttii; assembly: GCA_026230005.1. NCBI lineage: Eukaryota > Metazoa > Chordata > Actinopteri > Cypriniformes > Leuciscidae > Gila > Gila orcuttii. The sequence continues at coordinate 26,956,150 of JAPDVR010000009.1, read as the reverse complement.
GAAGCATTTCAGTAAAAAATGTGAAGGTTTCCACAGTCATAATCTTGCTTCTAAAGAGTGTCACGGTGGGGCGGCAGACATATAACAGGTGGCCCGCTGTTCCCCTGGCCCGCAGTGACCCCAATCTGTCCTCCTTTAATATATATTCAAGGCTAAATCCAAGAAAGGAGGGGAAAATAAACATTTTTTATATTATGCTTAACATTTCTTTTTTCTTTCTAATGCACTGTAAAAAAAAAATTATGTTAACCTGCAATTGTTACTGTAAGGAGCTATTTCTACCTGATCTAACCTTTACATTTAGTTTGGCTAGTCTCACCCAATATATTTAGGTTGATTCAGTGATGTTAAATAATACTTTGGTTTAAATTAATTTTGTTTAATTTAAATGTTACGACATTAAGCTAATTTTAGATTACTTTTTATCACTCAATACTGCAGCGCGAATAAAATCTCAAAATTAGTTTGTTGCAATGTGTTTTACATATATTCTGTAATATGTTCTGGGAAATAATCTTGCGGTAACACTTTATTTTACAGTGTCCTTGTTACACATGTTACATGTAGTATAGTAATTACTATAACCAAAACCAAACCCTAAACCAAACCTAATCCTAATCCTAACCCTATAGTAAGTGCATGTAGTTAATTAATATTACTCAGTACTTAAATGTATAATTACACTGTAACAGGGACACCTTAAAATAAAGTGTGCTCAGCATCACACACCAGGGTTGAATAATCTAATCAAAGAGATTTAAAGAGACATTTCCAGCAGTTCACTGATTGGCAGCCTGTCAGCAAATTCAAAGTAATGTATGCAAAGTTCCCAAGAGTAATCGTGATGACTAATTAAGAGTTCACTTATCAAAATTGCATTTTATTTAGCATAATATTAGTTTAAAGGAAATTAAAATAAACCAAAAAATATACACCACTCTATTTAGTAGAGTTTATTTCAATCAAATTAATAATACTGATCTTAGCCAAGATGTGTCCATCTGATTTGAAACTCAAAACTTAAATGACTGAAAAAGCATTTGTAATACTTAATCAAAATCCTCTGAAGAAGGAGGAACCACCAGCTGTGAGCTGAACTGCAGGTGATTGTCAATCACTTTATTTACAGCCTACTCAAACTATTGATCATCCACTGCAGGGATTGATTTCACTGCAGTGTCCAAAAGCTCCATATAAACTGAACTGTTATTTGTTGTTAATTTGGTCCAATTTTGCTTTTGATCCAACTGAGCTTTTGGTTAAAACACACAAAGCCTGTTGCAAAGTCACACACACATATATAAGTGTATTGGGAGTCCATATATATTTGTTATTTTTGTAGATACGTTTCAAACATGTTCAATTTCACTGGTTCACATCCAGTATTTACTAGACACTTACAGAGGCAAGAGAGGAAAGGAGATAAATTAGACAATGCATTAAAATTTTGTTAGGAATAGTCTGTCTTTGATTATTTATGCTTTGTGTTGCTTGAGGCACATTTACATTTGGGGATTTATAGCCCGGCTATAACAAGGCACTATAACTAAAATTCGCTCAATAAATGCTGGCTGAAAAGATGGCGACTGCTGGCCCCTGGACACCGATTTATTGACCACTAAACTACAACGGATGCGTGCACGAAACGGTGTAGTTGAAGTACTGACACTGGAGCACTTTAACACCCACAGACCACAGACAAGTAAGTGTGATCATTCTGAGGCCTCTTCTGGGAGATAAAGCAAGTTCAGGCAAACAGCAACACACAAATGCATATACAGTAGTCCTCGCTGACACAAACTGACAAGACTACAGCATTATTTCCAAATATTTTGCAGGAACTCATCACCATCAGCTGCAGAGGATGACACTGCATTCCAAGAAACGTAGCCCTTTCTTTCTCGACTGTAATGTCTTCAATTTTTTCAGCTGCTGCAGTAAGTAAATGTAGTGGTTTCTCACGAATTGAAAGTCTTTCATCTGTGCATACTCTGCTTCCTGGTTCTGTACAATGAAATTTAACAAGTTGCATTATCACTATCCTTTCTAGCACTTTTATTAGTTCCTAAACCAACAGTAAATATAGTATATAAGCCCTTAAAGGGATACCAGGAACACAAAAGAAGATATTTTGAGAAATATGTTTGTTTATTTCCTTCCCGACATCTTTTTTCTTCTCTGATGACGTGTTTTTCTAATGGAAAAGTTAAGTCCCGCCCTAAATTTTTCCCAACCCGGCCGCTGATGCGGTTTAGTAAAGGTACAGCCATTATTATTACTAGCGCAAGGCGGACCTAACATGTTGAGTAATTGCATGTGTCCGTGCATCGAAGAGTAAGTTAATTTCTTAGATTATATTGTGTATTTAGCTCTAAATCTACTACTCTATCTCCTAAATCTACTAAAGCTACTCCTCTGACTTCACTACTGTATGGATTTGCCTCGGGTCTTCCGGTCACCAGCACCGCCTTGGCAAGAGTAACCCTGGGTCCACCTCCAGCAGCCGAGCCCATTACTCGGCTCGTAGACCAGTCAGTTGAACCGTGGCTCCTCCCTCCCTCGGCTCCACCTAGGACCATCGTCCTTACGGCTCCACCGGGCTCCCTCATTCCTCCTACTCCCACTTGGTCAGACAGTGGTCAGCCTGCGCCACACACTTCCAGGCTTTTAGCTGCACTTTGTCTTTCCACCCCTTCTGCTCCGTCCCTCCGGCTCCACCTTGGTCCACTGTCCCACTGGCGTGGTCTCATCGGCTCCGCATGGGTCTCCACCTCCATCGGCTCAGTCTCTGTCAGTCGTCCCCCTAATTTCGTCAGCCAAGTCTTCACCATGGCTCCTCCCTCTCTTTACTCTGACATGGGCTTTCATCTGCTGTACTCTGGGTCCCCATATGGCTTCTCCTGCTCTCCTCTCCTCCCTGGCTCTTCCCACCATCATCACCGCCCTGGTTTCTCCCGTTACCTTCTCCTGTTTCCTGCCATTCACCTGCTCCACGTCCTCTTCCAGAGCCCCCACCTTCCCTCCTTAGTTGGACAGAGGGGGGCATAATGTAAAGCGTACATTCTGTTTTGGTTTTGAATTCACTGTGTTTCCTGTGTTCGTTTTGCCTGAGTTCCTAGTCATCTTTAATTTCCCTGGTTGTTAATTAGTTCCTTTACCTGTTCTGTTTTACCTTGATCACTCTCCCTGTGTAGTTAAGCCCTAAGTTCATTCACTTCTGTGTCACCTTTAGTTAAATGGTTGTGTGTTTTCTCCTATGTATTAATCCTGGTTTTGGGATTTTTATATTAAAGACTGTTCATGTTACCTCCAATCGTCGTGCAATTCATTACAGCCACAGTTTAGCGTGACAGTTTAGCGTTTATAATATCACATATCCAGATGCATGGTGTAGGCAAACACACTTTCTTTTTTTTTTAAACTTATTCCAGAGTGTTGATCAAGGTAGATGCAAAAAAACAATGATATCAGATATATATAAAAAAAGTCCCCTTATAAAAGATGTAAAACGAGCAGAAAATAATATAGACAAAAGTTTTGCAGGGTTTAACTGGTTTCCAAACCTCATGCAAGTTATTTGACAGCCCAAGATCAACATTATAACATGGTTCAATTACTTTCCAAAATATGCAAATAAATAATAATGGCCATGGCACAAAAGGTCCGTTCAATCTATTTAGAATGCTTCTGTCAGTTTTGTGAGACACGGGAGACAGAAGGGAAATAAGACTGTCTCTTGCAAACTGTGCTAAGGCCAGAAAAAATATTTCCATGAAACATAATCAACCACCTTCCATGCATTCATTATTTACAATAGGTTTTAGCAAGGCTGGAGAACACTGCAGTCACCAGTGGTTGATCAAACCATGGGAAATCTAAAGGGGAAAAGACAGCCTAATCAAAGCAATATAAAGGTATAGCCTATATATGAATTGAGACCTGGTTCAAGGCTGAATAATCACTTTATCTGACTACTTGATTTAGCTTAAAGTGAGTCTCATTGTAATGATTGTTCAGAGACTTGACCTTGTAGCTGAAGATGTGATCACATTCTGAAAAACAAAACAAAAAACACTTTAACGCTTTTTTCTAAAAAGGTCTGCCATTACTTTCATAGCCTATGCAGCTACTGTAAATATATGCATCATATAGGCACAAGTTAAAAAAAAATGGAGCAGGGAGAAAAAATTGCAAAAGGGACACTATGACATACAGCAAAAGCACACTGATGCAATGTAATCATAAAGGATTATGTATTCATACATTATTCTATGGCAGATGCCTCTCTGGAGATGAGGCGGCTTGCCCCATAGGTGGTAAATGTATGCGCCTGAAAGGTCAACCATGACAAAATGATCTTGATTAAGCCTGTGAGACATGAATGCTGAAGACTGACTCATTTACAGTTAGTCTGAAAATATTCCTTTTTCATAACCTATAAAGAATCGATATAATGATGAAGGAATGAAACACTAATGAAATCTACAGCATCTGGGAGCACTCAAAAAACACATGTTAGTTCAGTTCATCAGATAATTCAGCTCTTATGGACAAATTCTATCACTGGGCACATCATATTTATACACAGAACTCCATTAGACCTAGTGTACAGTTATGTGTTGTAGCACAAAACACAAGCTTATCTGGTCTATAAAAAAGTTATTGCAAATTTTTATAAAAAGGTTTATTCCAGACACATAGGGACCCCCCATTTAGACTTTCAGCCAACCCAGAGGCATGAAATTTTATGTATATGCAATATTTTTTTAATTGATCAATGGACCCCTGGTTCTATTATTTGTACTTCTAAGCTGTACATTCACTTGAGAGGGATTGGTTTTAACCAATTACACTAAAACAGTAATTTCTTTGATTCTAAAACACTATTTAGACTATAAGGCAGTAGCACTGCATACAAGTAGGCAAAATATTCATGAATTTGAGCACAAATCCGAAAAGCAGAAACAGCTAAATCAGTCACTTGGACATCGGTCAACACTTGTTTGCATTCATTTTGACAAAACTGCCCATGACTTGAATAGATATATTGGTGTAGGCTATAAAAGTGACGTTTTTATAATTTACGTAAACTTTGGAATGCATTTAGTCTTAAGCAATAAAACGTTAAATTGTTAGAACATTACTTTTGTTGTGATAAAAAGCTTTTTTAGGCATTTCTCTTTTTTAAAAAACATAAGAAATTCTCTTACCTTCATCAACTACCAGTCGGCAGTGAAGAATACAAATCTTGTAGCATATTAAATGTATTTCAGAGATTTCCTTGGGTTGAATGTCTCTTCATGAACACGAGCATCTCTTTCATCTCTCAGGCGAGCCGCATCTCGCTTTCTCACTCTGTTTTGCTATTTTGCTCCTCTTGATGTTTTGTCACTAATCCTCTTGCATTTTCTTATTTTTCATAGCTGTGAAACCACTATAACAGCGATAATCCTCATCTAAATCCGTTGCCGTGTCCCCTTTGCTTTGCAGTCCCACGTTTCTCCGTGTGAACGCACGTAAGAGCCCAGCTGTTTTTAAGTCGGAAAGCGATGCCCGTGTGCGCATGCGTCACAGAAGAGAGCGAGACCACCAGACCACACCAGGAGAGAGTTGGGACCAGAGCATCAGCATCACTTTCAAGGAATCTGTTACTCAAAAAGACGTAGGCTACATGTAGGGGAGACCGGGCAGTGGGTAACACGGGAGGTGAGTTGTAACATAGTCATAGTATGACCAATAAGAAATGAGCTACGGGGTGACATCACTATCGAACATGAGCACCACTTTTCTGAGGTGGCGACAGTAGTTGTGTCTATTCAAAACACCGAAACCGTAAAAGTAAAAACAAAATTAAGTAGTCTATAATTTAGCTTATGATTTGATTTGTGATCATCTGAAGCAGCATATATTTTTTCTGTTGACGAGAGATGGCACAAAATCTCATATCAGCACATTTAATAAATGGCTATAGCCTATGCTCTTCTTAATTTTGTCATTCAATCTAAAAATCAATTGTGAGATTTTGTCAGACAAAACAGATTTATCATCTTTGCATATGTTCAATATCAAAGGTTTTTGTATGTGTTATTGTTTTATAATTTAATAATACTGTAATTCATGGGGTTATTTTATAAATAATTCCATAAATATAGATAAACATCTTCACTATTAAATAAAACCTATAGGCTATTTGAGTGAAATCATTCATTTTGAATTCACAGTGTTGACATTATGACATCATAGAATACATTCTACTTTTAAGATTAATTTATTTTACTGACATTCCACCTTGTTTATCAGTTATTCAGTTATTGAACTAAATTGTCAAAGCACAATTTTAAATTGAATACTGATTTATCACTCTATATTAATGAGACTTTATATGTATCTAAATATGACAATTTAAGTTGTTCTCAAAGTTTAGACCATTAGACCATCAACATTAGACCATTTATGGCTAAAAATGATATAAAAATATTTAGTATAAATATACTATAATATGCTATAAATAATGATACTATTTCCTTACGGCTTGAGAAAAGTCAGTATATAAATAACATGCAGCATATTCTCCCATATGATCCATACTTCATTCTTTATATCTTTTCTGATTCAGACATCAGCCCATAATAACAATGCAGGGCCATAACCACCGTAGACATTGAAGAGGAAAGTTAGTCCCCAATCTGGAACATTTCATTATAACCTTGTCTAACAGTTTTTTTTTCTTTCACAGTTAATGAGGCTCGAAATGTGATGCACTGATATAGATATACTATATAATGAGAAGAAATCACTCTCAGCAGATTCGATTCTTTCCTATCATTATGATTATCATATCATATCAGTTCATATCAGATAAAGTTTATGATAAAAATGATCCATTATTGTTAGCATAAGTGTTGGTAGCACAATAAGCCTTCTCGTCAGATTTATGGTCTGTTGTTTGAGAGTGTAAGTCACTGCATGCTTCTAAAGAAAGTACCAACATATTTATCAGCTCAAAAAAACACTGTGTAGTACCTCTGTAATACTCACAAGTGTACACAAATCCCCGCGCGCACACACACACACACACACACACACACACAAATCCACACAGACGCAAAATTAATAATGAATGAATAAAATAACAGTGGCTGAGAGAGGCAAGAAAATAAATAAATCTGATGTTGAAATTAAGATTATGGAAATCACAAGTGTGTTTGCGTAACTCACACATGCAGCACATTTACACTTATATAAATAAATAAATGCTGGCCAAAAAAAGCAGAAGAAAGAAAAAGAAAACAACTGTTGGTGTAACTTAATGACTGTATTCAGATGAAAAACACAAAATGGATGAGGGCCTGTTTACTGCAGATCTGCAGACAGCAGCATTTAACATAAACATTTAGCATATTCTGAAAACTCGACTCCCTCACCAACATTTAGATAGAAAACGAGATCCGATGACTGGCCAGATGACTAACGGTTTACATTGGCAGCCTCTTTTGTCTCCCAGCACACATGTAGAGCAATTCAGAGGTCTTGAATTTAAGTCCCCTGAAATGAGAATGAAAGCACTGCATAGGTTTCTGTGCTTGTGCGTCCTTCGTGCTGCGACAGTGCTTGACTGGGTGTGGGAAGATAAATTGTATGCAAATTGATTGTGACGCTGATGAATGCAGTCTAATGCATGGAAGCTGGAAAAGGTTGCCAAACAATGTTGAGTAGACTTTTTCTAACACCAGATATTTAAAGTGCATTGTGGCCCCTTGATTGCTAAATAGTTTTGTAAAGCGAACATTATGGCATAACAATGTCTCTGAAGTCATTACTCTACCATTTGCATAGACTAAATTCATGTAAATTACACATGAGCAGATATATGGCATATGTACAATAACCAGACCGCAATTATTTTATTATGTTTGCGAGGATAATTGGAGAGAGCCTAGACACTTATTCTCCAACCACAATGGGGTTAGAGCACCATTGCTGTTAATTTAATTTTTCATAATAATTCTCAAGACAAATGATCCCTGCCTCAAATATAAAAGTCAGTTTCACACCAAACAATAAGCATATTAGCATTCGGAGGCCTGTTTGTGATATCATTTACATTTTTATTAAGTTAAGATAAGCATTGCCATAAATCTCTTCATATCCATGATGCCTATCTCAACCCTTTTGTTCAGCACATTATCGCTGTTTCACTGTGTAAGGAAATAATTGTTCACTGGTATTGTACAGTACAATACTCAGGGAATATGTTTGTTTTTTTCCCTTGTGAAATGGACCAGTAAGAGATGCTATGCTTGTGGATTAATGGATTAATATGAATTATAATGCTTACCCCCAAAAGAGACCACTGAAAGATTACATGATTTTTAATATTTTATCAAAAAGAATGAAGCAAAATCGCAAGTGAAGAATGAAGAATGAAGCAAAATCGCAACACTGGATACAAAGAAACTGACAACTGTATTAACCTTCTTGTTAGTCGCTTTTTTTAAGAACATGTCAGATTTAAAAATGTTTATACAGTGAGTATTATTTATATTTTTGGATATTTAATCATCAAATGGATCTGTCTGTGACAGTCAGACACTTTCCGTCTCTTTTCCACATGTATTGTGCTTTCTTTAGCCTCTTCTATTCGTTCACATCTGAATAAAAGGAACATTGTCCATGTGCAAATCCAAGCCAAACATTAGCACGGCCTTCTGATTATCAAGGTCTTTGCAAATCCATTTAGTTCTGCCATTTCCCTCAGTTCCAGTGCTGAACTGAAAGGAGAGTGAAACATGATTACTGGGGCAGCTTCATTTTCATAATGTTCTCGTCAAGCAAAAACTTGAACCAATGTTGTTGTACGCAAATTTCCTGAAGGCCTGTGCACATTCCGTGTTAGTATGGGTAGGCACAATTACAGGCAATATACATTTCCCTTACGAAGGGAACTCAACGATGCGTCCAACGACGCCATGGGAACGCCCCTAGCGTGACTGCGTCTGAAGCATCTATGTCAACTAGTCCAATGGAAAGAATGAGCGTCACGGGCGGGTGACGTCATGACCAGGATATGATAAAAGCACATCCGGTGCAAACCGGCATTAGCTTCTGTTGCCTCAGCAAGCGATCTGTGTTATACTGTCTCTGTCTATTTATTGTTGTCTGTTGCAATTTATTCGGAAACGTTATGGCGAAACAAATGTACAAACAGTGTGTTCCTCCCTGCCCGCGTTATTTAACGGGTGGGGACACACACGAGCTTTGTGTCATTTGTTTGGGAGTGGAGCATGCGGTCTCAGCCTTCGAGGAGGCTGAGTGTCAACACTGTGAAATGCTACCGCTCCGCATGCTCCGCTCTCGCCTGTCACTCTTTGATGTAAAGAGTGGGCAGGCTCGCGATCCTCAGGGATCAGGACCCGCGTCTGCCGAGGCGGCGCGGAGAATGCATTCCTGGGGATCGCAGAAGGATCTTTCGGAGGGGTTGGAGACGGGTCCCTTGGCCTTTTCTCCTTCCTTACCCGGAAGATCCAGCGCTCTCCCCCCGGTGTCGGAAGCACGCTCTGCGGTTTCTTCCGCCCGGGGAGAGAGCACTCCATTACTTCAATGCTCTTCCTCCGAGGAGGTCGATGTTATGAGTATGGAGAGTGAAAGCACACACATGGGGGAAAAAGATTCACAATTTATTTCCCCAGCATATGATGAGCTGGTGGATGTTATGTCACGGGCTGTAGAAAAATTAAATATTGTATGGCCATCTGAGAATAAAAGCACTCGTCCTAAAAGTAAATTAGATGAGCGCTTTTTATCGTCCACGACATTATCTCCACCACGAGAGCTTCCCTTTTTTCCCGATCTCCACAATGAAATATCGAAATCGTGGAATAAACCGTACTCTTCACGACTTTTAATAAGAGGGCTAAAAGAGTATGGTTATGAGGCGATGCCCCAGGCGGAACAGAATTTAGCTAGCTATCTTTCGCCTGGTCCCGCATCGTCCCTGAAAGCCTCGGCTTTGCCCACTAGACCGCTTAAAGCCACCTCGGTTTTAGTGGGCAAAGCTTATACGGCAGCAGGTCAAGCTGGAGCATGTCTGCATACAATGGCAGTGCTACAGGCGTATCAAGCTGACCTGCTGGGGGATCTGGATAGTAGTGAGGGAATTACTCATGACGATATTCAAGAACTTCGTCGTGCTACCGATCTTTCTCTCAGGGCTACTAAGGAGACCGCCAGAGCAATTGGGCGGTCTATGGCAGCCTTGGTAGCTACTGAGAGACATTTATGGTTAAATCTGTCAGAGATTAAAGAAAAAGATCGAGCTTTTTTATTAGATGCTCCGCTTGAACCTTCTGGTCTCTTTGGCGACGCAGTCCACGCGGTCGTCGAGCGATTTCAGGAGTCTAAGAAGCAAGCTGACGCTTTTAAAAAGTTTATCCCTCGCCGTGTCCAGCCCCCTGGGGCTGCTGGGCGTGAGCAGCCCCAGCCGTTGAGCTCATCATATCATGTGCAACAGAAAGAGAGTGTTGCGTCTCGTGCACCTCCACGTAGACACTGGAGACAGACGCAACCCTCTCAGCCGAAGTCTTCTAAGTCGAAGCCGGATCTGAGGACCGTTCTTCAGGCGAAGAAGACTTCGGCTCAGAAAAAAAAAGGTCCTGATGTTCATGCGTCAGGCCTGTGAGGACAGCCCCGACCGAAGTAGAGCGGTGTACACCTCATTATACGGTGCCCGTTCCATTTCGGGGTCCTCACGAGACCGTTCTGCCAACCCTGCCACCCTTGGTGCTTCAGGGCGCAGCGGTCTCCAGCGAGTCGCTGATGCTATGCTGCGGCACAGCATCGGTTCCGCGCCCTCTGAGGGGGGCGTTAGAGCAGCCAGTTCAGGTAGTTCCTGCCATGATGTTTCAGGCTCCAGAATTAGCTGTCTCAGTAACACCAGAGACCAGCCTCGAGAGGCTGGTTCCCTTAGTAAATTTTCTGGCAGCGTGGAAGCTTCTGCCGAATATTTCTCGTTGGGTCCTGCAGATTGTAGAGAAAGGATACAGAATCCAGTTTGGTTCTCGTCCTCCTCGTTACAACGGGGTGTTGCCCACAGTGGTGCATCCCAAGCAGGCTCTGGTAATGGAGCAAGAGGTAAAGGCCCTGTTAGCGAAAGAAGCTATAGAACAGGTGTACTCACCCGACCGAGAGTCGGGTTTTTACAGCCGTTATTTCATTGTTCCAAAAAAGGATGGAGGGTTGCGTCCTATTTTAGATCTTCGTTTGTTAAATCGGTCAGTTCAGAAACTAAAGTTCAAAATGCTGACACTCAAACAGATCGTGACTCAAATCAGATCCGAGGATTGGTTTGTCACGATAGATCTGAAGGACGCCTACTTCCATATCTCCATCCTCCCTCAGCACAGGAAGTTCCTAAGGTTTTCTTTCGGGGGCAAAGAATACCAATATCGGGTTCTTCCGTTCGGTCTAGCTTTATCACCCCGCACGTTCACGAAATGCGTGGATGCAGCGTTAGCCCCTCTCAGGCTTCAGGGCATACATATTCTGAACTACATCGACGACTGGCTGATTCTAGCGGAATCAGAGCAGTTGGCGGTTCGGCACCGAGGTGTCGTTCTCGCTCATATGCAGATGTTGGGGTTGAGGCTCAATGCCAAGAAGATTGTGCTTTCTCCAGTACAGAGAACCACTTTCCTTGGTGTGGTATGGGATTCAGTGACAATGCGGGCCATCCTATCGCCCGTTTGTGTAGCTGCTATCATGTCAGCCACAAAAGAGCTGAAGCTAGGCCAGTCACGCACTGTAAAACAGTTCGAGAAACTGTTGGGTCTTTTGGCAGCAGCGTCCAACGTGATACCTTTTGGCCTGCTGTACATGAGGCCTTTACAGTGGTGGCTCAGGACCAGAGGGTTCTCCCCGAGGGGAAACCCACTTCGTATGATCAAGGTCACGCGGCGTTGCCTTCGTGCCTTAGTTATATGGAGGGAGCACTGGTTCTTAACCCAAGGTCCGGTGTTGGGAGCTCTTTGCCATCGAGTTACTATCTCGACAGATGCTTCCCTCACCGGCTGGGGAGCGGTAATGGAAGGCCGCTCGGTTCAGGGTCTGTGGAAGAGTCATCATCTCTCGTGGCACATAAATTGCCTGGAGATGATGGCTGTCTTCAATGCGTTGAGGCAGTTCCTCCCAGACCTGAGGGGCCATCATGTGCTCGTACGAACAGACAACACATCAGTGGTCTCTTATCTGAACCGTCAGGGGGGCCTGCGTTCGCGTCCGCTTTGCAAACTGGCGCACCAGATCCTCCTGTGGTCTCTGGGGAAGGTACTCTCTCTGAGGGCAGTGTATATTCCTGGGGTCCAGAATATAGGAGCAGACATCCTGTCGAGGCAGGAGCTGAGGCCAGGGGACTGGAGACTCCACCCCGAGGTGGTGGAGAAAATCTGGGAGTTTTACGGCCAAGTACAAGTGGATCTGTTTGCGTCTCAGAATACGACGCACTGTCCTCTGTGGTTCTCCCTTACTCACCCAGCCCCTCTGGGGCTGGATGCTATGGTGCAGACGTGGCCGAGGCTACGTCTGTACGCCTTTCCCCCTGTTGCTCTGCTCCCAGGAGTTCTGGAGCGAGTCCGCCGGTATGGAATAAGCCTACTGCTAGTAGCACCACGCTGGCCAAGTCGGATCTGGTTTTCGGACCTGATCCATCTCCTAGACGGTCCTCCCTTCGAGATCCCGATCAGGAGAGACCTTCTGTCTCAGGCCGGGGGCACAATATTTCACCCTCAACCAGAGATTTGGAACCTGTGGGTTTGGCCTCTGAGGGGGCCCAACTCATAGAGAGTGGTCTTTCAGCCGAGGCTGCTGAGACCATTCTAAGCTCCAGAGCCCCAGCTACTAGGAAACTATATGCGCTTAAATGGAGAGTTTTCTCTTTATGGTGTTACCAACATCAGTGGGATCCAGTTAACTGTTCTGTGAACACAGTACTCGAGTTCCTGCAGGAGTGCTTTACGTCAGGCCTATGTCCTTCCGCGCTCAAAGTCTACGTGGCGGCCATTGCGGCTTACCACGCCCTGGTGGGGGGTACATCGTTGGGTCGAGACCCCCTGGTTACACGTTTCCTTCGTGGCACTTTAAGGCTGAGGCCTGCAACTCGCACTAGGGTGCCAGCTTGGGATCTTGCTATAGTACTAGAAGGCCTTTCTAGGGCTCCATTTGAGCCCTTAGATTCGGTTTCAGATAAGTTTCTTACCTTTAAGACTATCTTTCTGCTAGCTATTTCGTCCCTTAAGAGAGTTGGAGACCTTCAGGCCCTTTCGGTTTCCCCCACTTGCCTTGAGTTTGCACCGGGGATGGTCAAGGCATTCTTATATCCAAAACAGGGGTACGTCCCTAAGGTGCCGACCTCGACTCCGAGGCCTATTTTGCTACAGGCTTTCTGTCCTCCTCCTTTTGCATCTGCAGACCAGGAAAGACTGAACCTCTTGTGTCCAGTGCGAGCACTGGACACTTATGTGCATCGGACTTCTTCATTTAGGAAGTCCGACCAATTACTGATTTGCTTCGGATCACCTAAGAAGGGTCTTCCTGCTTCTAAACAGACGGTCAGTAGGTGGATAGTTGAGGCTATTTCACTTGCATACGAGTACTCGGACCAGCCATGTCCTTTGGTGGTCCGAGCTCACTCTACTAGGAGTATGGCGGCTTCTAAAGCCTTACTATATGGGGTTTCTCTTCGGGACGTCTGTGATGCGGCGGGCTGGTCCTCTCTGCTCACATTCGTTAGATTTTACAGTTTAGACCTGGATGCTGCCCCAGGTTCTCAGGTGCTTAGTTACAACAGACTGACACTCAGGTACTTGGAATTCTGGCGCTTTGGGTATTCTCGTTCCCATGGCGTCGTTGGACGCATCGTTGAGTTCCCTTCGTAAGGGAACGTCTCAGGTTACTATTGTAACCATAGTTCCCTGAGAACAGGGAACGAGACGATGCGTCACCCTGCCATACTTCCTGCATCCCTGCGATCGGCTTGCTTCGGCAATTTTCGAAGCTAATGCCGGTTTGCACCGGATGTGCTTTTATCATATCCTGGTCATGACGTCACCCGCCCGTGACGCTCATTCTTTCCATTGGACTAGTTGACATAGATGCTTCAGACGCAGTCACGCTAGGGGCGTTCCCATGGCGTCGTTGGACGCATCGTCTCGTTCCCTGTTCTCAGGGAACTATGGTTACAATAGTAACCTGAGACGTTTTATGTTATTAATTTCTTCTTCTTCTTCATTTTATGCCAGGTTACAAGAAGCATACAAATGTGCATACCGCTATATACCATGGAATGTCTGGCCTCATGGCTTTGACTTTTTATACTAAATTCTATTAGTCAGTAAAATATATATTTTTTAAAAATCGAACTTATTATTTTATTGTTTATCTCCAATTTCTAGTCCATTCTCTTCCTATTTTGGATATTGCTTCTTTAAATTTCTGTATGATATTTTTTGCATTTCATTATGTTCTACATTTTCATGTTTCACATTTATCAGTTAATATTTTGATAATGAGAAATAATGTATTATTTAATCCATTATCCCAATCGAAGTAATTGTATTGATGTATTCTTGAGTTTTATTTTAATTCTTCTCTTCGGTTTACCATTTTATTACAAGATAAGTCTAACACAATTTACCTGCCTATTTTGGTCTGGCAATGAAAAATATGCATGTATCTGCAACACCCAGCATGAACAATCGATGACTGATTCAACGACTCACTCATAAAGATAGTCACTAATTTCTTTCCTTTGAAAGAATTGTCTGAATGAATGATTCACTCACTCATAAAGACAATCACTTTGTCCAGTGTCAACTATTTTGGCTTAGGCCAAAAAATGCGTGAGGGGATTTACAAATGCACAGGAATCGATTCACAAATGCGTGCAGTGATTTACAAATGCACAGAAAGCGGTTCACAAATAAATGCCAGGCAGAGTTGTGTTTGTGGCATAAAACACATTTGTAAATATATTTTTTTTATTTGCAAATCTCATTTTATTTATTTGTGAGTTTAATAATTTTTTGTGAAATCAAATTCAAATTTGTGGATCATAATCTATTTATTTAATTGGAATAATGTAAAAATTCTCACCCCATAGAATTGGGCTTAAGGCTTTTGAGCGACATGAGAGTAAATAAATTGTGAAAATTTAGATTTTTACCCTCAAAGTGTTCATGGTAAATATTTGAATATGATACAAGAGTGACACTCTGGTGATGCAGAATAAAATTCCCTTCAAAAACATGTGAAATTTCCCCAAAGAGCATGTTGGGGGGGGGGGGGACTCAAACACAGAATCACATCTACAGACTCTCAGTTTGATATTTGGATTACATTCTCACTTACACTCAAGGACAAATTTTTAGTTGAGATGCAAGATAATTCACATATACTTTTTTTTTTATTTATTTTTTTTTGAAGAACTCTCTTTTACACAGTGTAGCCCAGTGATATGTTTGTTCTGAACTGAGAGAAATAGACTTCTTCTGATGGAGCTGTATGATGTATGACTGAAAGAGAGTGGCAACGCTCAATTCCACTTGGGTTCGCCATGCATTGATGGCTAGTCTTCAGGAGCCTACTTCTGTCAGTGGACCCCTTTCTCTATTCAACACCTTCCAATCACAATAGCCATGAGAGCCAAAGAAAGAGCACAGTCCAAACAACAGACTCAACCCTTTTCAGAAATACTTCCGTCCCAACGGGCATTATTTCTTTCAGAAAAGCTGTTTCAATGAACCGCTATGATGTATTCCAAAAGAAAGAAAATGCACACATGAGGGAGCCGAAACCAAGCTGACACAGATATGATACATGTATTCATCTAAACCTCTCACACCCTTGGAGTGCAATTAATCTGGGATTAGGTGGGACAAAGCCCAGAGTCAAATCCCCTTCTCTCTTTAAGTGTCAGGACCCCATCATAACTGAAATTCCCAGCCCATGGCTTTGAAAGCGTCATGTTTTAATAGCTTTTGGTTGGTGGTTATTTACACAGGTGCTTTGACTGATGTGTGACGGGAAAGATGAGCAGAGGGAGTCTGTCTTATATTGATCTGGCACCTTGCATGACAGATCATGGAAGAGAGGTGGCATATATGACTAGATGTTTTTCAACATCTTGTGGTGTTGAGTAGTATAGGTTGAGGTTTCATATTTTAAAGGGGACCTATTATGCCCCTTTTCAGAAGATGTTATATAAGTCTCTGGTGTCTCCAGAGAGTGTATGATAAGTTTCAGTTCAAAATCCCTACAGAAATTTTTATTGCATGTTAAAATTTACACTTTTTGGGGGGTGAGCAAAACAATTTGTGCACAATTTGTGTGTGTCCCTTTAAATGCAAATGAGCTGGTGCTCCCAGCCCCCTTTCAAGAAGAGGGCGGAGCTTCAAGAACTCATGCTATGGATATCAGCAGGACAATCTCATGCACTGGAAATGTCAGAAACTGTAAGTAGCTGTGTTCAGGCTTATATCTGCCTTATTAAAAAAAAGATTTTCAATCTGGTTTTTTTTGTCTTGTTTTTACTACAAATATCTACGCATTCTAAAACCCTGATATATTTACTGAAGAAGAAAAATGACTTAAGATATTAAGTCTTGTTTTCTGAAAAATGTATCAATGAAGGGAGTTTACACTTAAAACATAATTTAAATGGAAAACGAAATTATTTTTCTTATTCCATTGGCAGATAAAAACTAATTTTATAATTTCATTTTATATCCAATGATACCAATGAAAATATAATTTTACTTCTCAAGTAAATATCTCTTGATTTAAAAATGTTTAGACATTTGTACTACTAATGCAAAACAAGAAAATAAATACTGTGCAAGAAAATATTTTTTGTGGTTCTGTAATATTATCGATTTATCTGCACTGACACTATCGGATGAGAACAAAATTTGAACTGAACTGAGCTAAATAATCACACTAACTTGCAACATTGACACTGTCATTGAACTGAACTGAATCAACATTAAACTAAATTGAGTTAAATAATGATAATATTGCATTCTGTAGAGCTGCTTGCAGCTGAAATGAATTTGTTTCATAATTGAATAACTTTGTCAATTAACATTGACAGTTATTGAACTTAATTTTAACAACATTGAACTAAATTGAGCTGAATGATTATTGAGCTGCTTTACAGTTTACATAATTTAACTGCTATTTTTTTATTATTATTATTTAACAGGGACAATGGACAGTAAGAAACTGTCCCAGAATTAGCTACAAAGCTAAATTTCATCTGCAGTCCCTGGGCAGGAAAGTACCAAATCACATTACATACAATAAAATCTCCCCACAAATGGAAAATATATGACATATTGTCCATCACTTAACAGTAAAAACAGCAATCTTACCAAATATATACATCCTACAAAACATCACACAATGTTACACAATCAATCCCCCAAAATTGTAAAACCTTGACAAAACATAAGAGTATTCAATGATCACAGACCTGACTCCCCTTTAACCATATTTTCAAATGCAGCTTGAACTGTGCAAAGGTATGACACTGTCATTTTCCTGTTTATTTATTTTGAAGATGCTATGAAAAAGTCTGTTTGTCTAAAGTGCTATATTAATAAATGTGACTTGGGCCAAGTTGTTATTGTGAATAAAACCATGGTTCCCTGAGAAGGGAAATGAGACACTTCCCTTCTCAGGGAAACATGGTTACAGTCATAACCTGAGACGTTCCCTTTCGAAGTGGAACTCAATACTGCATCTTGGATTGACGCTATGGGAACAAATACCACTCCGACATGCCGCGGGAATGCTTGCCTCACTAGTTGAGAATTTACACATGCATACCTTGACTCCACAGATTATTTAGCTAGAGTCAGAGAATCAACCCAGGACACATCCATAAAAGATGTTCAAAGACCATCTAGAGGTAGTATTCCCTAAGCCATAAATATCCCATAAATATGAAAGATATTTCAGCTTCTATGCCTTTATAGCAAGATAACTTCCAGCATGTACAACCTTCCTCCCTCAAAGGCTCTTCTAGCCCTAAAAGCAGAGCTAAGTAAAGAATGGCTCAGCTGTGACAGCCTATTTCCGCTTGTCACAGCTCTTAGGGAATGATTACCACAGGGAGAAAAATTTCAACTGGCCATTACCACTATTTCTGGAGAGATTCAACCTTGACCCTCATACAAAGGCTGCAATACAAGAATGGCAAACATTCTTAGATCCAACATATTCTTGACAATACACAAAGACAATAAGGGAAGAGCACTCACACCCTGCTTGTATTCTTCCCAGAATCCAGACAGATTCCCAACACTTTATTTAAAAAGTGCTGAATAACATGGAGGACCACTTATTTAAGCAGAGTGCATCTGGTTGTTAGGTTCCTAACATGGATTTTAACCTATTAAACGTGTTTAAATAGGTTTAAATGGTGTGTATTATGGGCACCTTCTTATACTTCCGGGCGCTCCGCTAATGAAGTCACTGACTGTCGCTAGCCAATTAAAAATTGGAGTGTGTTCACACATGCTTCAGACACTGTTCACACTGATGGCATTCCCCATAGCATCAATCCAAGACGCAGTGTGGAGTTCCACTGCTAAAGGGAACTCTTTTTTTAAAGCTGCAGAAGGGAGTTTTGAGAAAATGTTGACTTAGCCTGAAAATTTGAACAAGCACAACTTACAGGTCCAACCCCCTTGCTCTCTGCTGCGCTACAGCCCTCCCTCCACAGCTCCTCCCCCACAGCGGAGCCTGCCGTGAACGCGCAGACTAGTAAGCAGGGCCACCGATGACGGCGGATTATAAACAGTTATGGAACATTCACTAATAGGGACGAAACATCAACAATATGCTTTACATTGACTATGGCCTGCCCATACTTTGACTACAAACTTGATCCTTAAATCATTATGTATTTTGCAATACATAACTTTATAACGTTGCACTCTTTCTATAAGTTATAAATAGCTAGTAAGATAACGTTAAAGGATTAGTTCACTTTTAAAAAAAAATTTGCTGATAATTTACTCACCCCCATGTCATCCAAGATGTCCATGTCTTTCTTTCTTCAGTCGAAAAGAAATGAAGGTTTTTGATGAAAACATTCCAGGATTTTTCTCCATATAATGGACTTCAATGGGACACAAACGGTTCAAGGACCAAATGACAGTTTCAGTGCAGCTTCAAAGGGCTTTAAACAAAACCAGACGATGAATAAGGGTCTTATCTAGCGAAACGATCGGTCATTTCAAAAATAAATAAAAAACTTTAAGTTTTATAAGCACAAATGCTCGCCTTGCTCTGTTCTGTGATGCACGTTCGTGACTCTCCTGTTCGAACTCGTTCATCAAAATGAACAAATCTTTTTTCGAGTCATTTCGTTCGTTGAATGAACGAAATGACTCCAAAAAAGACTCGTTCAAAATGAACAAATCTTTTTTGGAGTCATTTCATTCATTCAACGAATGATCAGCGCGTACACGAGCGTGATTGACACTGCTAAGACATTCCTCCTGGCTCTGATTGGTTGTTTCTGACCGGGAGCGGTGTATTTCTGCAAATGGCAATAGGACCACTGGGAGGAGCCAGAGGAGCTTGATTTTTTTCACAGATTATTTGTCTCATATTCTACTGTCAGGACATAATGACAGTTTTAACAAATATTTGTTTACAAAAGTTACCTACTGCAGCTTTAAACCCCAAAATAATGAAAAAAAAAATCCTAAAGAAACAAAAAATACACAGTTTGCAGAAGTTTATTTTATTAGGCCCAAAACATTAAGAAGCTAATGTTTGTCGAACAATTGCCTTTGTTATTTTTCTGTCTTTGTCTTTCAAGTTAACTGTATGTTGTTGACAGGTTTCTGTGACATTTATATATTATGTTTTTCTTATGCTAAAATATTTTATGTGCATCTTATTAAGTTCTAATACTGATTATTTGATTGCATTGCTGTTGAACTAATATAATGATATTGCGTAAAATATCATACTACTTTTATTTGTATTATTTTTTACATTTTGACTTTGTATCCAAATTCTATTTATATTAATTCATTTATATATTTACTTCTTTTGTGATTTCTCTTCCAGTGTAGTTCATGCGGCAGTGAAGTGTATATCCGGCTTTAACACGGGTTTTAAAATCAGGCACTGACTGTAAATTGTTCTAATGATGTGTTCGTCATACACCCTCCCTCAGGTGCTTCTCCAGTCTCACTCCTCGCATCCGTTCTGACGGCCCTGTTTTCCCCCCTCTCCTGCTCCTCTTCCTCTCATCTCCTCCTGTGTGCTCTTCGGTGTCAGCAGAGTGTGGGCTAACAGTGGAACAGGGCTTTTGATGTACAAAGAGCTATGTTTTCCACTACAATAAAGATGGAGGAGCACACCCACTCTTTTACGCACAAACATCAAACACACATCAGCAGATATAGAATAAGAGAGTGGTGCGCCTGAGACTGACAGCTCCAGATCAGAAGTGGGAGGTGTCAGAAATCATGGCTACGTTTCTATGGCCTGTATTATCTGCGTGGATCTTTTCTCTTTTTTATTCTTCAATTGATGTCAGAAAAGCTTTGAATCTCATAGACAGATGACAGATGATTGGCCCCTAGTATTATAATAGCCATTGTCTGCTGTTCAATGTTAGCACTTTATGTAAGACTGATATGGCTCTTATTCGATTCATAAGTGGGGCAATAAATACTGAATTCATATGAAAAAACAGTGCTTATAAAATGTTCATTCTGATCTGTGAAATTGCAGGCTCATCAATGACTGTTTTCATGTTATATTTGACATTTTCTTGAAAAAATCTGTTAAAGCAAACTGTACTCATTAGAATGTGTATAGATATTCAAACATAACATTTTTGAATATGTGCTGAAATGTACAATATGGACATACTGACAGTCTCTAAAACACTACTAATGTATGCACATTGCAAAACTTTTGAAGTGTAAAAATTATTTTATTATTGTACTGATATGTTTGACCTCTTAATACCACCTCTCAACAATATAGGCAGAATATGCAGTTACAATAATTTGAGATCAAATATATATCAATGTACTGTATAGATCATATGAGACCTATATGATAATTTTATGGTGCATTCAACATTAATTTAGCCACAGCTGTGAAAACAAAATATAAGTTAAATGATGCATTTTAACATTTTAAAGCTTAGGCTTGAATAAAGATGCAATTTTTTTAAATGAGTTTAATGCTACCAGAAATCACCCATAACAAAATGTTAATTATAATGTCAAATGGGCAAAATGTGTTAAAGGTCATGGCATTAAACATATTTAATCATAGATTAAATACAATTATAGAAGTAATATTTCCTGTTGTTGTTAAACGTAAAAGTTGTCTGTGTCAGGTACTGTACATGGCGTTCATTGAGTTATTCTGTTTAATGACACTTTTTAGGCGAGCTCGCGCTGTGATGCAAACATGGTTTAAAGCACATGGGAACAACAGTTTCTAGTCTCCGTTTTTATTTGTGCTATATCAGATGAGGCATTACATATAGTAAGTAACATTCTTCTGCAGTTTACTGTCGCTGTCAGGGACTATTTTTCTAGCAGAAGAAATTTACTCTGCTTTACATCGTGCCAAACAACACCCTTCAGACGTGACTATTCACAATACAGCACACCTTATTGCTTAATTAAATCAACTTTTTCATTCCATAAAATTAAAGGATTTGTAAACTCTCTAAAGTTTATTAACTGGAAATCTTTATGTTTTAGATGCTGTCAGTACTGTCAGTGTAAGCATAAATGTGTTTTTAAACCGGTTCCCAAACACTCCCCCTGTCTGCTAATGATTAGACAAACAAGTGGTCCCACCCAAACCTCAGAACATTGATTGAGACAGTGTTGCACTTTGTTTTACACTGTTTACTGGGGAATCAACCTACTAAATGGCTTATTTGTGGTTATAAAATGCCAAATGCGGGTGGATTTCAGCAGTGACGCGTAATCAGAAATAATAAACTAAGTGCAATGAAGTGTTGTCAAAAATATAGATTGATTGATATCGCTACTGAAATATCTGAAGCGCTTCCAATACAAATTTACTGCAGAATAGATATGATACCAGTTGCTCTCTCCTCTCGTTCTCTCATCTCTCCGACAGCAAGTTGACACAGTTTACTTATTCCCGCAGATTTTGCGCCCACACCCAAACTACATGCACATAAAGCCCACTCTTCAGTACTAAATTTAGTTTTTTTTCACTGTTTATTGTGCCTAAACAGTCAAATACGCACAAAATAATGTCAAAATGCTGGTCTGGCGAGTATTCAAAACAGTCAGCTATGTTTTAACTGAGCCTAAACAGTTGTGCAACACATGTGTAACAATATAATGGGTCCGTGCGTCAGGTCTTAAAGTAACTCCAGCCTAATAAACCTGCTGCCAAATTATGAGATAATATTAAACATATCTACGTATATGGCAGTTTCTTCCCATGGGATCGATGTCAAAATTGTGGCCAGTGAAAATGCTGAGTGGCTAACTTTGGAAAACCACTAGCCACAGTGGCTGGTGAGCAAAAATGTTAATGTCAAGCCCTGGTTATAAATATGAGATTGGCTACCTGTGCTGTGGCACAGAAATATTTAGTTATTTCTCCTGGAATACAGACAGAGACATGCCCTCCTTACTGTGAACCCCAGAGCTGAAATTAGCCTGTGTGATGGGCCGATGACACCAGGTCTGGACGATGAGCGTAATTGACAGAATTCTAGTGTGATTACTGCTGAAACTGTGACTAATGAATGCTAACACCACTCGTTCCACTCTCCTCTGAGAGCCCAGAGAGGCTTCCTGTCCTCCGGTCATACAGATTGACATGTTAGCAAGGAAGCATCCCTTTTTAATTTCCAGTGTTGTGTGGTCTGCTTTTGAGCAGATCTGAACCATCAAAACAAGATATTATTATTTTAATGTTGTCATTGGGCTGTACTTTATTCTTAAAAATGTCATGCCCTTTTGAAAATACCAAGGTCACAACTTTTTGTTCTCAAAAGACCAGGCAAATAAGATTTAATTTACATAGATTTTTTCCTTATTTTTTTATTTACTTGTTTTGGATCAAATTGCCCAAGTTTTAGTCATTCTGATTAATCACACCAAAACCAATAGATCCATAATCTAAATTCCAAAAAATAATGACTCTCCAAACAGTATTGTTAAAAATGTTTTTGTTAGTTTAAATAAAGCTGAAATAAACTTATATATATATATATATATATATATATATATATATATATATATATATATATATATATATATGTATATATATAGCCTATATATATATATATATATATAACATAAACTTAAATATGTATATGTATATATATAGCCTATATATATATATAACATAAACTTAAAAAAACCTAAATGAAATTACTTGAACCAAACTAAAACTTCATCTAAAAATATAAATAATTTAATGTAAATACTTTCCTAGTAATAATACTAAAATAATTTTTTTGGAAACACCCACCATCCTCCATTTGTCAGAAAAACAAATAGCCCAGCCTCAAAATGCCATTTGTTGAGCTAGTGTAAGCTGTCAGAGTATTGGCCTGGAAATTTATATTTTCAAATGATTTATTTTTAAATTGAGCTCAAGATTAAAGTCATAGCCGAGTCAAAAATGATGACAACAACACAATTTATGGTGTATTTTTCATGCAGTTTCGTCTTGGTTTTTTGACAGGCCTCTTCCTCCAAATAGCTGGATCTTTTGAGACATGCTTTGACAGGTGCCTGGATCTGGACCTCACCAATGTGAGTCCAGAGGCATTCATAACAAGGGGTTACTCAAAACCTTACACAAACAATCACTTCAGCCTGCTGATGTCCATGTCCAGGGGTGGAAAACAATTCCAGTATTACTGCTGTGCTGGATAAACTAATGATAATGCTGCCATGGGATTGGAAGATGACAATGTTATGTTCTTTTCTCCATATCTCCTTCTATCTCTTGGCTCTTTGTATAACACAAGAGGTCAAATATACACTATTGTACATTTATATTAAAGAGGTACTTCACCGCTGACAAAATGGACATTTTAAATAAAACTTGTCAAATACCACCTTGCTTTATTAGGAAATACTAAGCAAACTTTTCGTGATAATGGGGTCGAGTATTTTCCCCGGGTGCAATAATTCAAAGATTAAACGTTTAGCGTTTCCAGTGCGTTAGCATCGAATCAATGACCACGAACACAATGTTTTAGGCCAACGGAGGTTAACACAGAGAACGAGTAAACCTTCATCTGTTTATTTACATATACTACCGACATTGTAACAAAACAAAGCGGGGTTGAAAATCTGCGAAGCTACACTTTAAAGGTACAATATGTACAAATTTTGCATCAAAATATCCAAAAACCACTTGACAGTGTTATATATTCCTTTCAATTGTGTACTTCCATTATCCTAAATGTTTCCAAGAATTTGTAAATTGTCCACTTGTACTGAGTGTTCACGAGTCACGACTTGACAGAGACGCTGCTCTTGCATGTACTTTATTAGACAGGTGAGCAAATGTACATACAACAAATCAATGTTATATAGCTCAACATGATGAAATGTTAGAATATGATCAGTATGTTATTCTAATGCTGATCTACCTTATTGCTAGTCTCATATAGCAAACAAACCAACACATAGAATAACATTAAAACTTTCAACACACTCAAATGCTGTTCAGTATGATAGTGTAACGTTAGACCAAATGAAACAGCGGTGCGTTATCTCACAAGTTTAATTCGTCAAATAAACTGCACTGTATGAGTAGTAATTCAGCACTTGCGGGTAGTTCGGTAGAATTAAATGTCCTTATTTCTTTATATCCGCGGGACTTGCGTGTGGCGCTGATATCTGTCTCTTATTAGCAATCGCGACCTGCTTCATACCACAGTCCTGTTAAAAAACATGAATGTTTTCACTCATCCATAAACATTATTAGATCCATCAGCATGACAGCAAGTCCCATCTTTTCGCTTATCACTGCATCATAAACCTACGCCTTTGTTATTGTAAGAGGTTAGCGACCCCTAGCGGCAAAAAAAAAAAACAAATTGTAGCTTTAATTAAAGTGGAATGATTGCACTACACTACAAAATGTCAATATAATGTATGTATAATGTATTGATTTATACATTGATATAATGTCAGTGTGTGTTTTGATATACTGAAGCCATCTTAGAACATTCATATTTTATGAAAATTTAGTGTTATTGTCACCACATTGCTTAATTTGTGAAATAAGGGGGTGGGGGGGGGGGCATGATTAGTAATGATGTCAGAATATTCTTTGTGATCTTATGTGAGCAACAGTGAGCTCAAATGTCTAACTGAAGTCAAACATGTTGTTAGTCATTCTTTGACAATGACCTGAAAGGTTCATGGAGTATTCTAAACAACAAACTCATGGAGTATTATTTTGTTTTCAGCGTAAATTACAAAAAAATAATAATAATAATAATTCTTGTCAGGATTATCCTTCCAAACTCAGCAGCTACATATTTCTTGCAAAAAGAACATTAGTTCTTCTGCATAAAACATTCACTACTGAACTCAAGCACCTCTTTGCTCCCATCCTTGTTTGTATCGTTTTCTGTCTGACAGCACACACTAAAATGCATCCTAGAGTGGATTTTTTCTTCAATTAAAATAATGTCACTCTTCAAGTAGACCCCGTCCCTGCATTAGCAGCCCTCCCTTGAACCATGAAATACCCATTTATTACAGAAACATCAATTAAATCCATCTTTCCTCTCTCTTCATACTCTGTCTCTCTTTCGTTTCCATGAGTACACCTAAAAAAGTGCTCAGTGCTAAACACTCTGTGAGCTTTACTGGTGTAGGGCTTGAGAGTCCAGCCAGGCATTTGATGGCAGTTTAATCATTATTACTGCTCCGATGTCATGGGTTCTCTTGGGAGCAAGGATGAAGAACTCCTTGGGAAGATTTCGACGTAATGAGGCTGACAGTCGTGGCAGGGGACCTGTAACTGATTGCTTAATGCATTCAGATGAAATGTTAATGGGAAAGCTGCATGTTGAGACACAGTGGTGGAGAGCTTTGCTTAAGACTAACACCCTCCCAACACATTCCCCAACACCCATTGACAGCGACAGCACACAATAGGGACATTACCAAATGTGTCAACACTTCTCAAGTCTAGAACAGAAAATCCACTGTGCTCTAATTGTTCTTTGAGATATTTTTAAATCATGTCATGAAGCACTTGCACAGACCAAACAGACAAATCATTTTGTTTTATATTTGTTAAATTACTATAGGCCTAGCCTATATTTTTTATTTTGACACTATGGTGGTGATTACATGGAGCTTCAACAAATTAATAAAAATTAAACATTAATTTCAGTTGATATTATTCAATAATTTTAAGAGTTTTTTTTTTTTATCTTTAAATGTCCACCAAAAAATGGTCCACATTACAGGCCATCCACATAGAACGTGTTTTTGCGATTGAAAATGTAGGCCTATTAATTTGTATTTTCCCTTTCTTGTAAGCCACTTTAAAAGAGTAAATGCATGAATATACAGTAAATGTAAATGTGAAAACGCAAGATGCAAGGCAGAATGAAAAAATAATGTCTTCTAACTTGAGGGCCGTCGTCGCGAGTCCCTGCAAAGGACCTGAGGCAAACTGAGACACTTAGCCTACATCTAGCGCAAATTTACATAATAAAAACAATAAGAAGCAAAGCAGTGGAATGCAAAAACGTGAGACGCAGAGCAGTGGAATGAAAAATAGATGTTTATATCTTGCGTTTTACTTCTTTTTTAGAACGCAGCATCAAGCATTAGACAATGCAAAAGTAAAATAATGACCTATTCTAGCGCATATTTACATAGAAAAGCAGCGCAGTGGAATGCAAATAAAAAAACAGCATTCTGTGTGGCCTGCCTTACAATGTATAAAACAAGCAACAAGATTAACTTTGTACCAATTTACAGCCCTAATATTAAAGTGCCCCTATTAAGCTCAAGGTTCCTATTTTGTTTTGAAGGTTTCCTATACAACAGGTTAACAAGCATCAAGGTCAAAAAACGCTTTCTTTTCATCACCACATTTTTCAATAATTCGCAAACGACTCGTCCTAAGATTCAGTATCTCTAAATACCTAATTTCCGTGAGGCTACAGCTCTGGAGCCGGCTTCCTAAAGCTCAGAGATTGTTCACACTGACAGAAACGATGGCGTCGATTTTACCAGTCAATCCAAGCGCGAGTCCGATGATGAAAAATTGGAAGAGTTATTCAACCCGAACCTCAATCGCAAGGACGACTTGAACAGGACGTGTCTCAGTGATACGCTACTCAGTTTCATGTACATCATGAGATGTTGCGGCTGTAATTCTTCACCATCAGCATTAACAAGTGAATGTCCATCAACAAACCGATGTGTATATTTCTTGCAGTGTATACATGTGGGAACTGTGTATAATTAACTTTTAATAACGGTGCATACAGTTGCGTTCAGAATTAATGGCACCCCTGGTAAATTTGATCAAAAATGACTGTAAAAAATAAATCTGCATTGTTTCTCCTTTTGATCTTTCATTCAAAAATTTGGACAAATCTAACCTTTCATTAAAGCAAAAGAATTTGTGGCCACAATTATTGGTACCCCTAGAATTTTTTATGAGTAAAATATCTCTGAAGTATATTCCCATTAATATTTACCTTTTTTTTTTTAGCACACCAGGGTGACTAGGAACATGAAATTGTCTAGCTATGACTTTTTGTTTCACAGGAGTTTAAATATAAGGAAACACAAAGGCCAAATTCCCTTAATCATCCATCACAATGAGTAAAACCAAAGAATATAGTTCTGATGTACATCAAAAGATTGTTGAGCATCACAAAATAGAAAGTGGCTGTAAGAAAATAGCTAAAGAATTGAAAATCCCTATTTTGACCATCAGGGCAATAATTAAGAAGTTCCAATCAACTAAAGATGTTACGAATCTGCGAGGAAGAGGACGTGTGTCTATATTGTCTTAATGCACGGTGAGGAGGAAAGTTTGAGTGGCCAAAGACTCTTCAAGGATCACAGATGGAGAATTGCAGAGATTAGTTGAGTCTTGGGGTCAGAAGCCTACCAAAAAAAAAAAAAAAAAATCAAACAACCCCTACATCAC
Organism: Gila orcuttii; assembly: GCA_026230005.1. Classification (NCBI taxonomy): domain Eukaryota; kingdom Metazoa; phylum Chordata; class Actinopteri; order Cypriniformes; family Leuciscidae; genus Gila; species Gila orcuttii. Next base: position 26,927,908 of record JAPDVR010000009.1, on the reverse strand, counting down.
CGCATGTTGTTTGGGAGGGTTTCAAGGAAAATCCTCCTCGCTCATCCAAAAACAAATTCAGTTGTTAGACACGACTGCAACTACAAACGGTACAGGGTTCTGTGGTCAGCTTTTTGGCAGCAAACACGCTAGATGGGTTTGGTGCACACAAGGATAAAGAGTACCCCATGTGTACACTTTAATATACCGTTGGATCTTTAATGTTGTGGGTTATATTTTTCTGCTGGAGGTCCTGAACATCTTGTTCAGATACATAGCATTGTGGATTCTATCAAATATCAACAGATAAAAAATCAAAACCTGACGGCTTCTGCTAGAAATCTTATAATTGGCCGTGGTTGGAACTTCCATCAGGACAACGATCCAAAACAAACATCAAAATCAACACAAAAATGTGTTACGGAGCACAAAATGAAGCTTCTGCCATGACCGTCCCAGTTCCCTGACCTGATGAGTTGAGTGAACTGAAGAGAAGAAGCTTCAGAGATTCTGTATGAAGGAATGGTCTCTGATCTCTTGTCAGTTGTTCTCCAAACTCCTCAGGAATTATAGGAGAAAACTCAGAGCTGTTATCTTGGCAAAAGGAGATTGCAAAAAGTATTTAATAAAAAGGTGCCAATAATTGTGGCCAATGTATTTAGGAGAAAAACATTTATTTCATAATGTGATTTCCCCCACTTTCAATTATTTTACTTCAATGAAAGGTTAGATTTTTGAAAAATTTTTGAATGAAAGATCAAAAGGATAAACAATGCAGATTTATTCTTTACAGCCATTTTTTTTTATCATATTTACGAGGGGTGCCATTAATTCTGACCACAACTGTATGTTAGCCGCGTGCTAACGTGAATGACTGATGTAACATTAAAGTTTGTGAAACAAATCTTGCTCTTTATCATTACTCAAAGTAGTAAAAACAACAGACAATCTGCATTAATGGACACAATTTTAGGTAATAGTGGCCCACAGCTGATTAGCAGAAGTATTTAAGTAAGACAGTAATAATGTGAGTTAGCCGGTTAGCCGGAGACATACACAATATAAAACACAATTTTTGAACACCCGGTAGAAAATTATACATCAAGAATCAATCATACTTACACTTTGTGATTCTGAAGAGCAAGTTGGTCCAAGTAAAGTAGGCTACTCTCCCATCTTTAATGGATAAGCATTTTTTAAATCCCATTTAGACCTCACAGAGATTTAAGAAGCAATCGTCAAAATTTTATATTGCTGTTGTTTCTCTGTGGTAATTTTAACCATTGACTCTTTGAATCCTCATCCTTTGGAAGTGTTTACAAAGATAAATAGCTTTTGCAGAGCGGAAAACAGTCTCTTGTTGACATGTACACAACAGAACTACAGTGTTTGAGGGCGGGTCAAAGTAGGCGTTGTTCTCGGGCCATAGGCTGGCGTTGCGCAAATGTTTTACCCAGTGACGTGTAGTCCTGACAAAGTGGGGTTCAAATTACTGACGACTCATTTAGGCTGTTCGGAGTCGATTCTTTCTTTTGAGAGACAATAACTTTATTTATCGTGCACTTTCGACTTCACAACTTTGCAGATCGTTTATATTCAGAGACTGCTACATTACACATTGCATGAAAGGTACACTCTAAAAAATGCTGGGTTGTTTCAACCCAAATTTGCGTCAAATATGGACAAACCCAACCGCTAGGTAACTTAAAAATTAAACATTAACTTAAAAAGCTTACCTTATAAGAGTGTGATATTCAAAAAAAGTATAATAGGGGCACTTTAAAACTGAAGCCATTTGAGTTCATTTTCAGAGAGCGAGCGAAATAAGTAGTGCTGGTGTGTGCATCAGAGGGGCGGTATGATGGTCTATAGTGCAACTGAAAAAATCAGAATCTGGTATTTCTGTGAGCTTTGTAATAATTATAAATAATATAACCTAACACTATTTTCTATCCCATGTTTCAAAACTAAACACTAATACAGAGCTTTTTTTTAAAATGTCTATCCAAATGAAAAATACCTGAAAGGAAGATTTTGTCAGAATCAGCAATCTATCTACTGCAAGTAAACCCACACACACCCACACTTCCTCACAACCCTTCCAGTTAGAGTGCCAGAAGCAAAAAGCTGCTTTGAATAATAGATAAAATTATAGATAAAAGGTGTGACATTTCCCGTGCCATTCTTCTCCAGTGTTAATAAAAGGCTCTAATAAGAAGGTGACCTTTTTGGGATAGATTTGTAAATGTCACAAACCAAGACCCTCCGTATGAAATTGGCACCTTAGACAGGCACTGAGAAGGAGGGAATGGGCTCCTTTTGTCTCATAACAGAAGATGTCACATGTGCTTCATTTGCTGATACTCGTGCAATCAAACATGATTAAAACGCATTTTATATTATTGCTTTTACAGAAGCTCTGGTTCAGGTGTGAAGGTTCATGTGCAGAGAAGCTGGAAATTTCCGGACGAACAATCTCTTTTTTTTATATTTGTACTTCCTACTTTAGTGATGAATGTTTCAGTTGTGTTTTATGGCCTTCGTTGGATATGTACAATTCAATGACTCATATTTCACGTGGATATTTATGACTAGCAAGGAAGTTCATGAGGTTTTTCTGTCCATGGCTAGCATGAAGAATAAAGAGGCATCTACTGCAGAAGCTGTGATCTAGGGTGAAGTTTCAGAACAGACTCCTTTTCTCCCTGAAATTTTCATCATAGAATAATAATGCAGTATTTTCTCTGACCTTCCTTAAAGGTGAAGAGTGTAATTTCTGCACCACTATCAGGCTTCATGCCCATTCAAACTGAATTGTGGTCCCTAAGATTTTTGAGCCATGCAAGTGGAATTTGAAAATTAAATTGCACAGTTAGGATGTATTCACACCAGAAAAGTCCGATAGTTCACTTGCTTTGGTCCGGACCAAATACAATGTTGAAGTGGCGAGCAGTCATTTATTATCACTCACGCCAAGGGACGTGAGAGAACGGCGTGAGGCCGGTGGCGTGAGTGATAATGAACCGGCCTCGCGCCGTTCTCTCACGTCCCTCTGCGTGAGTGATAATAAATGATACCTGTGAGACGCACCGTTCTCGCATCTCTCACAGAGGAGCGGAAGCATAAAAGGAAGAGCGACGACGCTGAAGATCGAGAGAGGAACAGGCCTGATTTTATGTTGTGTTTTGTTTCTGTTTTGTGTGGCCAGCAGTCGTCCGTGAGGGGCTGCTGGCGGTTACTTTTGTTTTTGTATATGTTTTATTTGATTATTAAAATGTTTGAATGTTCGCCGGTTCCCGCCTCCTTCTTCCCATAACATCTGAACCTTGTTACACTGGTGCCAAAACCCGGGAAGAAGGAGGCAGGAACCGGCGAACATTTAACATTTTAATAATAAGATTTAATAATAAGATGCGAGACCGGTGTGTCTCACAGGTGTCATTCATTATCACTCACACCACCGGCCTCGCACCGTTCTCTCACGTCCCTCGGCCTCGTCCTGCTCGCCACAGTTGATTTTTTTTTGTTTGGTACGGTTCGCTTTCACACTGCTCTTTTTGCAAGTGAACCAAAATTTGTAAACAAAACCACACGTGTGCTAAGGTCGTCCATTCATTGGACAGGAATTCTCAAGCAGGGAAAAGCAGGAAGTGCAAAAACAGGCTCAGCATGGAGATATTTCGTAATGCAATATTTCTTCTTTTACTGATTTGGTGTTATAGTCTACAAACGCAATATGAAGAAACTAATGAGCATCATATGATACAATGTCATCTATACGATGTGGTAATTAGGATTTTGAGAAGACAACGATGTGCTGCAAGACGCTCATGTGCTCAAGACGATGTGCTCTTATGTGTCCCTACGGTGAAGGTGATTTCACCAAGTACCACATGTTCCTGGATCAACATCGTTGTTGATCCTGGATCAACTTTCCAATTAACCAATCAGATTTGAGGGACAAGTTTACAGTTTATGTCAAGTTTAGGCTTAGAACCAAGGTGAAGTACTTAAACATCAGTGTCATTCACCTATCATTACCCTCTGATTTTAGAGAAAAGTTATGGGTAGGGTTAGGTTTAGGGGTAGGGATTGGGTAAGGACTACATTTTAGGACAGGAATGTTGATCCAGGATCAACAAAATATGTTGATCCAGGACCATGTCTTACTTGGCAAAATCACAGTGACCGTGTGCCTACAGTACCATGGCATGCTGACAGTGGCACTGCGCAGAAGACGGATTAGGTATAAAGTTTTTATTCATAGAGAGGGGCTATGTTCATACATCCAAATCATGAGATTATTGTTACTGCTAACAAGTGTTGTCAACGTTAACGTCCACAGTACGTTAAAATCCACAGTTCTGCATGGCTCTGAGCTTGTTTCTATCTGAGTATCAGATGAGGAGGAGGTTTAGAACCTGTTGTTCTGGGCTGCCATGAACCCGCTCTCCTTTGATTGATGCATGAGACTGAGAGACTGCTTGTGTGAGTGTGAATGGAGATGGGACAATTTCTGCTCTCCTGCTGGAAAACGTCTCAGGTTACGTATGTAACCCTGGTTCCCTTAAAAGCGGACCAGACTCTGCGTCGAGACGCTGTGGGAATGCCCCTGCGTGATTGCGTCATGAAGCATGTGTATAATCAGTCCAATGGAAAGACGAGACGTCATAGGCGGGTGATGTCATCGACCAGGAAACTATAAAGCACACCTGAAAACAGTCTCGGTTGGAGGATTGGTATTGCGGGGCGGGTCACGTTGGTTCTCAGCTCGCCGCCCCAGTGCCTTTCTTTCCTGAAGTTCATGGAGAGCTTACCAGGTTGTGGACTGCACCTTTCTCTGCCAGAAACTGCCTGAATAGCTTTTTCCCCCTCACTACCCTTGACAGAGGAGCGGTGAAGGGTTGCGAGGCTATCCCTCTCATCGGCTGGAGCCACCCCAGTGACATTCCATATGTTGCACTGCCCGGTCATCCGCCCAGTCCATATGTGTATTCTCCACATGTTACCTGTTGTTTGTTTATGTATCTTGAGGATCTTGTTAAATGTTCCTTGTTGTTGTGCGTGTGCTTGGTGTTTGTATTTGTAACTGTGCACTGTTAATATGCTGCCATTTTGGCCAGGTCTCTCTTGAAAAAGAGGTTTTAAATCTCAATGAGATCATCTGGTTATATAAAGGTTAAATAAATTTAAAAAATAAGTCCCGTCGCTACTATTGCTGGACCACCGCTGACTTCAGCGAAAAAGCAACTAGTGAGTGCATCCACTTCCATATTTATACCACCGCCACGGGGGCAGAGTGTGTGATGCAAATCACGCACGCCAAATCCATTGGCTCGTTTCAATAGTACTTGAAGATGACTGGCTCCCAGGCGTGATCCCAATCAGTCGACACGTCGACTACGTCTCCGTTCCCTCCTTTTGGGAACGAGGGTTACATACGTAACGAGACGTTCTGTGTGAAGTCAATGTGCACACTAAGAAGCAAACACCCTAGAACAATTTCCATTTCAGTGCATACAGTGTTCTCATGGAGGGAGCTCTCGACCGGAGTATGGTCTCCACGACTTCGGTCGAGAGACCTGATTCTATGAGCTCAGGGGCCAAGCCCACAGTTTCCACAACTCCGGGCGAGGGTGATAAATCGTGCCCCCTGCTTGGGACAGTAGGTCCCTCCTGATTGGAATCTCCATCGGAGAGCCGTCTAGAGAACCACATGAATGTCTCAGGTCTGAGAACCAAACTCGGGCCGGCCAGTAAGGGGCTACTAATAACAGACGGGCCCCTTCCCGGCGAACCCACTCCAGAACTCCCGGAAGCATGGATATCGGAGAAAAAGCATACAGGTGTAGCCTCGGCCACACCTGAACCATCGCATCCATCCCGAGAGGAGCTGGGTGCATGAGAGAGAACCACATGGGACAATGCGTTGTATTCGGGGTGAAGTCTCCATTCCCCGGGCCTCAGCCCCGGAATATATACTGCCCTGAGAGACAGTAATTTCCCCTGGGCCCATAGGAGGATCTGATGAGCCAGTTTGCAAAGGGGACGTGACCTCAGACCCCCCCTGATGGTTGATATAAGAGACCACCGATGTGTTGTCCGTGCAAGCACATGGTGACCTCTCAGGTCTGGCAGGAAGTGCTTGAGAGCTCGAAACACCGCCATCATTTCTAGCCGATTTATGTGCCAAGAAAGTAGATGGTCCTGCCATAGACCTTTTGCAGAGCGACCACTCATGATCGCCCCCCCCCCCAACCTGTGAGGGAAGCATCCGTCGATAGCGATACGCGTCGACAAGAAGCCCCCAGCACTGGGCCTTGGGCAAGGAACAAAGGTTTGTTGCACATGACTAAGGCACGTAGGCATCGCTGCGTGACCTTGATCATGCAAAACAGATTTCCCCTCGGAGAAAACCCCTTGGTCCTGAGCCACCATGGCAGGGGTCTCATGTACAGGAGGCCAAACGTTTTTACGTTGGACGCAGCTGCCATGAGACCCAACAGTCTCTGAAACTGTTTCACAGTGAGTGACTGGCCTAGTTTTACCCCATTTACAGCTGAGAGAATCAAAGTAATGCATGCCGGTGACAATTGTGCCCACATCGTTGTTGAATCCCATACCATACCTAGAAAAGTGGTCATCTGAGATGGGAGGAGCACATTCTTCTTGACGTTGAGCCTCAACCCCAGCATCTTTATGTGAGACAGAACAACATCTCGATGCTGAACTGCCATCTGCTCGAACAACCAATCGTCAATGTAATTCAACACGCGGATGCCCTGGAGTCTCAGGGGAGCCAGAGCTGCATCCACGCATTTCGTAAAAGTGCAGGGAGATAAACCTAGGCCGAACGGAAGAACCAGATATTGGTACGCTTCGCCCCCGAAAGTGAACCTCAGGAACTTCCTGTGATGAGGATGGAAGGATATATGGAAATAAGCATCCTTCAAGTCTATCGTGACAAACCAGTCCTCGGACTGAATCTGTGACACGATCTGTTTGAGTGTAAGCTTTTTGAACTTGAGTCTCTGAACCCTGAGGTTTAGTTGGCGCAGATCTAGCATAGGACACAACACCCCATCCTTTTTTGGAACAATGAAGTAACGGTTGTAAAACCCTGACTCCCTGCTGGGAGGAGGAACCCTTTCTATAGCCCCCTTTCGTAGAAGAGTCTGTACTTCCTGCTCCATAACCAGAGCCTGCTCGGGGTCCACCCCCGTGGGAAGGAAAATCTGGGCGGACGAGAACCGAAATATTGTGCTTGCAATGACAGACAACAATAAATAGACAGGGACAGTATACAGAGAGCGCTTGCTAAAAGCACAGAAGCTAGCGTGGTCTGTTTTCAATGTGCTTTATAGTTTCCTGGTCGATGACGTCACCCGCCTATGACGTCTTGTCTTTCCATTGGACTGATTATACACGTGCTTCACGATGCAATCACGCAGGGGCGTTCCCACAGCATCTCGACGCAGCTCGAGTTCCCTTGAAAGGGAACCAGGTTCTTCCTCCAAGTCTCCAAGACATCAAGGTGAACACCTTGTAAACACGTATGTGTGTGTAATCATCTTCCATTTCATCTACCACATGGGAAGCTGACAAAACAGGTACATCCAAAAGACTACAGTATATAAGCATATTGGAGGTCCTTATTTTTATTCAATATGCACTTTGCTCTCAAGCAAGGTTGTTTTTGCTGAATTCTGCTCTTGAATAAAGTGGACCCCGGGGCCCAAAATGATGACAACAGAGTGCCAAAAATGCTACAACATACTTATTTGCCCACAGACACACCTACACAGAATTTTACTTGCATGCAAATTTTCTAATCTGATAAGACTCATATAGTCACAAATGGGCAATAATATTTGATGCTATTTTAATAGAAGCACTCTCGGGACATATCTCTGAGCTGAGTGATTCACAAGATCCCAAAAAAAGAGAGAGGCAAGAAAGCCACGAGCATGTGCCATTTCAGCCATTTTATCCTAATTTCTTAGTATCCTACTACCTTGACATGTTCTCCATTAAGTGTAAGTGGGCGTCAGGGACTCAAAAGACGTACTATGCTGTGAACAGAGGTCACAGGCAACTCACATAAAATTTCAAATGGACATATGGCAACAGGAACGATGTTAGATTACATATATAGCCGATGATTCTGTTATTTTTTTATGACTTTCTGTAGGTTATATCGTTAGGCCAGCAGGTGGCGTCAAGTGACTGGAATCTATCATTTAACCAATTCGTTCAAAACGTTGATTCGTTCAGGAACGAATAAGTTATTCACTCAACCGATTTGTTCTAAGGCACTTAATAAATGAATAACAAAACACTGATTGATCCAACATAATGATTTTGCTGTGGCTTTGTTTGGAACTGTAAAATGTAAGTTACTTAACATTTTACATGTTTATGTATTTGGCATATATTCATTTATAACAAAAAATCATTTAAGAACACATTGTAATTTGAACAATCAATCATTGATGAATGACCCATTTCCTTTCAACGCTAACATCACAGAAAGTAATGAAGATAACTTGCGGTTCACTAAGTGACGAGTCAATAATGATGGATTCATTTTATTGAATAATCTGTCAAACAACTTGACTTTTTGAACTATACTATATAAAAGTACTGCTTTACATGTACTTAATTTGCTAAAGGCGAGACTACAGGCAAAAACATCTCGGTTACGTAGGGTAAGCGTACGTCATGACTGACAAAATGGAAATGGGGATCTCGCTTGAGAGACCAATCTACTTTGAGTGTAAACTAAACGAGCCAATGCACATTGGCATGCGACAATTGCGTTGCATCTTTGTTTTTCCAGTGGAGGAGCCGGACTTGTGACGGAATTCTACGCACGATTCGTTGACCGAAATGCTTGCAGGTCCCCTACCCTTTTGATGGAGGCCAGAGCAGTCAGGAGCACTGTCTTCAGTGACAGGATCTTTAACTGAGCTGACTGCAGTGGTTCAAAGGGAGGTCTCTACAGTGCGCTGAGCATCAGAGACAGGTCCCAAGAGGGTATAGAGAGGGGGGCGAGGCGGATTCAGTCTCCTCGCTTCCCTCAGATCAGGTCATGCTTTCCCAATGACTTACCTTCAACTGCATTGTGATGTGCAGCGACAGCGGCAACATACACTTTGAGGGTGAAGGGAGACAGCCTTCGCTCCAACCCATCTTGCAGGAAAGAAAACACGACTCTGATCGGACATCTTCAGGGGTCTTCCCGGTGGGAAGAACACCATCCAACAAACAGGTTCTACTTCAGTGCATAGAGCATAGGGGCTGTAGCGGAAGTGATGGTGTCTACCACTGCCTGGGGTAGGTCACCTAGAACCTCCGCGTCCCGTCCAGGTTCCAGACATGGAGTTTCCAGAGGTCTGGACGCGGGTGCCATAGACGCGGGTGCCCCGTCTCTGTGAAAACAGGTCCTCTCTCAGAGGAATGGGCCAAGGAGGGCCTGTCGCGAAGAGCATGAGTTCTGGGAACCAGGTCCGGTTGGGCCAATACGGCGCAACTAACAAGACCTGCTCCTCGTCCTCCCTGACGTTGCACAGTATCTGTGGAAGAAGGTTCACTGGGGGAAATTAATACTTGCGTAGGCCCCGGGGGCAGCTGTGCACCAGTCCATCCGTGCCGAGGGTCCCCTCGAACATTTAAAGGCTTTAATTTTCAAAATAAAACAAATACAAAAACAAAAAGAACCGCCAGCAGCCCCTAGCGGACGACTGCTGGCTACCAAAATAAAACAAATACAAACACAAAAGGAACCGCCAGAAGCCCCTTGCAGATGACTGCTGGCTACCCAAAACAGAAATAAAACACAAAATAAAATCTGGCCTGTTCCTCTCTCGATCTTCAATGTCGTCGCTCCTGCTTTTATGCTTCCGCTCCTCCGTGAGAGATGCGAGAATGGTGCGTCTCACAGGTGTCATTCATTAACACTCACGCCACCGGCCTCATGCCGTTCTCTCAAGTCCCTCGGCCTCGTCCTGCTCGCCACATGAAGGTTTTTCAGAGAGGTTTGTTCATATATAATTTGCCTGATTTTACACAGCATTTTATTCCTAAAAAAAATGTCTTGCTGTTGACAGTATTTTCTGATTTATGAAGTGATAAAAGAGATATCTAGAATCCCCTCTGTAAAAACCTTTGAGTCTAATATGACAAAAAAAAAAATTGGATAAACCTTGCTTTATCTAATGTTCAGATTTTTGTTCTAGACATGAATGCAAATTAGTGCATATTTAATTAGATAATGCTTCATTTACATATTTAAACATCAAATTTCAGAAAACTTGTAATCAATCAACTGTGGAAGAATGGTGATAACTATTGTTTTTTAATTTTTTGTACCCTATTCACCTTGGGTGTCTTGCCCAAAACAATGATGTTTCCTTCCATTATTTCAAGCTATACAAAGCATTTTTATAACATCACAAGATATGTGATGATATGTGATGCTCAAACTGTAACATTCACAATCTGATTTATTTTGCCGTGCCACTAAATATTTGCCTGCACAGCGTTTCAGGAAACACTGCATTTTACTTTTGAACCTTGTTTTCTTAATATAAACAAATTAACTGCATAGGTCCATCAAAACAGTCTATTTCTACACCTCAATTTATCCAGTTCCAAGACCCTGAACGTTTAGTGAATATGAACTTCGTAATAATAGTGGGCTGGAACATCAAATGTTCAGTTCTGGAAATAGAATTTTTATTTTTATTTCAATCACAGTTTTGAGTGTTTCTTTTTTTTTTTTTTTTTTACATATTGAATCATCTGCATTAATGATTTCTCACATATTCAAATGTCCCACTGAGGTTCAGGACACAAACTAAAATATGACAATCACCGATTGCGTTTCTCTATTATATTTTTTGCAAGGTTGATGGTTGATGTTTATTTCCTTTATTGGTTTCAGTTGAAGAGGCCGAGGTCTGTTGATGAGCATATGTGATTACATGAGGCTGGAGATGGAAGATGAAGTGTGAAAATGGAGCGACTTGTGGGAGTCTCACAGCCTGAGAAAATCAATATTACTTTCCTTGAGATCCTTTTTCTCTCAGCATCTGCGAGGTATAGATTCCCATCTCTGCCATAGTAGTGGACTCTGCTATGTGTGCCCAGCACTGATGAAATATCAGTGATATTTACCATTGTTTGATCATATATGTGAGGTGAGTAAACTACAGAGCTAAACTAACAGCTCAAACCAGCCTAAGTAACTGACTGAGCCTAACGGCTGATGAGTAATGAATAGTTTCGGTGAGTTCAATCTCCACATGGCTTTACGCTTTTCAGTCAGATGTGTTTTAAACATATCAGGAATAATTTTTACACAAATACAATCTGACCATTAGTCCCTCAGCCTGTGCACCACCAGGTTTATGTCTGAGCATATTAGTCCAGCCAGATAGAATAAAAATGACACCATGCACATTGCTCAGTCATGGGGTGTTGCGTGTGACTCATTACGCAACTGTGCCTCCATGCAGGCTCTGCCAACAAGAACCGCCCTTGCCTGGATGGAGTAATTGGACCAGAGAAGTAAAATGCCCACACAGACTCCAGGAACAGGGAATTAAAAGCATATTGACAGCGTTAAACTTGGCAGGTTCCCAGAGCTGAATGTTGATTTTTTTTAACTGCTGTTTTGCCAGAATGAGAAACTCACGAAAAGACAAACCTTTATAAATTATGGAGCAGTAAATTCAGACAATAATAAGTACCATACATTTGTAGTCTGACAAGGCTAGAGAGTTCTTTCATCACAAAATCTATCTCGTACTCACTTCTTGGAGTCTATATAAAGATGCTGGCCAGTGACTGACTGATCTTTGTAAATAAAACAAGACCTTAAATATAAATAATCCTTTATGCATTTCTTTTTAAACTCCTGACAGCAAAAGCAAGAATGAAAGGAACACAGAGACTGCCAGCATTATCCTTAGTGTCTGCAGATAGAATGTTTTACGAGACAAAGGATCCATACTCTGCTGGAGAAATTAATGACTTTCTTTGAAAAGAGGGCCTCGGTGTTGTTATGGAAACCTCCTCTCAAGAGATGCTAATAAGCTCAAGCCAAAGCAAAAGAACCAGTTCTGAGTGAGGATCGAAACATTTGAGCCTGTTTTTAATGCACTATATTTGTAACATGTTGCAGGACGTAATTAATGCAGATTGCTCAGACGATCATCACTGTTATTACCATTGCGGCTCACATCTCGTCCTGCACTAACTGTGCTATGGATATGAATGAAGAGAGGTGTGATCCGACTTACATTTTATTTCTGGTGGACAATAGAAACAGGTGACAAAAAAAATCCCATAGACTTGCTCAATCAGACTATCACAGACACAATTTTTCTACAGCAACCAGATAAAAACCACCAGAACTTCGCATAGCAACAAGAGAAAAACACTAAAATGTCAGAACTACTCAGAGCAACTGCATAACAACTCCTTGGCAAACACCCAAAACAGCAACCGCATAGCAACATAATACTAAAGCCTATTCGATCTGTAAAAATACATTTGCATGCCTCTATTCAGTGATAAAACTTGTGCGTTAAAATGATGATTTATTCACGTGGAGGAGCGACTTCTGTCCTCTACAAACCAGGAAATGAATGTAGTCAGTCATGTTAAAACATTTGAATTTAGTTTAATAATAGGAAAATTATATCAAATGTATGATTTCTTTAAATATTCGATTTAATAACATTTTAAAATATAAAAAATTGCACAAAGTAACCTCTTTTGACCTGGCTACTTGTTCAATACAGACCCTAATTTATATAATTGTATATAATAAATATTACAAAATTTTACTCTATAGGCTACCTGTTGCTAATGGCCCATTTCAAAAGTTTACAAGATTTAGTCTATTTCTTCTTAAAGCCCCCCTGTAGTCACCATTTGTATCCCTTAAAACTCATCTTTGATCACCAACATAACATATTTAACAATTTTCTTCATGCCTTAAAATGGCTTGAATGTGCATAGACATATCAACAACATGAAAAACTTGATTTTCACCACAGAGGGTCTTTAAAAGCACCCGCTCGTTTTACTTGAGCAATGATGTAATATTACTATTGTAAACAATTTGTAGCATTTCAGTAATACAAGTGTTCATATTTAAAATGTGAAGCAAAATAATTACTGTACAGTGCTTGGCAGTGGTTGCTAAGGATGTGGATCTGATGGCAATTAAATGACCAAACAGCTTTAGTGTTTGTAACTGACATTCGGGATACGGACAAACATATCATAGACTAGCCCCTGTATATGTTGAAATTACCTTACATTCCCATAAGAAACCATTACCGTTCGAATAGGGCTTTAGATATGATTTTGAAACAGATAGATGCAATGTGATTGAAGTGGAATTGACCATTAAAGATGGAAATAGCAGTAAATTCTAGTAATAATGGCAGAGTCCCAGCCCAGTCTTGACTATGGGAAAATGGGTCTTATGCATATGCATGAGATAGGACCTCAGGTGAGGAGGGTTGTGACCCAATTGCAGACATCATCAGTAATAATGATGAAGTTTCATATGTGGAACTCACCTGAGAACGAAGAACTCCTGCACTCCGAATGTACTGTACATTTATAGTTTTTTTATTGCAGTTTTGGAAAGATGTCTGTCTGACCCATCTGTAGCACGTTCCCCCTATTATCCATATATTTGAACTTAGACGTTCTATTGAGCAAATAATTTTCTGTTAATCAGTGTGGTAAATTATATTATAGCCAAAGGCTGTAGATGCTTGTTGACTATGGCTGCTGTTTATATTTAGGTTTGAAATTGACACTATTTTTCTCATAAAGCGTATCACTCGTGGGTCTACTGGCTCTGGGCTCTCATACTGTATATTAGAGGACAAACATTCAACATGCCGGCTCAGTGCAGAATTTCATGTCTCTCCTGATTTCCTAGTATTGCACACTATACCTGTAACCTTTAACAGCTCCTGAGACTTAATGTCAAGTTCATATGGTATGAATAAGCAACCCAAATTCCACTCTTGATAACAGACCAGATAAAGGAAGAAAAACAAGAAAAAGGTATGAGAAAAATATACCAGTGATGTCTTACAAATTCAGATTGGATCTTCAGTAAAAGAACATACATGACTTAGCAAAACAAATCAGTTCAATTGCAGATTGCACCTGCTAAAATGGCACTTTTATGAGGATTATGCTGAAAAATCCTGTTGCCATGAGACCTATGGTTATTCATGCAGTCTAAGGATTCATGTTAATTATGCATTAATCGGGTGAAGTTAATTGCAGTGACTATGCAATCTGAGAAAATGAATTGTAATCCTTTTCATCTTTTGTTTTGTCAGAACAACTTGGGTGGGCACATTTAGACTTTTCAACATTTTCATGTAAAAACACCTTACAAGGGCATTGAGGATCAGCATAAAATTAATTACTCAAACTATGGTGTGTTCATTTAACATGGTCCATGTGTTCATTTGTTCATTTAAATCCCATAAATAATGCATCTGCCTTTGTTTATGTAAAAGAAAATGCACATTACCTTTATTATAAGTACATAGATAGATAATATACAATAGATAGATAGATTTAACACCATTATTTAGTGCTGTTCAGTCAATGCAGCAGTGTTAAACTCTACAAAAAATTGAAAAACAAATTAAACCCAAATAAGTGCTACATACAGCAGAAAAGATGCCATTCAAAAGCTGTTCATGGCATGTATGTGTGCAAAATGCAAATAAAATTAGATCGTCATTTAAACAAGCTTAAATTCGACAAATTCAATACAAAGTAACTTATTGTACTGTGTGTATCTGGACATAGCTACATAGGTGTATACTGTACATGCAATTTTTGTGAGTACAATGGTGTGTACATTTATCAGTTCCCCTATACATGAAGGTGAATTGCAGATCTAGCAGACTAGTGGTCAGAATCACAACCCAGGGCTGATTGATACATCTCTAAATAAGCCCCAACATTAACTAAGTGTCTGTGTCAGTGTCTGCTTGCTTAAGTCTCTTTATCCTTAAAACCAAGCATCCAAGAGCACACCTACTCAAATTGAAAGCGCTCAGATGGTGGCAGGCACTTTTGTGCACACAGTATCGACGAGTATTTTCTGAGCTATCCATCAACAGAAAAGAAAAAAACAACTGCTCTCCTCACTTACATCATGAAGTGATATTATCTCAGTGTAATGCTTTATGTCTGTTCCAGCTGCGCTCCAAATTACAAGGTTTATTTTGCAGGCTGTCTGTCCATTACGTCATTTATTTTTATTGCTGTGTGAGGTTAAAAGCGAAGATAAAGGATTAGTTCACCAAAAATGAAATTTATGTCATCATTTACTCACTCTGATGTTGTTCCAAACCTGTATGAGTTTCTTTCTTACATAAAACACAAAAGGACAAATTCTTTTTTACATTTTTAAGATTCTTTAGTGTGTAATGTTGCTGTTTGAGCATTGAAAAAGGTCTGCAAAGTTACAAAGTCCACTCTAAAGGGAGTTATTCTGTCTATCTAAAACTGTTCACCCGTTTCCATGCAATTACAATGAATGAAGACAAAAAGGTCACCAATGTCTCAATAAGTATCATGTGCAACTCATGTGCTATATTTCAACCAAATGGAATTGACTATTGGATATGACTATGAAGTATTCCTTTAAAAGGTATTTTATGTCCTTTTTTTAACTTCTACCCCATTCTTACTGTTCACATGGTGAAATAACTCTTTAATTGTGTTTAACTGCCGTTACTGTAGGATTGGTTACCATGCACTGAGCTGTGATGTTTGCAAATGTTAAGCGCTTCAGATGTCAGTGTGCAAAATTCAGTGGAGAACCCAAGAGACAATGATGCAACGCAGAAGATAACTAAGAGGCAAGGATGTCTGCTTGATGTTTTCTCACTCTTTTGATTGCCAGTGTGTGTGTTGTCATGTTAGCGCAAATGGAGTACTCTTTTCCAAGCTAACACAAGTGTGTGTTTGACTTGGTAATCATCAAGCAGTGCACCAGGGGAGTATGTGTGCACAGATGACATGGCCTAGATTTCCTCCAAAACATCCCGGGGCAACCAGATGAGCAAATGAACCCCGTGGCATCACCTCAAACAGCTGACCCATAACTCCAGCGCATCCTTCACATGTGGCCAAAACATCTTGATCCCTATCTGCTGGCCAAGATCTGAAAGCTGTTGTTTTCTTGGCATTAGGACTGCTTTCTGTGTGGACCTTCCTTTGTTCACACACGTCAGTCCCTGCATCTTTCAAATATATCTGGATCACATTGTGCTGGTGTACAAGTTGTCAGTCTGATTTTTACTCAATGAATGTGCAGATGCATAAGTATGGAGCTATAAATGTGTCTTTATTACATGCGAGAAAATAAATGATCTGAGAGGAAAAAAAAAAGTTTGAGAGAAAAAGTTATCACACTGATAGCAAAAAAGCATTTCATGAGAGAAAAAAGTATATTTGAGAGAAAAAGTTTTGAGAGAAAGTATTTTCTCATAGAACATAAAAAAATATAAATTTGAAATTTTTTTAATTATTTCTGAGAAAAAAAATCTCTCTCAAAATACTTTGAAAAAAAATCTCAAATATATATTTTTTGCTATCAGTGTGAAAACATTTTCTCAAAAAAAAAAAAAGTGTTTCTCTCAAAACGCTTTTCCTTGCTCTCGGTGCAATTTTTTGCTCTCGTGTCAGGACTTTGCTTTAGCTGTGAAAATTGTGTCATGGGCGGGGCCACGTTTTTTTTTTCTATTG
This sequence comes from Gila orcuttii, assembly GCA_026230005.1. NCBI lineage: Eukaryota > Metazoa > Chordata > Actinopteri > Cypriniformes > Leuciscidae > Gila > Gila orcuttii. The sequence continues at coordinate 26,911,117 of JAPDVR010000009.1, read as the reverse complement.
AACGTTCCTATTGGCCAGTCGGGTTTGCAGCGTTGATTGATGTAGCCAATCACAGACATATGTTGATTTCTTGAACGCAATGACCAAGTAGAAGCATTTAAGATAGACTCCCCTCACTGCTCAAAACGGACTTTTTGTTCAGAGCTGAATTCTGTATGCTGGCAAATCCTCTAATTATAACAAACAAAGTGTATATATTATGAAAGATCCATTGTGCAGTCAGCTTCATTGATAATAACAGAGATGTGTGAGATCGCGATGAACTGATGTCAGCTTTAGGAATTTTTAAGGGAGCGCACTTTGCACGCATTCAGTCATGCCAAACCATGCACGCAGTATCTGCTTGATTTTATGTTATAACAGTGGTTTGTGTGTTAATGCTTTAATGACACATTATTTATCAGGAGCATTTACGCTGATGTGTATGATGGCGACACCTAGGCTAACTTGAAAGTATTTGGAGGTGCAGAACAGAGGAGGAGGAGGAGAAAGTAACATAGAAAATAGTTGAGAACGTCAGTTATAACGACCCACGTATTAAAATGGTCGGGTTTAAATCGGGCTCGGGCTCATAATTATAGTTAATGTGTCGGGCCGGGGTCGGACACAACGTGCACAGGCTCGGGTCGGGCTTGATTTTTTGGGCCCAATCTAAGCTCTAAGTTGAGCACGGACACTCCAGTGTTTGGGTAAGATGATGACACACACAACTGGATGTTAGCTGGCTGAGCAAGTTCAGCATCACTGAAGATTAAACATTAAAAATAGCACTCATATTCATGAATGAATGTGTATTATATTTTTAGCTTGCTAATCGCTAGTAAAGCTAATTATTAATTAGCCATCATGCTAGGTAAACTTGCATGAGTGCTATTTTTTAATGTTTAATCTTCAGTGATGCTGAACTTGCTCAGCCAGCTAACCATCGAGTTGTGTGTGTGTCATCATCTTACCCAAACATTGGAGTGTCCGTGCTCAACTAAAGCCTGGTTCACAGGGCAGGATAATTAGGCCGATTTTAGCCCCGATTTACCCCTTCCGACAATCTTAAGGATGCTCCGATTATCGTAAAATAATCTGATCAGATATTCCTGCCGTGTGTGGTGTGTTAAGAGTGCTCTCGTCTGCTCGGAAGGACTTCGGGACCGCTCCGATCTCAAATCGGGGATATCCAACATGTTGGATTATTTTGGCCCGATTTCTACTCGTGTGTGGTGTCCCCCGGGGACAAACGAGCACGCAGCCTGTGGACTGTGGCGTGTAGCCAATCAGAAAGCGAGGTGACGAGGCGCAGAGGAAGCACCGGGAAACAAAATCAAAACAGCCGGCGGCATGGCGCACCAGAAAGTCCGGTGGACGTCGGAGATGGATTCGGTTTAAAACAAACTACAAACTATCGCCACTGCATCCTCTTCGTCCGCCATGATTGTTTACTCTGAAGTCACGCTTGATCTCGAGGGATTTTGCGAGATTTTCCGTCTGATCTGGGAATGCTCGGGAGTCAAAACGGTTCGTGTGTGATGTGTTGATTTTGCCGTGTGGCTGCGCACCACACACGGTACGACCAAAACTGTTAGACCCGTGATTTTTTATCGCCGTGTGTGGGGTCTCTGAGGTTTGGAAAATCGGCCGACAATTTTAAAATCGTCCCGTGTGAACCAGGCTTAAGGCAGAGGCGCATCTATCTAGGTCAGGAATGGGCAACTCCGGTCCTCGAGGGCCACTGTCCTGCAGAGTTTAGCTCCAACCCTGACAAAAATTATTTTTTAGTAATCCTGAAAACATTGATTAGCTTGTTCAGGTGTGTTTAATTAGGGTTGGAGCTAAACTCTGCAGGACAGTTGCCCTCGAGGACCGGAGTTGCCCATCCCTGATCTAGGTGAACCGAACGTGAACAATGGTGTAATGATTCAGTTCGACTCCAAAGACAAGACGATGCTCACCCGACTGGCCAATAGGAACGTTCCAATAGGAAAAAAAGAACGTGTCCCCGCCCATGACACAATTTTCACAGCTAAAGCAAAATCCTGACACGAGAGCAAAAAATTGCATCGAGAGCAAAGAAAAGCGTTTTGAGAGAAACACTTTTTTTTTTTTTGAGAAAATGTTTTCACACTGATAGCAAAAAATATATAGCCTATTTGAAATTTTTTCAAAGTATTTTGAGAGATTTTTTTTCTCAGAAATAATTTAAAAAATTTCAAATGTATATTTTTTTATGTTCTATGAGAAAATACTTTCTCTCAAAACTTTTTTTAGTCTCAAATATAATTTTTTGCTATTGGTATGAAAACTTTTTCTCTCAAATATTATTTTTTCTCTCATGAAATGCTTTTTTGCTATCAGTGTGATAACTTTTTCTCTCAAACTTTTTTTTTTTTCTCTCAGATCATTTATTTTCTCGCATATAATAAAGACACATTTCTAGCTCCATGGATAAAAATATGCTCTGTGAAATATGACAGATATAAAATGTGTTTTCTGATGTCATTTACGGCCACTCGCGTAGCTACGGGTGGGCCTGGATGGGCCTGGGCCCACCCACTTGTCAGTCAGGCCCATCCAGTCAGTGGCCACACAAGGTAGCCTAAGGAGGGAATTCTGTTGCCATTATTACAATACTTGACCTATAAAAATAAATGTTAACAGGGTTCCAGACTGCGACCATTTTTTAAAAATGTGCGAGTTAAAATTTTATGTGGTCGCATTTGTGAGAGTGCATGGTCATGTACTACTCAGTTAAATTCACGCATGTGCAACAGAACGCCGTTGTATCAGCAGCTGCTGCAGTCCGTAACTTATGTTCAAAATGAATGAGTACATCATGAATCCATTTTCCAAACCGTGTTTTTGACTTATCCTGAATCACTACGGCACGCCTATAATAAGTGTTTATATTCTGACTATTTTATCCCGGGGTCGGCTCGGCTGCGGAGTTGCCCAGTGACTCGCCATAGACATTAACGGAGAGAAGTAGCTCCGGCTACAATGTTCTTCCGCAAGACACTTGCAGTTTATTTATTAACGAACGTACACATCAAGCGCATTGCACACTGATGGTGAAACGCGCGAATTAGGAATTCAGGAATTAAGGCATATACAAATGAAAAGAACATACATGTTTTTTTAATTTATTTTTTATTTTTTTTATTTATTTTTTTATTTGATAGTTAAAAGATTAAAACATTTAGCTAACATGAGGTCTTGTCACTGTCAGTCAAGGTATGCAGATTAAGACCACTATTCATCAGCATGCATTGATTAATCCCATGGCATGTAGCAAAAAAAATAAAAAAAATAAAATTATTGGTGCGACCAAATCCTATGCTGGTTCTCAACTGAGAAAGTTGGTAGCACCAGTGCAACCAGTGGAAAAGTTAGTCTGGAGCCCTGACACTACATTAAAGGTAATTTTCAAAAATCCATAATAGGGGCCCTTTAAACTGTGGTGTATTCAAGCAGGTGTAGTTGTGTTGGCCTATTTTGATCACAGATGCATTTTAGGCTGTGCCCACCCGATTTTCTCTGGGCCCACCTACATTGTGATTCCTGGCTACGCTAGTGTTTACGGCATCTTTTAAAACAACAGCAGAAAATTCCATTCCCAGGGAACGCATACCTGTATACTGGCAAAAAAGTAGACTATGAATAATGGTAAAGTATTTAAAAGCATCTGCCAAATTGGTTAGGAAATAGCTTAAAAAAAAAGGACTCATTGTAAATTTTTTACTTAACAGTAAAGCAGTTTCTTTCATAATTATAGATATGCAAATCAAACCAGAATCCCATTGGCTTATATTTCCATATCCTCTTCAGCTGATTAATTTGGACAGACAGGCAAACACTTCTACAAATTAGATAAAAAGAAAAAAAAAATGCCACGTTTTTTTTTTTTTTTTACACCATTACCTTAATATTAATATTTTTAAATATTTTTTATTTTTTAAATATCCAGTTCAATAGACCAGTTGTGAGGTTCTAGTCAGTCCCGGCACCGCCAGGACACTCCACTTGGGGAGGCTCTTATAATTCTCAGGGGTGCTTACTGTATGGTTAAAATTGCATTCTGGGGAAGGCAGGGTTCACCTGAAAAAATTTATCATAATTCTGAGAGGGGGTCTCACCCTTATGAGGGGTCACTGGGAGGTGCGTTCTGAATGATAGTCCTTTCTTCAGCTGAGTGAGAACAGTGTTGCAAGCATGTTACATCACTTTTAGCATCCATGGCTAAATCCATTAATTGTTGGAGTTGTGGACAGATAGATTGTCTTTGGTTTGTCTTTTATTAAAAGTGAGGTTGCAGGTTCAAATACTGGATGAGCACCAAATTATCTTTGTTAAAAAAAAAAGATTGGTCCTGTAAATGACTTTTTATCTTTAGAGACAGTACAGAAACTTTTTGTGACATTGAAAGCTCTAAATAATATTTCAGTTTGTAAAAATATTAGAACTAAAAAAAAAATGAAGCATTACAATTTAAATAATATATGTTCATGTTTTTTCTTCCACAACACCATCTGGACTAATAACTTGTAATTCTACTCCTGCAGTGTGGCTCAAATAACAAATAACTATTTCAGCCCTAACTCTCATTCCCCAACAGTACACATTTATCAAAACATGTGCACTTTTGCAAGCGTATTTATTACATTTTCCAAAGTTTTACTTAGGCTGTTCATTAATATCTGAGCAGTTGGAAGTCCTGAATTGTTCTCAGCTACAGCTGGGCTTTAATCAAAACTAAATGCATTTTCAAACTATCGTTTATGTTATGTTAAGAGGAATACCAAAAGTTATGAATAATTCAGGTGTTTTGACTCTAACGGCAAATTGGCTATAATCAGCACAGACAACATTTTAACAGGCTTTCCCCTTGATGAATAAAAGATATGGGGCAGGGATGAGAAATTTCTGGCTTATAGCTCTCATGGACCTCGATCTGTTTATGTGGTTGAAATGTGTTTCAGGCCCTGAGGATACTGGAGCTGGTGAGAGTATAAAGAAATAGAGAGACATAAAGATGAACGCACAGTGACCTCAGCATGGCTGAATGAACTTGAGTCCAGAGAGCACCTACCAATACAACCTGAACATATACACTCAACTAATCAGTGACTCCAGTGACCAAGCAGGTACACTATATATACCATACTGAAATAATGGCAAAAAGTAGAATAATTCATACTGTAGCAGTAACCCATAGTGAATATAAGCAGTTCAAGATGGTTTATGGTTTATTTCAAGTATTTACCTACTGTGCTTCACATTACCCAGAGATTGCACTTTCATTGAGTTTTTATGTTTTAAGTATCAACTTTGTCTCAGATATTACTCCTAAGCAGTGTTGGGTAAGTTACTTTAAAAAAGTAATTAGTTATAGTAACTAGTTACTTCTCACAAAAAGTAAATGAGTTACATCATAACAAAAGTATCTAATTATCAGGGAAAGTAACTATTTAAAAAAATAAATCAATATGTGAAATAACTTGGATACCCCCAATATTAAATATGTTAAATGAATGAAATGGACACTAAATAGAACACATTGTTTATATAAAACATTGTAGACTACTCCTCTACACTATTTTAATGTTGCTGTGGGACAATGTGAGAGACACCTATTAACTTAAATATTAAAATAGTATCATTATAGTGGAACAACTAAACACAATAGATGGTTTAGAACTTTTAATATTTATTGCACAGACCACAACTGGCCAACAAATAAGTCTAAAAATAAATGATGCCTCTTAAGAAATGTACCAAAAATAAATAAATAAATAGTAATAAAAAATATACATACACATAAACTCTGTGTAGTGCAAATTAAATGTATAAAGCTCACACACCTTTACAACTGGTAGACATACTGTAGGCTATAGCCTACTTTAAGTAATTTCTTCCTCACAAAAGTAAACAATTTAACAAAAAGTGCTCTCAATATAATTCTGAACAATGTACCAACATAAATAATAATAATACAATATAATATTTTGGGGTTTATTTTTATAACCTACAGAGAACATCATCATCAGAGGTTATTTAAGCCAAATTCTAGGCATGTTTGAGGCACATGTTCACAAACGGTCAAACAAAGATGTTTTCTTTGAACGTTCCCTGCATAGGCGTAGATTACGCGGGGGACGGGGGGGACGTGTCAAAAATGTATGGCAAAAAACTCTTCACTCCTTTTTCACGAGAAAGTCAAGCACTGTAAGTAAGTTGTCATGTAGTATCCGAATTGTGTTGCACAATGATGAATTTCTCTTGTTGAATAATTAACAGGTTTTGTTGTAAATTCATACCCGAACAAACATGCAATATTTTCAATCTTTTTTTACTCGTAATGCATTTTATTTTCACAGATATGTTATCAAAGCCCTTCAAATTAGAATAAACATGGTGAATGTTAATGCTGAATTTGTATTTTCATGCATTAACAGCCACGATCTGCTTGAATCAGGCAGTGTTGTAACATGTGTAGCCTACATGATGTTTATCATAATTTGGTAACACTTTACAATTAGATAAAAAAAGTTTGTAGACAAACTTTAAGTTCTCTTGAAAAAGCCTAACTAGAAAGTTTGTAGTAGTTTTAAAAGCTTGAAATTTGAAGGTTTTCAATTGGAAAGTTTTAGTTTAGTAAGACAGACTTTGTTTAGGCTAGTAAGTAAATGTAATTTTGCCAAAAGAAGAACTTTTATTTTAAGTAAATGTTATTTTTAAATCAGCTTCAGTGTGATATTTAACCATATTATCATGCTTAACACTGATAATTTGAATAATTGTAATGCGATGATCAGATATCTAAATCAGAGAATATCATATGTTTGGGCAGTTGGATTATTTATTTTTTAACAGCGGATTTGGGGCACTCAAAGTGCACCAGATTAGTGAATTTATCTTTAAAATGTACAAAATTTTCTTTCAGGGGAGCATGCCCCCGGACCCCCCTAGAGGTACAGAGATCCACCTACGAAAATACTGTGGTAACACAGTAGACTATATGATGGTCTATGAAAAATACACATTTTATTATCTTATTAAAATACATGATCAGGATTTTACCACATTCGCCTCATTTTAAGCCAGGAAAAACCCTGCATGTGCAATATAAAGTACTGGACAACTTTATTTTTTTCTGCTTTATTGCTTTAAAATAAATAGCATATTAAGCCAATTAAGCAAAAATCTGTCAACAAAAGTCTGAAGAAAAATAAAACTGGTATTACACTTGACATTCTGTCCCCCTCACTTTTGAAATGATGGCTATGCCCCTGCCTGCAGGTTATTTTGGAGTTGTATTTTATAACCATGTAAACTAATTAAAATGTTGCAAATGATACCAATAGGCTACAGAGATTATCCTAATGCTGAAATGTGTCATTTATTTATAAACAAACTATATTATGCTTGGACACTCGGCCTCTCTCGCGCACTGTCGAGCACGTCCTCGGACACATTCGGTCTCTCTCGCGCACTGTCGAGCACGTCCTCGGACACATTCGGCCTCTCTCGCGCACTGTCGAGCACGTCCTCGGACACATTCGGCCTCTCTCGCGCACTGTCGAGCACGTCCTCGGACACATTCGGTCTCTCTCGCGCACTGTCGAGCACGTCCTCGGACACATTCGGTCTCTCTCGCGCACTGTCGAGCACGTCCTCGGACACATTCGGTCTCTCTCGTGCACTGTTGAGCACGTCCTCGGACACATTCGGTCTCTCTCGCGCACTGTCGAGCACGTCCTCGGACACATTCGGTCTCTCTCGTGCACTGTTGAGCATGCTAGCGGCGTTCGCTTCGCTTTTGTCAAGTCCAGCACCTTATGCACACACACACACCATAGAAAAAACTTTGCAGGTCCTATGGCGGAGAGAGAGCCCGATTGGACGAAAACCGCTTCAGTGAGCTCAATTACGGCATATTTTATTGTCAGTAACGTTACAGTAAGTTACATATTCAGATCATCAGTGGATTACATACTCAGATAATCTGCCATTGGAAGAATGTAAGAGCCAATTCATATTATAATCATTATTTCAAAGTCATTAATTTTAAAATACAAAATGCCTTTATTTACTATATAATTTATAGTGTATATATAAACACTTTTAGCACCCAGACATGAATCAGTTTATGTTGGAGTTGTGGACAGATGAATTGTCTTGGGTTAGCTTTTATTGAAAGTTTGGAGATTATTTTTTAACAAGACAGAGACAAGTAGAAGTAAAGTAATTTTATATATATATATATATATATATATATATATATATATATATATATATATATATATATATATATATATATATATATACAGGTCCTTCTAAAAAAATGTCCATATTGTGATAAAGTTCATTATTTTCCATAATGTAATGATAAAAATTAAACTTTCATATATTTTAGATTCATTGCACTCCAACTGAAATATTTCAGGTCTTTTATTGTTTTAATACTGATGATTTTGGCATACAGCTCATGAAAACCCAAAATTCCTATCTCAAAAAATTTGCATATTTAATCCGACCAATAAAATAAGTGTTTTTAATACAAAAAAAAGTCAACCTTCAAATAATTATGTTCAGTTATGCACTCAATACTTGGTCGGGAATCCTTTTGCAGAAATGACTGCTTCAATGCGGCGTGGCATGGAGGCAATCAGCCTGTGGCACTGCTGAGGTGTTATGGAGGCCCAGGATGCTTCGATAGCGGCCTTAAGCTCATCCAGAGTGTTGGGTCTTGCGTCTCTCAACTTTCTCTTCACAATATCCCACAGATTCTCTATGGGGTTCAGGTCAGGAGAGTTGGCAGGCCAATTGAGCACAGTAATACCATAGTCAGTAAACCATTTACCAGTGGTTTTGGCACTGTGAGCAGGTGCCAGGTCGTGATGAAAAATGAAATCAGATGGAAGCATGAAGTGCTCCAAAATCTCCTGATAGCTAGCTGCATTGACCCTGCCCTTGATAAAACACAGTGGACCAACACCAGCAACTGACTGTGGGTACTTGACACTGGACTTCAGGCATTTTGGCATTTCCTTCTCCCCAGTCTTCCTCCAGACTCTGGCACCTTGATTTCCGAATGACATGCAAAATTTGCTTTCATCCGAAAAAAGTACTTTAGACCACTGAGCAACAGTCCAGTGCTGCTTCTCTGTAGCCCAGGTCAGGCGCTTCTGCCGCTGTTTCTGGTTCAAAAGTGGCTTGACCTGGGGAATGCGGCACCTGTAGCCCATTTCCTGCACACGCCTGTGCACGGTGACTCTGGATGTTTCTACTCCAGACTCAGTCCACTGCTTCCGCAGGTCCCCCAAGGTCTGGAATCGGTCCTTCTCCACAATCTTCCTCAGGGTCCGGTCACCTCTTCTCGTTGTGCAGCGTTTTTTGCCACACTTTTTCCTTCCCACAGACTTCCCACTGAGGTGCCTTGATACAGCACTCTGGAAACAGCCTATTTGTTCAGAAATTTCTTTCTGTGTCTTACCCTCTTGCTTGAGGGTGTCAATGATGGCCTTCTGGACAGCAGTCAGGTTGGCAGTCTTACCCATGATTGCGGTTTTGAGTAATGAAACAGGCTGGGAGTTTTTAAAAGCCTCAGGAATCTTTTGCACGTGTTTAGAGTTAATTAGTTGATTCAGATGATTAGGTTAATAGCTCGTTTAGAGAACCTTTTCATGATATGCTAATTTTTTGAGATAGGAATTTTGGGTTTTCATGAGCTGTATGCCAAAATCATCAGTATTAAAACAATAAAAGACCTGAAATATTTCAGTTGGTGTGCAATGAATCTAAAATATATGAAAGTTTATATATAGAAGGACCTGTATATATATATATATACAGTATATATTCAGAATTTTCAATATATTGACAGAATTTTAAATTTCAGGTGAACTAACACTTTAATTTATTTAAAAAATTATACTTTAAAATTATATATATATATTAATATATATAGACATATATATAGACTAGATAGACTTTCGTTTATCTTCAGAACACAAATTAAGATATTTTTAATTTAAATCTGAGCAATTTCTGTCCCTCTATTGACAGATACGCAACCACTTTGATGCTTCAAAAATGTTAATAAAGAGATCGTTCTATTATGAATGAAACCTTAATGTTTTTTTAGACCTTTTTTTTTACCATAAAACTAATTTATATGAATTGAGTGGTTTAGTCCAAAGAGACATGATTGCTCTTTTTTTTGACAATAAGTTTTGGACCTTGTCATTATAAAGAATTTGATGAGAAATGTTTAAATTCATATTTAGGCTTTAAAATCTACAGAAATCTTAAGCCATGTTCAGACTGCCTGCAAAAACGTCTCGGTTACGTATGTAACCCTCGTTCCCTGAGTAGGGAACGGAGACGTTACGTCGGATGACGACGAAATGGGGTTTCGCTTAGAAAGCCTATCAACTTCGAGTATTACAAAACGAGCCAATGGCAAAGAAATGCCATGGGTCTGCGGAATTTGCATGACGTAACTCCGCCCCACCTCGTGGGTATAAAAGGAGGAAGTCTGCAACAGCAGTTTATGTTTCTTCGCTGAGGAGCCAAGACTGAGCTCAGGCGATCCCCGCGGAACAGCGGAAAGTGGCAGGAAGACGTAACGTCTCCGTTCCCTACTCAGGGAACAAGGGTTACATACGTAACCGAGACGTTCCCTTTCGTTGTCACTCCGAGTTACGTCGGATGACGACGAAATGGGGTTACCAGTCTAATCACGCCACCTTCTCAGCTGTCTTCCAGTGCCCTGCGTAAATCTGAGATCCCTGTCGTGAGACTAGCACGGACGAAGGACTCCTATTTAGCACAGGAATACCAAGGTACACTGGGGAGCATATCCCACAATTTTAGAGGAATATGCAATTATTGCCAACCCAGAGGGGGGGACTTAGAGAATACACATATGACCCGAAGGATGCATATGGAGAACACTGGGGTGTCCAGCCGCAGGTGGAATATTTCAACCCCAGGGGTGGCAAAGTGGCTTGCCAAGGGAAAGACACATGCTCAGAGAGGCTTACAGTGGAAATACACATGTGGGGGTCGCTCAGGGGAGGGACCATGCACACGGGAGGCACCTAGCCGGCGCGCAGGCAATAGACACTGGCGGCGACGTCAGAAGTGCTGGAGGAACTCAGGGCTTTCGGAGAAGCTCACCTGAGGGGAATATCGCACGTATCCAGTCCGTGGAGTGGAATGGCGAGCAAGCGAAGACACCTGAGCGGGTCCAGTACTAGCTAGTTGAAGCGAGTACATGAGAGGACACAGGCTCCACTCGGAGATTGTAGAATCTGGCGAATGTGTTCGGTGTCGCCCAGCCTGCAGCTCTGCAGATGTCTGTTAGCGAGGCGCCATGCGCTAGAGCCCAAGAGGACGCCACACTCCGGGTGGAGTGGGCAGTCACACCAAGGGGGCATGGACGACCTTGCTGCTGGTATGCCAAAGCAATGGCGTCCACTATCCAGTGAGACAACCTTTGCTTGGAGAGAGCCTTTCCCTTCAGCTTCCCACCATAACAGACAAAGAGCTGGTCTGAGGTCCTGAAACACCGCGTCCTGTCTACATAGGCGCGAAGAGCGCGTACTGGACAGAGCAGTGCCAAGGCTGGGTCTGCCTCCTCCGGGGGCAGCGCTTGCAGGTTCACCACCTGGTCCCGAAAGGGAGTGGTAGGAACCTTGGGCACATATCCAGGCCGGGGTCTCAGGATCACGTGAGAGTAAGCCGGCCCGAATTCCAGGCACGCTTCGTCAACGGAGAATGCGTGCAGGTCCCCTACCCTCTTGATGGAGGCCAGAGCAACCAGGAGCGCTGTCTTCATTGACAGGAACTTAAGCTCCACTGACTGCAAAGGCTCAAAGGGAGCACTCCGCAGGGCAGTTAGCACCACTGCGAGATCCCAAGAGGGAACGAGAGGAGGGCGAGGAGGATTCAGTCTCATCGCTCCTCTCAGGAACCTGACGATCAGGTCGTGCTTCCCCAAAGACTTACCTTCAACAAGGTCATGCTGTGCGGCAATGGCGGCGACATAGACCTTTAGGGTGGAGGGAGACAGCCTTCGCTCCAACCCATCTTGTAGGAAGGAAAGCACGACACCAATCGAACATCTCCGGGGGTCTTCTCGGTGAGAAGAGCACCAGCTGACGAAGAGGTTCCACTTCAACGCATAGAGATGTCTCGTGGACGAAGCTCTAGCGGAAGTGATGGTAGCCACCACCGGTGGTGGTAGGGTACTCAAACCTGCCTCGTCCCGTCCAGGAGCCACACGTGGAGTTTCCAAAGATCGGGCCGAGGGTGCCAAAGGGTGCCCCGTCCCTGAGAAAGTAGGTCCTTCCTCAGAGGGATCGGCCAGGGAGGTGCTGTCGCGAGGAGAACCAGTTCGGAGAACCAGGTCCTGGTGGGCCAGTACGGCGCAACCAGCATGACCTGCTCCTCGTCCTCCCTGACCTTGCGCAAGGTCCGCGCAAGAAGGCTCACTGGGGGAAACGCATACTTGCGGCCCTGCGGCCAGCTGTGCGCCAGAGCATCCGTGCCGAGCGTGCCCTCGGTCAGGGAATAATACTGGGCGCAATGGGTCGAGTCGTGGGAGGCAAACAGATCTATCTGTGCGTCCCCGAACTGGTCCCAAATCAGCTGAACCGACCGGGGATGGAGCCGCCATTCTCCCGGGAGGAGTTGAAACCGTGAGAGCTCGTCGGCTACACAGTTCAGAGCTCCGGGGATAAAAATGGCACGAAGCGACCTCAGATGCTTCTGGCTCCATAAGAGGAGGTGGCGGGCGAGTTGCGACATACGGCGGGAGCGCAGACCACCTTGACGGTTGATGTACGCTACAGTGGCGGTATTGTCTGATCGGACTAGTACGTGCTGGCCCTTGAGCACGGCCCGGAAGCGGCGCAGAGCAAGACGTACAGCCAGCAACTCGAGGCAATTGATGTGCCATAGGCGCTGGGGTCCTATCCAGGAGCCCGCGGCAGCACGTCCATTGCACATGGCGCCCCAGCCCGTGGAAGAGGCATCTGTCGATACAACAACATGCCGCGAAGCTCGTTCCAGGGGCACTCCGGCCCGTAGAAAGCTGAGGTCCGCCCACGGGGTGAAGGTCTGACGGCAGGTCGGAGTAACTGGTACTCGGAGGGTGCCGTGTTGCCATGCCCACCTCGGGACTCGGTCGCGAAGCCAAAGCTGAAGCGGTCTCATATGAAGCAATCCGAGCGGCGTTGCCGCGGCTGCAGATGCCATATGCCCCAGGAGCCTCTGAAAAAGTTTCAGTGGAACCGCACTCTTGCCCTCGAACTGTCTCAGGCAAGTCAGCAGTGACTGCGCGCGCTCGCTCGTAAGCTGCGCGGACATGGCGACCGAGTCGATTTCCATACCGAGAAAAGAGATCCTCTGCACGGGGCAAAGTTTGCTCTTCTCCCAGTTGACCCGAAGACCCAGACGGGCTAGGTGCCGGAGCACTAGGTCCCTGTGTTCGCAAACCTGATCCCGAGAGTGAGCTAGAATCAGCCAGTCGTCGAGATAGTTCAGGATGCGAACCCCGTGTTCCCGAAGAGGAACAAGGGCTGCCTCGACGACCTTCGTGAAGACGCGAGGAGACAGGGCTAACCCGAATGGGAGAACCGCGTACTGATATGCCTGCCCCTCGAAAGCAAACCGTAGAAACGGCCTGTGTCGAGGGAGAATGGAGACATGAAAGTAGGCGTCCTTCAGGTCGATCGCTGCAAACCAATCCTGGGGCCGTACACATTCGAAAATGCGCTTGGCAGTGAGCATCTTGAACGGCAGCCTGTGAAGGGAGCGGTTCAGCACGCGCAGGTCCAGGATTGGCCGTAACCCACCGGATTTCTTCGGGACAATGAAGTACGGGCTGTAGAAGCCGGACCTCATTTCGGCTGGAGGGACAGTCTCGATCGCACCCTTCGCCAGCAGGGTAGCAACCTCCGCTCTCATGATGGGGGCATTGCCACCGACCATAGTGGAGCGAACTCCCCTGAATCGGGGAGGAGACCGCGCGAACTGAATCGCGTAGCCGAGCCTGATCGTTCGGGCGACCCAGCGGGACAGGTGGGGAAGCTCTAACCAGGCTCCCAAGAACTGTACCAGCGGGGTCATGCGAACCACAGACTTCCCGTCGGTGGGGCAGCGAGGCGGAATGACTGTCCCGGACGTGGACGGCATAGCGGCCCAGTGTCGGGGCATAGTCATTGACCGCGTCCTGACAGAGGAGACCAGGGAAGGACGAACGTTCCACGGGGGTCTGCTCTGCCAGGGGGCTGGCGACAGAGGGGGATGAGAGCTGCACGGTCCGGGGACGGCGCGTGCTGTCATCCGGCTCTGGGACAGAGGGGGACGAGGGGTGCACGGCTCGGAGGCGGCGCACCGTGTCGTCCGAGAACTCTGTGTGCTCAGGGATGAACATGTCACTTCTTTCTTTAACCACATTAGGGTGCTGCCCACCCGTGGGTGAGCAGCGGGGAGTGGAGAACAAAAGATTCTCCCCCGGCCCTCCACCGGGGGAAGGAGTGGTCCTGCTACCATCTCCTGAGAAGTGAGAGTCATCCCTGAGCAGCCCGTCTCAGGAGCGCCGCTTAGCCCGGCGTTTAGCGGGGGGCGGGGCAGGAGAGGGCTGGGGCGCCTTCTTGCGGCTTCCTCCGCGACCGGGCCCGGGTGGAGGCTGCTGCTTGGGCCGGGCGGGAGGGGGGGGAACCGCAGGAGGGCGCCCTCGGCGGCGAACAGGCTGAGGATTCTGCCCGGTCGGCTGGGTGGAGGCAGCAGCGGGCCGTCGGGGCAGAATGTGCTTAATCGCCTCAGTCTGTTTCTGAGCAGTCGAGAACTGTTGGGCGAAATCCTCGACCGCACCGCCGAAAAGGCCGGCCTGTGATATGGGGGTGTCGAGCAGACGGGACCGCTCGGCATCCCGCATATCAGCGAGGTTCAGCCAGAGGTGTCTCTCCTGGACCACGGCTGTGGACATCACCAAACCCAGGGAGCGTGCGGTCACCTTCGTCGCCCGGAGAGCGAGGTCGGTGGCGGCACGCAGCTCATTGAAGAGCCCTGGGTCCGCCCTCCCCTCGTGCATGTCCTTGAGCATCTGGGCCTGGTAGACCTGCAGAATGGCCATGGCATGCAGAGAGGTGGCTGCCTGTCCCGCCGCTCTGTAGGACTTCGCCACTAATGTAGACGAGTACCTACAGGCCTTGGATGGGTGCTTAGGCTCACCACGAGAAGAAGCGCTCTGAGGACACAGCTGCATCGCAACAGAGCGTTCAACCGGGGGGAGCCCAGTGTACCCACGGGCAGCCGCCTCCTCGAGGGGAGGAAAGGCGGATGAAACCAACGAGCGGTCACGGGAAGACATGGGAGTCTTCCAGGACTTCGAGATCTCATCATGCACATCCGGGAAGAAAGGTACTGGGGTTTGCCGCGGACGGGGGTCCGCGGCCTTACCCAAGCACCAATCATCCAACCGCGAGCGCTCAGGACAGGGTGGAGGCGACCACTCTAGTCCGATGCTCGCGGCGGCCCGGGCAAGCATGGCCGTCATCTCCGGATCAGACTCGGACGCAACCGTATGCACACCGGAAGGTGGCAGCTGTGCCGAGTCTTCACTTCCAAAAGAATCAGACCCACCTTGTGATGCTGCGATAGACATGGCGTCCTCCTCTGGAGCGCCAAAGGAAATCCGCGGGGCATCAGGAGATGGACCCGCGGAAATCCCCTGAACACTCGCGGGTTGCAACACTGGAGAGGGTGCGGCTGGGCACGGACGTGTAGTCGGCGCTTTGTTCCAAACCGTCACCCTCAGATCACCCTGGCCACCAGCCGAAGTAGGGCCTCTCGAGGAGACACTAGATCGGGGTGTGGATGAGGGGACCCTCACTCTTGCGAGATCATGGAGCCTCGATCGTAGTGTTGCGATGGTCATGTTCCCGCAGTGAGAACATGACTCATCCACGAGCGCTGCTCTAGCGTGATCAAAGCCCAAACACACTATGCAGCGCTCGTGCCCATCAGAGTCGGCAACCAGTCTACCGCAACCAGAAGTGCACGGGCGGTGCATCTTTAAAAAGACGTGCCCGTGCAAGCTCTTTTTGTGAGAGAAAAGAAACTCTGAGAGTGTTGAAGCGCCCGGGGAGAAACACACTCGCTGGCAAACCACAGCACAGATAAGCAGGAAGTGCGCTCTCGCCGGGAGATCGCCGTCACACCAACACCAGAGAATCTCGCTCGTCTGTAAAAGCTGACAGTTCAGAGATGGCTTGTGGAACGAAGGATTAACTTGGCTCCGAAGCGAAAACATAAACTGCTGTTGCAGACTTCCTCCTTTTATACCCACGAGGTGGGGCGGAGTTACGTCATGCAAATTCCGCAGACCCATGGCATTTCTTTGCCATTGGCTCGTTTTGTAATACTCGAAGTTGATAGGCTTTCTAAGCGAAACCCCATTTCGTCGTCATCCGACGTAACTCGGAGTGACAACGAAAGGGAATCAGATTTTTTGCATATATCCAGGTTATGTCCAGATGGGTTTTTGAAAGTCTTGAAAAGAACATGTAATCTGATTTTTTCAAATCTGATTCAAATCACATTTGGAGGTGGTTTGAAATGCAATTCCAATCAGATTTCTACAGATGCGTCTCAGTCTGAACCCTTTGGCTGCTCAAATCAGATTTCAAACCGTCTTTTGCGTCACTCTTAATGCGACCTGTCAGCTCGACAGAGAACTTATTTGGATAGCGAGATGATGCACAACATTTTTTCTGAATCCGTTTTGAAAGCCTCGTCACATACGTGCATACACCTACATCGTTACCAAAGTAACCCATGCAGATAGGTTGGTTATCTGGACACACATCTTATTTGATCACTTGCAATTACTGCGGACAGTCTGCCTGAAAAGAAAAAATCCGATTTGCCTGCAGTCTGAACACAGCCTTAGTCTAGTTTGTGATCTCATCTGAAAGGTGATGTTTGTAACATTGCTTGGGTATTTTTCTCAGGAGAAAATTTGGAGAAGCAAGAGACAGCAAAAGACTCTCACATTACTGTCGAGAAGAAACATCTCTGATCTTTCCTATACAGTTATGGTTATCTTTATAAATTCTGTCAGTAGGTTTGTTTAGGACTAGCCGGTTGTGTCTCATTTTCATCTGTTCCTCTAGCATTCACCCATGAACATATCCTGCAGCTATGGTTTTCTCGTAGCGACTCCCACCAACTTGTTTATCTTCCCTTAAATCCCCCTCGCACACTAATGTCGCATTGGCTCCTCTTACTTGATTTTGGCGGCGACTGTTAAACAAGGTTACATGAATACACATGAACTCATGTGCATGCAGTCAGTGAATCGCCACCAGTGTAAATCTGGTCGTGTTCTTCTAGTCGACCTGTCCTTATTACAGGAGCTGTAAGCCCTGGAGATGATGCAGATTTTTGCTTCAGTGTCACTGACTCTAGCATTGTCGCTGTGATTGGTATAGCGAGCCTCACACAGTGATCAAGAGCAGAGACCCCGGTAGCCCTGTCTCATTTTTTCTCTCCTCTGAAAAGCGAGACTCACTTCACAGAGCCTCTAATTAGTGAGGATGAAAAGCCGCATTAGCAATGTTAATGAAGTTTGTGTTTGAAAGTGCATCCGGTGAAGGACTGCAGTCCTGTCTGAAGGGTTTTGCCTCACGGACCAGCCAGGATATTTGATTTTATTCAAAAGAGCTGGGAGACCGAACTGCATTTTCATGTTTACCAAAGAGCTGCAGAAGTCTGCAGTTTATTCAGATTGAGAAGAAAAACAAAAATCCCATTTTTTTCAGGATAACAGACCTGTGGCTGATTTCTTTGTGTGTGTGTGCTGAAAGAGTGTGTTGGAGTAAATTTCAAAAGGAAAATCAATTCCTATTTTAAATGCCTATTTGCAGAACAAAGCTCTCATGCA
Organism: Gila orcuttii; assembly: GCA_026230005.1. Classification (NCBI taxonomy): domain Eukaryota; kingdom Metazoa; phylum Chordata; class Actinopteri; order Cypriniformes; family Leuciscidae; genus Gila; species Gila orcuttii. The sequence goes on along the minus strand of JAPDVR010000009.1, from coordinate 26,893,170 downwards.
TATTTTAAACCTTTTGCAATACAGCAAAAGTACTCTTTTTTTTTTCAAGTTTACCCATATTTTCACACAAATGGAGAAAATAGATTTTTGAGACCAAAATGTCTGATATAATCACTTTGCATAATACATCTGAGAACCGTTACAAAAATAGTCAAGGTTGTGTAGAGGTTAAAGCCACTTCAAAAATCATTGTACATTGTACAAACCCATAAACATATGCCTGATGAATTGCAAACATCAAAACAACCTGATGAACCTGATGAAAAAAAGGTTTTGTTTAGAATCCTTCAGCACAGGAGAAATTTATTCACTCTGGATTTATTTTTTATGATAAAAACTGACTGATTGTTAATTATCTTCCTTTTTACAAGGCTACTCCACAAGTAAATACATTTTTGATTCTACATTTTAATTTTGCCTGTACATTATCTTAAAGGTTTCTGCTAAGAACAAAAACACGTCAGGTAAGCAACTTTCACATTGATGATGAAAATAATCTGTTATTTAAACTGTGTTTAAATTATTCATAGAAAGCGATCAAAGAACGCTCCCTTTACAATCGCTGGAGCTGTCAATTTATCAGTGACTGAGTTCTGGACTTGCACCAAAACACCAATTAGAATCAACGACTCTCTTATTTACATAGTGTTTGCAATGTTAGTTATGATGAAAGCATTTGTGAGAGTGCAGAAATCATGTTGTAATGATGAGATCACGGCATTCATGCGCTCAACGTGTCTGTGATCGGCTACAATGCCCATCCCTGCAACCTGTCATGCCACGATCTAAATATAATGCAATAGATCTAAATATAATCCTATAATCAACACTTTTCACAATTAGTTAACCTTGAGAGCTGTAAAACGTGCTAAAAGTTTTCCAGAGAGTCCCACATGTAATAGCTACTTAGCTATTCCATATGCAAAGATGTTAGCCAATCACAGCAGTGGATGTTTACACTGGTCTCATAGCAGGCACGCACCTTCAAACAAGAGGGCTAAAACAAAATCCTTTTAGGCAAGTCATGCCACTCGGCCGCCATCTTGGCAACGCCTCCGGGCAGCTATCTCGGACTAACAAGACCAGGCTCCTATCTAAATGAATGGGCAGAGAGTCAGAACTGCACTTTCACTGGTCACTGGGACATAAAAACTGCATGTATAGAAACAGCAGTAAAATATGATAAAAATCGCTGAAAAAGTTTGATGACTTTGCCCCAAAATAAGGTTTAAAACGCCTTTTTCCCCACAGGTTATCCTTTTACTATGCATGCGCAAGGGTTCTCTCCCTCTCTGACGTGCGCGCACTGCACGGTTTGAAACACAGTATGTGCGCGCTCTTGCTCGCTCGCTCTAGATTCTGGGAGATTTGAACTAATTTGCGGGCATCAGGGAGCCGCTATCAATATGCGGTAGACACTTGGGATGTCTGATATTTACACAACGCACACATACACTGCATATCAAATCTGCCGCCTTTTCAAACAGTAACGTATTTTCCCCTGTTGCAAACCTCAACTGTGCGCATGCGTCAGTGGAACCAGACGATAGGCTTAAATGTTTCCCGGATTGACTGTTAAAAGCAGACGATTGGCTTTCCAGTGGGAGGGGCAGGACATGTGCATACAACCGCCATCTTTGGTGTTACGGGTTTTCCCTATATAGTTGTATTGAGGATTGAGTAAGTGGCATGTCTCTATATAAATTGTCTCTGGCTAAAATCAGGGTAGGAAAAATGCCTTTTATTTCTAAATTATGACAATTTTTTATTTTGAAAAATCATACAACATTATAAGTGCACCCCAGGAAACATTATAAAAGCAATAAAACAATGCAGTTCATGACCCCTTTAATATTGAAATCGTCTGAGGTCATTTTACTACAATCGAAGGACAGTGAATATTAGTAAATATATGGATGATAGATGGCACGATTGGCCCATCAGTATGTGTGTTCAGAGCCTTGAAAAGCTGATTTTAAAATGAATCACGATTAATTGCATAAATCAAATGAGAAAATCATCCAGTAATTGTACTGAACAGTTTAATTTGACTTCTTAAAAAAATTACATAAGTCAATATATTTCAATGTGATTGAAGAAAAGCCTATCACTGACCTAAACATTCACACAGGACATTTTAGCATGCTAACTAAATTATCATGATACAATTGACCGTTCGCAAAGACCCGCCCCCTTTAGTTACTGTTGCTATGTCCGACAAGCCACGCACCATGTTCTCACACGTGAAAAATACAACGCGGAGCAGAGAGGACACTGACAACGCGCTGACAGACAGGACATACCAGGTTACTTTTGATATGAAACAAAGTCTCAACTTTCAAAATTGGTAATTTTTTAAAGAAATTCAAACAATAAATACCGTTTTGTGGTTCTTTAATGTGTCTGACAGATCACTGTAGAGCCTCAGTTAAAGCTGCTCGTGAACCCATCATCTTTTCCTTCTAGTTAATTTATAGCATCATATAAACATGAATTAACATAAGAAGGAATGTTATTTTAACCGCGGAAAGACGTCAATACACTTCGTTTTTCAAGTTTAAATCCTCCAACGTTAATCTACTAACTCTCTGCTTTGTCGGACAAAAATGGCAGATGGCGGATTATGATTGGTCAGATCGCCTGTCAGTCAAACTCCCTGCGAAGGGTCAATTGCAGCCCTATTAAAATGGTAGAGTTAAGAAACCTGCTTTTCACCAAATTAAGAACCAGTTGCTCTTTAATGTAATTTATTGTAAAGTTCTTTGCACAGCTATAACATCATCTCTTTCAATGCCCTGACAAGTTAAGTCATGTTTGCGCTGAGTCACTGTGGGAGAGCATGAAGAGAAGCAAGAAAATCGTTTCTAAAAAAGATTTTGGTCAAGGATGTGGCTATTCTGTTCTGCTTTTGTTCATGCAGAGAAAGGAAATGTACTACCCAAGAGTGAGAAGATATTAAGAGGCCATCCATAAAGCTGGCGCCTTTGTTTTCCATCTGTGATCAATGTACCAAGATTGTAGTCACGCCATCCCAGTCCTTGTGCTGCAGATGTCATGGTTGAACTGTAATCCCATCTCTGCAAGAGGATTTCTCACCCATCAAATTACTGTGCGCTCGCACGGTTTTCCCTCTGAATGCATCCAGTCGGAAAGATCTCTCTGAGCTGCTGATAGAATATTGTGGCCTCTTCACTATATGAAGTTGTGCATTTAGAGAGAATATTTTGGAAATATGGCAGCAATCACAGGGAACTAAACATTTTGTTCCACTCTGCATCAAACGGGAGTCAGGCAAAGAGGACCTTTCAAATAATATTTTCAAATGATTACTGGTCATCTACAGCTCTCTCTTTCTCTTTCTCTTTCTATATATATATATATATATATATATATATATATATTATATTGCTTAACATTTTTGTGTATTTGCGATATATTTTTTTCAAGATTCTTTGATAAATGTTCAAAAAATTGCACTTGCTCAAAATATAACTTTTTTTCGAAATCACTTTTGATCAATTTAATGCATCTGTCATGATCCCAGCCTGTGTTCCCCTGGACTTCTATGTTATTTCCTCTTTTGCGCCATATTTTGTAGTCCTTTCTAGTTTTTCTTGTTGATTAGTTCTTTGATTTTTCCTAGGTGTGTCTTGTTTGCCAATTACCCCTTGTGTATTTAAACCCCATTGTTTCTTGTGTTCCTTGTCGAGTCTTATCTTACACTGATGTTTGGTGCACTCATTCTGTTCTCTGGTTCCCCATAGTTCTCTGTTCTCCGTGTTGGATTTGTTTTTTGGTTTATTTTTTTATTAAAGGGTAACTAAACACTAAAACAACTTTTTTTAGTTAATGATCTGTAAGAATGGAGCTTCATAAATGCTGTTCATTGATTCCAGTAAATTTTTTGACATTTGGGTTTAAAGTGTTTTAATTCTACAATATATGGTGTAAAAACGTCTGAGTGCTGCCCTCTTCAGGTTGAACGGTGGCTATTGCAGTTGAATTTTCCTATTGGATGTTTGCGGTGGTTCGTGACGCAGCGGTTGTTGGTGACGTAGGCAGGTTCCATACAGAGAGATGAGTCTCAGGTGCACCCCACCCCCTCCGCTGGGCTCTGCCCACTTTTCCAGCATTTTTCAAATATTGCCAGTGGGTGGAGTCAGGCTCTGACCAGGGGTTTAGTTACCCTTTAAACTCACTGCATTTGGATCCAGCTCTCCTTTGTTTTTGAGTTCACCCTACATTACAGCATCCTTGCTGAATAAAAATATTAGGCCTAATTGAAAAAAAAAAAAAAAAAAAAAAAAGTACGATATTTTGTTTCCACAAAAAAAGTTGTTTTCACCATTAATAATAAGAAATGTTTATTGAGCACCAAATCAGCATACTATAATGATTTCTGAAGGATCATGTGACACTGAAGACTGGAGTAATGATGCTGAAAATTCAGCTTTGCATCCCAGGAATTATCACAGAGAATACCATAGCAACCACATAGCAACACCCTGGCAACCACTTGGCAAAATCCTAGTGTTCAGCAAGCTTTGCCCAAACAAGAACCACGCATATACTTTTTTTTTTTAAACGCATTTGATTCCTTTTTTTTTTTGCTGGGTATTGCACCCTCAGGAGCCATCTCTGTCAACAGAACAACTGAATCCAACCACTGAAAAGCCAAAGCCTGCCAGTAGCACAACATATCAAAGGCTGACTAATTTAATCCCTAAACCTATTGTGTTTAGACTGGCAGTAGTCACACAAGGATTATCGTGTCATTGTTCCACGATCTGTTCCATTATCTGCTTCTGTTGTTCTCATGCATAATCCATAATAAGCCAGGCTTTACATTAATTACCTTACAGTGATCTGTAGCTTCTTTAATTAAATTTTGCCATGTAAAACTATAAACAGAATCGTTAACTTTATGCATGTTTTTCTCAGTTATGAGTGTCTTTTTTTTCTTTTCTGCAAATTAGAAAACTGATGTTTTCAGTGACTGAGTGACTGTATCTTAATCCTGCAGCTCCTTCATCTATAAATCATAAAGAAGCAATATGATTTTTAGCTATTCCTCCTGAACTTGGCCCACTTTTTAGCCCAGACTTGTGGTAGTTGTAGTAAGCCTTTTATGTTCTGGTTATTCCCATGACAGCTCAATTTAGTGAAGAAGCAAATTCAGAGAATTATGGCTATTTCCAGACATACAGTAGACCTTTCATATGTGCAAATTGTGTTTCTCAAATACAATATAAAGAGATTTTAAAAATGTATATGTTTTTGTTAGCTGACAAAACATTACTAAAACAGAATGTCAAGAGCTTTTGTGACATAATTGGGACCTAACGAAACAGTATACTGAAAAGCTTTTATTGTTAGCCACTGATGCCCCACAGCTTCTCAGGAAGTGCATGTACTCTCAGCGCCATGCTCTGTTAAGCTTGGTTCACCCGCCTTGGGGTATCATTTGTAAGGCTTATTAGAGATGCTTTGTGTAACTAGATAAAATTATCCTGCCTGCACTGCTTTAGCAAAAAAAAAAAGAAAAAAAAAAAAGAGTATCTGCATGTCTATTATACCGTGTGTGTGTGTGTGTGTGTGTGTGTGTGTGTGTGTGTGTGTGTGTGTGTGTGCGTGCGTTTATTCCTATGATGCTTCAGGAGATTCTATCTGTTGTTCTAGATATTTAAACATAAGGTTATACTGTTTATTTACCATATTAAGCAATGACTGCGCATGAAGATACATATATCGGACAGGCTTCTGTGGCAGCATAGCGGTTTGATTATCTACAACAAAATAGAGAGCTTGGTAATAACTAAGCACATTTTTCATTAATATTTCATTAATCCTTTCTTATTATAAAAGCTGGTCAAAAACATACATTTACTTGCAAACTGATCACCAACCGCAGCTTTCAGGTGCCATCTTTATTTTTTAGCTCAACTGTCATGGAATCGCACACCCAAATAGTGGGATCTTATTGGCAGCTAAGGATATGTATGATGCCTTCAAAAATCAATCAGATGGTAAGTCTTTTTGGTGATTCAAAGACATTTAGCTTATAACCAATAAGCTCAGGTCAAGAACCAGACTGACTGGCTAAACCGATCTGGCTAAACCTGTCTGTTCCCCGAATTAGGACATACAAAAAACCCATTTAAGGGTAAAAATTTTATTGATGTTCAACAAATAAAAAGCAGATATAATACGGATGAACAAATGATAAAGCTCGGGTTGCTGAATATTCGATCCCTTACTTCAAAGCACTTATTGTTAATGATATGATTACAGATTATAACCTAGATGTGCTGTGTTTTACAGAAACCTGGCTAAAACCAGACGGTTACATTACTTAAAATGGAGTCGACCCCCCAAGATTACTGTTATAAACATGAGCCTTGTCTGAAAGGCAAAGAGGGAGGTGTTGCTGTAATTTATAGAAATATCTTCAGAATTACTGAGAAGTCTTGTTTTAAATATAATTCTTTTGGTGCTTAATGTAACACTATCTAGTGTAAATTATAAATCACGTATGAGGCCACCAGGGCACCATACAGACTTTATCAAAGAATTTGCTGATTTTCTATCAGAGTTAGTACTGGCTGCAGATAAAATCCTAATTGTTGGTGAATTTAATATACATGTAGATAACAAAAAAGATGCATTGGGATTGGCATTTAAAAACATTCTGAACTCTATTGGAGTTAGACAACACGTGTCAGGACCTACTCATTGTCGTAATCATACTCTAGATCTAATATTATCACATGGAATCACTGTTGATGCCGTTGAAATTCTACAGCAGAGCGATGACATCTCAGATCATTATCTCTTGTGTATACTCCATCTAGCCAAGGTTGCAAAGCTGACTCCATGTCACAAATATGTTAGAACTATCATTTCTGCCACTAAAGATTGCTTTATTAATAATATTCCTGATCAGTTTAATTTCCTCAACATTCCAGATAGCTTACAAGCACTCGATATTGTGACAGAAACTATTGACTCTCTCTTTTCCAGCACTTTAGACACAATTGCTCCTTTGCACTTAAAGAAGATTAAACAAAAAAGTCCAACCCCATGGTACAACGAGCACACTCAGGCCCTTAAGAGAGCAGCCAGAAAACAAAACTAGAGAGTTTTTTTGCATTTCATGGAAAGAGAGCACGATTGCGTACAGAGAGGCCTTAAAAGCTGCTAGATCTGCTTATTGTTCAACCCTATTAGAAGAAAATAAACAAAACACTAGGTATTTATTTGAAACAGTGGCTAAATTAACAAAAAATAAAGCGTCAACCCCAGACGTTTCCAAGCAGCACAGCAGTAATGACTTTATGAACTTCTATACTTAAAAGATTGGTAATATAAGGGAGAAAATTATAACTATGCAACCGTCTACTACAATATCACATCAGGCAGTGCATTGTAGTCTCCTTGAGGAAAATTTGTATTCATTCATTGCTATAGGAGAGGAAGTATTTTCTAAACTCGTTAAATCATCTAAATCGACAACATGTATGTTAGACCCTATACCGACTAAGCTATTGCAAGAGATGCTTCCAGAGGTCATAGATCATCTTAATACAAAAAACTCTCTGCCTATTTTCTGAAAAGCTGAAGGGACGCTACACCATCAATTCATCTTTGTCATTAGGATACGTACCAAAAACTTTTAAGCTGGCTATGATTAAACCGCTTGTAAAAAAAAAAAAAACGCAACTTGATCCTATAGAATTAGTCAATTACAGGATGATCTCGAATCTACCTTTTCTGTCAAAGATACTAGAAAAGGCAATATCCTCACAACTACAGTGATGTGAATAAGTTAGGACACCCATGCTACAGTTGCCTAAAAAGAGGAATAAAAAATGATCTTTTGGAAATTGATCTTAATGCCTTAATTAAAAAAAAAATGAGGAAAAATCCAACCTTTAAGGACACCAATTTTCTTTGTGAATGAATAATGTATCATAAATAAATAAATGTTCTTCCATAAAATACAGGGTGCATAAGTCAGGACACCCCTATGTTAAATTCCCATAGAGTCAGGCAGATTTTTATTTTTAAAGGCCAGTTATTTCATGGATCCAGGATAATATGCATCCTGATAAAGTTCCCTTGGCCTTTGGAATTAAAATATCCCCACATCTTCACACACCCTTCACCATACCTAGAGATTGGCATGGGGTACTTTCCATAAGATCATCTTTCAATGCAAATCAAACCAGCTATTAGGCTAACTGAAATAACACCATGCCAATCTCTAGGTATGGTGAAGGGTGTGTGATGATGTGGGGATATTTTAATTCCAAAGGCCAAGGGAACTTTATCAGGATGCATATTATCCTGTCACATGTCACAACATTCTTTTGAATAAACTCGGAAATTATGTTGGCATTAGTGGAATTGCATTAGCATGGTTTAAATCATACTTATCTGACCGTTATTAGCAGTGCCGCTGCTAGCCATTTTGGTGCCCTAAGCATAATTCCTTTATGATGATCCTTTATTATTAGTTTGTAGCAGTAAATGAAGACATGTCTTATAGATCAAAAGTTCAGTAGGCTACTAGGACCGTTGCGGTTCACTCTGTACATGCTACCCTTAAGAGATATCATTAGGAAGCATGGCATTAGTTTTCACTGTTATGCTGATGATGCTCAGCTCTCTTCACGTCCTGACGAAACTTACCAATTCACAAAATTAATGGATTGTTGAATGCATGAATGCATAGCTGATATAAAAAACTGGATGACTAGTAATTTCCTACTACTTAATTCTGAAAAAACAGAGATTCTAATTATTGGACAAAAAACTTCCTCACGTAATAACCTAGAATACTGTCTAACACTTGATGGCTGCTCTGTTAAGTCTTCGTCGTCGGTTAGGAACCTGGGTGTGCTCTTTGATACCAATCTTTCATTTTAAAGTCACATGTCTAGTATCTGTAAAACCGCATTTTTCCATCTTAAAAATATATCTAAATTACGTCATATGCTCTCAATGACAAATGCGGAACAATTGGTTCATGCGTTCATGACATCAAGGCTAGATTATTGTAATGCTCTACTGGGTGGTTGCCCTGCACGTTTATTACATAAACTACAGCTGGTCCAAAATGCAGCCGCTAGAGTTCTTACTAGAACCGGGAAGAATGACCATATTAGCCCGGTTCTATCAACACTGCTTTGGCTCCCTATTAAACATCGTATACATTTTTAAATATTGCTGATTACTTACAAAGCACTAAATGGTTTAGCTCCCCAGTACTTGAGTGAGCTCTTAACGCATTATAGTCCTCCACGTCTATTGCGATCTCAAAATTCCGGGATAACAAAACGTTGTCGGGATAATTCTGGTTCACGTGGCTACAAGGAAGTGATAAATAATTCTTTATTATAAATTCTTAAGGCCAGACAAGTAGTTTGTAGAGGGTTGGTTTGTAAAGGACTACACGCCTGCGCACATATATAGCACATATAAATTCAAACATGCATACTAAACACGTGATGCGCATGTGCACGCCACTTGCGCCATTGCGTTTTTGAGGTTTGCGCAGAGATAACCCTTTTTTTTTTCAAAATTGTTCAAGGCTTGCACCTTGGAATCTATTTCAGGGTTTGTGTTCTCGAGCCACCAGGCACTGTTTTGTGCGGATGAGTGGGCCGGAACGTGTTGAGTGTTTTTTGTTAGAACTAGGGGTTTGCACGAATATTCGATCTGTAATTATTATTCGAAAAATAAAATACTATTCAAATTTTACTACGTTGCTTTGCTGGCGTAAATGCAGTGATTCCATGATAAATACCAAGCACTAACTCACAGTTATAATTAAATGCATTGGGTGGCGCTTTGGAGCGTGTTAACAAGTTGTTTGTATTTGATCACATAATGTTGTCGTCTGCCTCGAAGTTTGGAATTACTTGAAAATGATCTTACTAATGATCTTACAAAATGGAATTACTTTTGATCAAATTAATTAATGAATCTGAGTTATAATTTCATCACCACAATGAGAAATCACATGAAATCCAAACAGCAGTCAAATGAGGAAAGACAGTAGTCCATCATTGCATTCACGACTGCAGGTAAGCGCAGCTGTAGGCTACCCCGCGTGATCCGGGATAACTTATCTGATAGCAAAATTATTTTGAGACATATACTTCCTTTAAGTTTCGTTGAGGGCAGGGGCGGTTTCTTCATTAGGGCGATTGGGCGACGCACCACCAAAGTGTGAAAGGGACTTTTTCAATCACATTCACAATCTCATTCACCACAGAGTTACGCTAGCCTTCACTGTGCCTCTGGATATAGTCCAATCAGCGTCATGTCACGTTCTGTGGAGTACCGCCTCTTTTTGGGCGATTTCGCTGAGAATCGCCCAGAGTGTTCCCATTGACTTACATTCAAAGATGTTTTTTTTTTTCGAACTGCAGGCACTGCAATGCATTCTCAATGGGTCCCGGGAGGGCTCGCACTAACGTGCTTACGTCATCATACGTATCCTTAACTTGAGCACCGATTGGTGGGAACAAACATACACTATTAAAAATCTTTAAGATTAAGTGACAAATAATATTTGATTTGAACAACAAGAAAAAATGAAACACTACTTTAATATCTTTATCAAATGTGATTTAAAAAATAAAAATAAAAAAGAGAACGAGAGCGAGAGAGACTGTTGCGACATCTCGCGAGTTGAGGCCAGTTGAACTTGAACAACGTCATGGCGAACGCAGTTAATTCTATCGTGTCATTAAAAGAAATACCATTCAGCCGTCGTAGTAATCAGGACCAGAGCTCATTTCAGGAGCAGGAGCAAGTAACAAGTTAGCAACAGGAAGAACAAGATCTAGGAGGGCCTTGGGAGAGGAAAGACAAGCAGAGGCTGTCTAAGGAGGTATTTATTGCTGACCATTTAAATACTCGAGTGTTGGAAAATTTCACTTTGTTTTTACAATCAGTTTAGGAAAGGATGGTAGCAGTCTTTTTTACTCCTGGCATTGTACTTTGAAATTTGTACATTCCATTCGAACATCAACACAATCTTTATCCTACACGTCAACGATTCAGTCAACAATATTATTTGTCGCCACCTAGTGGAATCTTTAATAAAATAAACTATCTGAGTGGATTGAAAATGCATACTGGTCAAAAACCCTTGTCAAACTCCATTTGATCTTGAATTTTGGTAAAATGTTAATTAACGTAACAACACACACACACACAAATATCATCGCTGTCGGACGGAAGCCTTGTATGTCCAAAACTGTTACTTTTCAGGAAACGAAAGCAAACCTGTTTTAAGTTGATTCCTGCACATCTCAAACCCTAAAGTTAAATCTATTAAAAAGTCTGCATGCGATAAAGTTGATCTGAAACATTTGCCCCCCCTGAGAGATTTTGCAGGAGCCGCCACTGGTTGAGGGAGACTGGTTTAAAAACAATATAAACACGATAATCATATGCTGACTCCAGTGCATATGTACGTTCTGTACGACAACTGCACAGTCTGCTTTATTAGGCGTTTTTTTCATTCGCACTGCTTGACCTTCTTGATGTTTACAATCCAACTTGTTGGTTGTTCCTCATACACACTTAAGATCTTTCTCTTCATATGCTCCTGCCCTTTGGAATTCTCTGCCTTTTAAACTTAGAGAAGCTTAGACCTATGAAATTTTTAAAGGTAGATGTGGCGAGCAGGACGAGGCCAAGGGCCGTGAGAGAGCGTCTCGTATCTCTCACGGAGGAGCTGAAGCATAAAAGGAGGAGCGACGGGAGTGGAGATAGAGAGAGGCCAGGCCTGGATTTTATGTTGTGTTTTGTTTGTTTTATTATATGTGACAGCAGTCGTCCGCGAGGGGCTGCTGTCTTTTACTCTACTTTCGTTTTGTATTTGTTTATTTGAGAATTAAAGTTTGTTGAATGTTCGCCGGTTCCCGTCTCCTTCTTCCCATAACATCTAACCTTGTTACACCGGTTTCCGGAGGAGCCGTCGCCGTCCACCAGGCGGTGGAGGAGTGTCGAGCCGTCCACCAAGGGCTATCCAGCACCAGCCCCAGGCACCCCGGAGAAGATCGCCCAGCTGGTATAGGACCAGATTGCAGAGCGTTGTGAAAACCGGACCAAGATTTTTTTTCCTCTCTCCCCTCTCGTCTCTGTCGCTCCTCATGCTTCCGTCTTCTTTTCTCTCGCCTCGTCTGTCCATACCCCCAGATACCGCAGCCACCGTGTCTGGTCCCCCTGGAGGAGGGGAGGGGGAGTAGAGCGCAGTCTCGTGGGTACCCCCCGGCTTGCGAGGGGCGATGGGGGTATGTGGCGAGCAGGACGAGGCTGAGGGCCGCGAGAGAGCGGCGCGAGGCCGGTGGCGTGATTACTGATGAGCGCCACCTGCGCGACACACCGGTCTCGTATCTCTCACAGAGGAGCGGAAGCATAAAAGGAGGAGCGTCGACAGTGGAGATAGAGAGAGGCCAGGCCTGGATTTTATGTTGTGTTTTGTTTGTTTTATTATGCGTGACAGCAGTCGTCTGCGACTTTTTACTTTCGTTTTGTATTTGTTTATTTGAGAATTAAAGTTTGCTGAATTTCCGTCGGTTCCCGCCTCCTTCTTCCCATAACATCTAACCTCGTTACAGTAGACTTAAGACATATTTTTTTAAACTAGTATTTGTTTGTTGATTTTACTTTTATTACTTGAGCTATGTATTGCTTATTTTGTATACAGCGCTTTGAGAATCTGCTTTTGAAGGCGTTTTATAAAATAACGTTTTTATGATTATTATTATTAATTCACTGTACTGCAGTTGACTGTCTGTGTGGAGTTATACATACACATTTTATAAAAAATATTATTAGCTAACTAATTAGGCCTAAATATCTTTACTGAATTGTTTGTTTTGTTGTTTGATTTAAAGTTGGTTTAAAATAAAGATAGTTAAATTAATTTAGATACATTTAAGGTTAGCTTAATTCTAACAAAGGCTTCTAAGTTCATTTGGTTGCCATTTAATTTGATATTTTATCTAATGCAATGACATTCCTACTATTGTAAGTGTGACTTAAGTGTGTTACTTTTTTTTTCTTTGCCCACCAAACATATTTTGTTTTCCATTTTGTTAGCTGTATGTTCTAGTTGAGATTTAATCAGAAAAGTGATTCTGACTGTGTTGATCCAATCTTCCACCTGCATTTTAAACCCTACTCTCTTCCACAGAAGATGGAAATGGCACAAGATTTTAAGGCAGATTCGTTTATGCCAAAGACCACACAATGCGCAGCGTGGCCCACTGTTTCCCTCGTTCCATATCCGTGGAGATCCACAATGTTCCATTAGAGATGACATCGCTCTCCACAGTAATTCACTGCAGCACCTTCTCGGCTCTCATCTCTCTCTCTTTGAGTGGGCCATGTGAACAGCGTCTGAATAATATATACATGGAACACTTTCTCCTGTGCCACTGAAATGCGCTTCTCAGCTCGTCAGGCAGAAAATGAAACCTCTCCTTTTCCACTGTCAGCTCCTCCTCGCTTACAGGAGCACTGGATTGTGGTGAAGGGCCTGAATGCTAATGAGGAATCATCAAACGTGAATGTAACTCTTGAAGTACTGAGTCCTTCAAGAGGTTCGCCTGAAGACTTGTTCAGCTTGACACTGACAATGTAAAAAATGATTTATGGCTTGTGACTCTAATTTTCCATTAACTTAGCTTGGTGTCACAGAGAAGTGTTTGATTGCTGTGGAAGTTGTTTTGCATGACATTCAATACTCTATTTTTAATGGTCTAGAGATTCGGAAACCTTCCAAACATGCCCAGACCTAGACCCAACTTCCATTTCGTTTTGCACATAGTCACAAGGGCACTGGCAAATTAGCATGCTGTATCCTTGAGTCACGTAGGATGCTCCAGGTAATTAAAGTGAAATATTGCAGTGTGGAGGAGGAAGATGTGACGTACCCTCCTCTCCGCTTGAGCACAAATCCTTCACATTATAGACAGCGCAAGCTCCATTAATAACCCAGGCAACAGTTGTCAAGAATTTAGGGAGTCCTGTGGGAAAAGCTAAAAAAAAAAAAAACGTCAGGAAGACGGAAAGAAATAAAATGCAGACTAGCATTGATGTGCAGCCATATGGCTATGCATATTTTAGGACAATAAAGTCCTCCACTGAGGACAGAATAATATAGAGATGTCTCCACTAAGAAGGCAAAGGCACAAGAAGTAATGAAAAAGGCGAAGCCATGAATTTTGTTCTTCAAAGCAAGCATGGACTTTCCAGTGATACAGATGCATCAATGGAACATCATAATGCCCCCCCCCCCCCCACACACACATACATATATATATATATATATATATATATATATATATATATATATATATATATATATACACAGGTCCTTCTCAAAAAATTAGCATATTGTGATAAAGTTCATTATTTTCCATAATGTAATGATAAAAATTAAACTTTCATGTATTTTAGATTCATTGCACACCAACTGAAATATTTCAGGTCTTTTATTGTTTTAATACTGATGATTTTGGCATACAGCTCATGAAAACCCAAAATTCCTGTCTCAAAAAATTAGCATATTTCATCCGACCAATTAAAGAAGTGTTTTTAATACAAAAAAAAAAAGTCAACCTTCAAATAATTATGTTCAGTTATGCACTCAATAGTCAATACTTGGTCGGGAATCCTTTTGCAGAAATTACTGCTTCAATGCGGCGTGGCATGGAGGCAATCAGCCTGTGGCACTGCTGAGGTGTTATGGAGGCCCAGGATGCTTCGATAGCGGCCTTAAGCTCATCCAGAGTGTTGGGTCTTGCGTCTCTCAACTTTCTCTTCACAATATCCCACAGATTCTCTATGGGGTTCAGGTCAGGAGAGTTTGCAGGCCAATTGAGCACAGTAATACCATGGTCAGTAAACCATTTACCAGTGGTTTTGGCACTGTGAGCAGGTGCCAGGTCGTGCTGAAAAATGAAATCATCTCCATAAAGCTTTTCAGCAGATGGAAGCATGAAGTGCTCCAAAATCTCCTGATAGCTAGCTGCATTGACCCTGCCCTTGATAAAACACAGTGGACCAACACCAGCAGCTGACATGGCACCCCAGACCATCACTGACTGTGGGTACTTGACACTGGACTTCAGGCATTTTGGCATTTCCTTCTCCCCAGTCTTCCTCCAGACTCTGGCACCTTGATTTCCGAATGACATGCAAAACTGAGCAACAGTCCAGTGCTGCTTCTCTGTAGCCCAGGTCAGGCGCTTCTGCCGCTGTTTCTGGTTCAAAAGTGGCTTGACCTGGGGAATGCGGCACCTGTAGCCCATTTCATGCACACGCCTGTGCACGGTGGCTCTGGATGTTTCTACTCCAGACTCACTCCACTGCTTCCGCAGGTCCCCCAAGGTCTGGAATCGGTCCTTCTCCACAATCTTCCTCAGGGTCCGGTCACCTCTTCTCGTTGTGCAGCGTTTTTTGCCACACTTTTTCCTTCCCACAGACTTCCCACTGAGGTGTCTTGATACAGCACTCTGGGAACAGCCTATTTGTTCAGAAATTTCTTTCTGTGTCTTACCCTCTTGCTTGAGGGTGTCAATGATGGCCTTCTGGACAGCAGTCAGGTCGGCAGTCTTACCCATGATTGCGGTTTTGAGTAATAAAACAGGCTGGGAGTTTTTAAAAGCCTCAGGAATCTTTTGCAGGTGTTTAGAGTTAATTAGTTGATTCAGATGATTAGGTTAATAGCTCGTTTAGAGAACCTTTTCATGATATGCTAATTTTTTGAGAAAGGAAAAAATTGATTTGATTTTGGGTTTTCATGAGCTGTATGCCAAAATCATCAGTATTAAAACAATAAAAGACCTGAAATATTTCAGTTGGTGTGCAATGAATCTAAAATATTAAAGTTAAATTAAAAGTTAAATTTTTATCATTACATTATGGAAAATAATGAACTTTATCACAATATGCTAATTTTTTTAGAAGGACCTATATATATATATATATATATATATATATATATATATATCAAGTTGTGTGTTTTGTATTTTCAGAATCAGAGCTAGTCTCATTTCAAAAGCTATGCCCTAATCACGATTTATTTCAGGAAAATCACGATGCATGATTTTAGCACGATTCTTTTTCATGTTGGTTTTACTATTTTGCAAGTGACTGAGCATTACAGCCAAACTAATGTCCCTCTTTTAAAAACAAAGCCTTACAAGGTAACAAAATTTTAAATCAAACAGAATGGCAGACATAGCCGTGCTAGTGGCGACACATTACATATACACAGCATATAGTATACAAATGAAATAAACAGTGTTTTAAACCGACACGGACACCGGCATGTACACCGACACAGGCATCGGCACCTGCAAGGACACCGGCACGGACAGCGACACACCGAAACAGACACCCGGCAAGGCCACCGGCAAGGACACCGGAACGGGCACGGACACCGGCATGGACCCCAGCACGGACACACTGACACCGGCACGGACACCGGCAAGGACACCGCACGGTCACGGACACACTGACACCGGCACGGACACCCAGCACAGACAACAGGACGACACGGACACCAGTACAGACACACTGACACCAGCACGTAAACCTGGCACGGACATCGGCACGTACCCTGACACGGACACACCGACATGGTCACACCGGCACGGAAACCCGGCAAGAACACCCGGCACGGACATCAGCACGTACACGGACACCGGCACGGCACGGACACATCGACACGGAAACCAGGCACGGGCACCGACATGGACACACCGGCAAGGAAACCTAAATGTTTGCTTTCACTGTAGACATCAACACAGACACGGACGCACCGGCACGGACACTGACACACTGGCACGGACAATGACACACTGATATGAACACTGACACGGACACGGACACGGACACACCAGCACCGGCACAGAAACCTAAATGTTTGCTTTCACTTTAGACACATCGGACACGGACACGGACACACCGTCACAAAAAAACGTGAATTTGACTTGGTTATAGAGACTCACCAACATCTGTTACACAAACAAAACTAGACAATATACAAGGGAAGCACGAGGGCTATTTATACACCAAGACTAATGACTAACAAGAAACACCTGTGAACAATCCAGATGATCAACCAATAAGAATATGACACGCCCCCTCACATTTGTTGGCCGTGTACGTCATTAAGGCTGTCTCATTTCAGTAAAGCAACTGCTATTCCTCATGAGGCGTAATTACTGTAATTTATTTCTTACTTTCTTACTGAAATGAGACAGCCTTGATGACATACTGAATGCAGCCAACAAATGCAAGGACGCAACCTTCAAAACGACACACAGCAAGTAAAATTTGCCTTATTCTTTGTGTCTTGGAGTAACTTGAAAACACTGTGATGGAATCAATTGTAATCATTTGGTAGAGCTATGTTTTATAAAACAGATTCAGTTACAGCTGACTAATTTTTAATTTTCATATTTATAAAAAAAAAAGAGCTACTTTTAGCATTTATCTTGTGGTGTGACTAGCTACTACTAGACTGAAGCCTAGCACTCATCTTAGGTAATTGAGTTGCAATCAACAAAATGACGCACACGCTGTCCATAGTTGTATGTTTAACCCAGGTCTTAACAAAACCAAACAAAAGCAGGTCACCAGAAGAAAGTGACAATAGCACTGAGATTTAACTGGATACAAATTAACGAGAATCAGAAGGTTAGGTGTTAGAGACCAGCTTTATCTTAAATGCCGACAGCATTTAAAATGAGTACTTGAAAGTGTCTGGAGTTCAGCGTTCCTGTTAAGCTAAAAGCTTCTCACAAATAACAGTGTCTTTGTTGCTGATTCAGTGTCTCTTGGACATTGTTCCATTGTGTTCCATTGAAATGCATGCAGCAAGAAGGAACATCCATACTGAATACTATGATGAAAGAGATGTATGTAAATCAATAATAATGTTAAATGAATAAACCATGAGTTGTGTTTATCAATGATGCACACATTATGCACAAAAATCAGACCTTTTAGCCATTTAAAAGTGATAGCTGCTTGATAAGAAAATATGTATGTGCATGTGTATTGTGCTTCTCTTTTATTCATCCTCTAGAGGGAACATTTTTAATTACTGAACAATAATTCATGCTTATGGTGTTGTAAAGGAGATTCATCTATTTATAGAGAAATGTCTATGATCTCTGACTATGAAGCACCTGTAATGTCCATTAGCACAATCATATTCCAGTGTCTCCCATATGACTAGAGGAACATTTGTTGCAACCAGCTAACAATATGTTCTAAGAATGTTTTGCTAACGCTGCCATTAAGTTATGAAAACATTATTTCTGACGGATAATATTGATGTAAAAAATACTGTGGCAAAAAAGGTTTAGAAAATATGCTGCATTGTGCAGTGTTTTGTTTAACTCACCTGATACACAGTTGCTAAATCACTAACAAATCAAAATGTACAATGTCTCTCTAGAATGCTGTATTTGGATTCACAATTAAATCACATAATCATAACAGCGATCAAATATTGGGCACATTCTACAGTGAGAAAATCTGCCCACGTTGTGCACATCAAACTAAAAAGTAGTTTGCCTCTTCTACACACCCACACACAAGTAAACACACACACACTGTGGGTGGATCCCCAAGGTAGTAACAGAATGGTTAAATTTATCCAACAACATCACCTTGTGGCAATTATATTTTTTAGTATTCAGCCTTATTATTGACGTTACAAGAATGCTCCGACTTCCAAACTCCTTCCAGTATTCATTGTGTAGTTGCTCAATGTTGTTACCAGTAAAATTTGGGTTCTTTGCCACCACTGCAAGTACACATGGGATTCAGCTTCTCTATTAATCAGAACTTAGGTAAACATTGGAAAATACAAAAAGCAAAGGAGATTAACACATTCTTAATCACGATGGAGGTAAAGACACACATAAACATCTCAAATCCTCTAACTCCACCAAACTTCCAGCATCTTTTCTTTGCTCTTTATGCGCATACGAATTTGCATATTATGACTTGCACTAATTACAGGCCTCATTAAGGCAGTGTTCCTCTGAGGTTAGCTGAAGCATGTGCTTGTCTGCCATTGTGAGCTGTCACTGAGAACCGCTCCTGCTAGCTTAATGATGAAAATGTGTCCTGCTTCATAATTAGGCGTAAAAATGATCTAGCGATGACAAAAACTCCACAGATGTGTTTGAAAGCGGGCATGAAAAATCACATTTTGAATTATTTGTCATTTACATTTTTTATGAGGCATGAATCCAAATGTGTATTCTAATGAATTAACACAGCTAGATTGAGAAAACACAACAGAACAGCTGTAATTATAATGCCATCTTTCTAAATCATGTCCTCAAAGTTATCATTAGCATACGGGATTGCTTATGTTTACCATAAGGGAGCTGGTTCACTCTGGAATGTGAATGTCAGCAGAGAGGATTCTGTAATTAATCTATATTTGCGGTTGACATTTTTTCATATTTCTAAGATAAATGTTATTAAGAAGTTTTGTGGGTCCAGAGAAAGAAGCAATCCTGTTCAGTGGTGTGCAGCTGAGTCACGGGCTGCTGTTCAGCTAAATCTGTAATATCACTACACTAATGCACCAAGCTCAAACTACTCATGTTGTACTTGAATAAGCATTTATCTTACCAGACACAGATGAAGTTGTGATAGATTTTTCCCTAAAACTAACTACGTCCTATATTTATACTCTAGCGCGTCTACAGTCGACGTCGGCAGAGTCTAACCCTATACTCTAGCGCGTCTACACATCGATGCGGCTGGGTGCTAATTCTATACTCCAGCGTGTCTACGCATCGACGACGTCAGCTGAGCCTACTAACCCTAACTTGCTGCACAGTAATAATAACTGACAGACTTCAGCAAATGTCCTTTAAATGCTTTAATCACGGCCGGGAGATCTTCCCGAGCAGTTCTCAGAGAATCTCTCCCAAGAAGAAGCTTTAAGCATGGCCGGAGGATCTCAGACAAATTCCATTGAGAATCCCACCAATAAACACGAATACAACAGTTTTTATAGAATAAGGGAATGGGCGAAAATGACATGATGCATTACATAATTTCCCTACAATTTGATTTCAAGTTTAGACATCTGTCAAGTTTCATTTCCCATATTTGTTATTTTTACACTCACACAACCAAAGTCATGAGTTTTCACCAAAGGGGAAACATACATTTCAAATTAAAAAGCATATGAATGTTGTTCCTGCAAGAAAAACAAATGTTAGTTATGATTAATTAAAAAATCCATCACAAAGTCTAACCATTATTTTGACTACACAACAGGGACATTTCATCAACAAAACAAATGCAGTAAAAGCCGAGACCTAATTGAATTTAAAAAAAGTATACCTTTACACCTGGCATTTGGACTTGTCCAATTCTAAAATGATTGCAAGTCTAAAAACACATTAAGATGAAGCGCTGAACCAAACTGTCCCTATTATCCCTTCCACATAATTTGCTTTTTCTCTCATAATAGAGTTTAAAAGGCTCTTTGAAACATTCCATGAAAACATGTTATTCAGTGGCAGTTCATGCTTTCAAGGAAAAATTCTGAATTTTTATAGGCTATAAAAGCTGAACTATTCAATAAGCAGTATGGGTCACCCACACACTCTTTTTGACATTCTCTGTGGGACATACAACATATTTTCTTTTTGGCAGAGAGGCTAGAAGTCTCTCCCCAATAATGCAGTTAAATTTAACCTGCTTTAAGTTCTGGTGTGATTTCTGCTGTATTTTTCATAGTGGTTCCACAATTGAATGCTGCATGTGTTTGAGTCAATTCAAAGAATCAACTCATTAGAATCATTCAACAGGAAGTTGTACTACACTGGATGCGCTGTATGTTTTTGATTCAAATAACTGACTCATAAGAGTCCTTGGTTCTAAATCCGTCACACTTGTTGCACTGTTTTTGATTCACTACAAAGGACTGATGCATTAGAAAAATTTGTTTTGTAATCAGACTACACAGGTCATGCTGTATGTTTCACATTCTAGCTTCTGTGACAGTGTTGTGCGGTTCATAGAAGTTTTAAAGTGCGTTCTTCCGTCCGCATAGTTTCCAGTATGCTGGTGTTGTGTGACGTCGTTTTATGGAGGCGTGTTAAGGACAGGTTTTAGGGTAGCGCTGCAGGACTTCTGGCCCAACAGGGGAAACGCAACTTGATTTTGGGTTTGGTGCTTGAGGTCCGAGGCTAATGGCCCCGCCCGGCACACTGTTAGCCCTGGCTCGTACTGGCCCGACAGTGGAAAAGCGGCTATTGAATGTCTAAGTTAATCACTGTTTGCAGATTCCACAGAAATGAATGAGAATTGCCATAAACTGAATCATACCCGTCACAAAATTGTCTGTGACTTCTCTTATTTAATAGTATTTTTTAGGAGCAAACTCTAAAAATAGATAAATCCAAAACAAATGTTTAAAGGTAAAAATGTTGAAGATTAACCGATAGGCAGTCGATTCATTTAAAGATAAGCTGTTTTCTCACAAAAGCAGTTTATTCAACATAGTAAAGGCTCTCATCCATTGACAACCTTTAAAAAAAGAGCATCTGGTCAGCTTGCCTGCATTTGCTAACCTTGAAGGCTTGCCTTAAAACTGATAAAGAAGTTGTGATAGACATACTTCACAATAGGGAAGAAAAGACTAAGTAAAACAGCTTCTCAAACAAAAAAATAGTAGACTTAATTTTGTCCATCAGGAATTGATTGGACAGTTGTGTTTTGCTATGCTACAATCTCATGTGAGTGACAGGTTGTCTTGCCCTCGAACACAAACACATTATCAGAAAAGTTATATTATGAGGGCACATAAAAAGAAAAAAAGAAGAAAAAAAGAATGACGTCCATGGCTAAATCATTTATAATAAATACTGCAATAGTCCGTTTAAAAAAAGAATTAATTTCATGGTGACTTTAGCAGAACCGAGAGTCATTCACATTCAAAAGGTAAAGTTACTTCACAAATTACATTCTAATTAAGTCTATTTCAATTTGCAATGTGCTGCCGATCTTATTTCAGCAGGCTTTACAGGACAGAGAATCGGAGTGAAGAGACATTTCATCTTTCACCCCTTCCATTCTTAATTGGTAAGTGTGACAGACCTCAGAGAGAGTCGGGTGACACCACCCACTAAATTTAGTTACTTTGAGTTGGCTATATCTTTATTGGTGAAAAAATAGAAAGAGAAATGACACTGAAAACTTTGTGAATTTAAACTAGAATTGCTGAGAGAATTTTATTTAAATTAAGCTCCTTTGACCACCCCCTTTATCTACTTGCATGACGCACTGTAAGGCTGTGCTTCTTCCGAATGGCAGTTCGACCTCAGAAGGATGAGTGAGCAGATACTGAAGCTGATGAAAAACAGCATTTAGCTGACTCCAGATCATCTGTGGGAATAATCTGAGAAATAAAGCAAAGTACCCATTGACTGCATTTTAATGGTCTGCCACTCAGATTGTGACCACAGCGCACTCAGAAGTCACATGCTTTCATGTGAATCACAGAAACAAAAATATCTCTCTATTTTGGGGGTGAGGCCAGAAATCGCCAAGTGGGTGGACCTCTATTGCCAACTCTCACATTTCATTTGAAATATTATTAAGTGCACCCCTTTCTTTAGGCCTTTATGAAAATAAGGCTTATTTTACACAGTTATAAGGGCACAGAGTATTAACGCTGGAGGAAGTAGAACAAACACAATCCCGTAGTCCAAATATGCCTACTTCTTTACTATTAACTCTTTACTTATATTTTACCCATTCATATTAGGAAGCTATGTCGCTTTGAAGTCCTCACGCCTTCTGTTTAACGTGGGTCTCACGATCACAAGCTCGCCAGCTTCGGTCACTAAACAGAGGTCCTTGGCTATATACAGTGATGTGAATAA
This sequence comes from Gila orcuttii, assembly GCA_026230005.1. Classification (NCBI taxonomy): domain Eukaryota; kingdom Metazoa; phylum Chordata; class Actinopteri; order Cypriniformes; family Leuciscidae; genus Gila; species Gila orcuttii. The sequence continues at coordinate 26,870,206 of JAPDVR010000009.1, read as the reverse complement.
GTTAGGACACCCATGCTAAAGTTGCCTAAAAAGAGGAATAAAAAATCATCTTTTGGAAATTGATCTTAATGCCTTAATTAAAAAAATGAAGAAAAATCCAACCTTTAAGGACACCAATTTTCTTTGTGAATGAATAATGTATCATAAATAAATAAATGTTCTTCCTTAAAATACAGGGTGCATGTAGGTTATTACATTGTGAGACAATCATAGATCGAAATATTCTCAAAAGAATCGCGCAGTGAAATAAAATCAAACAGAGATGACAGATAAAAGTATCACATTCCTGCAACGATATCGGCTTCAGTCAGCCGCAAACAGCCACATAATCTATATCATCTTTTAGCTTAGGATGTTATCTTTCAAATGAGACCATTTTCACGTTTCTGTGACCTTTCGTTGCTGAGAAAACCCTTTTCGAACGAACCGAGTGCAGCCGCGCTCTGAGCGCGCAAGACACAGGATCTCCAAGTCATCTTTTGACGCGCGCGCGAGCCTACTTGTGCAACTGCAAAGGCACTTCCAAATACTATATATCTAACCGGAACTCGCGTCAGAAAGGAGACGGACCTTTCGCCGGAGCCGGAACTGTCTGAATGACGGGAAGCGATATTTTTTTTCACAGGATGGTAGGGGAAGACTCATGAATATTCATTAGGGAACTCATCCCTGATTGGTCTTAACCCCAGTGACTAGTAGGTTTAGGGGCGGGGTTAGGGGTAGGTCATCAGACCCCCAGTGACGGGTAGGTTTAGGGGCGGGGTTAGGGGGTAGGTCATCAGACCAATCAGGCATGAACTCATCCCTGATTGGTCTTAAATATATATATATATACAATAATATATATTTTGTCCGATATATATATATATATATATATATATATATATATATATATATATATATATATATATATATATATATATATATATATCGGACACGTTGGACATACTGAGAAGAACCGATGAGCTGAGCATGCGTGCAATTTTTTCAGAGGGACGAAATGCATTTTCGTTGCAGTTGCAGTTTCTTAATTGCTGAACATCAATAAAACAAAACATGTTTATCACATAATTACTGTCTTATCACTGTATTATTTTAAAGATTTGAAACACAATGAATCGATTGTAAAACTAAACATTTATTATTGTACTAAAACATTCTCAGGAACAATTTTCAGCTAATTTAATTTGTTGATATACATCTTTGACGTAAACTCTTGCCAAGGTTTTAAGGGTGCTTAGTAAATGTTTATAATGTGTTAATCATAACATAACGTATTAAACATACTAGAGACATGCATCGACTATTTAGTTTTGTCGACTGTATTCAGCAGTTCTAAGCTCAGCACATACAGGCCTAATGCACCAGAGTTTCTCGAGTCAAGACAAGAACTGGTTTCTGCAGCGGTTCTCGAATCACCAGTACAGAACCGAGAACTGTTTCTTTCGGACACGTTCGATATGGAGAACCGATGAGCTGGAGATCTGAGCATGCGTGATAGCACCGTCTGTGAACCGAACTTTCTTTCGGCCAACTGCATGCTGTGCTGATACATGAGCACGGGTGAACCGAGGACTTAAATGAGGGGCCGAATTCGGCGAAATGTAAATTTATTTAATAACAAATAAAATAAAAATTCATTTGCAAAACGTAAATGTAAGAAACTTATCCCAGATGATTATGACGATGATTACTATTATTTAACTGAAGTTATTATTACAAATGCAAAAATATGTAAATGTATTTTTATACGCCGGGGTGATAGAATTGACACGAGGACGTAAAATAACTGGTGAACCGTTCTTTTGAAGTTCATGAACTGTCCGAAAGAACCGTTTCGCAGAAAAGAACCCGACTTCCCATCACTAACAGAAGGTCTACTGTAGATAAAACTTTAGATAAAATTGTCTGCTAAATGATTAAATGTAAATAAATCTCTCATGCTTATTACCAAGGCTGCCTTTATGTGATCAAAAGTACAGGAAAACAGTAATATTGTAACTATTTCTATTTTAAATGTATATTTTATTTGAATATATTTTAAAATGTAATTTATTCCTGTGATGGTGAAGCTGAATTTTCAGCATCATTACTCCAGTCTTCAGTGTCACATGATCCTTCAGAAATCATTCTAATATGCTGATTTGCTGCTCAATGAACATTTTTTATTAATGTTGAAAACAGTGCTACTTAATATTTTAGTGGAAACGACCATACATTTTTTTCAGGATTCATTGATGAATAGTAAGACCAAAAGAACAATATTTATTTGAAATAGAAATGTACACGACTTTAATGTCACTTTTAATCAATTTAATGTGTCCTTGCTAAATAAACCTTTCTTTTTCCCCAAAAATTCTAACTGACCCCAAATTTTTTAATGGTAGTGTTTTTATGTAACAGCTTAAACTGTTTCTAATGACATTTCTAAATTTTAAAAATAGAAAACATGAATTATGATTTCTGTGTGAAAACACTCCCACATTGTTTGTACAAATACATGCAAAGTTACTGAATATGAAAAAATGAATGCTAAAATGAAAGCTTAGTGGTACATGTACATAATTTCAACCCTTGTGTCATTAACGTTTGAACCAGAGCCAAGCTATTCCTCTTTAACAGCACCAGACAGAGGCATCAGATGTCAGCACTGAGTCTAGAACAGTTGATGAGACAAGGATGAGTGAATAAAAAGGTCACTTTTGTTTTTTTGCTCAAGCACATTTCCCACCAACCCCCATGTGTATTTAGATATTGTCTCCGTGGCCAAACCAAGCAGCGATATTCAGCCCGAATGCTGCCATATTTAGTTCCGTGCTGGATGATTTTTTGTTCTGTCCTGACACTGGGTGTCTTAACAGATGATTAGCATGCCACAGAGATCTAGCTTAATTGCAAGTATTAATGTTTTACAGCCTCCATCTCCTCAGGTGACACATTTTACTGTGTATTCCCTTCCTTTGTGCTGCAATTATTCCCAAAAATTACAATGCTGTAAAAAGAATTTAATTACACATTCCTTTCGTCCTTCTGCCGGCTGTTGGACCACATCAGGCAATTATATAAAGTATAACTTATTGTATTTGTAAGCTGCAATTGCTTTAAAGCTCGGCAGTCTTGTATCAGTTGTGCCCACCCTCTAATTAAAACATCACATTGATAGAAGATTTTGCACATGCCTGAACGATCTTGTGATATTGAGGCAGTCTGGCATATAATTGAGTATAACAACACATTTGAATTGAACACATAATTTATTTCAATGTTTAACAAACAAGTTCTAAAATGTGAGGCTACTGGGTTTGTAACTGCCACAGCTGAGTAAAAAATGTGATGCCGGAAATCATAATAATAAGAAAAGTTCTCATAATTATGATTTAGTTCTCATAATTGGAAAAAAAACTAATTTTACGACTTTCGCATAATTAAGAATAAATATCAGAATTAAGACTCATAATGAAAAACATTCTTATAATAATGACTAAATTACATTGAGAATGTTTTTTTATCATAGTTCATAACTCATAATGACTTATCTCATAATTATAAGAATGATGAAAGTTTTTAATTATTATGTGATTTTAGGTCATTATTACGAGAAGGTTTATGATTACTATAATATGCCAAGTCATTATTATGAATATTAAGTCACTAAATATGAGAAAGTATCTCATAATAATGAGAACCTTTCTTGTATTGAATAAATATGTTAGTATTGAGGGAAAAAATCGTATAATTATGACCCACTATCTCACAATGAGACACTTTCTCATAAAAATGTCAATATTGAGAATTAAATCTCATGATTTTGACCAGTGGCGGATTAAGACTCTTTGGTGCCCCTGGGCAATGACACCTGGAGTTCACAAGTTATAATTTATCATTTATAGAGTTTATTGCAAAAAGTAATAACCTGATTTTGTACAAAAAATTTTCTTACTTGAGCAAACATTGATGTAACTTCTGTTGTCTCATGCAGTAGTGTGAATCTGGTGGTAGATTGCACGTCCACACACAAAAAAAATAATTAAATAATGGAAATAATAAACTTTCAACAAAACATTCAGGGAATTTAGAACGTTCTGGTGATATAGCCCTAGGCTAGAAATACTTTTGAAAATGAATCGCTTGTTTTAAAAGAGAAACAAATATTTGTGTGGCTCCCCATGGAACTTACCCAATTGCCCATATGGTTAATCTGCCTATGATTTGGACTCATTGCCCCATTATAAGAAATTATCTCATAATTATGAGTTAAAAATATCATAAGTATGACATAGTAGGCCACTTCATTTTGAGAAACTTTCTTAAAATGACTTAATATCTCATAATTTTGAGTCACCAAGTCATTAGGATAAATGTATAATAAAGTTTATGATTATTATAAGATGATATGCCATTATTATAAGTTTATCATTAATATTAGATGCGAAGTCATAATAATGAGAAGGTTTCTCAATATAATTAGATGTTTATTTATTACTATGAGAAAATATATCATAATAATTATAAAGCTTCTAATTAAAATATGACTTAAAGAATCACATTTTTAATCAACTGTGGTGGAAATGGGTTTCCACAGGGTTTTGCATGCCTATTGTCACACTCTGCAGTGTGGTGAACTTAATTGCAGTGCGACACGGAAAGAATTGCCAGTCTATAGAGTGAATCATTTGTAGCCTGTAGCACTTGTGAGGTGTGGAAATCGGTCTTCTTTAAAGACTCAACTCTATATCTCTAATTATCGCTTCCCTTGTGAGCACTAATGTTTCTAATTAGTCAGTTTTACATTTTACGGCTCATTGGGATTATCGAACGCATGGTGCATGTGTACGGCCTCCATGATAGAGCAGATGCAGCGTTTCCCCTGGTGGTCTCACATCTGTTGTGTCACTGGTACACACACACACACACACACACACACACACAAATCAATAGAGGCACTCGAAGTGAGATGTTTGAAAATTGCACAACATTGCGGGTGTTTGCCGGTTACCGACGTAAAAGCTGCCCTGTGGTGAGCATTGACCTGCCTGTTTGCTGATGGAGACAAGCAAGATAAAGTTGGCCAGGGCACTGTGACCTCATCTCAGAGGCTTATCTCCTCAGCCGTCTGATGCCTGGGACTTTATTGATCAGCCATGTGGGGATCCATCATGCCTAGGGACCAACTTGGAGCCAACCAAAGAGGTAAAGATTGAGAGGAAAAAAATACAGAGATAAAGAGAGACAGAAAAACATGTAAGCAGAGAGGAGAAGCAAAATGAGATAATACATGCATCGCTGGTCACCGCTGTGTTTTGGAGGCTGGTTTCTAGCATGTTGGTGTCCCTATCAGACTTCTTAACTAGATTAACAAGCCCAAAAAAAAAAAAAATCTCTGAAATATTTTTAAAATATGTTTTATTCTGACTGCTGTTTTAAATAAGTAACAGCAGTTGATGGGATCAAAATTAGACAGATAAAAGTCTAATTTTAAAAAAAAAGTTTGACTTGTTTGAAGAGATTTCACAACAACAAAAAAATGATTTCACAACAAATGTACACATTAAATGTTCTTTTAGACTAGATATTGGAGTGATATTTACCAAGAAAGAGATAGTAAAGGAAGCAGTGAATCAGATCGATGCACGCACAACAACATGGTGGAGCTCTTGTGTACAGTGAAAATGCTTCTCTGATGGCATTGTTCATTGATTAGAGTACATTTTTTGACATTTGGGTTTAAAGTGTTTTAATTCTACAATATATGCTGTAAAAACGTCTGAGTGCTGCCCTCTTCAGGTTGAACGGTGGCTACTGCAGTTGAATTTTCCTATTGGAAGTTGTGGTACCCTATGACGTGAGGGTACCAGCTAACCACGCCCTTGCCTACAGAGAGATGTGTCTCAGGTGCACGCACCCCACCCACCCATATTGCCAGTGGGTGCAGTCAGGCTCTGACCAGGGGTTTAGTTACCCTTTAAAGGGGCCACGAACATTTTTTATTAAACATAAAAAACCATGAATATTTATACTACTTGGCCACATTTATACAATAATGCCTGTTTTCCCATTCTTTTTTTGTAAAAATGATATAAGGTCACTAACGACCCGAGATACGTCACAATGTACGTAGGCCTATATTTTTTTCTGCACAACAATAATTTGACTTTATTCCACAAGGTGGCGATGTCTGATACACAATGATGAAGTGATGTTTCACTCATAGTTACCGCTGGCAGAAAACAAAAGAATATTAAGTATCATCAGCAAAACTTGAAATGGCTCAGCAATTTACAGCAGATCAAGTACTGAACTGCAATCAAATATTAGTGTCACTGTCACTTGATGGTGGATCTGGAGGAAAAAGCTGTCAGCGATCAAAATATTAATTTTGAAGATGTTGAAAATTATAGTTTTGAGAATATATTTGAGATCGTGAATATGAGCCAGATGCTGAATGTACTGGGAAATGAGCTCTTGATGAGGACAGTGATGATGGTATAAAACATCTCCTCAAACGGAACCCTTCCAAAAAAGGTAACAAAATATGCTTTATGTTCCCTTTCGAGAGGTATCTCCTATTGCGTAAGTAGCTTACGCTATGGGAGAACTCCTTTTCTTGAGAATATTGAAGTCTTTATGTAAAACGCATTGCAGCTGCACAGCTGACAGCAATGAGCGAAGGCAGCTCAGTCATTGGCTGTGCTGTGGCAACTTGCTCGAACCAATGACGGGGCGACTCTGAATGCGCGACCAATGAGCGCGCTTCGAGCCCGCACACATCAGAGCCCGCCAAGATGGGCGTGGCCAAGAGCTATATATTGGGCGCCCCGTCATGAGAGTTCTTTAGATTTAATCTCCTTCAGCGAACACCTTCTTCGCTGGATCCTCCGGATTATTGAAAGCCTTCGCCGCCGTGGAAAAGCATACCAGCGGGATTGCTACGAGGACGTCGGCACCTTCAGCCGCCTTCGAACGTCATCCTACTGAGCCATCCGGCGCGCTACGCACGCAAGTATTTTACATCTGTTCGCCCCGCGACATTTTTAAAAGAGCAATTTTCTGAGGCGTTGTTTCAAATGGCTTCCTGCGCGTCGTGCAGAGACCTTCTTCCGGACGGGGATCGTCACATCATCTGCGCTCGCTGCCTGGGCCGGGACCACGCAGAAGCTGCTTTGACTAAGGGCGGATGCACGGAATGTGACGACCTGGGTCTCTCCACACTGCGGGCTCGCTTCGCCGCTTTCGCCGCGAGCGAGCCCATCGCCGTCACCCCTCTGTTTGAGCCGCGCGTTAAGAAAAAGCGCCGCTCACAGACGCTTCCTGAACCTGAGCTCAGTGACGTCACGCCGAGCCAGTCTCCGCGTGCTTCACCGCCGCTCTTGTCTTCCCCACCGCCGGTTCAGTTCACTCAGCCGGACCCACACCCCTCTAGCAGAGCGGTGGGCCTTGTGACTTTCGGCGCGTCCGAGGACGACGGGGGAGTAGATGACAGCTTGTCCATCGACGCTGCATCTGACGACTGGCCGGGCTCCACTTTCGACCCCGCCCCGTCGACGCTAGCTAGCACGAGTGGGGGCTCCACTATGGATACGGATATTGTCCGCATCCTCTCGAAGGCCGTGGAAGACCTCGGGCTCGATTGGTCTTCTCCCGAAGAACCAACCCGAAGCCGACAGGACGAGTGGTTTCTGCAGGGGTGCCAGCAGGCCCCTCGGCAAAGGCCTTCTCCTTTCTTCCCGGAAGTTCATGACGAACTCACCAAGTCATGGAAAGCCCCCCACTCTGCGCGTCTGAAGCCTTCTTTTTCTTCGTCGCTCTCCTCTGTGGACGGCGCGAAGGAAAGAGGCTACGAGGGAACGCCGCCCCTTGAGGAGGCCGTGGCCAATCATCTCTGCCCGCCCTCCACGACCGGATGGAAAGCCAAGGCTTCCCACCCCTCGAAGCCCTGCCGCACTACTTCTGCTCTCGCCGGTCGCGCCTACGCCGCCGCCGGCCAAGCTGCGTCAGCGTTTCACTCAATGGCGGTACTTCAAGTGTTCCAAGCCAAGCTTCTCCGCTCCCTGGACGAGTCTGGCCCCGAACCCGAAGCCTTCAAGGACCTACGCAGCGCGACTGATATAGCCCTGCGAGCCACGAAGGCCACCGCCCAGTCTATTGGCCACGCCATGGCTAATTTGACTGTTCTCGAGCGCCATCTGTGGCTGACTCTGACGGAGATGAAGGACGCGGATAAGGCCCAGTTTCTCGACGCGCCTATCTCCACCAGCGGGCTGTTTGGACCGGCGGTTAAAGGTTTCGCTGAACGCTTCACTGAGGCCCAGAACGCCTCACAAGCTATGCGCCATTTCCTGCCTAAGCGCTCCAGCTCATCGCAGAGCAGACAGAGACCGCCACAGCCGCAGCGGGCTAGAGCAGCCCCCACCGCCTCTCAGCCCGCGCCTCAGACTGACGCTCGACGCCGCTCGCGCTCCCATAACCGCAAGCCGCCTCCTGAGCGGCGGGGTCCTCGGCCCAAGATTGTGCTGAACCCTGAGCCTCGAAAGCCTTCCTAGCCACAGGAATGAGAAGAGAGAGTGCGTGTCTCGCAAAAGCCGGACCACTCTCTCTGCAAAATCTCAAACATTACCCAGTCCCCTTACAGGCGGCTGGAAATGTCCATACAGCAGTCAATGGGCCAGTCACAGAGCTCGCTCACCTGCAAACAAACGCCGTTTTTACGGCGACACACAGAATACACAAAAAGAGTCTTTTTCTGCCTGTCTCACTAAGGGTTCACATGTCCACAGAGTGTGCATTCCCAGATATTGTCAAAACAGTGCCAAATTCATTCCCAGCTCAGGCTGCACGCCCCATGAATGTAGATCACGTGCCTACGGTCATGTACGCACCACTACACACAAGCACTGTTCACACAGTTATAAATTCATCCCCAGTAAAAGCGGGAAACATTATAAAAGTGACGCGTGTGCCTACCACTGTTTATGCACCCCCACTTATAAACACTGTCCCTACAGCGTCAAACATAATCCCAGCTCAGGCTGCGAGCTTTACAGACATAGCGCGCGCTGTTGTAATCACACACGCGCCCATTCACTGCGCCTCTGAGAGCTACGAGCTCAGGTGATTCGCTGGCCGGGTCCCTACGTCACAGCGGCCCGCCCCTAGCCTGTATTCAGCCCATATCTGTACACGCAGCGGCATGGGAAAACATTCCAGATATGCCGAAATGGGTGTTGCATATAATAAAGCACGGATACTCGCTCCAATTCGCTCGCAGACCACCACGTTTTACGACTGTGGTCGAGACGAAAGTGAGAAAGGAGTGTTCACATGTTCTACGCACAAATTAATAGAAAAGGCCGCTGTGGAAACTGTTCCCCCCTCTATGAGCGAGGCAGGCTTTTACAGCCGCTATTTTCTCGTCCCGATAAAGGATGGCGGTCTCCGCCCCATCCTAGATCTCAGACACCTGAACAAAGCACTAATGATTCGCTCGTTCAGAATGTTAACAACCAAACATATCCTCGCGCAAGTACGCCCAGGAGATTGGTTTCTCTCAGTGGATCTGAAAGATGCTTACTTTCACAATCCAATAGCGCCTCATCACAGGCCTTTTCTGAGATTTGCTTTCGAGGGACAGTCTTACCAGTACACAGTACTTCCGTTCGGCCTGTCCCTGGCTCCCCGTACATTCACGAAATGTATGGATGCAGCACTTTCCCCCTTGAGGCGAAAGGGAGTGCGAATACTGAATTATCTCGACGATTGGCTGGTCCTAGCACAATCAGAGAGTCAGTTAATAACACACAGATCTTGGATTATCAGCCATCTAGAATGCCTGGGTCTAAGAATCAATTTTGCAAAAAAGTATACTATCTCCCTGCCAGAGGATTTCTTTCCTGGGAATAGTTCTAGACTCAATGCAAATGACAGCTCTTCTCTCATCAGAGCGCGCGCTCACCATCCGGCGCCTTGCAACATCATTCAGGGCGGGCGCGCGCACCCCCGTCAAGCGGTTTCAGAGGATGCTCGGTCTCATGGCCTCAGCATCGGCCGTACTCCAGCTAGGATTGTTGCATATGCGCCCTCTCCAACGCTGGCTCAAGAGCCGCGTCCCTACTCACGCGTGGCGTTCGGGCCACCTTTTAATCAGAGCGAACCACGGCTGTGTAAAAGCCCTGACGCACTGGAAAGCCGCCGACTGGTACCAGTCAGGCGTGAGTCTGGGTGTGAACACAAGGAGAAAGATGATCACGACAGATGCCTCCAAAATAGGATGGGGGGCCCTTTACGAGGGCAGGCCTGTCTCCGGCTTTTGGTCAAACCTGGAGAAGCGCCTACACATAAACTGTCTGGAGATGAAAGCGGTCGCTTTGGCTCTCAGCGCCCTGCTTCCACATCTAAAAAACGAACACGTCCTGGTCCGAACGGACAACATGACGGTAGTGTCGTACATAAATCGCCAGGGTGGACTCAGGTCGAGCACTGCGCAGTGCTCGCTGAGAGCAGTGCATGTGCCAGGCGCTCTGAACCAGGGGGCAGACATGCTATCCAGAGACTAGATTCTCCCTGGAGAATGGGCTTTCCACCTGCTGACGATTCAGTGGTTATGGAAAATCTTTGGCGAGGTGGAGGTCGACCTCTTCGCCTCCAAGGAGAATGCGCACTGCTCTCTTTTCTTCACGAAAAGCACGGACGCGCTCGCCCAGAGCTGGCCGAGCCGCCCCTTATATGCTTTTCCCCCGATCGCGATGCTGCCACAGGTCATCAGTCGGGTCAGAGAGGAGAAAAACGCAGTGCTTCTGATAGCCCCACTCTGGAAGAACCAAACATGGTTTCCAGAATTGATGCAAATGCAATCTGCACCACGGCCGATTCCACTGAGGCCAGACCTCCTCAGTCAGGCCAGCGGGATGATATTTCATCCCCACCCCGATCTGTGGGCCCTTCATGCATGGCCCCTCAACAGCGTCACACGACCCTGTAATGGAACGTCCATTGGGAAGAAACAACCTAATTATTCGTTTCCTAAGGGGCGCTAGGAGGATGAACCCTTCACGCCCCCCCTCAGTGCCGATCTGGGACCTAGCTACTGTCCTAGACGCTCTTAAAGGGCCCCCGTTCGCGCTTTCAACTAGCGCTGCCTGCCTAGAATTCGGACCTAACGACTGCAGGGTCGTCCTTAGGCCAAGACATGGATATATTCCTAAAGTGCTCACCACTCCCTTCAGAGCACAGGTTATCTCCCTAACTGCGCTATCGTCTCCAGCAGACGAACACGACGCTAATCTACTCTGCCCCGTTAGGGGTCTCTGATTCAGACAGACAGAACAACTGTTTGTATGCTTTGGCGGCCGTACGAAAGGTTCCACCGTTTCAAAGCAGAGAATCTCTCACTGGATAGTTGAGGCTATAGCGCTGGCTTATGAAGCTAAGGGACTTCAATGCCCTGGGGAGTCAAAGCACACTCCACCAGGAGTGTGGCTTCTTCCTGGGCATGGTCGAGCGGGATACCGATCAAGGATATTTGTGCGGTGGCAGGCTGGGCCTCACCGTCCACATTTATCAGGTTTTACAACCTACAGATCCCGACATTGCATTCCAATGTACTATCAGCATGATGCTAGTAGAACTATGAGTTCGTATCTAGATTATGTATGTGCTTGTGTCACATTGAGCGCCTTCTAGCCGCTCTGTACTTTTTTCCCACATATAAAGCTCGCCTCTGCCGGCTAGTTGGATGATAACTTTGCTTTTCAGCTCAGGCACCTGCCTCTGGCTGTCATAAGGCGAAGTTCAGCACGCACGGCGTTTTGCATGGTGTTCCCATAGCGTAAGCTACTTACGCAATAGGAGAGACCTCTCGAAAGGGAACGACTCGGTTACTAACGTAACCTCGGTTCCCTGAGAGGAGGGAACGAGTATTGCGTAAGCTGCCGTGCTTGTGCTTGGTTAGTTCGCTTCAGTCGTTTTAACCTAAAGAACTCTCATGACGGGGCGCCCAATATATAGCTCTTGGCCACGGCCATCTTGGCGGGCTCTGACGCGAGCGGGCGCGAAACGCGCTCATAGGTCGCACATTCAGAGTCGCCCCGTCATTGGTTCGAGCAAGTTGCCACAGCACAGCCAATGACTGAGCTGCCTTCGCTCATTGCTGTCAGCTGTGCAGCTGGAATACGTTTTATATAAAGACTTCAATATTCTCGAGAAAAGGAGTTTTCCCATAGCGTAAGCTACTTACGCAATACTCGTTCCCTCCTCTCAGGGAACCAAGGTTACGTTAGTAACCGAGTCGTTATTCTTCTGTAATTGTTACTCTAATAATATCAGGAGAGTTTTATGTCATCACGACAGGTAGAGATCCATCCGTGTTAGATCGTATTTATGATTGCATTAAATTCAAAATGCTCACAAATTGGTCATGATGAGTCACACGTAAAAAAAAATTTGTTTCCTTAAATGTACACTATGTAACCGTTACCTTTGGCCCTCAAGAGGTTAAAAAACAAAACTGCATGCATTCATCGGAAGAACATTGTTTTGGTTGCTCTTCGGCTCTGCATGACACTCATTATGAAGTAGCCTAATTTTGTGGTATAAGCTCCATATGCCTCCATAGCTCTAGGATGTGATGTGTCTAGCAATACAATATTGAAGATGATAACACAGCAGACAGAAGAAAGAAAAGTGAAAATTCAATGGTGATATTGTAGACTACATTACAGAAAGTAATAACTGCTTCTCTGGGCTTAACACCCTAGCAAACATTCCTCAGACTGTAAATTGGATCAAGGAATGTAATCTTTCACAGTTCCTGGATAGCTTTGGTTTTAAAGAAATAATTTGCTGCTGTTTTCCTGATTCTCATTTTTATGTCACAAAAGATTGATATCATTTTTAAGAATCTGACTCTTTATTTTTTTTAACTGCCAGGCAAAACATTACTGCGAAAATAAAAAGCTTTTCTTAGTAATTTGGGTATTTTAAGGATCACCATTCGCAGTTTAATGAGGCAAGAGAAATGAGCGCGTGCAGACAGAGGCAGACTCCAATTATAAGTGAAGGACTAGGACAGAAGAGGTTTATCTCCACGTTAAGGTAGAAGACAAATGGACTATAACAAATGTCCATTGATTATGACAATTTAGTGAGAGCAAATTCATTCAGTGTGAGAATAGCCTGGATTTCAGGTGTTGCATTGAAAAGAGCAAGGTTTTCTCATGCTGTAAGAAATATTTCACACTGAATTTATGATGTTGGGAACAAAATCAAAGGCACACAAAGCCATTACTCAGGAAAACAAAAATTGTCTGACACATTGTGCTGCATATTAAACTCTCTTGAAGCAATGTCTGCAAGAATGAACATTAATGAATTCTGTCATTTTGTATTGTAATAAACCTCCAATATTTACAAAATCTCAAATAATGTATGTAATATGCGTATAATGCCATGTGCTTTATGCGCTTAGATTGTTCAAATAGGGCCCTGAAGACTAAATGGCTGCTGAAAATTAATATTCGCCATCACAGGAATTGATTACATGTTAAAATGTATAGGAATAATAGTTTATTCCTAAATTAAAACAATATTTTAACAGTTTTTATTACTGTTTTTCTTGATCAAATAAATGCAGCATTAATTGGCGAGCATAAAAGACTTTACATAAAACATTAATAAAATCTTTTTGACCCCAAACTTTTGAACAGTTGTGTCAATATAAATCATATAGATGTAAATAAAAAAAAGATTTTCATATCTTTCAAAAAATATTCAAATTCCCCAGGTGGATCTGCACTGGAGGATTGTGACAGTAAAGATGACGCTGTGGTTGTGGGAGGATCGTGGTGAATATGACAACAGAGGAGCATTTTCCACACCCCTCACATCTTTAGCAACAGCTGCTTTCAACCGGAAAGATGAGAGCTGAAGCCTGACTGAAGTAACAGCACGTCTGGAAAAAAAAGCACTTTTCTGTGTCCTTGAGCAGCCGGGAGAGAAAAGTCCCCTGATGTCTGAGTAGGAAAAAAAATCACACTCGTGCACACTACAATGCTGTGAGAGGTGTCCAAGTGTTGCTTTGATCGCCTTGAGTCCGGTTACTGTGTGGCAACTGACAATATTGTAAAGAATATCATCAAAAAAACTTATAAAGTATTTATCAGCTAAGAAACTACACAACAACAATGGCTCATTTGTACTGAAGAATGTGGTTTCAAGGCTGCTTGTATTCCTGTGAACATCTCTAAAATCGCTTACATCTTGCCATGATCCTGAATATACAGTGCAGAGATCTGAGAGAGTTATTAGACTGAGCTGTTTTTAGAACGAGCGAGTGGGGCCAGCTGTTATAATTAACCCTTTCATAATTACACAAATAGTTCCATATAAACAATCAGTGATCAGTAAACTCAAGCTGGACTCAACACAGCGCCTGTTACAAAAACAAAATAAAATGTGATTTATATCCTCAAATTTCCATTCAGACTTGCTGCATGTGGGTAGTCTGGCATACAAAATTAATATATGTACGTAATGCACAAAATAATAATGTTTCCATAATCTGGAATGGAAGATGAACCATTCATTTATCACACCTATAATTTTTTTGGTGTATGATCACCTGTGGTGACTGACAAAACAATAAGCAATAAGAGGCTTCATTAATTATAATGATTATATATATATATCATTGTTTAAGCTGTTTTTTAAATGAGCATTTGTATTCTTCACAAATAAAAGGCCTACATTTAAAATGTATTTGAATTGCATTTAAATTCTATTTGGATTACACATTTTAACTAACAAATTAATAAACTTAAAGTGATTTGATTTGTCATAAATGAAACAGATTTCTGTAATAGTACAACTAAACTGAATGTGTTTTAAATACACAATAACGAGGATATTTATCATCAATATATCCAATTTATTTCAATCTCATACATTTTAACTTAATGAAAATTGCTTGTTCCACAGCTAGCCATATTTGAACCATTTTCAAACTTTTTAACTGAATAAATTTAAAAAAAATTCACAATGAAAAGATTCAGCTGATATTAGCTGATTTTTTTTAAATGCAGAAATCTTAGCTGTTTCATTTATGTATGACTGACTAATATTCATATCACATTAAGTCGTTTCGGGGTTTTTTATGCTGAAAGTGTCTAATCCAAATGGATGGGAATTAAACACATAAGTCTTAAATTTAGGCTTAAATGTTTTTTGAACGTTGAAATTAACTAGGAAATGCATTCATCATAATTGTGATATTTTATGCGAGTAACTGTATAATAGTTATATGCCATAGCCATCTATAAGTGCACGTTCACAGCACAAGCATTCTGTCGTGTTTCCTCCCCAGCTTTAGTTATTTGCTGTGAGTGGAGATGTGTCATTAAAGATAGTGTGCAGTACAGGAAGGCAGCGCAGATGTAATCATCAAACAAATCTCCTGCCTTCTGTTATTTCCTGCCTTCCTTTGATCATTTTTCCTATAAATATGAATGGATGTTTCCACACAAGATTATGGCGAACGGTATAGACAAGCTATCTAACACACTAACATAGCACTGCCACAGGAATGGTCAAAGCAAATGTTTGAAATTAATTTGCAACAAAAAAAAAAGAATAAATGCTAAACTCTTTTTTTTATGTTTAGTCATGTTTATTATGATTAAACCTAACGGTGTCTTTATACTTCTATATTTTTATTCTTAAATTTTATTAGCCTACTATATTTCTTGTTGTATTTGTAGGCTATATGTGAACGGGAAGATCAGTACCAAGAAAAATGCCTTGTGTGTGCAAGCAAGCACACTTGGCAATAAAGCTCTTTCTGATTCTGAGAAAGGGTACACTCCTAAAATGAAGTGGGTGCTGCTCAGAGGTGGCATAAATCCATTTACGCGTCAATTATAGCTGTATACTTTGATAGGGGCTGAAGCTATGTCCGTCTTTTATGCAGAACTATGTCTTAACACAGAATTTTGAGCAGACATAGAGCAGCCTTAACTCAGCTGTGTAAATGTAACTGGTCCTACTCGAGTGGGACTCGAACTGGCACCTCCAGCGTGGGAGGCAGGCACACTAAAGGCCCCCAATATACTTCAAGTGAAATCAATGTGAAATGTGAAATAATTTCGAACAAAATCAGGCCGTTTTTAATTCGTGTTTAATACGGTAAAGCTGCTTGATTTTATGCAATCTATTGTATAAAGTGCAATAAATAAACATGACGTGACTTTACTAGAGTGCCGAATTGCAGCAGAGCTCGTGCAGACAAACATATCCTCATTGCTATGATCAGATGCTTTTCTTATTCTTTATTAAAATGCTTGCTCTTTTCTCAATTTTTGTTGTGTTTATTTTGTTATTGAGAGGAAAGCACGCAGAACATATTTACATAATCATCTAAACTCCGGTCTCAGCAGTGTGGGTGGCGTCGGATGGTCGCTAACAGTATATCGCTGCTCATATTCAAACTTTGATTTACCCCTAATCGAAGAACGAAAAAGAACTTCGCCATGAGTACTACATCGGGGCCTTAACAACTCAGTCGCTAGCATGCTTCTTTAGGCCAGGGGAGTGAGATTTAAATGTACAGTTCTTACTGGCCTACGTCCGCTATACTCACCCCCCTAAACCTCAGTCCCAATCGAATGGTTGCACCAAATGTAACCAGTCCTACTCGACCTGCTCCAAACGGGAT
The DNA here is from genome assembly GCA_026230005.1 of Gila orcuttii. NCBI lineage: Eukaryota > Metazoa > Chordata > Actinopteri > Cypriniformes > Leuciscidae > Gila > Gila orcuttii. The sequence continues at coordinate 26,853,507 of JAPDVR010000009.1, read as the reverse complement.
TCGAACTGGCGTCTCTGGCATGGGAGGCGGACATGCTAATAAGGACGCTAAGGACCACAGCCGCTAGCATCGGTCACTAGCTCACTTCTTGAGGCCAGGGGAGTGAGGCCAGGTAACTTCTCCTGTTCGAAGGAGTGATAAGATAGTTAGTAGATTGTCCTCACTCAATGGCTGGCTGTCTAAGTGGTGCCCGCAAAATAATATAGAATTCATAGACAATTGGAAAAGTTTTTGGGGCAGACCTGACCTGTTGAAAGTTGATGGAATTCATCCCTCCTGCGATGGTGCTGCTCTTCCCTCTAGTAATATGGCACATAGTCTTAGAGCTCAAACATGACAATCTGGGGCTCAGGTCAGGAAGCAGACAAACTGGCTAAACCTTGTTGATTAGTCTTCCCAGGTGTCTCGAATTAACCACGCCCCCTTGTTATCTTGTTTAGCTTGTCTGCTTGTGTATTTATACCTCTGTGTTTCAGTTGTGGTTTGTTGGTCATTTTTGTTGTGTGATGTTGCTTGTAGCTGTTCCTTGTTCCTGTCCTGAGCTCCATGTTCTGTCGTTTACCCTGGATTACCTGTTTGTTTTATTAAAGTAGCGCTGCATTTGGATTCTCTCTCCGCTTCGTCCTTGCCGCAACGTTACAATAACCTAAATGTGCTGTGTTTGACAGAAACCTGGCTAAAACCAAACAATTACATTACTTTAAATGAGTTCCCCCCCCCCCCCCCCTCAAGATTACGGTTATAAAAATGTTGCTGTAATTTATTGTAATATTTTCAGAATTACTAAGAAGTCTAGTTTCAAATATAATTCGTTTGAAGTGTTGGTGCTAAATGTAACAATATATAGTGTAAATGATATATCACATTTGAGATTTCTGCTGGCTACTGTATACAGGCCACCAGGGCACCATGCAGACTTTATCAAAGAATTTGCTGACTTTCTATCAGAGTTAGTACTGGTGAATTTAATATACATGTAGATAACGAAAAAGATGCATTGGGATTGGCATTTAAAGACATTCTTAACTCTATTGGAGTTCGACAACACGTGTCAGGACCTACTCATTGTTGTAATCATACTCTAGATTTAATATTATCACATGGAATAAATGTTGATGCCGTTGAAATTCTGCAGCAGAGCGATGACATCTCAGATCACTATCTAGTCTTGTGTAAACTTCATTTATCCAAGGCTGCAAAGCTGACTCCGTGTTACAAATATGTTAGACCTATCACTTCTGCCACTAAAGATTGCTTTATAAAGAATCTTCGTGATCAGTTTCATCATCTCAGCATCCCAGATAACTTAGAAGAACTCGATATTGCGACAGAAACTTTTAACTCTCTCTTTTCCAGCACTTTAGACACAGTTGCTCCTTTGTGCTTAAAGATGATTAAAGAAAATAGTCCAACGCCATGGTACAATGAGCACACTCAGGCCCTTAAGAGAGCAGCCAGAAAAATGGAGCGAAACTGGAAGAAAACAAAACTAGAGGTATTTCGCATTTCATGGAAAGAGAGCACGATTGCATACAAAGAGGCCTTAAAAACTGCAAGATCTGCTAATTTTTTAACCCTATTAGAAGAAAATAAACAAAACCCTAGGTATTTATTTGAAACCGTGGCTAAACTAACGAATAATAAAGCATCAAACCCAGACGTTTCCAAGCAGCACAGCAGTAATGACTTTATGAACTTTTTTACTTACAAGATTATAACTATGCAACTGTCTACTACAGTATCACATCAGGCAGTGCAGTGTAGTCTTACTGACGAAAAATTCGATTCATTCATTGCTATAGGAGAGGGTGAATTTTATAAACTCGTTAAATCATTTAAATCGACAACATGTTAGACCTCATACCGATTAAACTATTGAAAGAGATGCTTCCAGAGGTCATAGATCCTCTTCTTAATATCATTAATTAATCTTTGTCATTAGGATATGTACCAAAAACTTTTAAGCTGGCTATTAAACCACTGATTAAACCGCTTGTTAAAAAAATGCAACTTGATCCTACAGAATTAGTAAATTACAGGCCGATCTCGAATCTACCTTTTCTGTCAAAGATACTAGAAAAGACAGTATCTTCACAACTATGTTCCTTTTTAGAAAGAATTTTCAATCAGGATTTAGACCGTATCATAGTACTGAGACAGCTCTCATCAGAGTCACAAATGATTTGCTCATCATCTGATCGTGTTTGTATCTCTCTATTAGTGCTACTCGATCTTAGTGCTGCATTTGACACTATCGACCACAACATTATTTTAAATAGATCCGAAAATTATGTTGGCATTAGTGGAATTGCACTAGCATGGTTTAAATCATACTTATCTGACCGTTATCAGTTTGTAGCAGTAAATGAAGAGATGTCTTATCAGTCAAAAGTTCAGTATGGTGTACCACAAGGCTCAGTACTAGGACCGTTATTGCTGTCCTGTGGTAAGAGAAGACTCCGTTATTAACTGCTGGATTCTGTACTCACCATTGCTGTTCTGTGAACAGAGAGATTCTGCTGTCCGCCGCTGCATTCTGCTATTGCTGTCCTAGGGTAGGAGAAAACTCCGTTATTAACTGCTGGATTCTGTACTCACCACTGCTGTTCTGTGAACAGAGATTCTGCTGTCCGCCGCTGCATTCTGCTATTGCTGTCCTGGGGTAAGAGAAGACTCCGTTATTAACTGCTGGATTCTGTACTCACCACTGCTGTTCTGTGAACAGAGATTCTGCTGTCCGCCGCTGCATTCTGCTATTGTTGTCCTGTGGTAAGAGAAGACTCAGTTATTAACTGTTGGATTCTGTACTCACCATTGCTGTTCTGTGAACAAAGAGATTCTGCTGTCCGCCGCTGCATTCTGCTATTGTTGTCCTGTGGTAAGAGAAGACTCAGTTATTAACTGCTGGATTCTGTAATCACCATTGCTGTTCTGTGAACAGAGAGATTCTGCTGTCCGCCGAATCATTATTTCGAAGGAGAGTCTGCTGACTGCTGTGTCTGATCTGCTGCCGCTCTACGAGCTGAGAGATCCTGTGAACCATTACTTCGAATGAGAGTCTGCTGACTGCTGTGTCTGATCTGCTGCCGCTCTACGAGCTGAGAGATCCTGTGAACCATTACTTCGAAGGAGAGTCTGCTGACTGCTGTGTCTGATCTGCTGCCGCTCTATGAGCTGAGAGATCCTGTGAACCATTACTCTGAAGTAGAGTTTGCTGACTGCTGTCTGATCTGCTGCCGCTCTACGAGCTGAGAGATCCTGTGAACCATTACTCCAAACAAGAGTCTGCTGACTGCTGCGTTCGATCTGCTGCTGCTCTGAGAGCTGAGAGATCTTGTGAACCATTGTTCTGAAGGAGAGATCTGGTCCTCCGAGGCGGTGCTTCGCCTCCGCCGTCCTGCAAGGAAAGGGAGTGCATGGCTGTGCCAACGTTACGAGCCAGAAATCATTCTCTGCTGCTTACCTTTCACTGTCATCCGCCGCAGACCCTCTTGACCTCCCGCCGGCCGGAGTTCCCCTCATCGGAGGCCCAGGCGGGACATCCTGGAGTGAAGTAAAGAACCCGGAGTCATTCTGATGCTGTTTTAAGTGCTATTAATTTATAAATAAAGAAAAGAAGAGATTTTATATGATCTGTTGTCTCGCCTGATTGGTGTCTTTGGTGTCGGCTCCTCCGGAGCGTGGTTATTGACCCTTGGCCTTGGGAAACTGTTACATAATAACCTAGAACACTGTCTAACACTTGATGGCTGCTCTGTCAAGTCCTCGTCGTCGGTTAGGAACCTGGGTGTGCTCTTTGATTCCAATCTTTCATTTGAAAGTCACGTGTCTAGTATCTGTAAAACTGCATTTTTTCATCTTAAAAATATATCTAAATTACGTCATATGCTCTCAATGAAAAATGCAGAACAATTGGTTCATGCGTTCATGACATCAAGGCTAGATTATTGTAATGCTCTACTGGGTGGTTGCCCTGCACGTTTAATACATAAACTACAGCTGGTCCAAAATGCAGCCACTAGAGTTCTTACCAGAACCAGGAAGAACGACCATATTAGCCCGGTTCTGTCAACACTGCATTGGCTCCATATTAAACATTGTATACATTTTAAAATATTGCTGATTACTTACAAAGCACTAAATGGTTTAGCTCCCCTGTACTTGAGCGAGCTCTTAACGCATTATAGTCCTTCAAGTCTATTGCGATCTCAAAATTTTGGCCAGTTGATAATACCTAGAATATCAAAATTGACTGCTGGCGTAGATCCTTTTCCTATTTAGCACCAAAACTTTGAAACAATCTTCCTAACATTGTCCGGGAAGCAGACACAGTCTGTCAGTTCAAATCTAGTCTAAAAACACATCTCTTTGGCTTAGCATACACAACACATTATAGACTTCTATAATTCAATGTTAGGCTGCATAGTTTAGATCAGCCGGAACCGGGAACACTTCCCATAAATCCTGATGTACTTTGTACATCATAAGGATGGCGTCTACGCTAATATTAGTCTCTCTGTTTATCCCGAGGTTTACCGCAAACCGCCAGATCCAGGCCATATCCAGATCTGATGAAGGACCATCGCATAGACACGACGACAACGCATCCCTGAAGTGCCAGCCTCATCAACCCTGTGAAGGCCTCATGGACACCTCAACAAACTCGTCTCCATACCGGCGTGATGACTCCGACCCATAACCAGATGGAACTGGATAAATATTGTGAAAGTTCTGATCCCATCTGACTTCTGACCTATAATGCTGCCTAAATCATAATCATACACTGTTCGTTCGTGGGCCAAAGGAGGACTGGCCCCCCTGACTAAGCCTGGGTTCTCCCAAGGTTTTTTTCTCCATTCTGTCACCTGATGGAGTTTTGGTTCCTTGCCACTGTTACCTTTTTCGCCTTTCTTCGCCTTTGTCACCATTGGCTTTTGGCTTGCTTAGTTGGGGACATTTCATTTTATATTTAACAATATTATTACAACATTATTTTCCTGTTATCTCTGTAAAGCTGCTTTGAAACAGTCTCTTTTGTAAAAAAGCGCCATGTAAATAAAGGTGACTTGACTTGAGGGCTCTTACTGGCCTATGTCCGTTACATAAAGATACCTTTAAAAAAACAATTTTTTTCTTCGTTTGAAGAACATTTTAATCTAAAGAACGTTTTTGACTATTCTTAAAAATAATTGAATGTTCTAAACAGTTTTTTGCAGCAATGACATAGAAGCATTTTTGGTTCCTCAAAGAACCTTTCAGTGAACAGTTCTTAAAAGAAGTTTTTCTTTTTCCACCATAAAGAACCTTTTGTGCAATAAAAGGGTTCTTCATGGAACCATAAACGCAAAAACGTTTACCTTTAAGGCTGTGTTTAGACTGCAAGCAAATATCCAATGTTTTTGCATATTCCTGATTTCATCCAGATGGGTATTTAAAAATCTGGACAGCAAAAAACAAAAGAAAACAAAAACATGAAATCTGAATGAATTAAAAAAAAAATCAGATTCAAATCACATTTGGAGGTGGTTTGAATTGCGATTCCAATCAGATTTCTACAGATGAGTGTCAGTCTGGATGCTCTGGCTGTTTAAATCGGATTTCAAATGGTCTTTTGCATCACACTTGAGGTGACACACAAGTCAAGTCAAGTCAAATATATTTATATAGCGCTTTTCACAATACAGATTGTATCTCAGCTGCTTCACAGTATCAATCAAAACAACTTAACAATGTTTGTTTATTACTGGAAAAAAGACATCCAAGTTTGGTAGAGCTGATCAATGGTATGATTGGTTAATTAATTTGAATATCCCCAACTGAGCAAGCCGAAGGCAACAGTGGCAAGGAACCGAAAAACTCCATCCAGTGACCTATTGGTGTCCTAACACCCCATCAGATGACCCAATGGAGAAAAAAAAACCTTGGGAGAACCCAGGCTCAGTCGGGGGCCAGTTCTCCTCTGGCGTTTATGAACTAGAGGCCGAATTTACAGTAACTGTAAGATAAAAAATGTTTATGAATGCCTGGCTAAATAGATGCGTCTTCAGTCTAGTTTTAAACTGGGAGAGCGAGTCTGAGCTACGAACAATATCAGGAAGGCTATTCCAGAGCTTCGGAGCTAAATGTGAAAATGCTCTGCCTCCTTTGGTGGATCTGGATATCCTAGGAATGACCAGAAGCCTCGAATCTAGTGATCTTAAAGAGCACGATGGATTGTAAGGCGATAGAAGATCCGTTAAATAGACTGGAGCTAAACCATTTAGAGCTTTATAAGTCAAAAGCAATACCTTGTATTTAATACGGAACTTTATAAGTAACCAATGAAGTGATGATAAAATCTGTGTTATATGATCATATTTTCTTAATCTAGTAAGAACTCTAGCGGCTGCATTTTGGACTAACTGTAGCTTGTTTATTGAAGATGCAGGACAACCAGCTAATAAAGCATTACAGTAATCTAGTCTCGAGGTCATGAATGCATGAACTAACTTTTCTGCATCAGAGACTGATAGCATATTACGTAGCTTAGCAATGTTTCTAAGGTGGAAAAAGGCAGTTTTTGTAACATTTGAAATATGCTTTTCAAAAGACAGGTTGCAGTCTAATGTAACACCCAGGTCTTTTACTGTAGCGGATAAAGTAACAGGGCATCCTACTATGTTAAAGTCGTGCTGTGAAAGGTTTTGTGGACGGTTTTTAGAACCGATAAGTATTACCTCTGTCTTGTCTGGATTTAATAAAAGAAAATTACGCGAATTACAACAACAATGTCAAAACCGGTGATGGAAATGCAGGAAGTATTCATACATTCATACACCAGTGTGCGACAGAGGAATTCTGCACCACGACTTGACGGGGCACATATTTGGAGAGTGAGATGATGCACCTCCATTTTTGCTGCATCCATTTTTGAAAGCCTCGTCACATGGTACGTCTATGTCATTCCCAATGCAACTCATGCAGATAGGTTAGTTATGTCTGTCTGGACACACATCTTATTTGTTCATTTGCAATTAATAATGCAGACAGTCTGCCTGAAAAAAAATCTGATTTGCCTGTAGTCTGAACATTTTATGCAATGGAAAGGTTCCATAGATGATAAAGGTTCTTCATGGAATCATCAATGCCAATTAAAGAACCTTTATTTTTAATAGTGTAGAAAGAACATCTAGAAAGTGTAATGCATTTCATAAAACAGTTCCACATAATTCTTCTGTTTCTTTTGCATAAATTCATACGATTAATTGGGTATTAAGTTGTAAACATAGTTATGTAACATGCTAAATTTAATCACATTATCTTCTTTTGTAGCAGGAAATTATCTCAAGCAGTGCACACATTATGAATCAGTTCATTTCCCATAATCCCCAGGTGTCCAAGAACAGTAGGAGCTTGATGTGGCTCCAGAAACTACCACAGAGTGTGCCAGTGGCTCATGGTGCAGCGCAAGCGTGACATGACAAGAGCAATTTATCAAACTATTACTCACGTAATGTGCTCTTAACTGGAAGCGGCATGTGCATACATATCGTCATAAATGTCTGGAGAGCGAGGACACCGCGTCTGCCATCATCACTGGAGGAGCAAAAATAACTACCCTCATCACTGACGAATACAAGACATTTAGATTTATGAGTCTGACTGAAGCTCTCTCAGGAATAGTGATGTCTTTGTGGAAACAAGTGGACTTCTGCACGTGTGAACGTATTCATGCGTTGCCATGTCTCTCTGATGCCATCCTTGTTTGTATGCAAAAATGAGAAGCAAGAAAATGCAAGCCTGAGGACAAGATGCTGTTGTCCCTGATCATCTTGACATCCTGCTGTATCTGTAATGGCGTGATAAAGTAAGTGTTATATGCCCACACTGATCTGATTATTAGGCTTTTTACAACAACAACAACAACAACAACACAGCCCCTGCTGTGAATCTGCTTTATTGTAATGATGCAAGTGAGAAGAAGTTTTGCTGATTTATATTATCTGAGAAGAGCTGAGGTGATGTTTTCTCTATGATGGCTTATATCACTAATGTTATTTCCCTCCAGCTGTCCTTTTGTTTCAGAACAAGGAAGCTTGAAACGGCTCCGCTCTCACTGTGGTGCATGCAGAACATCTGCCAGGACATTCCCTGCCTCATAAAAAAATGAAATGCTTCCTAGATGTTTTTCTTTTAGGGGTATCATCAGAAATTAGCATTGACAGACATATTGTCAAATACTCAAACTGTAGAGTAATAGTATAACTACAGTTTCAATGCATGCTGTTCAACTTTCAATAGTCCACATCTACATCTGCTTGATACCACCTGTCAAAAGTTTCATCCACACACACAAGCCTATATATATATATATATATATATATATATATATATATATATATATATATATATATATATATATATATATATATATATATATATATATATACACACTTTATATACTTTATATATAAGCTGCATTTATATTTTTTTATATAAATGCAGCTTAAAGAAAAATATTTTTCAGATTGATAACGTTATAAACCTTAAAATGACTAAATATATTATATACATCAAGGAGCAAGAAAAAGAGAATATATTTCCAATCACTGGATACTGGATGAATGCAAAACATTTTTAAAAAATTATTTTGGACCATAAAAATATATTTCAATTTAAAACATAGATACATTTTTAGTTACTTACATTTTCTAATATGTTTTGCCCATTTTCTATGTAGTTTTAATTATTTTCCATATGGGATGAAATAACTGAGGTTAAATGTATTAATCAAAAGTTATTATTAAAAGTATTATAATTGAGGAGAAAGGGAGTGACAATTTTCTTTCTTTTAATTTTTGTCACCACAAAAAGAAAGATGGATCCTAATTTAAGATGTAAACAGGGCCAAATTGTTTGCAAGCAGCGGATACATTCCGTTATGTATAGCCAACTATGACAGATCCAAAAAAACATGTCAACTTTATTATTCTCTATGCTCATTTTTTTTTTTACGCCGTGGAAAAGGCAGTGATGGTCTGGATGAAATGCAAGCTAAAAGATTTGTGTGTCAGCCATTTCACTGTGTTTGTCCACTTGTCATTGTGAGTTAAAGCTCTCTGCTGGCTATCAGGAGAGGGGTCAGGCTGTTTGTCATCACCTTTTTTGGCAAAATATCAGCCAATTTGCCAGTTCCACACTGTCTCGGACAATCGGGTCATGTTGTCCCTTGGACCTCTGGGGAGGGCATTAATGAAAACTCAGGGGAGTGCCAGATTAAAGTGCAGCCATTCTCTATCGCCTCCACCGAAATGATTTATCGTCGACAACACTAACCCCACAAACTCCTACTGAACTAATAGCCTTTGCAGAATAAACCATGTCTCAAAGTAGATAAAAATGCTTGTGGTGTCAGATAGCACTTTCCTATCAGCCAGATTTTGTGCATGACAAATATATCACTGCCTCAACAAATAACAGCCTGATGCTAGCAATTGGTTCTTTGAAACGTTACACTCTTCCTCTTGTAACTAAATGACATGTCCGATCAGCTGTTTGAGTCTGGAAGGAAAAATTACAATTGAACCCATTTACACCAAGGACGATAGCTAAACCGAAAAATATATTGTTCTAAAAATGTTCTACATGTAAAAGAATAACCACATCACAACTAACGGTAATGGTACAGAGATGTTATTTAGTTTGAATCACTTGTATGGATGCTAAAAGTAATCATTATATTTATAGTTCACTTTCGTTCAGTCACTCCAAGTTACATCAGTGATATAGGGGTTTCGCTTAGAAGCCTATCACCTTCGAGTTCTACAAAACGAGCCAATGGCAAGGAAATGCCATGGGTCTGCGGAATTTGCATATTGCAACTCCACCCCACCGTGTGGGTATAAAAGGAGAGACGCTGACAATCTTGCATCATGTTTTTGCTTCAGAGCCAAGAGCTTCTCTTTATTTACTCTTGCTCAGCAAGCCTGTGTCTGAGATCTTCGATACTACACGACGAGCAGCTCTCCAGTGTGTTGGTGCAACGGCGCGTTCCAGCAAGATCAAATTTTCTACTGCTGATCTGTGCAATGATCTACCAACAGTGTGTGTGCTTGTCCCTAGGCGCTTCATCACTCTGCTGAGCTTTCTTCCTCTCACAAAAGAGCTTGCGTGTGGCACGTCTTTTTAAAGATGTCTTGCCCGTGCACTTCTGGGTGTGGTCGATTCGTTTTGCCATCTAATGGGCACAATCGTTGCCTAGCGTGTTTGGGCTTAGATCACGCTCAGGCAGCGTTTGTGGATGTCTCATGTTCTCATTGCGGGAACATGACCATCGCGGTGCTTCGGTCGAGACTCGATGACCTCCGTAGAGGTAGAGTCCCCTCTGCGAGAGGCGATACTTTGGCTGGTGGCCAGAGTGACCTGAGGGTGTAGAGCAAAGCCCCGACGATTACTATACCCTCTTGGGACCTCGCAGTGGTCTTATCTGCCCTGCAGAGAGCTCCCTTCAAGCCATTGCGATCAGTGGAGCTTAAGTTCCTGTCTATTAAGACAGCGCTCCTGTTCGTTTTGGCCTCCATCAAGACGGTAGGGGACCTGCAGGCATTTTCGGTTGACAAAGCGTGCCTGGAATTCGGGCCGGCTAAATCTCACGTTATCCTGAGACCCTGGCCTGGATACGTGCCCAAGGTTCCCACCACTCCTTTCAGGGATCAGGTGGTGAACCTGCAAGTGCTGCTTTTAGAGGAGGAAGACCCAGCCTTGGCACTGCTCTGTCCAGTATGCGCCCTCCGTGCTTGCGTAGACAGAACGCAGTGTTTCAGGACCTCAGACCAGCTCTTTTTCTGTTATGGTGGTAAGCTGAAGGGAAAGGCTTTCTCCAAGCAAAGGTTGTCTCACTGGATAGTGGACGTCATTGTCTTGGCTTACCAGATGCAGGGTCATCCATGCCCCCTAGGTGTGAAGGCACACTTCACCCGGAGTGTGGCTTCCTCCTGGGCTCTAGCGCATGGCGCCTCGCTAACAGACATCTGCAGAGCTGCAGGCTGGGCGACACCCAACACATTCGAGAGATTCTATAATCTCCGGGTACAGCCAGTGTCCTCTCATGTACTCGCTTCCACTAGCCAGTGAGTAGGACCTGCTCTGTGTCATCGCTTGCTGCGCCATTCCACTCTACGGACTGGATACGTGCCCTATTTCACTCAGATGAGTTCTTCTTAGACCCTGAGTTCCTCTTGCACTGTTGATGGCCGGTCGGTCAGCCCTCGCGATTCCCTCCTTTTATACCCATGCGGTGGGGCGGAGTTGCACTAGGCAAATACCGCAGGCCCATGGCATTTCCTTGCCATTGGCTCATTTTGTAGAACTCGAAAGTGATAGGCTTCTAAGGGAAACACCCATTTTGTCAGTCACTGACGTAACAGAATTTCCATTTTGGCTGAACTATCCCTTTAAGGCCTACCTTTTCTGATCAATCCTACCCTCACAACTGTTGCCATCCATAATATTAAAGGAACACTCCACCGTTTTTTGAAATAGGGCTTATTCACTGTCTCCCCTACATTAAGATAGGTGGGCAAAAGCATTTTTGTCTCAGTGCATGCATTGTCTTAGTTTGGCAGCGCCGCTGCTAGCTTAGTTTAGCATAATGAATGGAATCCTATGTTGTCAGGTAGCATGTCGTGAGTAAAAGTGATCAAAAAAAAAAAAAAACGAATTACTTATTGTGGTCTGTGTATTTACAACGAGTACAAATAGCAATTCAGATTAAGACTAGGCGATTTTCTAGGCAGATATTGACTTGGGACTATATTAGGGTGAATCACAGGCAAAGCACTGCTACTTGGGCGCAGTCATATCACGCAACACCTGAAATCCCCCAACTTCCGTCAACATACCGGCGTGACCTGACCTGCACCGAGTATCTTCGCTTTTGGATTGTGTTTAGTTTGAGAAGTTACAGCAAACATGGTAATTACCTGCATAGCAAAAGGTTGTGCGAACAAGCAAAGGACATACACGAATGTAATGTTTCACAGAATTCCACCGAATGTGGAACTGAGAAATCGATGGCTAGCTGCTCTGGATAGGGGAGACGGTGAATAACCCCTATTTCAAAAAACGGTGGAGTGTTCCTTTAACAGACAAGCTTTAGGTCTTTTCTAATTTAAGTCTATAGAATATCTATGTGCATGGTTACTTTAAATGTAATTTTACAGAAATTTTCCAAAATAACGGTAAAACATCACTGCTGGGGCTACCCAGAGAGGATATACTGTACTGTACACAACTTTAAATCTTTGTCTTGTGTCCTTATTCCCAAATAAACATGTAGAACTTCAGTAAGGACAACTACATTTGAGCTAAGAAATTGAAGACATTTTGAAGACATAATTATAATTCATTTATGTGACCTGCTACTTTTATATCGGTTTAACCCAGAAACACATTTTGAGACTTATGCACAAAAGTAAAAAAGAAAGTCTTCTAACATTTCTACTCCAACCCGTTGCTGAGATACAATCATTGGCTACAATTTTTCTTTTTACTTTAGAGCATAAAACACAAAACGTGTGTCTGGGTCAAAGTGACTCATTGATTCAGGTCATAGAAGAGGTGGCAGTAACTACAGAGTTCAGAGTAAATTGGCTGTAGAAACATTAGGAAGCAATTTCTTCACTTATACCTTATCACTTGTAATCCCTTTTAAATAAGGGCTTTCTCTTTTCAGCTGATGTGGGAAGGAAACGTTTGGCACATTGTAATGTCACACTTAATTCCAGCCCATGTGAGGATCATGTTAATTAAATTTTATCACTTTACAAACACATTTTACTGAATATCACGCTGTTCGTGAAAATCTCGATTCCTTCTGTACTGTAATGCTTGTCTAACCGAGCGACAGTAAGAGGGTGGGGCTTAGCAAAATGACAATTATGAAAATGACAACTTGGCATTGTGCTGCATGCATGTTATGAGAATCTGTACATTGTGACAATTTTTGAACAGTGATAGAATATGTATTGAATTGCTCACTTTAGAGTCCAAATACGTATCTTTGATATCTGTGATAGAAAGCCTGGATAAACCTGAAAAAAGAATATCTTGTTTATATCTCTACCATTATTTGGCAAAATTTAGCTATTTCACCCAGAAAGGTGTGATTGAGTTTAATGGGATATTACTGAAATGCTTTTGTACAATTTTCTCTCTCCCTCGCTCTAAATCCTGATGCACTTTTTATTTTATCCCATGTCTGGCTGTTGATGCGGAAAAGAAGTTGAATATAAAGATTTTGATGAAGAAAAAAAAGACCAATGTCGCCTGGTGTGCATAGAGAAATTAATTGTGTTGCTCAGCCAATGTCTGTCACTAGGTCCATTGAGCTGTTAGCAGCTAGCCAATGATGTCATCCATTCATTGACAGGCGCTGTTAAAAGCCCTGGATTTGATGGAAATGCGGCCTAATTTCTAATGTGGCCTGGTAATATTCTAAGGAAACATGGAATTAGTTTCCATTGTTATGCTGATGACACTCAAATATATATTTCATCACGGCCAGATGAATACGCTTAATTATCCAAATTGACAGATTGTGTTAAAGATATAAAAGATTGGATGACGCGTAATTTTCTTTTATTAAATCCAGACAAGACAGAGGTAATACTTATCGGTTCTAAAAACCGTCCACAAAACCTTTCACAGCACGACTTTAACATAGTAGGATGCCCTGTTACTTTATCCGCTACAGTCAAAGACCTGGGTGTTACATTAGACTGCAACCTGTCTTTTGAAAATCATATTTCATATGTTACAAAAACTGCCTTTTTCCACCTTAGAAACATTGCTAAGCTACGTAATATGCTATCAGTCTCTGATGCAGAAAAGTTAGTTCATGCATTCATGACCTCGAGACTAGATTACTGTAATGCTTTATTAGCTGGTTGTCCTGCATCTTCAATAAACAAGCTACAGTTAGTCCAAAATGCAGCCGCTAGAGTTCTTACTAGATCAAGAAAATATGATCATATAACACCGATTTTATCATCACTTCATTGGTTACCTATAAAGTTCCGTATTAAATACAAGGTATTGCTTTTGACTTATAAAGCTCTAAATGGTTTAGCTCCAGTCTATTTAACGGATCTTCTATCGCCTTACAATCCATCGCGCTCTTTAAGATCACTAAATTCGAGGCTTCTGGTCATTCCTAGGATATCCAGATCCACCAAAGGAGGCAGAGCATTTTCACATTTAGCTCCGAGAGCGAGTCTGAGCTACGAACAATATCAGGAAGGCTATTCCAGAGCCTTCCTGATATTGTTCGTAGCTCAGACTCGCTCTCCCAATTTAAAACTAGACTGAAGACGCATCTATTTAGCCAGGCATTCATATAAATTTTTTATCTTACAGTTACTGTAAATTCGGCCTCTAGTTCATAAACGCCAGAGGAGAACTGGCCCCCGACTGAGCCTGGGTTCTCCCAAGGTTTTTTTTTTCTCCATTGGGTTATCTGACGGGGTGTTAGGACATACCATTGATCAGCTCTACCAAATTGGATGTCTTTTTTCCAGTAATAAACAAACATTGTTAAGTTGTTTTGATTGATACTGTGAAGCAGCTTTGATACAATCTGTATTGTGAAAAGCGCTATATAAATATATTTGACTTGACTTGACTTAATAACAAAATCCTTTGAAAAGACAAAATGCTGGCACAGGTTCTTAATCTTTTTATGAAATAACAATCATGCATGCCTTTTTGTGCACTCTGACCCATTTAGTTTTATCAAAAAGTTATTGTTATTGCTACTTATAAATTGAAATCAAAAGAGTGTGTGTGTGTGTGTGTGTGTGTGTGTGTGTGTGTGTGTGTGTGTGTGTGTGTATGTGTAAAATTTTACCTCTTGATTACATTTAAACCACTTTGTTTATCAATACTTGAGTGAAGTGTTGCATTTCAAAATTGAACAAAAAAAAGTAAAATCATTATATGGACTGAACTGGCCCTGGTTATGACCAACGCTAAAGACATAATTTCTATACACTTAGCCTCGGGACTGCCGTAAACCCCTGATGATACATTCAGGAAATGGCACAGAAAGAGACAATAAAAAACATGCCACAAAAGTAGTTGAATTGTGGCTGAAAAAATCTTGATGACCTCTTGCACAATAGCTTTAGATTTCACATCGTAAGAGTTTACAAATTAGACACTCCGTCTGATTGGTGTAAATGTTCCTTCTTAAAAAGGAGGCGTTAGCCTGCCTTGCTGGAAAGTAAATGGGTGTAATCAAGTCTCAGCCGATCCATCTGTGCTGCTTGATGTATTCGATGAACATACACACCCACCTCTAAATGTATGAATCAGTCTAAATGAAAGCATTACTCTCCCTCTCACTCTGTCTCCCTCTTAGTCTCTTGATTTTGCAGATATTTCATCAGCAGCTATAGCCTCAGGTTTGTTTTAAAGATTTCCTCATGACTTACTCTGATTGCAGCATGCACCATAGTTATGGATATTAAATGACACTTTTTTTAGGTTATTCACAGATCACATATTCACATGTTGCTATAATTTTGCCTGTATGCTGCCTATTTAAATTCAGCAGATGAAGAGGTACGATGGTCTTTTAAAATTTGTGTAAGGTATTATATTCCTTTTTTTCCTGACAGGGCCAATTTACATCTTGTTTGGAAAGACTGTTATTTGTCAATTTTTATATCCATATTTATCCATTAAACACAATACCACTCAAAATGTAATAAAAATGCATAGATACCCTGTGGCCGACCCTGAGTTTGAAGCTGAAAGCTATCTAAATAATATTATAAATATAATATAGCTACTACTAAATGTTTAGTAAAATATACAGTCAGTATCGCAAAATAAAACCACTGAATAAATAAATAAACAAAAAATATATATTATTCGAGTTGAAATTAACAAACAAATGAAGACTGCAACAATATTGCACTAATATTAGCATAATACTGAAGTCTTCTGTGGTCATTTAAATGACAATCAATAACGGATGCGTTTGAATGAAACAAGAGAGAGTGAGTTCAGTGTGTTACAAGTAACATTAAAATAATGCAGATTTCACAAATTTTCAGGGAATATCACGAAATATTTGACCTCCGAGTGCTGTGACTCACCAATCAGAATTCAGTATTCCAGAGAGCCATGTAATCATATTATAATAAAACAGACTGTGGTTTAAGCCACTTAAGCACTGTGCATCAGAATCTTCCGAACTGATTGTGGTGAGAATGGCACAAGACTACTAATATTATTACAACACAGACGTCTTCTTTAAGAAACGGCATAATTTTAACTTCCTGACACATTTTAATCGACAAACAAATGAACAAGACCATCATATTAAATTACATCTTTTGCCATTTCCCAAGTCCCTGTTTCATGTTAGCTGTTTGAATCAGAATTTCCTCTTGTGTCTGAAACCAAAATCTTGTACTCTTATTCCAAGACTGATGTATTTCTGGGAGCATAAAAACATTTGACGTGTTTTTCTCTGTTTGTTTGTTTTTTATCATCACTTGCACAATATAAACTCTGCAAAATTTAGAGAACTGCACAAATGAAAAGCCGTATGATACTTTAAGGGCCCTTGGGATAAATAAAACACAAGAAAGGATCTATCCGTCTAAAACCACTCTCCTGCAAGATACAGCTATTGAACATAAAATCTTACTATATCAAAACCATCACATTTAGCTGCTGTTTATTGCAGTAAACAGGCCAGAAGCGCCTGCAACCACACAAGAGCTGCATACTCCCAAAATGAATGAGTCTGTTTACAGAATAATTAAAATTTAACTGCCTGATCGATGACTCTGATTGTGTGTTTGATAGGGATGGTCCTGAGGGGGGTTGCTGGAGCCAGGAGCAGCATGCAGAAACCTATGCGCCTCAGATATTAATTAATGCATGGATTTTCTGTCAGCCACAGCAACGGTATTATAGGAGCCCAATAATGCTTTTAAATACAGTATTTTACATCTCCATTGATCTCTGGGCTTGACTCGATCAGCAGAACAACAAACTTAAGAGTTGGGAAAGTTTTCACATTAGATGAGATTATTTAGCAGGGGGGAAGAGATTGTCTCTGCATTGCAGTATCTTCTGAGGAAGAGAGAAAGCATTGATTCTGCACCATTTCAACATCTGTGCCTGTCCAGAAAATGGATTATGACAAATAACTATAGTATTATAATGACACCATCACTGTGCCAGGCAGTGATGATGGTATAAAACATCTGCTCAAACTGAACCCTTCCAAGATTCAAAAGGTAACAAAATGCTTTATTTTATTCTTCAATAATTGTTACTGTAATATCAGGAGAGTTTTATATTATTGCGAAAGTTAGAGTTAGATAGAGACCCGAATATGTAATAATGACTGGCAAAACATTCATGCACTTATGGGTAAATAATACGTTGTTTTTTTTTTTTTTTTTTTTTTTTTTTGTGAACTATCCATTTAACTTCTATGTTGTCCACATAACCAGTGGGTTTCAATATGAGTCCAATGAAAATCTTCAAAATATAATTTTAACAGAAAAATTATTTTAACGTGAACAGATATTCTACACTAAAATAATAATAATAATACGACTGGGGTCAGGCCAAAAAGACACCCTTCATGATGAAAGAATAAACTGAATCTAAAATACAACAGAAAAATAAGATAAAATGAAATACAAAAAAGGGTTTTGAAACTTTAGAAATTTCGAACATTCTACACTATTTCTAGGTCCAAACTGGCTCCAAAAGGTAATTAAAAATGCATATCTCATAATGCAAGGGGTCTAGGTAGAAGCAAGGTCCCATATCAGCGGAGAAGGCCAGCAGGAAAATAACACTGGCCCAGCCTGTGTGGGCAATATCTCCTCACTGCCATCCAAAGAGCAGTCACATTTCCCAGTCCCCATCTGTTATATTGAAAAAGCCATCGAATGCAGGATACTGGCTGCAGTGGCTGACAGTGCGGTCCCATTTCTTTCGATCAGCACATTACTCAGATAGCTCATCAGGGTGACAACTAACCTGCTCGCAGCCGCCAGGCACAACAAGCTGAGACAGTGATAAAGATGCACTTTCAAATCCCTGCAGTGGTGGTCTGCGAGTAGAGGTCTTCGTTGTCATTTCACTGATGTTGATATACGGACTGCTTGTGTGTCATGTCTATTTTTAACACTAGGGACATTTTTGAAAGTTAGGTCACGGACATAGAAGGAAGGGTTGATGAATATGTTCCGCTGTTTATCTTCTCTGTGCGCCGCTGTGTTTTATCACAAGTATTGCATCTGGATGGGAAAGCCTGAAAAGTCATTCTATAAAATAGTGCCTTTCCGGTTTGATGAGGTGATTTTTAAAGTAAATGTTTGTAAGATTTAAAAAATTCTATAAGATATAAAAAGAAAGTGTTTAAGTGTTATTAAATTGGTATGTGCCAAATCATGATAAATGTATCAATTATAAATAATGTCTATAAATAATATCTGCTGGCACATAATTATGGTTGACAATTTTCCAAATAATACATTTAATAAATAACTATAAATTGCACACATTTGTGATGGTTGTGGAACTAAAAGTTGCTTCTTAGAAATAATAAATAAAATAAAATAATAAAATAAAATAAAATAAATAAATACGTAACATACTTAAATAAAATAACATACTGTAAAAGTCGTTTTTGTACTTATGGGAAACCAATGGCGTAGAAAGCAGACTTTTCAAAAGCTTACTAGATTGTAGAGCTACCCATTCTCCAACATATATACTGTATAGATCTATAAGAAGGACGAACACCATGACCTCCATCTGATTACGTCCATCCAGGCATTTCATAAGCTGCCTCTGCTATTTGAGCTGAAATTTCATGGCTGTCACTTTAAAATTACTTTTTTTTTTACAGCATAAGAGGTCATCAACCTTTAGAAGCCTGACTATTTTTCCAATGCCAAATCGCAGAGCCTGCATCAACGAGCAATGCTAAGAAAGCAGCTGCGGCGCACATTTCATCACAGCTGTTTGCGGAAAAAAATATGTCAAGCAGGACATATGATGGTGGCGGGTGCTATCTGAGAGCTGAAATATTCCTCTATCTTGGTCCTGATGGATAAGTAGATGGAAAGGCAAGAATGTGTGCGGTGCATGTCGCAAAAGACATTAATGTAATGGAAGAAGTTGAGGGCCCTCTGTCAAACTCAGTGCTATTCGCCTCTTCCTTTCCTGCTGCTTGTCTGTTGATTCATGCCAGATGAATTGCCTCTCTGCCAGCCTGCCCTCTCTAACTCGATGTAAAAGCCTTGAGCTCAGTGCATAATTCATTAGCAATGTGATTAGCTTCAAGTGCTACACTGATCGGTTGAACTGAGCTGGAGCTAGAAAAGAGCAATGCAAGGAGACTTTCAAATAGCTCCAAGCCTAAACATTAAACATGTTCTAGATCCTAACCACATAATTAACTAATGCAAGTATTTCAATATTTTGTTTCTTGATATACATAATACCAATGTTATGGGATGGATGTTATTATACTGGTGCTGTTCTGTTTTGATTGAGGCCATAAACTATAATCGCTCTTGAGTACCAGCCTTATTAACCTTTTCTTAGATGGATTGGTACACAAGTCATCAATTTGCTCCAAGAAAACTTGCTTTAAGTTCGCCATCCGTCTTTGTCAGGAACAATCTCCCACTTCATCACTCAAGCCAGGGAGCCAAGCGAGCAGGATTGGCACACCGGTTCTTGTGCCTTTCTTACTCTTTGCTGCCAGATTTGGTCCTCTACCCATCCTCTGTCAGAGGGGTTCCTCCAGAAGGTTGTCAAGGGCAAGGACAGTAGCCATGCCCCAGTGATAACATTTATTTGTCAAACCGATCAACACACTATCTGCAAGCAGTCAGGCCTTGGGTGTCCTATCCAGGACCTCTCTTATCTGAATGTGTGTGGTCAGAGAGAGGTCAGGCTTCAATGCCTAGCAGAAAAAAAAGAGGGTACTTTGGAAGAGACGAACATGCTCATACCAGGGTGGTGGACAATTCAGAATTTAATTTAAAAAATTTTTTAATAAATTTTGAATTGAGGTAGCAAACAGGACACATAATTGGAATTTAAATGTAAGGTAAAATATCTCTTTGTATATCAAAAATAAATTCTTTGTATATCAAAGAAATTCAAATTACTCTAATCTTTTGGATGGATGGATGGATGGATGGATGGATGGATGGATGGATGGATGGATGGATGGATGGATGGATGGATGGATGGATGGATGGATGGATGGATGGATGGATGGATGGATGGATGGATGGATGGATGGATGGATGGATGGATGGATGGATGGATGGATGGATGGATGGATGGATGGATGGATGGATGGATGGATGGATGGATGGATGGATGGATGGATGGATGGATGGATGGATGGATGGATGGATGGATGGATGGATGGATGGATGGATGGATGGATGGATGGATGGATGTCAATTCTTTAATTCTGAATTTTGTGCAACCCTGGAAGGAAGACACAAACAAGAAGGAAGACAAATGCCACAGTCATCTTTTTTTTGCTCTCTCAGCCTATTGTTATTACAATCTGTGATTGAATGCTTCAGTTCACACCTTATTGAGTTTTGTGCAGTCTTTGCAATTTACTGCAAAGTTGCCTCTTCCTCCATTTCACCCTGTACGAGCACGAGTCTGTTTGGAGCTGTCCATGGTGCTGAAACCTGAGCTTTGCCAAGCTAAACTCGAAGCTTTCCACTCTGTTCAACTACTTTTGTTCCCCCCCCCCCCCCCGCCCCGCCCCGCCCCGCCCCGCCCCGCCCCGCCCCGCCCCCCGCAAAACTCCTGGCGTGACTGCTTCTATTTTGTCACCTAGTCTTCTGGGATGACATGCAATACTCCTAACCTCGCCTTTAATCCACAGTGCAACAGTAAAGAAATACAACTCAGAGCTGCACTAAGGGCCAATTTACTCTGAGTCTGACTCTTGAGGTTTTTAAGCTCGGGGAGCAAATGAGCCAAATCGATCAGGAATGCCGTCTTCTTTAGTAATGAGAAGACACAGGCCTCCCTTTGGGGAGAAGAACCTGGACTGCACGCAGGCTGGAAGGCAGCCTATTCACAATGAGATCCCCAGAGAAAAGACAGTGGTCTAAACAGCCACAAAGGGCTCTACTGGAGACCAATTAGGGACATTGCAATGTCAGGTAGAAAGTAGGTGAGCTGAGAAGGTTGCATCTTTAAAATAACAAGGCAATAACAAGGCGTAGTGCATTTTTTGGGTTTATTACCTTATGACCAATGTCTATAGTTTTTACCGTGGATTTCGATCACTCAATACCATCAGAATTAAGACAACTAGTGGAGTTTCGCTTGGGTTTTGTTTTCAGTTACCTCGCCAAGTCTATTGTCACAGAGACTAAAGCTTGAGAGGGTTACACTCGCTCTCCTCCGCACCCCCTGCCATCGCACCGGTGGAGAAATCAGCAGGCGATGACGGCTTTCATTTTCACACCCTCGCTATCTGACAGGCCTGAGGGCACTATGTTTTAATAACAAATCAATAGCTGAGAGAAACTCCATCCTAACGGCAGTCAGAGCTGACAAAGTACCAACAAAACCCAGTTTTCCTTTCAAACGTTAATCTATCCTAACATGTAGCACAGGAGGAGGCAGCTGAGAATACAATCTATGAGAGAATGGGTGCAGCGAAACAAGGTTATTCCATCAAATGTGAATGAGAGATGTAATGATGAAGATAGCAGGAAATTATTTCTATGCATGGGAAGCTTTTTTACTCGCAGATATAATATGAGTGTTTAATTGAAACATGCAACGCTCCCCACGAGTTCTGCTTTCTAATCGATAGTTTTGCTTCAGGCTGACTTCACAGTTGCTGGAGAATAGGGAGGTGGGATGGGGCAAAAGGGAAAGGAAATGTGCACGCAATTAATTATAAATGGAACTCTGCAGATTGAGCAAACTGCACGGGTCACAGACTTCGCAAGAATGCAGTTCAGCTGCCGTTTCTCCCTGTAGATTGAAGCCCTCCATCTTGGCCATGGGCTAATGAATGGCCTGATTGCTTTCCCTAATGAGAACTACACTCTGGGAAATAGGTTCCTGCATCAGAATGGAACAGTGGGTCAAGAATTAAGAAAAGAAAAACTAATTTGTCATTGATACAAAATTGCATTACTTCCTAGTCTCCCTGCTTTGGATTTTACAGGCTAATCTAGAAAAGCCAGGGATGCACCATATATCTGTACCACATCTGACTGTTACTGATTTATACAAAATTAACATATCGGCTGATATTTTTATATTTTATTGTGCATGGACATCACCGTATTACAATGATTTTGAAGGATCATGTGACACTGAAGACTGGAGTAATGGCTGCTGAAAAATCAGCTTTGCCATCACAAGAATAAATGACATTTTCAAATATATTAAAATAGAAAAGTTATTTTAAATTGTAAAAATATTTCACAAAAGTGTACTGTTTTTGATCAAATAAATGCAGACTTGATGAGCACAAGAGAATTCTTTCAAAAATATTTCCTTACAGAGACCAAGCGTTTGAACAGTAGCTTACATTGCCATGCGTGTTTAATGTTAATCATTAAAAAATATATACTTTTACAATAGAACGAAATCTCAATATCCAAATCTCAAAATAAAACTATTTTTATACTGTATATTATAATGTTTTGCACTTTAGAATTTAAAGCTACTGATTTTAGCGTTTTATTAGTAGAATATAATTTTAAAATCATACCATAAAATTACAGATCACCACATGAACATAATTATCAGCTTATCTGTATGGACCAGAACTGTAACTTCAGTGCATTCCTATATGCAATCAATACTGGTAATATTTGACAAATGGGGACCCTACATTGGATTGGGTGTATATTGAGCCTTCGGCCCAAATAATATAACACAGATCTTATTGTCTTGAAAGTGGAGGTAATATTAGGATTTCATCTCTGGAGAGTCAGTTGTTTGTTCTAGCAGAATAATTTACCAGGCTGGAGTCTCATGAATCTGGTTGTGCATTAATTGACCTGAGAACACAAAAATAACCACACCATGTCTGCACTGGTTAATGTCAATTAGACGATTCTACATGACAGTATCTCACAGTTCAACCTTGCTTACAATTGCAGATTATGTCAAGCAGATGACCACAACCCTTCTACTTGCCCTGTGGGTATTAACAAGCTGATTTTACTCTATGGTTTTAATTAACAAAGACATACCATGCTGTAGACAGTAACTCTGGGGAACAGAGTCATTTCATGGACAGATGAGGCACAAGCTACTTTTCCCTGAGCGCTGCGTGTGCTTTACTCTATAAGGATGCAGTAAAAGTCAAGTGGATATATGTAGCAAATGCTCTAACATATCAGGCCGTGCACAGCACATGCAAATGAGAGACTGCAGGAAAATTGGATTGCAGAGCTTTGAAGGTTATCACTGCATGTCTGGCCACTGGCAGCTCTGTAGTAAATAAGCATTGAGAAAAGACTGAGAGTCTATCTTAGCAAGCAGGAAGGTGAGTCACTTGAATCTAATAAAGAGATACTATCAAAAACTCTCTTTTCTTGAAATGCATTAATGCATCTTCAGCAGCAGCTGGACTTGTTCAGGGATTTCTTAGATATCTCAAGGGGGAAAATATAAGGACAAGGTTTTTATTTCTTTTGGTTTTTTATCCATTATATAGATATAGTATAAAGTATAGAGAGTATGGGGCCCAAATGTGACACTTAGTTATCATTTAAGAAACTGATGAATCAATTAATAGCCCAATGGTGCACAACACAACAAAATTTACAAAGTAAACAAGCACAAGGCACAACACGGCGCAGCACAAGGAACTGAGACACATCAAATACTGTATTAAGAAATCAACTGAGAAAACCTACACTACATCCACTGAAAAATCAATTAACTGATCAGTACGTGGATCAATAGATGAAAGAATATGCAACTGGATCATCAAAAGTAATAAATTAATTAAAACATAGACATTGTACGTTGTATTTTCAATCTGTTAATTACTGTTTTTAATAAATTGATCATTTTTGATTATCAAATTGCATATTCTTGAATCCATTTATCCACAGCTGATTTCTTGATTTGATTTCTCAACTTTCAGCTCAAATTCTTTAAAATATGCAACCACCTAATGACCTCAACTCGTAGTTAAACATGAAAACGTACACAGCATGTGTTGGACATTAAAGAAGCAATGATATTGAAAGTTTAGTGATGTTATTTAGTTTTTCAACTGCAGGCTGTTAATAAATGCTACCCCAGTTGGCATATCACAGTTACAAATAACACCAAGCAGCTGGGTTCATCCCCTGGTGTAGCCTGCCAGGCAGATAGGCAAAGCTTGATGTCCCCAGGGAGGAAAAAGAGATAAGAATCTGCGCTTGAAGGGAGGCAGCAGAAGGCAGCACACGGCGCCCGAGAGCACTGGGCTCAAAACCTTTACACCTGCTTCCTCCGAGCAGCCCATGTCACCAGGCAGCTTGAGTGGCAGCAGATACAGTGGCCCACAAATCTCATTAGTAACTAATAAAAATGCCTGAATGTCATTTGACGCTATGGCTCAATTGCCTTGACTTTCCTGAGCCTTTGTTGCAATTAAACCATGGTTGTCTATTACATTTCTATTACAAAAAAATGCTGTTCTTTTGAACTTTCTGCGCATCAAAGAATCCTGAAAAAAAACACGTATAAGCTTTCCACAAAAATATTAAGCAGCACCACTGTTTTCAACATTGATAATAATAAGACATGTTTCCTTGAGTACTAAATCAACATATTACAATGATTTCTGAAGGATTATGTGACACTGAAGACTGGAGTAATGATGCTGAAAATTCAGGTTTGCCATCACAGGAATCAATTACATTTTAAAATAACTGTGTTCTATTTTAATATATTTTAAATTGTAATAATATTCCACAATTTTACAGTTTTTACAGTATTTTTTGATTAAATAAATGCAGCCCTGGTGAGCATCAGATACTTCTTTCAAAAATCTTACTGACCCTAAACTTTGGAATGGTAGTATATAATAAAATGTAAATGTAACAAATTATATATATATATATATATATATATATATATATATATATATATATATATATATATATATATATATATATTACTAACAACTCTAATTCCTATGTATTAAGGTTTGCAGGAATATAGTCAGATATTCAAAATCCTAAAACCTTTTAATGAGATATTATTTAAAAACTTATGCTTTTTTTTTTAAATGACACTTGGTTTTATATTTTATCTAATGCAGTGACATTCAAACATGAAGTGTGTCTTCAATATCCAAATATTTTGATGCCACTGAATACTCATGCTATCTGATTAGCAGAACTAAACAAGAACAAGCAATTTTGAGACATGGGAGAAAGGAAGAGAGGGAAAGGAAACATTAGATTCAAGGCAGGTGCATTTATAGTTTGGACGGATGGCAAAACCTCTTAAATGCCCCTGAAAGATAAAAGGTAATGGAGAAAAAAACGTAATGGTATCAGTCAGGAGCTCTGGCAGGTTGATATAAGATCAGATGTTAGCTTTCTTAGGAGCCACGGCAGCATCAGAGGAACATATCTTCCCCCTGCCGCTCTGCTCTGAACAGACCGTGACTGAGGGACGGATGACTCCGGCTGTCTCTGTGATTGAATCGACAAATGCTACCTGGAGCACAACGCAAGATCCCATAAAATGACTAAATGAGCACAATTTCCTTTCCTGAATCCTGTGCTGACGTATTTACTGTTGAAATGGGAAGATGGGACTTAAAGTAACCATGAAATCAAAATGGCTATTTTTTATGGAATATTCCAGTTTATTATAAATGATTTACCCGTGCACATCATTATTTTTTCTAATTCATGTGCCCTCATAATCTTTAATTAAAATAACTTCCCCTCCCTCTTGCAACAACATCTCGCTGTGTCCGAAATCGCATACTCTCTTGAGTAGGTAGGCTACTTATTTTAAATAAGTAATTACTTCACAACCGCTAAAAAATTGTGTTGTATATAGTATTAATACGTGTAAGTAATCCGGATGTACTAGATTCGCCATGTTGTCATTATCATGTGACCTACCAGTGTCAGTTATGTCGCCTCACTGCCATTCACAAATCCTCTCCCATGGCCTCATGGGCAGGGGCGCTGTTAGAAATTTTGGGCCCTATGAAAGAATATGAAGTTGGGCCCCCTACCGCACCCTTTCCATTAATAAAATTGATCTCTGGGGGCCCCAAAAGTGTGTGGGCCCTTAGAATCGTCCTAACTTTTCCCCCCTTAGCGGCGCCCCTGCTCATGGGATAATAAAGTGTCCATCATATGCACACTTCAGAATCTCCCCAGAAATAGAAAGTCATCCGGGTACTTACTCTTTTATGAGTACTGTGATTTCGGACATACTTCTATTGTCACATACTGTTTTTATGCAATTTCAGATCCAGCCCTCCTCTCTTCTCTGATGGATGTGTTTACTGGCGCGAGGGCGGGACAACCTGTTACTTACATGACATCACAGCAATAGACAACAATCCAACAATCCAAACAATTCCTGATGGACAAAATCAAGTCCCACCCTACATTTTTTTTTTTCTAGTTTAAGAAGCTTCGTCACTCCAATATTCTTCACAATACAGAAAGAAACGTCTATCACAACTACCATTTCATGCCGACTTTAAATTAAAAGTGCATGCAATCATTTTTTATGCATTTTTTTTTTTTTATGTAAAAGCTAATTTTATATAACATGTTATACCTTTATCAGTCTGTCAAAATGCTTCACTGCCAGGGAATATAAATTGAATATAACAATTTGCCAGACAAATTTTTTAATGCAAATGTGACATGCTTTTGCGTTATTAATGACAAAATGAATTATAACTGATTCCATTGATGCTTAAACACATTTCCTCTACCTCCTCCAATATGCCTGCCACATCACACTGGCATTGGAATCACAAACCCAGTCCAAATTTCAGAGAATGAGATGTCATGTTGAAATAACATGCTGTCCACTGTCTGTCAGTCCAGGTCTGACACGTCTCTGTGGATTGGCCATGTGTTTATGCCACTGCTATTTAATGATTAACAGACCCCGTCTTTATTGTGATAGGCCACAAACTGGGCTTTTGTTGTGCTGACAGGCTCACTTATCTCTCAGTGAGTGATCAGAGGCAAGTGTAACGGATGGTGATTTTCAATCTGGGATTTGCAACTATCAATACAATTCGCTCTTTATGTTGGACTAAGGCCTGTTGCAGAACGCATGCGAAAGCAACATATAATTACCACCATTAAGCCCGTTCACACCAAGAAAGATAATGATAACTATATTAGAGTCCACACCAATGGATAACAACATTCTGTTTATTATAAGTGCACAGCAGTTTTGTCAACTGCCGCTTTAAATGCTCAAGCTCAAGCTTAAAGTCAGGTGGATTCTTATTGGCTGTCAGTGTTTTTATCATTCAGTTGTAAGAAAAAACGTTCTGAAAATGATTCCAACAATATTGTTCCTCTGCATTATTTCAATGTAGTTGTGGTGTGGACTTCTAAAAGAATTAGAAGGATTATTGAAATGTTATATCATTCTTGGTGTGAACATGCCTTTACACAGCTACTCAGAAAATAAATGAACACACAAAAATAACAATCCATAAAAATAAGTTTTGAAATTGCATAAAGGTCAGTGATATATAATAATAATATACAATATAGGCCTAATATAATATAATATAATATAATAATTTAGATGTTAGCAAGCATTGCAAATCATTTTCAAAGCGATCACCTGGAAATGATAAAGGTTAGTGTGGTCAGCAAAGGGTAAGGTTGATGGGCATGTCACCTCCTTCTCCTTCTGTCATCCATCTAGCACTGAAAAGTTATCTCTGCATATTTTTTTTTTTTGTCTTAACCTCAAGGTAATAAATCAAAGAATTAACTTTGTGCAAGTATAACTATGTGCAGTGTGGGAATAACTGCTGATCTGTCACAGGAGCTCAATGACAAGAGTGACTTTGTAGGAGGTAAAGGAAGGACACACACAAAATATTGCAGCAGAACAGTCTGGGATTTTGTGTCAGGCTCTCACACAAATCTCCTGAATGGCCTCCACAAAAGCGTAGAAGGGGAGCTGGAGGGGGGTTGTGAAAGAAAAAAAACCCCAGCTGAAAATACCTAATATCTCTCCATGGACACGCCACAGCCTTGTTCGGTTATCTCTCTCTATTCATCCATGCATTATTTTTGGAGAAAATTAAGTTAGACCTGCAGTCAACAGCATTGAAAATACCTTTTGATTTTTAGGTGACCTCATCTTCCAATAGATTTTCCTTGATGCTTGTAATGTATCGTTAGCTTTAAAAAAAGGTCCCCATGGTTACACTTTCTTTCGATGGTCCACTTCAGACATTCGACGAACTATAAATAAGTTAGCAACTACATTATGTGTTATTCAATTCAGTGGTTGCTCAGTAATTTGATTATGAATTCTTTCGCGGGGGTGGTACACTTCGGGTTTAAGGGGTTAAATTTTTCTGAACTTTGTTGTGTCGTTGAACATGATCACAGGCGCTGTCGCTCATGTCCTTAGAACTAAACTCTCGTTACAAAAAAAGAACTGCAAAATAAACATAGCTGCAAATCCCTATCTTTTCCTATCCATAAGCAGTTTCTTAGCAGTGTCACATGGGTCATTTTCCTATTCTTGGGCTCATTAGACCAGACTGGACGAAACAGCCTCCTCTGTACAAGACAATGATCATCTCCACTGTCACTGTGCAATCATGTCATTTAGCTGGCTAGCGGTTAGTCTTTGCCCAATCCATCAGGGAATGTGTGCACTCTAATGTCAGCTGGACTCTGAAAAACGAGACTCGATGCTCACAGGGTTGTTTATGTGGCGCTGGAATCATCGGTCTCGTGTGCTGTAGCTGGCTTTTGTTAGCCTTAAACTGTTTATGCTCGCATTGACATGCTGTATTAGTCATTTGAAATGTCTGAAAGAAGGTGCTGAAAGAACAGAGACCTAAAAAGAATTCATGGTAGAGACATGAACATATTCCACACTCGCATTTGATGGAATGATAATAAACCTTAGACGTGTGGGCAAAAAATAAATGTGAACTTTGTGTTATGGGATTCAAGTGTGAAGGCTTAATACATCTCAATGGTATAACTGAAGCAATGGTAATGGATTTTTGGGAAGGGGAAAGATAAAGGTTAAAGGAATAGTTTGTGCTCACCTCTTAGGCAGCGCTCAAATCTCATTGCTGTTTGTGTACATTCAAATAAGATGTAACAAGACACGCTTTCACATCAGGTTTCATATTAATCACAGCAAATGACAGCCTTTAACACAGCAAATAACTTCTTTTTTGTTCCAGATCAGAAAAATCTAATACAAAAGACATGAGGCTGAGTAAATTCTAACAGTTTTTTTATCCATCAATTGGTTGAGAGTTCAGCAGGACTAACCCAAAATGTACAAGTTAACTGGGTTTGTATTCTGCTAAAAAAAAAAAACAAAAAAAACACCTTGTAGGTCTTTTAAGATAAAAAAAAAAATCTGATAAATTCACTTTTGACATTGCAACTGGTCTTGTATGTAATTGCTGCCCTCAAGTGGCCCTTTTGTGTAAAGACAAAAAAACACAGTAACCTTTAGCCTGCAAGTCAAAAAAGGACAGATTTCATGCTTTCCCACAATCCTTCCTTGCAATTTGAACCTGTTATTAGTTCAGTCTGACTAAACTTGAGCTCTTCTGACTCAAATGGCAAGGCTTTTGAAATTAGTGTACAAAATAAGCCATTGTTACTAGTTTGGCTGCTAGTTCTTTCAATAACGAGAGACATGTCTCACATCATGTGATGGGGCGGAGAGCAACAGAATCTGACAAAGTTCCCCAGACAGGACGAGATCAAGAGACACAGCTGAGTCATATCTGCCTTGAGGGAGCGCTGAGCTCCTTCCTGTTCCTTGTTCCCCCATCTTACTGGAATCAACTCCCTCTATCAGTCCTGAGGGGGGGGGACCTCCTGAGACAGACCATCACTTCTAGCCTGGCTCCGCCATCCTTCGTACTTCCATTCAATTTTCATTTTCCATTCATTGACGTTGAGGTTGTGCGCTAGTTTAGTTACGACCAAACATTAGCAATTGGTTATGGCAGATCCAGAGTGGCTATGGCCAGATCCAATCATAGATCCAATAGTTTTAAACTTCAACAGAGTACCCGCCTTCAAGGAAGTTAACGCTTGTCAATGGGGAGTGGCCAGACTCTCTGTCCAAATGAAATGTATGAGAGTCTGGTAGGACCAGGCTACATCACTTCCCCCTTTCTGCTGGAATATGTTCTCTATTAAATACATTACTTTTTAAGACACTATTGCTAATTTGCAAATCTCAAATGGTTAAAAAGGGACTTTTAATAACAGTTAAGGAGTTAATAGCCTTGCCATGGCCTAAGGAAACTGGGATAGGCTCCACCCCTATGACCCTAGAAGGTTGCATAAGGAATAGAGAGAATAAGGAGATCTGTTTTGCTGTTGAACTGCATAAATTGTTTTTAAAGTTAAATTTCCATTTGCTTATAATAAGTATTCTTTGCAAAGACACACAACAAATCTTATTAGAATAATTACAGAACATTTTACCATAGAAACCTGATTGTGACAGCACGTTGTAATCATTCAGTAATCAGTAATAAAGCTTTACACTCAATTATTTTAGGCTACACATTTATACCATTTTGTATCTCCATTTTTATATAAGACTTGCTGTAATTTTCTATATTCTAACCATTGATTGACTGCAGCTACTTTGTTCAACAGTAAATTTGGAGGGTTTTGCAATAATTCCAAGTAATTCACTAGCAGAAATCCTGCTTGACTTAAGCCATAATTAATGTTGACAGCAATTATGCATGAGTCAGATGTTTTAACACACTTCACAAGGAATTTTGCAGATTAACCAGTTTTGCTCTACCACCCACAAGAATTTCAAACTGCATTACTACCACTTTTGACTTTTCTACATACTGTAGCAATGCATGACGTGTGGAATCCACTATCACCTCAAAGTACTAAATAAATAAAAACAGGTAATAAAAATAACTTTAAAGAAATAGTCACATAACATAGGTGCAATTACGAGAAATAAAGTTGCAATTTAAAGATACAAAATTGCAATTGCAAGATGTAAAATCAGTCATATTACAAAATAGTCAGTCACATTAAGATATTTAAAGTTATATTGTAAAAAAATATAATCACAATTAAGATAAATAAAGTTCAATTGTGACATAAAGTTACAATTACTCTCAGATCATGATTAGATATCACTGTAGAAATAATGTGAATCAGTGTTCTCATGGTTTAATCAAAATGAATTGGATTGCACTTGATACTTTATATCTTATTGGTAGTACACAAATTGCATGACATTTACATTTAAAAGATACTTATACTTTTAAGGACAGTGGTTTGAAAAGAGCCAGTGTCAGTTTAATAATAAGCTGCTTTATTTGAGGGTTTGAGCATATGACAAAAACAAAAGGTGGTAACAAAATCTTGAAGCCAGCCTTTAAGCAACAACAAAATCTATTTATTAATATTATTTACAATGTACAATCAACTAACACTTATAAAAGAGGATTTTACAAGTGTTACCAGGCATTTGCTGTAATATACAGTATATTTTTTAACCTGAGAAATGTATCCAAAAATACTCTTAATGTACACTATTATATAAAAGAAAATTCTAATGCTTTTCAACATAACTAGCGTAAGAAAAGTTAGTGCATACTCAGAAACTGCTGGTATCCATGACATTGAAGGTAACTCAGCTGCAGAGCCAGAGACGGGTTAGCAGAATCTGCATAAGTTTCCATGTGGTTCTGATGACAGGTGACCCTTGTCCCATGTTGATATACAGGTCCTCCACTGTAGCAATCACTGCTTTGGTCCTCCCAGTGGTGACCGAAGTGTCCCTGACTGTTGGTTGCGCAATGGTTGTAGTCTTGAGATGGTGTCGAGTTTGATGAGTCCTGATACATCTCTGTAGAGACTGTGAACTCCGGCTGATGGGGAATGTAGTTATCCATCGGTTTCTGGAAAGTTCCGGTCTTCCTAGACAGGGAACTGTTCTCTTCCGGCTGCCGGTAGCACTCCACATGGGTACACGGAGGTGCGTGTGGTTCTGTGGCCGAATGCGTCCTCAGATACAAAGACAAAGTTGAAATGTGGTGGATGGCACGGCGGAGCGTGGAGATCTTGGACAGGCGCTTTCCGCTAAGATCATGTTTGAGGACAGTGCGCAATGCGTTGAAGGCCTGGTTGTAGTCCAGGATGCGCTTCCGTTCTCGGACGTTGGCAGCGACTCTCCGTGCTTTGGACCTCTTGGGCCGAATACGGCTCTTTACTGCTTTGACGTCCTCCGTGTCACTTGGGCCGGATGACATTGAGCGCTCTGAATGAAGCTTTCCGGGGCTTTCTTCGTCACAGTCATCATGACCTAAAGGACAATCTTCAATCTCATCCTCTGAAACTTCAGATTCTGTACTGGTGCTGCCCAAACTCATTGTTGTTGACTTTTGTCAACTTAAAAACACAAATATTGGCTTCGGTGTGAGAGATGAGAACTCTTACGGTCCGTGTGAACTACAAACAGTTATTTTTCCAAAACATCCACGTTGAAATCTTCTCCTCACCTACCAGTTCAGATCTGTCAGTCTCAGAGAAGGTGAGAGGGGTTTTTAAACGCAATCTGTAGATGTGTCACGTGAGCAAAGGTGTATTCTGTGTTTACAAGTGCCCTCCAGGCAATCGTAGACATCAGTCAACAGGCTTTGACACACCTCCTCAACACACAGGATCTGATCTTTCCAACTGTAACATGCCGAAAACGAGGAATGACAATTGCAGAGTTGACAGATGCATGTAACTGTGGTGTGTGAAAATGAGGCGTTTTATTTTTTTGTTTTAACGCTTTGACAGTTTATTGATATTGCAGACATGATTCTTCCTTGTAAATATTATGGAATCACAGTTCATTCATTATTGTAAAATGCAAAAACAACTCTCAGACAGATACACTCTTAAAAATAAAGGTTCTTTATTGGCATATAGTTCCCTGAGGAAACTTCAACATCCGTATAAGCTTTCCATTGCACAAAAGGTTCTTTATATTTAAAAAAAGGTTCTTCGGATTATTAAAATGTTCTTCACACTAAGACAAAATATGGTTCTTTTCAAAAGGTTCTTTGGAGAACCCAAAATGGTTCTTCAATGGCATCCCTGTGAAAACCTCCTTTTGGAACCTTCATTTTATTATCCATTAATAAAAATGAATGAATGCCACTGAGGTGTGCAAATTAAGACAAAATATTTGGGAGAACTACATCTTTAGGAAAAAGGGTTCTAAAAAGAACAAGATGACGGTTTTTCAGTTTACAACCAGTTACCATTTAAAAGTTAAAATCTAGAAAGTGTGTTGACAGTTTGTGTAGTTGTATGGTTGAGCTCGAGAAAACCAATCAAAAGCTATTTTGAAATACATTTTTGACAGTTTTACAGATTTTAAAAACAAAAGGGCGTGAATAAAGAACCCTAATCCCCAACACAAAGAACCATTTCAGCATAAAACAGAAAATGGAAAAAGTAAAGAACCTCTACAGAAGACTGTAACTATGAAAGTGCTGAGAAGCCTGTAGTATAGAATTCCCAATTCTGAACCATCCAAACATTGATAATTCATAATGTATAAATGACAACAGAGTAAAATAATTTCATTGCTAGTTTTCCTTCACCTTTATCCAGATAGATTGTATAAGCCGTGCCCTGGGTGTTGAGAGAAAAATGGGAACATTTATGACAAATTACAGCTTTATCAGATAAGCCTCTTTTACCAATTTGCCTTTACACCTCTTCTCTGCCAGAGGGATGGAAAAACACTTATCATGTGTCACATAAACTCTGTATCTCTGTATGGTCACAATTAGCTGTTGTGTATTAAGCGATTACTGTCCTTCCTGGGCTGCAACGAGGGACAGTGTAATTTGGTTGTCTGCAAAGTCATAAATCTAATGTGTGCTTCCTACGGGCAAGAACAGACAGTAGCCACCTCACTTCAAAGCTGGGGAAAAGGAACACAGATATTTTACAATTATTACCTGTGATGACTTTGAGTTAAGGGCTTCGGTGCTGTTGCCTTTTTTTTTCTCACTCACAAATGGCTTGTGTATCCCCTACTTGAACTCTCCGGTTTGTTCTGTTTGCACTGAAAGTAGATAATATTGGGAAATTTTAACAAACTGACCTCCTTACATCATTCAGTATTTTGAGCCATCCATTTTAAAACCATTCACCATGCCAAATTTTTTCTATTTTTTTCTTTTTAGATGCATTGACATTTTAATTTACAATCCCACTCAGTGAGGAATATTGTGCGAATCAACCTACAGGTTCGATGATAATTAACTAGTACAAAGTCACAATCAACTGAGGACGCCCAGACAGACCAGTCATGATGGCAAAAGCGTTCCATCTTCTCTTGGGCTGTGCCTATTTTACAGGTAACAACCCTCCAGTCAAACCAATGGCTCAAGAATACCATCTAAC
Organism: Gila orcuttii; assembly: GCA_026230005.1. Lineage (NCBI taxonomy): Eukaryota > Metazoa > Chordata > Actinopteri > Cypriniformes > Leuciscidae > Gila > Gila orcuttii. Next base: position 26,818,792 of record JAPDVR010000009.1, on the reverse strand, counting down.
AGCTAAGATCATATCAGCAGTGGGTGGTGGTGCAATAACCTTTAAACAAGAAATAAGGCACCGTTTCGGACATTGCTTCCTTCCTCTTCAGCTTTTACTGCCTAGTTATGACTTCAGCCATCTAGGTTTAGGGGTTTGACTGTCATTTTACAAACAATATAGATTAGCTCATATTAGACCAAAACTACTGTGACAAAGTTTTTAATGTAGCACAATAGTAGCATAACCATGCATTTAGCAGAGCATTTCCTGTGCCAAGTCTATTCAAACATTAATCAAGACCAATCTTATTGCACCTTAATCTGCATTGTTAAATTGTTAAAAACAGACAAAAAGCACATGAAGTTATACAAACCCTTAGTTGCTGAGAGGGGTTAGTCAAGCCATTTAACTACTGTATAACTGTAAAACTACTGTTTTTGGCCAATAGATGTGTTGACTTAATGCCCCTCATGGGCGTGGGGTGTTTTCCAGATATGCAGTAAAAGGCAAATCGGATTTTGTTAGTGGAAAATATAGTTGCTTAAGTAGGAATTACAACATCCTCTTCCTTTTCTTGTTGTGCAATTATAATCCAAAATGCAGGTTTGTTTAAACACAGGGCTCGGTATTGTGTCATACTGCATTTGCTCTATAATTTGAAATTAGTTGTAAAATGCCTCAACCTTTGCATGCTAATTATAGGCTGCTTTGGGATTTTACACTCGAACAGGAATAAAATCAATGAGAATTTGGGTGTTGGACAGCTCTGTTGACCTGGTAAACATAATAACACTTTTGGGTAGAAAACACCAAGGTTAGTAAAGACGAAAACAGGACTACCACAGCCAGACATGGGGAGCGTGGGAATGTCAGTGTAATTGTTTTTGCCGCTTTTTCTCAATGGTTATGAGAGAAGAAATTAGGGGTCATGAACACAAAAAGGAGAGACTGATGTATTTGGTAATTAAGGGGTTTGTTTGCAAGGTTTGGGAACTAAAACACTTAAAATAACCAGATTTTTTTCTTTTGTAATACACGAAATAACAATCACAGACCTTTTACCTAGATCTAAAATGCTTATTGAATTTAAAAAGTTACATTTCATCAATGTCCACTTTTTCTCCCGATATCTAAACTGTCAGCCAAAAAGTCATTTATAAATGGTAATTGCTTTGAACTGTTGATGGTCGAGTCAAAGGTTAAAGAGCACCCTTGAGCTGGACACTTAACCTGAACTGCCCTCAAAACAATACGAATGGATTCCCAGCTCATCAAATCTATGGGGTTAGAATTGTTGCATTATTCCAAATAAATAGATTGAGATTCACAAACAAATGTAAAGAGAATCACAAAAATGTATAAAACTCACAAATAAATAAAATGAGATTTGCAAATAAAAAAAATAAAAAATTACAAATGTGTTTTATGTCACAAATACAACTCTGCCTGGCATTTATTTGTGAACCGTTTTCTGTGCATTTGTAAATCACTCCAAACTCCAACAATCTTTTGGAAACAATCTTTTTTAACCACACAAACAGCTCAATTTGAATGAAGCGCCCATAGATTATAGCTCCATTTCAAGGGTGCAAATATCTTCAAAATTAATCAGATTCAGTTACCGCCCCGAGTGTAAAGCCTAACGTAATTGGTTTTAGCGAGAACGTGATACGATTGGTCAGCTCAATGTGGCAGTTATCTGATTGGTTTGAGTAAACGGTGGGTGGAGTCCACTTATTTGTGGATTTGTCTGCACTCAATGCTAGAAGTGTTTCAAAATCCACAGATGTGTGAGGGGATTTACAAATGCACAGGAACTGATTCACAAATGCGTGGAGTGGTTTACAAATGCACAGAAAGTGGTTCACAAATAAATGCCAGGCACACAACAGAGTTGTGTTTGTGACTTAAAACACATTTGTAAATATTTGTTTTTATTTGCAAATCTCATTTTATTTATTTGTGAGTTTTAAAATATTTTGTGAAACTCTTTACATTTATTTGTGGATCTTAATCTATTTATTTGTGAATTTGAAACATTTTTGTGAATGTCTTTACATTTGTTTGTGAATCTCAATCTATTTATTTGGAATAATGCAACAATTCTAACCCCATACAAATCCATTATTAGCAAAGCAGGTTGGGCAATATTCAGAACTGAATTGAGAATGCCTTTTAAATTGCCATTTAAATTGATTTTGAATTAATTTAGCAAACTGGACACAGAATATAATTTAAACATGAGGAAGTATATATTAACTGTATAACTATAAAAGCAAAGTCTGAATGCTGGCATGACAAAAAAAAAAAAAAAAGCGCCGATATTTAAAGGTTTAAAGACTTTGTCCAGAAAGACGAACGAATGGACAGATGGATAAATACTTTTTAGCCATTATCCATTAAGTTTACGGAATTTCCTTTAATCCTAAAACACAATGCAATGCTAAAACAATTCAACTGAAGCAAAGAAAAAAAAAATACACTCAAATTAAAAAAGGAGACCATTTTTCAGTTCTGAATTTTTCACAACCCTGTAATGAAGCAGTATTCGCACCAGTTCACAAAATAAATGTGTTTCATTTTCTCTACGACCTTGAATTTATATTAAGTCAGTTGTTCCACTCCATGACTCTGCACTCCACAACCAGCAGTATGTGATTAATTTGTAATGGAAACATTTGCACACTTAAATCACCTACTGCCCCAGACTAACTGGTGTAGTTCAACACATAAACACTGGTGATTTACAAGAATTGTTGGCAGATTAATTGTCTTGTACTGAGAACTTCAAGCATGCTCTTAAAACCCATCCCCATATTTTTTTATTTTTTTTTTGACGAATGGTTAGACACTAGTAATTATCAGTCGCCATGTATAAATCAAGGTCCTTTTAGATAGCCATGCACTTGCTGAGAGAACTAGAGATAGCTCGGCCATAATTGTGAATTGTCTAAAGATTTGTAAATCTTAAGACTGAAGTTAGATAATGAGAAGCTGCTTTCTGGCAGTTATTAGAAGACAGTGACAATTATTTGGATACATGGTTTTAAAGGGGTGGTGAGGCTTGAAAAGTATGCAGGGAAATTAGAGGTCCACGTGGAAAACATGAATTTGTTACAACATTCTTTGGAAACATTTTTTAGCTGTATGTCACTGTAGGCTACCGGCCACTAATGCTTTAATGAAAGGGCTAGTATTTGTGCTATTCTATTTTTAAATTTGTTCATGCCTTTCACAACCAATGTTGATAATATAAACTGTTAAAGAAAACAACATGAAAACATTTTTGTGTACAGTACAAATCGGCCATGATGCAGCAATGAAGGGGTGAAACTCTAAAACATCAAGTGCAAAACAGACACACCCGCTCTCACACACACATACACCAATGAATTGTGATCGAAAATGTTCTGTTTTGAATTTTTAAAAATCACAGCTTCATCAGAATGGTACGAAACTTGGTGACTTTGATGCATTTGAAGTGTGAACAAAAACAATTGAGGGCATGCTTCGAGCAGGCTAAGTGGTCGTAAAAACATGACTGACCACAGGAAATGAATGGGAAATCGACAAAAAGACAAAAATTCTCTACAAATCGGCTGCGATACAGAAGAAAAGTGCTCAGCAATGAAGGGGTGAAACCCAATAGTGCAAAACAGACCCACCCAATCACACACACAAATATGTTTTTTTTGTTTTTTAAAGCCAGAGGAGCTGAACACGCAGCGCTGGCTTTAACATAATAATGTTTTAATATAGTGGGTAAAGATGAGGAGTGGGTAGTGGTTAGAGTCTCTGGATCATGTTCACAGTAGGTGGCGATAATGCATGAAATTGATGCGAATCGCCAAAAAAAGGAAGAAGAAGAAGAAGAAGAAGAACACACACACACACACACAACTATAAACACAAATGAACCAGAGAATGTCTAATATGGGGAGAAGTTTCACTCGCAGTAAACTTCCGGGTTCTGAACTGGTTGCAGTTCCACTCTGGTTCCATATGAGGGCGCTCACAGGACGAGTGCAGAATGAATGGGGGTCTATGGAGCTATACCCCTAAAAAAACAATGTAATCCTAAAACTTTTCTCAGGATATAATTTTTTGTCTAGTAATTTGAATGTTGTTTTCGAAAGGAGATGCAAAGAAATTACAGATTACTGGGTGTTAGATTTTTTTTAGATTTGCTTTAAAAAGTCTTTTAAAATGTCAATGACGTCATACACATCGTACGACCAGAGAACAGCTTTACGGCAATCCTTCAGTCACATTGGTGCTTTCGCGATCTGCACTTTCTTTTCTCTCGAGGCATCGACAACACAGCTGACACAGGTAAATACACGTGCTAGAAGAGTTAAGTCCGCCTTAACATTCTGGTCCCGCTTCGGATGCCACGATGCCATCAGGCGGTATGTCTGGTCGTAATCAGTCCTTCACTGACCAATCAGCGTCCATTAGCAGAATGCTAGCGTGTTATGGGCCACAACAACTCAACCTTTAAGAAATCAAAAGGACATAAGTACTTGTTCATTCAACTTTCGACCTATAACCCATGTTGAACTTGCAAAACCTACATTCAAATCTGAGATTTCTCAACGGCAATCGGGTGAAAGAGACAAATTTAGCCGTCTAGCCCCATAGACTCCCATTCATTTTGCACTCGGACGATCGCCCCCCAGTGGAACTCTGGTGGAACTACAACCAAAATTCGCTACAATAGGGCTAAATAGGAGTGAACAGGCTTTCCGTAGTCGGGCTTTGAATGAACCAAGCGTGCCGCACAAGCCCTGAAAAGTGAAGCCAAAGTGTCTCGATCGCCCCCCGGTGACCGGTGTTCTTACGATTTATGCTACCCATCGAGATGTGCTACTTACTGGTTATGCGCATGTGCAGACTCATTTTTCTTCTGCTTACCACGCCCATAAATCTATGCATCCTTGCTGTGGAGACTTGTAGGAAACTTTGACAGGTCAAAGATGAATATTTGATGATAATTTTTACTTTTCACACCGTTTTAAAAATAAAAACAGTACCGTATACTGTACTCATAACTTTGAATTTTATTATAATTGTATTTCATATAATAATGTCATTTTTACTTGTTAGGCTATATCAAATGTGATAATTGCAAGTTCATTTAAAATATCAAAATATGCTCCCAATACACTTACCCTGATTTAAATGAAATAACGATGTCATAATATTGTGAGATTTACACCATTATGGAAACAATAGAGAATGAATCAACATTCTCTGTGATTGATTCGCGCTACGGTAGCATTTTTCGACAAGGCAGCACAAATCGTCAGAACACCGGTCCTAGTATAGCTCATAAACCCCGCCTCCCCATGTTATTTAATGGGACGTGAGACCAACTAAACAATTAAATTACACTTCACATGTCTTTTTTCCAAAGATAGTTTCTGTCATTTACTGTAGTTTTCATCACGCTGATGTAATTTCAAGTGTTTATTTTTAAAATAAGTTTGTTTTTAGTTAGTTATTTGATGCTATAAAAACGGCGCTGTGGCCTACATGATTGACAGCTGTGATTGACAGGTTATCTGAGCAAAGTAGTCACTGAAGCAACAACAGACTTTTTTTCGGGATCTTTGGAGGACTGAGGAGATTGGAGCTTTAAATTTAATATCTAAATTTCTATAATTAATTATTTCACACCAACATAATGGTTTGTTCTGCAGCAGAGGCGCGTGCTTACGATTGATTCAGCGAGAGTGAGGGCGGGACGTTGATTTCGCGGCTTTACTTCCTGCTCACTACTGCGCATTTGAGAATTTCCAAAAAATACATTCAAATCCACATCTTAAAGTAAGTAATTTTGTCCAAAAAACTACTATAGAATTCACAAGCCTCTCCATAGAGAGCTATACAGGCATCTAGTGGTAACACCATGAATTGACATGTTTTATTTTCTCTCAACAGATGGCGCTAATATGACTTAATTGGATTTAATCTGAAATACTGCATTAAAGTGTTAGTGCACCCAAAAATGAAAAGTCTGTCAGTAATTACTCACCCTCATGTTGTTCCAATACTTTTTGTGCTCAAAAAACAACAACAACAAAAAACGACTTCATTCAACTATTCAATTTTTTTCCGTGCGGGCCTCTGATGTGAGTTCACGAGAGCGCCACGAATTGCTGGCTACGTATTAAATAAGTATTATTTAAATAAGTATTTAAATAATACTTAATAAATAATAAATAAGTATTAATGATCCATCTGTTTTCAAATCCACATCATTTGAATAACACAACATATTGTTATTGACAGCCTGTCAAAAAATAACGTGACTGCACAATACACTCACTCTCAGAAAAAAAAGGTACAAAAGCTGTCACTGGGACAGTACCCTTCAAAATGGTTCTAATATGTACCATTTAGGTACTAATATTCTGGTACCAATATCTTTGAGGGACTAAAATGCACTCTTTAGGTACAAAGATGTACCTTTTGAAAAGGTACAGCCACAGTGACAGCTTTTTTTCTGAGAGTGTATAGTATTTAAGAGAAGCAGAGATTCAGGGAGTGCACACATTTCCTGGAAAACCCACACTACCGAATGTTTTGAATGAGTCTTTTCGAGAAGAGGGTGAAAATGGTGGCCTGAGCGGCTTCAACATGCTGTCTGTCAGAGACAATAACGTGCGTAATACATAACACGCACACAAGTATTCATTTGTTCTTCACTCGCTGAAATTGAATCACACTGATCAGGGAACTGTGTGAAATACTTCACACTGCATGCTAAAGAGTATAAACGCCAGTCCAATTAAAAAACTTCGCCGGGTTAGTGAATATCATTCAACGTGTTGGTTTTGACGGACATTTTTATGCACAAACTACACATTCTGATTTTGACGTTCTTGATTTTAATATTTTCAGTCTTATTCTTGATTTTGGCATTAGATGAACTGTTAAATGGTTGATTTAAGTCCCTGTAGTCATCCAATTTCACTCATATTCTGATGTAATTTATTATAAACTTGACAAGCGATTTTTATAAAAATGTAGTTTGATCACTATCTTCTCAGTTGTTTAAAATACTATAAGGCAATCATCAAAGTTTGATCATAGTTTTGCTTTTACATGATTTGTTACATTTAATTAGTCCTTAAAAAAGCCCATAAAATAAATTGACATCTAAACTAGAAAGCTCAGAAAAAGCTAAAACTAAACTGAAAAATAAAATAAAAACTAAATTAAAAATTCTAAACTATATAGAATATAACCCTGGCCACAACTAACTGTTTTTTTTTTTTTTTTTTTTCATTTATTTGACATGGACATTGCAATTAAACATAGTACAAGACAAGTCTGTAAGTCTGTAGAGATTATAGCTATTGCTAATTTTCAACTCCAGTCCATGGTTGGGCCTTTACACTACAACATTTGCTATTTCATCTTAAAAACATCCTTATAAACACACCAAATGAATCACTTACGTTCACAAACAAGTTATCTACAAATGGGTACATTCCTGTTTCGATTTCATCCAAGACTTAACTCGAGAAGTAAACAGTTTAAGTTCAGTCATGGTTTTAAATTCAGTGGGTAATGAATTCCACAATTTTGCACTTTTATATGAAAAAGTAGACTGACCAAATGAAGTCTTACGGTACGGAACTATACAGTTCTTATTGATAGAGCCTCTGGTGACTCTATTGATGCTTTGTCTCTGCACAAATGAACTGAGTGGCTCAGGTGCTATATTATTGAGACATTTGAAAGTTAGTTTGAGAAAACATAAATCACTAAAGCTTTCAAAGCTTAACAATTTATACTTCAGGAGAATATTGCAGTGATGATAGCGAATTGGCTTCTTATCCATAATCTTTATAGTTTGATTATATAATGACCTAATATGTTTAGTTGTTGCGAGCGTGGCCTGTGCCCATACTGTCATGCAGTATGATATATGAGAGAATATCATAGCATGCATGTACAGGAGGGCGGCCTGTTTTGGAATATATTGTCTAATTAGTTTAAAACAGTTTAGGTTACTTTGTATAGTTTTTGAGATTTTCTTAAGATGTTTGTCAAATTTTAATTGAGGGTCAAGGACCAATCCAAGGTATTTAAAATCTGTTACCAATTTTATAGTTGTATCTTGCAAATTAATTTGAAAATTGTTCCACATCTTGACTTTTAATAGAAAAACACATTGCTACAGTTTTAGTTGAATTTAGTACCAACTGATTTTGAATGAGCCATTTACTGACCTCCGCCATACAAGTGGTCAAAACCTCCGCTGACTTAGCGGGTGCATAAAAAACAGCATCATCCGCATAAAGTTGGCAAATTACATCCGGACAGATTTGTGGCAAATCATTTATAAAAAGACTAAACATCAAAGGTCCCAGCATAGAGCCCTGTGGTATACCCCTTTGAATGCATAAGAGTGGTGACTTATCCTGACAAACTTTAACACACTGATGTCTGTCCTGAAGATAAGATGTAAACCAGCTAACTGTCTCAACAGAAAAGTTAAAGGATGTCATCTTGGATAGTAGTAGACTATGACTGACCGTTTCAAAAGCCTTTTTTAGATCTAAAAACACCGCTCCTACCACCTGACTCCTGTCCATGGACTGTTTTAGATTTTCAATCAAACAGCAGTTTGCAATTTCGGTTGAATAACCTGGTCTAAAACCAAACTGCTGTGGGTGGAGGAGCTGATTGGTTTCCAAGTGGTCAATCAATTGTGTAGCTACTACTTTCTCAAGTACTTTTGATTAAAACAGGCAAAATGGATATAGGCCGATAATTACACATACTGTCCAAACTTCCTGCTTTGAATATTGGTATGATGTCGGACTTTTTCCAATCTGAGGGAAATTTACGCGTTCTTATTGACAGATTAACTAGATGTGTCAATGGTCTTATCAGGACACTGCTGTATTTTTTAAGAAAGCAACAATCAATATTAAAAATGTCATTTGATTTAGAATTGACTAATTTTGCAATAATTGATGTCACTTTTGTTTCATCAACTGTTTGGATGTAAAAACAATCTCCTGAAGCAGAGGGAGCTGGACAATTTAGGTTTTCAGTTGTTGTAAAATCTTTACACAAGTCTTCAACTGATTGTATAAAATATGAGTTAAATTCATTTGCCATTATGGCAGCGTCATTCACATTTTTTCCATCTAGAGTAAGTCCCCGAATTCTTTTGTGTTTAGCTGATTTATTAGTCAAGTTATTTAAGTATTTCCAGAGAGAATTATTGTTTCCCTTTACATTTCCTATAAGTTTAGTATAATAAGATACTTTCGCTTTTCGTAATTCATAGACCACTTTGTTTCTTAAACTTTTATAAGATAAGATATCAATATTAAGCTTTGAGCTTAAAGATTTCTTTAGGGCCATATCTCTCATCTTCATTAACTTCTTTATGTCATTATTTAGCCACGGAAGGGTATAATTATTTAGTTTGTATTTCTTTTGCTTTCTAAATTTTTCTAATAACCCTGTGATAGCTGCTGTTATAGAATTGCAACATTCATCCACATCCTCCAAGGCCATAATTTGTTCCCAATTACAGTTCTTTAGTTCCCTTTCCAACTGCACAGTTTTTGATTTAGGGATAACTAATCTTATATTATTATTATCAGGTTTACAAAAATATTGTAGTCTCCTTTTAGTGAGTTTTCTAACTATCAAGTAAGTCTATCTGGAGGACCAGGGCTTGAAACAAATGCATTTACAACATTTCATCCACTCATATGCATTCCTGAAACTTTAAGAAACATCACAATCGTTCCTTTACATTACAGTACGTTAATTTCAACACGACAAAAGCCTTAGCAAGGCTTCCAACCATTCTTAGTTTGTTTTGATATGCTGTTCATTCAGGGGGTTCCCAAACTATATGCTAAAACCGCTGCAGGCGCATGTAACAGTGTAATGGAAATGTCTGTGACCTCCTTGGCCCTTCATTGAAGCCCTTGTAAAAGAGTACAACAGTACATTGTTGACACATGCCTCTTGATCTGCACTCACCCTTGTAAGTTGGCATGGTTGCCTGAGGTTTGATGAGGTTGTGTTAAAGATGGGTGTTGTGTCTTGTCAGGGGAGGATGGGCTGATCTCTCTTCGTTCCCTGACTCACCATCCACAGCACTGGCTGCTTGAGCTCCATCTACAGATGTAAAAGTAAGAGGCGGCCCAGAAAAAATGAATCACTTCCAGAGGGAGTTAGGAAAAGGACCCAATCTGAACTAAATAAACAAGCTTTCATTCAGTCTTCTACTCAAGACAGAGCTGAATGAATATATTTTTAAAAAGGCATTATGCACAAGCACAATACATTACATTAACAAATACTTCTATCCAAAATGACTTAAACACAATTCATCAAAGACCCAACAATATTTGTAATATGCAATGCCAGGTTTATTAGAAAACTATTATGAAGCAAGCTAGAGAAGAAGAGAAATGCAGAGAAGAAACAAAAGTTTTGGGTGTGTGTTATACCCTATCGCTTTCTAACAAGCCTTATTTTTTTAAAACGTTCTGCTGTAAAACGAAATCTTGCTCATCAAAATAAATGCACATAACGACAATAGCCTACTACCTGGATTAAGATGAAAGTTGTCTCAGTCGGTACTGCTATATTTGTGATGGGCTTGTCTCCATGGTGACAGTCAGTGGGTGCAAGAGTCAAACTGACTTTACAGCCTGCACTTCATTTTTTCCACATTTAACATCAAGTGAACAACCCTAATGTTTTCCCTTTCAGGTTTACCAAAGCGAGCACACCTTAACGTCAGACTACAAAAGTCTTCACAACATGCCACAGATATTATAATTATATAATCATGTTTGCATTGATTCATGCTGTAGCAAATGCTTAATGTTTACTTGTGTTTTTGAGAAGGTACCAGAACATTCCAGAAGAGTGAAATATGAGCTGTTAATGATACTAACTGGAGTTCAGATGAAAACTTGTTGACAAGACAGAGGGGATATGAAATCACTTGTGGCCTTTCAGGGGTAAGATGCCATGCTCAAGGCTAGTCGTCCTGATACCTGTATTACAGCATTACAGAGACAGAGGACTAGCATTATTTGAGCCAGCTCTCTGCAATTAAAAGAGCCAGTCTTTCACTCAAGGTTTGCTAGATTGCTAGATTAATAGAGCCGAGTTATGTGATTTATGCTCTGGCTGGAGTCTGTTTTGACAGAACTTAAAATGCAATGACATGGCCTGTAGGTAATACTTGTTATGGTCTAGGAATGTAAGCCGTAACCTTTTTCTCATAGTTCAGACTGCCCTGAAGATATATGCATTATATTTAGGTTTAAAACATTTTATCTTTAAGCATATTCAATTTTTTTCATCTTTCCCATTCAAGCATCATTTTATACTGAGAATTATTTACTGAAAAGTGCATTATTTGTTTTCTTTGAAACTTATAAAACACATAACCTATTCTTTTCAGCTGGGGTAGTCCAAGAGACATTCCGACATGCTCAGCCATAATAGAGTTTTTGAACAGACTATTAAAACTGCTTTTAAAGTTACATCAGTGTCTAACAAACATGGAGTTGTTTTGCTCAAAGGTCCACCAATGCTGAATACACAAGCAGTACAGGAGGGCAAGAGAGAATTTTTATATATAAAAGAAGTGAAAATTCAGTTTACAGAGATTGCGAAAGGGACATTTTGGTTTCACCTTACAAACTTACAGTCACTTTGTAACTTCAGGAACTTACAAAGTAACTTTTTTTAGTGCTTTCGACAAGTACTAACACAGTGCAGGAGTTCAAACGTTCCCAGATGAGTTCACAGAGGCTGTTGTCCATGTCACTCTATCCTGATAAATCTGACCCCATCAAAGGATTTGGACATTCTAAACATAGTAAAGGAATTTTCCCTGCTTTATTATAATGAATGGGATAACAGACTCAAACATTTTAAAACAATGTCGTTTTTATGATTCCATGTTCTTAAAACTTATTGTATATATATATGACTAGATACCGATTGTCTTAACAGTGTTTGTCTGCCCCCCTCTGGTTAATTTCAGAGAATGCATGGAATGCAGGCTTGTAGTACACTATTATGGAAAAACATATACACTACAATTTATTATAAAGTAAATTGTGAGACTATCTGAATTCAAGAGGTTACTTTGATGGTGCACTACCGTTCAAAAGTTTGGGGTCGGTAAGATTTTTTAATGTTTTTTATTTTTAAATGTCTCTTATTCTTCACCTTAGGCTGCATTTACTTGTTCAAAAATACAGTAAAAAAACAGTCATATTGTGAAATATTATTACAATTTTAAATCATTTCTATTTTTTATATAGGCTATTTTAACATTTCTTATTATTAGCATAGTTGTGCGTGGAAACGGATACTTTTTTCTGGATTATTTGAATAGAAAGTTTAAAAGAACATCAGTTATTTTAAAAATATATTTTTTTAACAATGTAAAAGTCTTTGCTGTCACTTTTGATCAATTTATACATCCTCACTAAATAAAAGTATTGATTTCTTTCAATAAAAAATCCTGACCCCAAACATTTAAGTTTGTGTATTTAGTGTAACATTTGGTTTAGAGTGTAATAGGCAGTAATAAACAAAAACAGATTTCACTCAACACAATTTTCACATCTAAGCAAGAGCTATCAGCAGAGACTCAGGGGGAAATAAATGATTAAATCTCAAAGGTGATCACGTCCTTCCAATTAACTGTCAGCAGCATACCCTCAAGAACGAACAGAAGCTGCCCCAGATCTGATTCTGCAATCTACACCCCCACTCTGCTAAACGAGAGCTAGTCCAAAGTGTAACATTCTAGAAGGATATCCATGGCTATCTGTGGTTTATTCTCTCCCCTTGACCTCTTCAAGTTTAAACAGACATGCAATTGCTTTTGATAAGCACTCTGAGGTCAGAAGTTGGAGGTTCAGTATAAGATATGTGCAAGTGTCGACCAAACTACCAAATGTACCAAAACTGTACACACCTACTTACAACAGTTGGTGTTTCATTTGTGAACAAATTTGTACTTTAAAATGATTATTTAGGTTTAATATTTTTAGTTACCCCTTCACTGAATGAGTCATTGCTTATGTCGCCTAAACACTATATGATTTAAGCCATGATTTTACAGTCGCCGACAGTAATTGGAGACTGCAGACAAAAGCCCGAAATAGGGTGTAAATCAGTGCTCGTTCACACAGGTGATGATGACAAAAAGACAGTTGTGTGGTGTGAAAAGAATGAAAGTCATGTAGTGTATTGGCAGCACTAAAGGGATAGTTCACCCGAAAATGAAAATTCTGTCATTAATTACCCTCATGTCGTTCAAAACCCGTAAGACTTTCATTCATCTCTCGAACACAAATGTGTGTTTCACAAATCTTTTTAAAGGGACATTGTGTAGGAATTTCTGCCATCTAGCGGTGAAATTGTATTTTGCATTCAAACGAATTGTGCTCTCCAGCGCCTCGCTTTTTCAAATGCGTGTTGCATCTACAGTAGCCGTTATGTACCAAAAAGCTATGACAAACAATGCAAGAACAATCATGCTCTATTAAAATATATTCTTACCGAATTTCTAGGTTACATAAAAAGTAAACTTACAAACCTTGTTTTTAGCACTTTCTCAATTTTATTCAATAGCTGATATTCATCAAAGAGCCTGTTTAACTTTTAACTATAAATGTTCTACTGTCTATATAATAAAGTACACAACCAAGCAATGAAAAAAAGCATGTCATTAAGACTGTAATATTGACTTACCTGTCGAGAAGAAAGCAGGACTTCAGCGTCTCTTTTGAAATCTTTCTCCTGCATTAGTTCTTTCCGACTGGAAAAAGCTATCCCGACATTGACTCTTGTTTTTTGTAATCTCCGGTCATGTTTCCTTTTACGTTCAATTTCGGACTTTTTGGCGACGAGGATTTCTTCTCCTGTGGCTCGGCATATATGCCATTAAAAATAACAGTGCAATGCAGCCCTTTAAACTTGCCGGTGCAGTGAAGCGCCTCTCACTGCTCTGCTCCTCCATTTCTGCTGCTTTCAGTTACGTGACGCTGGCTCTGAACGACAACACGTTATGGAAACGCGTTGGCCTAGTACTTTTTGTCCCTCTCTGCTATTATAGTTTTTCAAGATGGCGGAACGACATGGAAGCCTCCGTGGACCTACCCGTCACATGTATATAAAGATAATAAATTCTTCGTTTACGAGGATAAGTCAGATAATTGGCAGAGGTATTTGTACACCATTGAGGACATATTTATGAATAAAAATATTGATTTTAGATATTAAATACCTAAAAAACTACACATAGTCCCTTTAAGCCACCACTATTTCTATCACTCTCGCATGCCATTCAACTAAAGCATTTCGCCCCCTAGTGGCAGTCGCTTGGAACTTTTAAATTGGTCATGAAGCAGCAATTACCCTCCATATTATTAATTCTCAATTTGATTGTGCTCATACCTTCGATTAAAATAAATACCATTTGGTTGGACTGCTTCATTCAGTTTAGTCGCAAAAGATTTCAAAGCATTCAAAGCTTAAAGAAAATTCAACACACAGCTCCCGTACTACTCTCCATGGCTAATAAATTACTTCTGTTTGTGGTTTGTTGTTTGACAAGAGAAAAAGTTAACAAAAGTAAACAACCTAAATGAAATGAGACATCTCGTTCATGCACAAACTGAATGAAACACATTTCACATGAACTGTTCAATTCATCTTATGAGTTGCTCTTCAGAACTAAGAGAAAGAATTACGAATGTTAAAAACTATATTTATTACCACTGACGGGAGCATTCAATGAACAATTCAATTACTCGCTCATTAAGTCGCCACCCACTGACAGAAAGGGGCACTAAACAAATAGATTCGAGACATTATCAAACTCCCCTACAGTGTACAACAGACAGGACTAAGTTAACTGACACAGCACTGTCTAGAGTGATTGCACGAGTTTGGGTGACTGCTTCCTGTGGCCTTGACTGGGAAGCATCCACGCCTTGTATCCCGACGCACGAAACACCGCCCGCCTCACTGGCACCCCCAAACGCAGGCTGTGATTGGGCAGAGCAAATGTCTCAACTCCCCTCGTCCACCGAGCACCGGTTGAGCACATTCTGTCACTTGCGCTAGCGTTAAATGGAGGAACGTCCCTGCGAAGGGGCAATCGGAGTATATATCAGTCATGGAGCAGAGAACGAGCCTGATCGATCGAAAATATCGGTAAACAATGATCAGAACCACAGTCAGTTCCAGAACGAGAAAACGCAGACGAAGAAAACAGGTTGGTGACCAGCAACGCTCATTGTTTTTCCTCAGACAAGCTTCAAATACATGTCGTGGTATGTTTGTTTACAGTAATACAGCTTGCGTTAAGTAAAACGCGGAGCATGTTTTGGTGACGGAACTGTATTAAATAGTTAACGTTACATCCAGGGTTAGCCGCAAAGCTAACTAGCGTGAAGGGACATTGACCTTGTGCACCGGTCTTTCAGCACGCATTACACATTTCCCTGACTTATAATTCATTTGCAAACATTCCTCTCAGTTCGGCCCGTTTTAAGGGGAACGTGTCCATCAGAGACCCAGAATAGCCAGTTAGCTCTACCCTGGTGCTGCCACAGCAACATGAACCGGCTCCTGTGGAATGTTCCTGCTCGTAGCTTAAGCTTGTTCTGTTATTTCCTGTCCGCCATGATGGACGGCCAAATCTCACAAACTTCACCGCTGCCCGTTTTTCGTACATAACCGAATATTTTGGTGATACAAATCCGGAAACGTGGATAGCTCTGTTAGCTTTTGTAGTCCGAGTCAGTATTAATGGTATCTGAGGGGTGTATGTTTTGCCAGCTTAGCTCGAAACGCGGCCTATTGCTCTTTGACAGTCATGTGAGTGGGCCTGGCAGTGACTGCCTGGGCTCGCGCTCACCGCCGATTCGAACTCGACACCGAGTGGCCTGAATAGAACGCGTCGGAACATTCTATAACTGTACGAATACAAACGTTCTAAAAGTGTAAACAGATGCAGCCGGGAAATCCTATACATTAAACGCATAGGCTTGTATATTTACAGTATATATTGTTAAAATAATTACATTTCTGTTATTTTTATAATAAAGTGAGTTTCTGACCCTGTTTAATCTATCCTGTGTGTGACTGTATGCAACGTCTCGAAAAGCCCATGGCGACGAAGGCTGCCAACTCTAGAACCCTCACATTTTCGATTTCAAACGAAGTGACAAACAGTTTATTGTGTACATAGTGACCTATAACTGTGAGCATATGTGTTCAAACGCACCGCAAGCGTAGCTGGGTTAACTTTTGATATTAAGCCATTTGGTAGGTTCTGCTGGCTATTGTGACATGTAAAAGGTCTCACAGTACTACACCGCTACACATCGCCAAAACTGTTTATATTTGATGCATAAAAACGCCTTGTGTGTTTTATAGCCCCTCTTGAAATATGTCGTTGCAGCTGTCACTTCACAAAATCGTTATAACGTATAAACAATCAGAGCAACCTGCGGCTAATCATTCAGACTGCCCACTTAGCATGCTAAGCTAGCTGATGACTTGGCCGGTTTGTTGACCGAATACGCTCAGATAGTCAAGTCGTTCAATCTAAACAGAGTAAATGTGGTCTTTAAAACAAACCATTAACATAGCTAAACAATTTTGTAAATTATTTCATGGATTATAAACGTTGCTGACTGCCATGTTGCGATTAAACTACCCACCTCAACTACTGTGACAAATGAGAGCTCACGTCAGGCATGAAATGTATTAAAAGGATTTAAGGTGCATTCAGCTCAGTGTTTTTCATTAATTTCGGCATTTTAAGACATCTACAGCAATTCTGGGGAACTACCCAAATATGTCTGAGTACTCCATTTTGACACGTCATACCTCCGGTTAAAAATAGGGCGATGTCAGACTTGAGCCGGCCGATGAAAGCACACTTGCATGGACTACTCTCTTCACGCCTCATAGATCAGAGGTCGTGCAGACCCGTTTTAGATCTCAAACCTCTTTTTACCGTATTAATATACCATTGATTTGGGTGTTGCATTGTCCTGCTAACTTGTTGGTCCAACTTGTTTACATAAACTGTACGAAGACATATTTTCTCCTGTGTGAATTAATTTGAATCTGTATAGCAGGTTGCCAGTCCAGAATGGTATTGTTACTGTCATAATTTCCTCTGAGGGCATTCCTTGAGCTGCCATAAATAGTTTCCACAGAAATCATGACCTCAAGCAGACCTTGCTATGCACTTGCCTGACAAAGAAATCTAGCTATTTTTTTATTCCAAGGACCTCCAATATGATGTTCCTGTTGCTAAGGACCCCCATGTATACATACCTGTTTATTCTGTTTGAAAATAGTAAGCGAGTGAAAACATGTATTGTACATTTTCATGTTGTATTTTTTTTTTCCTACAGAACATTCACTTATGTTTCAATCCAAATGTTTAGAATGATTTCTGAAGGATCATGTGACACTGAAAACTGGAGTAAAGATGAAAAAAAAATCAGCTTTGCCATCACAGGATTAAATGACTGCTTGTAAAACAGTTATTTTAAATTATAATAATGTTTAAAATATTACTGTTTTTGCTGTATATTTGATCCGAGAAATGCAGCCTTGGTGAAAGTAAGATAAATAGTGTCAACCCTGTGTGTTTTTTGTCCTTTAAAAAATGCCAAAAGTTTTCTGTGATGGGTAGGTTTAGGGTTAATATACAGTTTGTACAGTATAAAAACAGTTATGCCTATGGAGAGTTCCCATAAAGTGTGTGTGTGTGTGTGTGTGTGTGTGTGTGTGTGTGTGTGTGTGTGTGTGTGTGTGTGTGTGTGTGTGCGCGCGCGCGCGTGTGTGCATGCATGCATTTTGGGGAAAAAATTTGGACTAATTTTATGCAGACCCAGATTGAAAAACCACTGATCTCTGTTTTCAGTTTATTGGCAGCAGTTTAATATTATTAACTAGCTCTGCTCAGAAGATGTGGGATATATGGCTATCAAATCACTGATATTCCAGCAGTTGAGTCATTTTAAACTGGCTTTAATTGGAAGTACACTGAATACCCTGCAAGTTTGTTCAGTGTGAGTTCCAGGAGTAGGGTTGGGTACCGAAACGCGGTGCCAATAAGGAACCGGTTCCGACGTAAACGGTAGTAACCAGACCGAATAAGAACGAAAATTTCGGTGCCTGACTCTGTCATGAGGCGCGCATACACGCAAGGTCTCTCGCTCTCTCCCTCTCCGCCGTGCGCGCACTATACGGTTTGGAGCACAGCACAGTCTGTTCTGTCTCGCATGCGTGCTCTTGCTCGCTCGCTCTAGATTCCGAGAGATTTTAACTAATTTGCGGGCATCAGGGAGCCGTTATCATTATGCGGGAGACTCCCGGAACGTCTGCTGATAGCGAGGGGATTAATGAAGATGCCGAAGACAAAACGCTCCAAGGTTTGGCTGCATTTCACGTGTAATATTACGCGTCAAAACGCCCTCTGGGTGTGCCGATTGTCTGAAGCCCATATAGAATCACGCCAATTAATTTGCTGATGGCGCGGGCGCCGCTTCGACGCTCTTACGTCGTCATATTATATTAGCGCGCGCATCATCTGCTCCTCAGATTTCTCCAATAGAGGAAGCTTGTCAGCAGGGCGAGGATCTTGGCAGCGAACGCAGCGTCTCGTTCCCTATTCAGAGAACATAGTTTACACCAGTAACCAGAGACGTTCTCTTTCATAGGTTCACTCAATGCTGCGTAGTTAAGACGCAGTGAGAATGAAATGCCAAACTCGCCAAGCTAAGCGCTGCTGTAACTAGTACAACGACCAGATAACTTGCATTACTGGTTCAAGCATACAAAACATGGGAACCTGGAGCCATGTCGAGATTAGATTACCCTGCAGTAATCTCTATTAATCTCCAGACCAGTATTATTACATTGTTTGATACAATATTGTTTTATTTGATATTATGTAAATGTGAATTTTTATTTTATATTGGTTTATTTATTATTACCATATGTTACTTATTTATATTGTTTAAAGATTTAAGTTAATCTTGTGTCCAGTTTGGCCCTGTAAATGAAAGGGTATTATTTTTTGACAAAGTGTGTGCGGTTTCTTTTTCTTAAGTACCGTTTCAAAAACCGTTTAAGCACCGGAACCGTTTAAAAAATACCAAGTAGGTACAGGTATCGGATAAAACCCAACCGATACCCAACCCTATCCAGGAGTGAGCTTGTCATCTGCCTGACCCTGGCTTGGTTCAACTGAACATACCTAGTCTAAATATTCCTTGGTCTTATGCAAACATTGACTAGACTTGACCTGTTCTCTTACTGGAACTTGAGATCTGATCTGGATATTTGCCAAAAAATGTTGATTCTGTAGATCAATTGATGCAGATGTGCCATTTGCATTCCACTTGTTAATTGCTTTTTTTCTCTTCTCTGTGCAGAAAATGGCAAAATAAATGGAACTCTGAAGGAGGGAGAGGTGACTCCCATTTCCTTTAACCCTAACAGCTCCCTGCACTCTGCAAACGGCAATGGCAGACACCTGCTAGACATCAACTTGAAACACAAGCCCACTCGACGGGCCTTCACCACTGACTCAACTGGGGACAGAAAAAGTAGAAACACTAGCAGAAACAGAATGGACTTCAAAAATGACAAGTCCTCAGAGTTGAACACACTTGAGGGCAAAAAAGAGGCTTTGGCTTCTCTGAACGGTGTGGTGTCGCTCAACTCTGTATCACTTACCAATGGTTACCCTTGCAAACCCGGGGCTGACAATGAAGGCAGTGGCTCCGAGAGTGGATACACTACTCCCAAGAAGCGCCGGGCCCAGAGGAATGGCAAATCCGGGGACAATGTGACTGCTTCTGCACAGGGAAAAGCCATGCAGCAGGGCGGCAAACAAGACCACGGAGCTGTGGCACCGGAGTCTGCCTCTGGCTCAAAAGCCGAGCCGCACCCAAAAGCCAAGGATCCACCTGCCTCTGCCACCCCACCTCCTCTGCCGGTGGCTGAACTTCAGCGCAAGAACTTGGACAGCAAAGCGGCTGGCAAACGCTTTGAGGATCGCTCCAGCAAGGTTAAGGTGGCTACCTCCACCAAAGAGGACTCATGGACCTTGTTCAAGCCTCCACCTGTCTTTCCTGTGGACAATAGTAGCGCTAAGATTGTGCCTAAGATCAGTTATGCAAGCAAAGTGAAGGAGAACCTCAATAAGACTGCCCAAGCTGGCGGGGAGGCTCTTACTCCTGCTCCCCAGGTGCCTGGGAGACCACCACAGGTCCCTATGTCTGCGGTGAAAACCATCACCTCTGCTAGCTTTACCAACGGTCCCCTGCCAGGGGAAGGGAATGGCTGTCCCCTGCCTGGCCCCCAATTCAACTCTGGTCCTCTGCTAGCGGCCCCAGCTGTTGCCGCTGAGAATGTAGCATCTCCCCCTGGTAGCGGCACTACGGCCATCGGGAGTTCCATCACCTCTGTTGCTGAGCCCAGGAAGCCCAGCCTGTTTGTTTACCCCGTCACCCCTTCCAATATGCAACTCTCACTCCCTAGTGGCCGCCAAGCTGATCCCCCTGCTGCTGTGACAAATCAGAAGTCTCTGGGGGACATTTTTCAGAATCAGTGGGGCTTGTCCTTTATCAACGAGCCTAGCGCTGGACCAGAGGGCGTGGCGTGCTGCTCAAACGGAAAGGACGTGCCAGTAGAGGTGAGCTTTCAGGGAGGCTGTCCTGCTACAGTGGCCACTCAGACCTCCAGTACCTCTCAGAGACCGGATCAACCACCCTTCCCCAAGGCTCACGAGCCAGATAAACGGACTAACGCTCAGAATCTTAGTCGAGGTGTGAGCGGCGGTGCCACGGCAGCAAGCAGGGCCGTACCCGAGATGCCTGTCTTTAGCTTGGATGCTCAGAGAGATGAGACTGGGATTTATGGTGCAATAGTGTTTTGTTCTTCCTCTAAGGACATTTGTGCTGAGCTGCCTCCCAACTCCCCAGCTGCACCCAAGGTGGCTTTGGCCAAGGAGCAGGGCCATACTAAGGGCTTTGACAGGAGGTCTAGTTGGGGATCATTTGATCTAAAAGCTGCTGTATATTATCACACTAAAGGTAAGTCACTATTTTATCTTTTTGCTAAGTACTTTCACTTGTATTACAAGTATATTCTTTATTATGAACAGTGTTTTGTGTAATGCATTACTAAGTAATTAATGTAATAGATTAAGTAAGAGATTACTCTTTAAAGGTTAGTTCACCCAAAAATTAATATTATCCAATAATTTACTCACCCTCAAGCCATCATGTGTGTATATGACTTTCTTCTTTCAGCCAAACACAAACACAAAATATCAAAAAATATCCTGGCTCTTCCAGGCTTTATAATGGGAGTTATTAGTAACTGGGATATTGAAGCCCAAAAAAGCACATCCATCCATCATAAAAGTATTCCACACTGCTCCAGGTGGTTAATAAGGGCCTTCTGAAGCGAAGTGATATGTTTTAAGAAAAATATCCATATTTGTAACTTTATAAAATGTAATTACTAGCTTCTGGTAACGTCCGTCCGCACGTTCACGGAGAGTCGAGTTCTGGCGTACGACATAGGAGTAGCGTGAGGTTTAGGTGAGAGTAGACGCCTCTCGGGATTCAAACAAATAGGGCTGGGCAACAAACTCAAGCTCCTCTGACATTTCTCTTTTAAAAATTCTCGTTTTAGACTTCTAATTCATGACTGGTGTTTTGTTTTGCTCTGTCCTCTGCACTTCCACGTTCGTCAATGCGTCATATGTCGGTCAGAGTTCTTACAAAAATGCATTGCTTCGCTTTATTAACCCCCGGAAGCCGTATGGATTACTTTTATGATGGATGGGTGTGCTGTTGTGGGCTCCAAAATCTCAGTTACTATTCACTCCCATTATAAAGTTTGGAAGAGCCAGGATATCTTTTAATATATGGCTGAAAGAAGAAAGTCATGAAAATTATCCCGTAATTTACTCACCCTCAAGCCATTCTAAGCATATTATGCTTAGAATGGCTTGAGGGTGAGTAAATTACGGGATAATTTTCATTTTTTGGGTGAACTACTAACCCTTCAATTACAGTTTCTTTTGATATAACTGCATTAAATACTGTATAGACTAGAACAATTATATAAACAATAGTGAATTTAACATCTAATGATAAAATGTATATTTTTAATGTCACTTTCTCTCTTTAAATACTTTGGTTAGTTCAAGAATAATTTATGCAATTTTATATTTATTTGAGAGAATTAAGATTAGTTTCATGTATTGATCTATCCTTGTTGTTCAACTGGTCAAGGTTAATATAGGATTTAGAAAGTAATGTAATACTTTTTTTGAAGATGTAATTAATTACTTTTTTAGAGTAAGTTACCCAACACTAATTATGAATGTGTACTAGAGATGTATGTCTTAATTGTTTTATTTCTGATCATTAGACTACAATGATAAAACATTAATTTATAATATTTCACTAGTACTGATAATTGTTTATTTATGCCACTATAATATTGCAAAGTTGTTTGTCACAAATTTATTTTCCTCTGTTTTTGTTTGTCTGATTGTTAAAATCAGCATGAAATGATTCTATTATGTAAATGCATGTCATAGTTCTTACTGTGAACAATTTATCCATGCATTTTTTTTTGATCCCATAAATTTTAATCAATGTCATAACTCAATCTACCTTTGAAGTGACAAACTTCTCTGGTGTCGTTTTGTCGGGCTTCTCTAATCATTTGGTCTGCTTTACCTTTTTTACAATCGACTGCAAGCTTGCATTCAGATCCGCCTCCCATATCTCAAAATTCAATCAACAGATCGATGGATCACACCCTACTTTTTTTTTTTTTCGCTCGGATGTTCATCACCTTTCAAAAGAAAAGGTCTGTCGTTTCATCGCGACGTTAAATTGGAAAAAAAAGTGTGTTGTCAGTTAGTGTGCTGCAGATAGATTGGTTTAGACTACATCTTAAGAGTATGTTACTTAGCCTTCTCAAATTAGAATGTTACTTGTTACTCATGCACACAAAATGATACCGTGGGACTGAATATATATATATATATATAAATATTATTTCTATCTGTTTATATAAAGCAACACACTTACAGGAAAGCTTCAAAATACTGCTATTTTGAGTTGAAACTGCTCAGTTATTTAGTTCTTTCAAGTCAAATAAAAATGATAGATCTATTTTTACACTGAACTTTCATCTTTCTCTTCTTTGCAGAAATGGAATATATTTTGAATTTGCAAAGACAAGGTAAGCTTCCATTTACCTCTTGTGTTTGTTGACATGGTTATAGACAATTATTGCCTCAGCATGTAATTAAACCCTTAAATGATTCAGCATTTAGATATTGCAACCCAGTTCCCCATCTGCTCACATCCATTAAATCTTTCCATATAATTTTGTTTGTGGTTTTTAAAGTTCCAAACTCTCACTTTTCTCACTTTCCCGTAGATCCAAATCGAGTAGTCCTCTACAGTGAGTCATGGGACGGACCTGCTCAGTGAAGCTGTGTCTGGACACTATATCTCAGATGAACACTGCTGCAAAAAGATGTGCTTGAGGAACCATGGTTGCTGCCTCTGAACATCCTGAATCAGAACTAATCCAATCTTAAGATGGTTTAGAAAGGACCTTGTTACCCGTTAACAGTCAAGGCTGAGCACAGAGGAACAGACGGGTTAGCTGGTTTTAGAATATTAGAACGGGAGCTGTGGAACTCAACTCTAATGCGGTCTAGCGGATATGTTGCTGAAGACAATTTAAATGACTTTGGGGACATAAAACTCTCACGTCAAACACTCATGATAACCCTGTCATGACATTTGGTTGGGCGGAAGCTTCTCATTTGAGTACTCACGGACCTAAAGAGAGCGTCCTGGAGAAAAGCATGTCACCATGTGTCCCCTCTTGAATTCAGATAATCATGTAGACTCAAAGTGGTCACATCGAATTAATTTGGGGCACGAAACCGAAGAGTGTCGCTCTCCAGTGAATTAACATACTGTGGCCAGAGGAACTAAATGTTTTTTGTTTTGTTTTTTGAGATTCAGGGGAATCGAGCTCCATATATGTGTGGGGGGCAGTTAGTTCAAGGTTTTGGGATTAATTAATTGTCTTAATTTAATTGCTGGACAAGATTGGGTCAGTCCTGTTCGTGACGCGTCTCCATTTTTTTTTTTTTTTTTTTTCCCCTTATACTTTTCATTGAAATACTTAACTCCAAGGGCAGGTTATGAGGTACACTCGGATTGGGAAACCGTACGCCCTGTAGTGTGCATGTGCAGTATACTGCTCTGTGTGTCCTCTTTTGGAAGAGTTCAAAGTGCTATCGTTTAATAGTCTTATTGTCGTCTCTTCACGCTTCTGTCACCTGACAGCCGTTCGAGTCTCTTGCTCGTTGTGTGAGAGTGTGTAAATGGAGGGCAGAGATCATGCTATACTCTTTTTCTCTTGATTGTTTTATGTTTTTAATTTTTTAAGTAGCAGTTAGAACCCACAACTAATCGATAAGATGTGCCACACCACACCGTTGCTTTAACTTTAATGCTAATAAGGTACATTACGGATAATTTTGTTTTGGTTTAGTTCTGTAGAGCTGCTCTTTGAAATAGAGATTAATCGCTGGCAAACGATCTGGACTTTTTATTTTTGCTTAAGAGACTAGAAGCCCCTAGCTTTTTTATTGAGCACCACAATCACACTTGTATGCTTTTAATGTCTGTTGTTTTAATTTGTTCCTGTTTTTCCATGCTTATTGGTTAAGTTTGCTACAGCACATATAAGCCTCATCAATAGAACCGCTGTTGACAGGAATTCTGCTGTTGTGTAAATGTTTCTGTTTCTAATGTCAGAAAATGCATTCTAAACTTAAAGTCTATCCTCTGCTTTATCATTTCACAGATTAATTGATTTATACGTAAGAATCAGTAGCACTTTATGTATTATGTTCTTGAATTGTATTTCCTTAAACATTGACATATCAGTACATATTTGAAATTCTAGTTGTTAATCATAGGCTACTAACTTTAACCTCTACCTAAGGACTGTCGGTCCACAATCTCAAAAGAAATGTATACAAAACAAAATAAAAAAAAAGAAACAAAAAGTGAAAAATGAAATAAAATAAAAAGACACTCAGGTAGAATTAGGGCAGTGTTCTTCTATCTAACAAAAAAAAAAAAAAGGCACCAACAGTGTTATTGCCAAAAACTAAAAGAACGTCCCATGTTTGTACCAGCTGGGTTTTTTTTTAACTGTAACCTTATGAGGGGTTTAATTTTTGACCGAAAGCCAATGTTTGCGTCTTTACAGGTATCATTTGGCATCCATGTTTTCTATACATGACCATGAAACACTGCCAGGTGAAAAGATATAAGTACACATGGAAGAAGTTAACCACACTACGTATCTGT
Organism: Gila orcuttii; assembly: GCA_026230005.1. Lineage (NCBI taxonomy): Eukaryota > Metazoa > Chordata > Actinopteri > Cypriniformes > Leuciscidae > Gila > Gila orcuttii. The sequence goes on along the minus strand of JAPDVR010000009.1, from coordinate 26,793,314 downwards.
ATGTCTTTCCTTTGCAAGAGTTTTTAGGTTTTAAATGCAGCATGTAAGGGTTTCCAATGTGGTCCGTCTTCTTCACGGAACGTGGGATGTTTTGCAATAGTTCTTAATCTGTTTCTGTTCTTGAGGTGTCTGAAGCCTGTTCAGTGTCTTAGTTCAAAAGATATTGGGAAAACGAACTCAACAGATGTAAGGTTGTTAAATTCTGCTTCATCTTCTCTAATTCCATTTGGATTCCACTTAAAAGCTTTGTGCAATGTAGAGAAATCATGATAATTAGCTTGTTTATTGGCTTTTTAGATGCACATCTCTTCATTGCTTCACTTGAGTTTTATTGTAGTTGGCTAAATTTTGTCTTGAAACAGCTCACATAGAGCATTTATCTTTTTCTTACTTTTTTTTTTTTTTTTTTTGGTATCCAAGGGATTTGCTTAAGGAGTTACTGATGTAAGCATAATTTATAACCATCTGTTATTAGAATCTGTTAATTATGAAATACCTCTGTGAACACATTGTCCCAGTATCCCTGTTTTTCCATTAAAGGGATTGTTCACATAAAAATGAAGATTCTGTCGTCATTTGCTCAACTTTGTTGTTCCAAACCTGCAAGTCTAAGGTCTCGTTGAGTGAAAGTCAATGGGGCAAAGTGCCGTTTTGGACCCCACTGACTGTCATTATATAGACAAAACCAGTTTAAATGGGTTTGGAACACCCTAAGGGTGAGTAAATAATGGCATGATTATCATTGTTGGGTGAACTGTTCCCTTAACTCGGTTACATCTTTGTAAATGCTCTCAGCAGAATTAACTTAACCTGGTCTTTGTTTTCAAAACTCAACTCCAGGGGTCAAATGCACATATAGAGGTTCTATGCACAGAATGCAAACAGAACGAAGTTTATATTTTGGGGGGGGGGAGGTTGCACATTAGCTTAATTTCCTCAATTTAAAATAAGCACTTACTACTCCACAAATTATATAATTGCAATATAAATTATTTACATGAATCTTAAATGGTGCCCCTTAATGTTTAAAGCAAAGAGAGAACATACGGATGGGAGAGAGGTACAGTGATCTTTAAATGGTGTGTTTAATTGCAAAATCTGTACCAAGAAATTGCATCGTTGTTGGCATATTCAAATTTCATGTGTTTTCTTGATGTATGAATGATTCTTGTCCTGACAACTCAACTCATGCGTGTGGATGCATATGTGTGTTCGTGTGCAAGCATGTGTATTTGTCTTCATTCATGCGCTCAATTATATGCAAAGTTAATATTGCGAACTTTTCAAGTTCAGGGTGCCTGTGTAAGCGATATAATAAACGGAATCACATCAGAACATGAAAAACTCTTGCTTTTATTTTGCCCCCTTCCTCACACCCCCATTACCCCCAACAATTTTCAGTTGTGCCATGTTTTGACTGTTAAAATTTTGAATTAATATGTCATTTTTATGTTGCTCTCTCTGAATTTCCTAGTGGTCATGAAGAGGGGTTTACATTTTGTCTCAAGAATCTTTGTCACTGCTAATAAACTTGTTGAAAAAGTTCTTGTTCTCTTAGTCTTCTTTTGAATTAGTCTACAGTGTAATTTGAATTGAATGTTTTTCCTGCTCAAATAAAATGAATTTTCTGGTACAAGCTAAGCTTAAACATCCGAATCAGAAACATTATTGGCCAATAATGTTGATTACCCAAAATATTCATACAGATTACAGTGAGCACTTACATTGGAAGTGAATGGGGCCAATCGGTAAATGTTTATCCTATAAGTAAATCTATGTCAAAATGATTTTAATTTTAAAATCATGCTAACAATGTCTGCGTTTATATGCATATGGCTCCATTTACTTCCATTGTAAATGCCTCACCCCAGTAACCTTGAAAAGCAACAAAAAAAAATTGGTGGTAGGCCTAATCCTTATGCCGCCGCCAATGTTGTTGAACTCGTAATATTTCTTTAATACCCTAGCTACTCAAGCCATAAGCACCTGCTCCTTGAATTTACAACAGCACACCCCACTTTCTACTTCTGTCTTCATTTTTATAACCCTGGCTTACTGTTATTATAGCATTATAATCAGGACCGACGGAGCCTGTGTTTTCCCAGGGAAGTCCCCGCACCCCTCTGGCGTCTCTGAAATGGCACTGGTGTAAAGGTGAGTCAAGGGAAGAGAATGCTGGAGGAGGTTGAGCTGTTTATGAGGGGATGAGAACTAACTAAAACATTGGTGGTCATTTGAATTGGCTATTTCTTATTTTTCTACACATTTAATTATTTTTTGATGAACTCTAAATTTAGAAACCTTACAATATTAGCTCCTGCCTCGAGTTCAATGTTCTTGGTGTGTACATTTGTTATGAGGAATCCTCCACCTCCGAAGCAATTTACATCTGCACCACTAGATGTCACTGTTGCCCATCATAAAGTGCAAGATTAGTACATAAGCCACCATCAAGAGTGAAAAGTGTACTAATGGAGGACAAATAGGCTTACGTTCAGAAATCCATCTAAGCGTTACGTTCAGAAAATATTCCGCTATATATTCAAATAGAAATAATTATTTTTCAATCATGCTACAATCTATTTTGAAAATATTGGATGAACTTTGGTAACAAGAAATATTCATTATTCGTTTCATGGTACTACCACAGTCAGACTTAAGTATTTTTTAAATTAAAATATAATAAGAACATCTGTGTAAAACTGACAGGATGAAATGAAGTGAATTGTGTTGCTTTAAAATTGAACACATTTGAAGAGAGTTTTTGTATTTTGACAAATTACTACAGAGAATCAGGCCAAAAATTATGGGCCAAAATATAAATAACTTTATTAAAAAAATCATTAAAAATTAAACATTAAATACATTAGAAAAAATTGTGTTTTTTGCACTCTATACGTATACATAGGCATCAAATATGAAGAACAAAAATGTCTGTGTAGGAAAAAAAGGCCAGCATGATCTTGATTCTGATGCCTATAGGGAAAATCCACAATGAAATACATTAATGATGAAGGTATGAAGCCCCCAGGGGGTCTGACGTGTCCCAGCATCTCCTGTGAAGATCTGCAGATGATAAAAGTGGAACATAACGCTTCAGTCTTTCTTAGTTTCTAATAATACCATTAAACATCACACAAACCTACTTGCGTCAAAACAGCACAGCATATTTGGACCGTGATTGACACGTCTAATAAAAGCAAAGCGTGCTTCCTCCAAAGTGATAGAATTGTCACAAACGGCAGTGATTTCAGTCTCCTCCCCCGGTCCCCCATCAGAAATATGCCCAAGACAGGAGCGTAAAAATAGACAGCAGAAAGATTCCTAGTGCTTTAAATAGAGCTGACTTTCTGAGTATGAGGTCAGTGTCACTGAATTTCTTTGTAGGCTCTATATGCTTCTGTGACTAAAGCCAAGCTCTCTTTCTCTCTGACGCAGGCTGATCAACAATGCTTCAGTCTCTCACAGCCTACAGTATGTGGCGAGAACGCAGCGTTTCCCTCTCAAAGAAGGCCTGAAGGCTTCTGTGACTGGAGCTGCATGAACGGTGACATTTTTTCATTATACAACCTGATTATGCAATTAAAACTTGTACCTAGAGTATTGGATTCATTAAATCCAATCATGAATAATTTACATGCATATAATTAAAAAAAAAAAATCAATTACATACTTCCATGACATTCCTCATGTGGTCTTTTCTTCATTTCTTAAATCCATGTATGAATGATGTTCTTTTGTTCCGCTCTGTAATCTTTATGTTTGAACAGCTTACATGTACAATAGTTGGTCAAAAGAACATGTACAAGCCATAAAACAAGAAACTGGGTCCCCGACATCAGTGCCTGACCTCAACGGGATAGGATCAAATCCCAGCTGCCGCTCCAACTTCTAGAAAAATCTGTCCCATGAGAATGTTGGCGGTTATAGCAGCAAATGGATGACCAACTTCTTATTAACTCCACTGGCTTTTAAATTAAATGTTCAACAAGCTGAGGAGTTGTGTTTGGGTGTCCTCTTACTTTTGTTAATATTTTGTAGCTCAGGACAGATTACAGCAAACTGGCTAGCAATCAGTTTATTAACATTTCTTCGTAAAATCTTAATAACTGAGGTTTATCAGTTGAACTGTGGTGCTGATCGAAAACTTGAGGGAAACAAGAACTGATCTTTTTAATTTGAAAAACAATACCCAAACCAAACAATGTTCGGTTCTCTTAACAGTTACTGGTGCTGCAGTACTACTGAAACTACAGCAAAACCAGTGCAGTTTGATGACAGAATGAATTATTCTTTTGAGGCAATTCTTTTTAGTGAATAAAAAACAAACAGCGTGATCAGTGTATTCCGACTCCAGAACAATTGGCAGTTCCTTTTAGTAAATAAAAACATACAACGCAACCAGTGTAGTACCATTCTTGAATGCATGACTCTTAAGAGTCGGTTCTTTTTAGTCAGTCAAACACACACACACACACACACACACACACGTTTAGCTATCTAAATAGGGAAATTCCATAGACTTTTATTATTTTTCTATATATTATAAATACTACTACAACTGCAGTATTTATAACTATTATATAAATACATTCATTTCATATCTCTAAATATTACAACCTAATCCTAACTTTAACCCACACCCTAACAGAACATTTTCTCCATTTTAACAAATAATAATAACAATACTTTAAAAAAATAATTTACTTTATTTTTATACTATTTTTACAAACGAGAATGTCTCCAAATAGACGTTCGGGAGATTTGTCTGATTTGGCTCACTTTAGGGTACAGTTTGACCCCAAAATATGGTATGTACACACACACACACACACACACACACACAGAGCTGTCAACTGCAAGACAGGTTGTTATTTATGACAACATGTAGTTAAAGATGCACATTATACGATTTGACATTTAATGAAATATGTTACTAGTTTGTTTTGTTGAGTGGTGCAATGCCAGTTATTGGACTACATTCATGCTAGCTGACAAGATGTGGTTACAATGCTGTATTCACATGGTTTGAAAGTTATGATTAGAGTTTGGGGCTTAATAAAGTCTGATTAGTTATTATTTCCCTGACAAGATGTACTGCCTTTGTTTTTTCACACTGATAGTTTTAACTGCACATCCTGAGAAGGGAGCACACATTTTCAGAGCACTGCCTATAAAGACAATAAAATGCCCGTGTAAACACATTTTGCAAGAATTAAATGTATTTGTTATTGAAAATATGAAATTGCTTTTATTTACTAAAAGGGTGATCAATGGAACCGTTGATGAACTAGAACTGTTAAGAGGAAACGGAACCGAAACCATTATATTCTTTGCGATTTCCATCCCTATTCATGATGCACCAACTCTTCGGACGATTATATCTACTGGGCTTCTCTGTGTTTTCTTTTGCATGCTCAGGACCATCTGTTTTCTGCTCCACTTACATACTATGGTCTGCCTGGAGTTATTCAGCACTACATTCCTGCAGCTTCCCCTCCGCAGTGCCCCAAGCAGTGCTCACTGTCAATGCCAGGGCCTAATTAGGACACCGATTCTCTGTGCAGATCCACACGTCTGGGTTATCCTCAACCGTTCACTAAATCCTTGTAGTAAGAGAATAATGCTAAATCAGTGTCCACATTAGATTTATGTGGGTACAAGCTTAGTACGGCATATGGCCAAAAGTGCAATGATGTTTTTCTGTTGCATCCTTTATTCTTTCATCAGTTATTTGAATCTCTATATGTGTCTGAGTAGCTGATCAAACTGAATGGACAATGAAAAATGCATGTTATTGAATTATTGATCATGCGTGGTGTAGCAAATTATGGGCCATATTGATGACATCCTCAGCCACTGTTTTGCACTCTTATCTCAGTCAATATGTCAAACCTTGCACTCAGTAACAATAAGTTTTAGCCCTAAAAAAAACCCTTTTTTAAAATGATGTATTATGCAGAATAAAGGAACCGTGCACCCAAAAACATGCCTATTAACAGAGTATTTCTACAATGGCATCGGACAGCTTTGCATCCGTGCCAGTACTCTAGGTGTCCATATACTATCTAAGACCTCTGTAAAACATAAGCTGAATTCAGATAAGCACACTACTCTTTCTTTGTATTAATAGTATATAATAAAAAAAATGCATGAACCATGAAAACATTTTTTTTTTTATTTTATTTTTTTTTGGACAGAATAGACAATTTAGTCAGAATTTAATTAAAAAAACTCTATCTTTATGGGTGAAGCTGTTTGTTGCATTGCGCTTGCAAATGCACACAGGAAGACATTTTCTTGGCATGTGCAAACATCAAACAGATATCTTATGCATGCAGAATGTCCAAAGTGGGCTGTGAAGCTCTTATCAAAACCCATGGACACATGAGCTTGCTTTTTTTTTTTTTTTTGCATATATAACACTTAAAGGCCGTTTAATGCATTTAAACATGATGCGTACATAATGTGGTTTATTTAAACCACAATAAATACCAAATTAAAAGCATAAAACCAAGCACACACAAGATGTCCGTTAGTGCATCATTAAAAAGCAAATTCACATATCATAAATGTCTTAAAGGCATCCACTGAATGTCCTTACACTTTACAGAACGGTTTACAGACATAAAACATCTTTTAAATTAAAATACTTTTCCATCAGCATATTAGTGCTATCAGGAAATAAATGCCCTGTTAAACTATTGTCTCAGTACATATATTTTGTATTCCATTACAATAAAAGCAAATATTACACTTTAAATCACTCCCTGAAAAAAATCACACATATTGCGATTTGGAATTTATATTTGGTTGGGACCCCAACAGCGAGTCAAATTTAAGCTACTTTTGAAATTTTCAGCATCCTACAGTATATGGATGCTGGGTAATATCACTCCTGCTGGTGTGACAAAACGCTTCTTATCTCCCTCCTTCATTACTTCATTAATAATCTGCCAGCCTAAGTTATTTCAGGCTGAGATGCATTCACTTAGGAACAACCATGCGTTCGTCGATCTCTACTTTTATAGTCGTGAAGTGTATTACAAAAGAAATCTATCAGGAAAAGCTTTTTTGCTGTGAAAGCTTAATAAGGGGAGGCTGGACGTGTCTCATTCATCAATGTAGCCGATAACTGAGTTGACAATGTTAATAGCAGCATGGAGCCTATGAAATTGATGTATCTTCATCTGTATAAGCAGGGTTCCACTATATGTCCTTTATTTCAGTTTATCAGCGTTCATATGCTGCACTCTCAACCATAAATATTCACCACAATCCAATGGTTATGGAAAACCACCTAGTTTCAGGCAGCTGAGAACAGACTCTTTCTTTTGATAGCAGCATATAATATTATGATATGTACTTGATTTTTAGTGTCTTGTTCAGCTCTATTTGTTTGCATTGACAATAAAGTCTGATTTTGAAGAGATAAAAGGATACAAATAAAATGGTATGTAAATTAGCTTACAGTGTTAACTTAACACAGATATATTGTACTGTGAAGCTTTCGGTGTCATGGATGAATTGTTGAACAGACAGGGATTCAATTAATTCATGCACGTTGTGGCCGAGAATGAATCAAATTTCTGGAAGTTTTCATGTGCATACGCTGCCTGATGAAAAGATGAAGAGCTGAGAAAGATGACTAAGACAAGATGCAGAATATGGGCATTATCATAACAGATTATAATTAAAATCTTGCATTAATTATATTCAAAGCTCAATTTAATTTGAAGAACTCATGTCGTTGTTTTCATGAAAAGCTACGTTTTCAGGATTCTAACCAGACCAATACCAACTGGGTGATTTATTTATGTAGATTACATGTGTACAAGTGCAAATTCAGCACGGTATTTTAAATAAAAAAAATGTAAGGCATTGTGGATGATGCCTTGCCATTATTGATTAAGACATTGCAGCGGCTACATTTGATTTTCAGAGGGGAAAAAGTCAAAATCAATGAGGCTTGATTCAGTTCTGGGAATGTTAGTATCCTCGCGGACTTGAGATGGATGTAGAGCACGTCCCACTCATCCATAAGAACTAGGCCTGCACTTAAAGGAGGACACCAGTTTATTTTGGACCTGAGCAGGAGATTAATTATTCTGTTTAAAATATTTCCAGTGGATAATTAGACACGTAGGCCTACTGCATTCACTCTGTCTGGAAGATTCAACAGCTAATCAATTTGGTTTAGTTTCAGACTATAATGTGCTGGTTAAATTCCAGGAAATTGCAACAATAATACATATAGATGCATCATAGTGCAACACAGATGTACCAAAACATTTTAAAAGGCCTTAAAAGCAGATTAAACCAGGTCCAAGGTCCACTACCATGTAATAATTGTTGAAAATGAATCAAAGATTCTACATTTCAGTGGACCCATGGTTGATGTAATGCTTAAACAGAGCATCACAAATAAACACCTGCATGCTTCAGTACACTGCCAGTGCTGTGAGTGTGAGATCCTGCTGAGATGAAGCATTTATCCTTATGCAAACACATAAGAGTTGAGGTCAAAGGTGTGGAATGTACAGTTGTAGACTCTAAACTGCTCAAGTTAACTTGATTAAGTTTTCCAGTCACACAAACAAACCTACTCTAAAAGAAAGGAAAAATGCATGTAAAATGTACATGCATGCTGCACATGCATTATTTAGACCATATTCAATTATGTTATAATGTTTTAATAATAGAGGAGGCCGGGACTAAATGTCACACTTTTTTTTTACCATGAATATTTCTCATAATGTTAATTGATGTTTAGTCACATAACTTAACATCTGCAAAATAATATGTCGACTAGAAGAGAAAAGAAGAGAAGAGATACACTTGACCAAATAGTGGGCCATGTTCTGCCCCAAGATGGAAAAGGTATACAAAATATATCTACAGTATATATAGTTTTTGGCCAACAGAAACTGAAATGAATAAACGATAACATTTTAAACATATGACATCCTCACCTGTCCTGACATTTAGGCAAAATGCCCTTGTTCTTAAAAAACAACAACAAAAAAATAGGCTATGTTACTTAACATTCCTACAGATTTGCTAGGTGTTGAACTTAATGGTGAGAAACTTATTTTTTTATGATAAAGTATCCTACAAAATAAAAAAAATAAAAAAAGCAAAGCATGACTGAATCATGAAAAAATATATTTATTAACTATTCTCATGATAGGCATATGGACTGCAAAATTAAACTTTACACTTTATCTTTCATATCTAAAACTTATTTCAATGCACTGTAACAACAAACTATAAACTTTGTAAACTGTATAATATATTTCTATAATATACTATACATTGTATAGGCCTAATGTTTGACAGTCCTTGTTACTGTGCATTTTTCTTCGATTTGAAAAACGATTAGACAGCGAATCATGGCTCTCCTTTCAGGCTAGGGACTCACTTCAATGGCAGGTGCTAATTGGATGGCATGTCTCGCGTAATAGCTCTGGGTAAGTGGGGCCCCTCGCTCTCCATTTCGGCTCAAGATCTCCGTAGACTGTCACTGTCTTTTACAGTATCGTGTAGCCGTAATGGCGCCAGCTTCCACATGCAACAAGGGCCTGTTTATTATGGCTGGATCTCCGTCTCTTCCTCTCGTCCGCTGATTGGCTGTGCTACTTCAGAAGCGCGACGTGATTGGTTCAGAGACCTGTCATCGGACTCGGACTAGACGGGTACCCAAGACGGCAGGGTTGCGCGTGTGCCTTCCCAGGTCCTGGCAGCACCATCCGGCGAGGGGGTGAGGACGCTGGCCGACTGTTTTATGACCGCAAGAAACACTGGATGTTCTTATTTTGATTTCTTCTTCACTGGATATACATGCCCACGATACCGAGAGCAAGCACGCGGCACGACGGTGAACGAGCACGTCGTTATCGATGGGGAAAATAAGTTGAAAGCTTCGGAAGAATGTTTCCAGGAATACGGATTGCTCCGTTGATCAGCGTGATGGGTGTTTCGAGGGGATTTTGACATTTGGAGAGGATCTGGAGGTATCCATCTACAGCTTAGAGCTCGAGCGCAACAGAGCGCCATACTGCAAAACAAGCTTTCCGGATCGATACAGTGTAGCAGCAGCCTTTTCATGCGGGGGAATGGTGCGTTTTAATGGAAATGTAAACAAGTAAGCTGGCGAGCAAGTACCAAGTCAGCAACGGTGGCCTGATTGAAATCCACGTAACTTCTGCAAACTGCATGCAGCCCTGGCGGTGGAAACAGGGCTGGATGAGCCCAAAATGGCAAATATGAGGAAATCTAAAAGATGAATGTTGCATTCCCCACGTAACTTGTACTATTCGCCTAATTTCCCTTTCCATACAAGCCCGAGTTTAGAGCAAAGCAAGGTGCTCCTCATGCCTCCAACATGAGGGAGATTTAAGGCCGTGCGGAATTGATTTATTATGGGGGGAGCGCATTATTTTGATTTAATCCCTCTCTCCTCTTTTAATTTTCTTTTGTTTATCCTTCGCGAGATTTTTCTTGGATGTCCGCGATTGTCATTTTGCTAGTCTGGAACGTATAACGCAAAAGATCATCCGAAGTAGGTCAGATCAAAGCTGGAGAGTTGTTAGTATGACACCTTTTCACACTCATCTTGATGTAGGCTATGCCGGACATTTATGCTTTAATTTTTTTTTACCCGTCGTTTGGCTCTATGACAGCCAAATGAGAGTTTGACATCTTGGCAGCCTCCCTCTCCATCTCGTTCGCCTCTTTGTTTTGTTTTTCCACCTCTCATTTTCTGGCTGTTGAGTGAGTGAATGGCTCTGTGCGGAACGACGGCTTCCAATGCCGCGAAAATGATGGCTGCGTACAACGGCGGAACCGCGGCAGTGGCAGCGCATCACCCGCACCATCACCACCAGCTGCCCCATCTCCCGCCACCCGCCCACCTCCACCACCATCATCACCCGGGCCAGCATCACCTCCAACACCCTGGCTCGGCCGCCGCCGTGCACCCCGTACAGCAGCACGCTTCCACGGCCGCAGCTGCTGCTGCTGCTGCCGCGGCGGCGGTGATGCTGAACCCGAGCCAGCAGCAGCCGTACTTCCCCTCGCCCGCTCCTGGTCAAGCTCCGGGGCCGGCGGCCGCTGCAGCCCCGGCGCAAGTTCAAGCCGCCGCCGTGAAGGCGCATCATCATCACCACCACCACTCGCATCACTTACAGCAACAGCTGGATATAGAGCCGGACAGACCGATCGGATACGGAGCTTTCGGTGTTGTTTGGTAAGTGATTAAATCACATTGTAGCAACTTCTGTAAATTAAAGTTAATCGTTTGTTGCTGCTGACGATTTCTTTTTGTTAATTTTGACTTTGAAAGTGCGCTTTAAAAGTAGCCTAGGCTAATGTGCAAATAAAAAAAGTTACAAATAAAGAATGCATTTTTGGGAAGTAAAATTAAAAGTACACTCTCATGAGATGAAGACTCGAGATACATAAGAATAGAAAAAAAGCTGTTATTCCACACAGAGCTGGTCTCCCCCCTCATGGGTGCCGCCATGTTGATGTCACATGACTAGCTGTGGCGTGCAATTGACCAATTTACTTACAGTAATGCTGCCTTCTGGTGCTATCAGAATAATCGTAAATACTAGTTTCAAGTTTAAAAAAATGTGACAAAGTTTGAATGTGACAAGGTTGTAATCACGACTTCAGAAGTGTCACCTGAAGGCAGCGTAATACACCACTAATACTTACTGACAATATTAATATGTTTAATCAACTTAGGCCCCATCCACACTACTACGTTTTAGTTTAGAAACGCAGACCTTTTGCTACGTTTGCACCTCCCGTCCACACTAAAACGGCAAAAACGAAGACCTAAAACGGAGAAGTTTAGAAACGCTGCCGACCCCGTTTTGCGTTTTGAATCTCCGGAGGGCGTTTTAGTGTAGACGGGTCAAAACGGAGGACTTTAGAAACGATGACGCAGAGGCTCACGCTCGGCTCTATGATTGGGTGTCATACAGCGGAAGAAAACATACAACAACAGCCTGGAGTGGACTACCAGTTACGTTAGTGCAAGTAAATTCTGCATTTCACAATGCTATAACTACCTACATGCGCCGGAGGCATGCTATTATTCCAGCGATCTGTGACAGTTCCCGTGTGCAGCGGCGGAATCGACCGTACATGGAGCGTCGGTTTTGGGTTAAGCCGGGAAGAACCAGCGCATGGTGGGATAATTTTATCAATGAAGTTGTAGTTCCTGAAGAATGTTGCGAAAACTTTTGAATGTCCAGATCGGCACTTATCAACCTCAGCGAAATCTGAGGAATAGTCAATCTGATTCCTGTTTACACCGGCACGCGCATGCCCAGTGTAGGTGAATGGTGATGTGATCTGCGTTTTCAGTCGTTTTAATGTGGACGGAGATCAGTTCTAATACGCAGCTAAAACGCTGGTGTGGACGGAGATCGTATTCGTTTTAATTCTCCGTTTCTAAACTAAAACGCAGTAGTGTGGATGGGGCCTTAATCCCCTGAAAAACGTAACTATTTAACGGAATGGCAATTTTGTATGAATTTGTACAGAAATGTGTGATAGATAAGCATGAAGGCCCACCCTAACTGATTGTACGAAAATGTAAAAAATTAGATTGTATGAATTATTCTCCAATTTGCAGAAATGTAAAATAGTTATGATTTGCCATGAAAGCAGTGGCGGAGCCAGAGGGCTAGTTGGGGTGGCAATTGCCACCCCAGACGAAGTCCTTGCCACCCCTGTTGCCACCCCGCTGAAAACATTGCATTGTTTGATTTTTACGAACATTTCCCAAATCTCAATGCATCCTTACGCGTGCAGCGCGTGCTGTTGCTGCTACACTTTTCATTGGTTAAGCGGACACGCAGCTCCTCCTTCGTTCGTGCTCCAAACGGCTCCAAAACCAAACATAACGCGGCAGCACACACAGGATCGATGAAGAGCGTTTTGCTGGTATGTATGTACGGCTTTTATTGGTATTAAATTAAACGAAGTACTGTTTTAACGGGAAGTAAGGGAGACGTTGCACTGTAGTGCTTAGCATTAATACTTAAATGAGCATTACTAGTCTCGTGAAACTGACTGACTGTCACGCCTGCGTGAAGATGCTTAAAACATGTCGTTAGCAAATGTTCAGCAACAATCACAAACATTAGGTAGGCTTATTCATATTGGCACATGTAATGCAGCATATTGAACTAATCTTAATAAAACCACCGTGGAGATAGTAGATGTGACTGTAGAGATGTACAGAAGTACTTAAGTAAGTTTGTGTAGACATACAATTTATTAGCACTTAACATAACACAGTGTTTCCCCTACCATTATATAAGGGGGCGCCCCGCCTTCCTAACGGCTCGCCCCGCCCCCCTTGAAGGTCAATTAAATTTGATTTGATTTTCTTTATAGCGGCAGATTACAATTTGTTATTTTATTAAACAAACTAAATATCCCTTGAGGGGTTATTCTAGTTAACTCCCGCAAACTATAAATATCTATGAATAAAACATATAAAAACGAATACATTTTTATTCATCTGTTGCAGAAAAGCAACAAGAACAACTAAAACAAAATAGAAACGATTTACAGGCCAGAGTTTCTTTTTATAACATGTTTGCAGCGTTGAGCGATGTAGCCAATCACAGACATATGTGTTGATATCTTGAACTCAATGGCCAATCAGAAGTATTTAAGATAGATAGACTCCACTCACCGCTCAAAACTGACTTTTTTTTCAGAGCTGAATTCTGTATGCTGGCAAATCCTCTAATTATAACAAACAAAGTGTATATATTATGAAAGATTCATTGTGCAGTCAGCTTCATTGATAATAACAGAGATGTGTGAGATCGCGATGAACATTCAGTCATGCCAAACCATGCACGTAGTATCTGCTTGCTTTTATGTTATAACGGTGGTTTGTGTGTTAATGCTTTAATAATTTTTTTTATTTTTTTTATTATAATTTTAAATAATTTATAAAATGCAGTTAATATATTCACTGCAGCCATTAAAAGAAACAAATGAACACCATGACTCCTTTAAGTGTTTGTGTCTGTCAATTTTCCCCAAACAACCTATACATTTTGTGGAAAATAATTAATTTTTAGTGTAATTGAACACTTTGTATATTGACCCCCCAAAATAATACCTTGCCACCCCTGTTTTAAAAGTCTGGCTCCGCCACTGCATGAAAGTGTGTTGGTTTACTTTATAAAAGTCTTTACAAAAAATAAACATAAAAGTTCAATATAACAGCAAAAGAGTGATGGTATGGATCAGCATGTTTACAATCTATCAAATAGAATGAGTGGACAAATAGCATAACAATGATCATTTTGCCCATCGTGACAAGAACTGACTAAACCTAAACCAAAACTTATAGAGTGCACCTTTAAAGTGTTTTACCTGTCAGGTTTGTTAGGATGGAGAGGTACCATCTTTTTAGGTTCCCGAGTGACAGTTCAATGGGAATAAGGGACAGCTTTTAGCAAAGAATTTAAGATGTACACTAAATGAACATCGCTCTACTTAAGGGATAAGCTGACTTAAATGCTCAAGATTTAATTAATGTCAGTTTGAGTGTCTTGAGAATAGTTCCCAACACAGGTGTTTGCTTCACTCCATGTATAAACCTATAGGCACTGAACCTATAAATATAATGTAGAAAAGTAAAGGGATCCTTCACCCAAAAATGGAAATTCTGTCATCATTTACTCACCCTTAAGTTGTTCCAAACCTGTATGAGTTTCTTTGTTCTGTTGAACACAAAAGAAGATATTTTGAAGAATGTGGGTAACCAAACAGTTCTGGTCCCCCATTGACTTCCATCGATTTTTTTTTCATACTATGGAAGTCAATGGGGACCAGCAACTGTTAACCATATTATTCAAAATATCTTCAAAAAACTCAACAGTTTGGAACAACTTGATGGTGAGTAAATTATAAAATAATATTTGTTTTGGTGAACTATCCCTTTATGTAAGTGCCTAGTAAATAACTTCTTCCTGCCACAACCAAACCAGTTCACAGGGCAATACAGTCCAAAGATGAAAAGTTGAGTAATATGTGTAATTCTTTAAGGAAGGAGAGTGCTGGTTCTCAGAATGAGTTTGTAACTACAAGGAAATGCAATATCCTTTTTAAGCACACACCCTCCTGTCCTTGTAGAAGACTCAGCCACAACTTCTGTTCAGAGGTAATTCAGAGGTAAATCTGTAATTCTTGGGACAAGCAATATATTAAGCACAATAGACAAAATGAAAATAATGGGCCATTTTCATTCTTTGACTTTTTCTAGCACATATATTGGCTCTCTGTGTGTTTATCCAAAGGAATCGCCTGTAACTGGTGCCAGCAGAGGGTCCACAAAACTAGGGGAGCTCTCATCATACCTCCGCCCATGCAATCTTAGCCTGACCTTTCCTCAAAATCGTTTCCTGTTGCTCATTGTCTGCTTTTAATCTGCACTGTTGCTTGCTGGTATATTTATAGCTGTCCTCCAGAGGCATGACCATAGGGGAAAATCATTTAGGGTTTGCACCCTCTTAAAGGGGGTGTGCAGACTGCAGAACCATGGATAATTAAATGGATAATTTACCCAAAAAGTTACAAATTGACAATTCTGTCATCATTTAATACCTCTCATGTTGTTCCAAACCTGTATGACTTACTACTTTGGAATACAGAACAAGATGGTTTGAAGAAATGTGCTATCTTGTACATTTAATTTCAATCAATGTAAACTGGAGCCTTCATGATTTCATGCAAAAGCATGGATTTCAGTGCATAATAATTTCAATTTCAGATTGTTTGTCATACAAAGCTATTGCTTGGCTTCTGATGGCTTAATATAAAGTCATATGCTCATATTTGTTGATAGTTTAAGGTGCTTTTGCTCCCTTTTTGAACCTAATGCGTAAACATTATGGGGAAATGTACCAACACAATGTTCTCTCACCATTCCTGATTGTTAACACACACTCACAGCGTTTGTCTCGGACTTGCAGCTATCAGCGCAAAAACGAAAGCTGCTGCTCTCCGTGTGTTTTCTTAAAACACCAGGTGTAAACGTGGATGTGTCTCCTTCAACTACTTGTGATCCGATCGGCCAAAACGTATCTTAATACCAGGTGTAAACAGGGCTAAAGACTTCGTAGGGATCCTGTCAATTGGAACGTAGATCCTGTGCTGGGATAAAGGAAGAGTTAAAAAAAGGAGAAGTGTGAGCTTGGTCCTTGTGTTAGCTATATAGAAGGCTGTTTTGGATGGTGTTTTACATTCTAGTTAGTGCCCTTTCATTCGTGCAGCTGCAAAAGTTTAGATAAATTGTTTTTGGCCCGGCCACAAAGTGTGTGCGTCACATACTGGTTCTGATGCAGATGGAGTTGAATTTAATTATCTTATATTCTAACTATACATAATCTATATTATCTTTTTGCATCTGCTTAATTGCAGGAAATAATGCTTTATTGAAGTAAGCTTATTGTGCAGTGATTTTGCAAACAGGTTTATATTACATCCTGTCTTCAGAATGAAAATGAAAGCAAAATAAAATGGAATATAATTTATGGTTTATACTAAAGAGACCCTGCGTGTGTTGAGCGTTACTCTGTCATATTCTAGTCTGCAGGAAATGAAGTGCAAACTGCTGGGTCTGATGCTTTCTGGCAAAAACCCATATCTGTCATTAATAATAACCTAAAAAATGTCACTCTAGTATGATTTTAATAGTGTGGAGTGCTTATGTGGAAGATGCAGGTCCTTCTCAAAAAAATAGCATATTGTGATAAAGTTCATTATTTTCCATAATGTAATGATAAAAATTGAACTTTCATATATTTTAGATTCATTGCACACCAACTGAAATATTTCAGGTCTTTTATTGTTTTATATGTTATTTGTTACACTCAAACGTGCTGTGTCTGTCAGTTTTGGCCAGGACGCTCTTGTAAAAGAGATTCTTAATCTCAATGTGCTTCTTTCCTGGTAAAATAAAGGTTATAATAATATAAAAATAATAAAGTTTTAATACTGATGATTTTGGCATACAGCTCATGAAAACCCAAAATTCCTGTCTCAAAAAATTAGCATATCATGAAAAGGGTCTCTAAACGAGCTATTAACCTAATCATCTGAATCAACTAACTAACTAGCTTTTAAAAACTCCCAGCCTGTTTCATTACTCAAAACCGCAATCATGGGTAAGACTGCCGACCTGACTGCTGTCCAGAAGGCCATCATTGACACCCTCAAGCAAGAGGGTAAGACACAGAAAGAAATTTCTGAACAAATAGGCTGTTTCCAGAGTGTTGTATCAAGGCACCTCAGTGGGAAGTCTGTGGGAAGGAAAAAGTGTGGCAAAAAACGCTACACAACGAGAAGAGGTGACCGGACCCTGAGGAAGATTGTGGAGAAGGACCGATTCCAGACCTTGGGGGACCTGCGGAAGCAGTGGACTGAGTCTGGAGTAGAAACATCCAGAGCCACCGTGCACAGGCGTGTGCAGGAAATGGGCTACAGGTGCCGCATTCCCCAGGTCAAGCCCCCAGGTTTCATAATTTTTTCGGATGAAAGCAAATTTTGCATGTCATTCGCAAATCAAGGTGCCAGAGTCTGGAGGAAGACTGGGGAGAAGGAAATGCCAAAATGCCTGAAGTCCAGTGTCAAGTACCCACAGTCAGTGATGGTCTGGGGTGCCATGTCAGCTGCTGGTGTTGGTCCACTGTGTTTTATCAAGGGCAGGGTCAATGCAGCTAGCTATCAGGAGATTTTGGAGCTCTTCATGCTTCCATCTGATTTCATTTTTCAGCACAACCTGGCACCTGCTCACAGTGCCAAAACCACTGGAAAATGGTTTACTGACCATGGTATTACTGTGCTCAATTGGCCTGCCAACTCTCCTGACCTGAACCCCATAGAGAATCTGTGGGATATTGTGAAGAGAAAGTTGAGAGACGCAAGACCCAACACTCTGGATGAGCTTAAGGCCGCTATCGAAGCATCCTGGGCCTCCATAACACCTCAGCAGTGCCACAGGCTGATTGCCTCCATGTCACGCCGCATTGAAGCAGTCATTTCTGCAAAAGGATTCCCGACCAAGTATTGAGTGCATAACTGAACATAATTATTTGAAGGTTGACCCTTTTTGTATTAAAAACACTTATTTTATTGGTCGGATGAAATATGCTAATTTTTTGAGATAGGAATTTTGGGTTTTCATGAGCTGTATGCCAAAATCATCAGTATTAAAACAATAAAAGACCTGAAATATTTCAGTTGGTGTGCAATGAATCTAAAATATATGAAAGTTTAATTTTTATCATTACATTATGGAAAATAATGAACTTTATCACAATATGCTAATTTTTTTAGAAGGACCTGTATAATGGCATAACTCTTTCTTGATGGTCAGTCAAAAAGTTTATTTTCAAACCCCTTGGCCTGCATGTACTGTTTACGCTTGTAGTTTGAGATTGACTCATAGTGTACGTAAACAAATTTACGGGAAACAGGAGCGCTAAATGCTAAACCACTGTAATTTTAGAAGGCTTCAGTTGATGGTGATGCTTCATTTGTGGGTTCTGGAAATTCCATGTGTGTCCTGTGTTATGTTTTGTGTGCCTTCATGTGGCATATTGTAAGTCAGGTTTAGGATGCGGCTTTGGTCACTTCTTGCCTCTGAAAACTTTACATTACATTACTTAACTTTGCATTTACATTTTACATGAAAGAATTTGGCAGACAATTTTATCAAAAGTGACTTGCATTGCTTTCAAGGTAAATGTTTTATTAGTTTCCCTGGGAATCTGTGCATGAAATTATTTTTTTGCTATTCTCAACATGTTCCCTAATTCAGAAGCAAGTACACTACCTAGGGCTGGGCGATATGGAGCAAAAAATATATCTCAATATATTTTGCTATATCTCGATATATATCTCGATATCTTTACAGGAAAAATAACCCCCCAAAAACTACTTCAAAAACAAAAATGCCAAATACCACAGTCTTTTTTTATTGAAGTGCAAAGAGGTAGGCAGTTCATGTAAGAACCAAGTGCTTCTGCGACATACAAAAATAATAATTTAACTGTAAAATAAAGGAAGAAATAATACATATTGCCTTCTTTTCATTCAAAAATGAAACATTCAACTCAAGGTAGGCAGTGCATATAGGAACAAAGTGCTTCTGCCTGCCTAATGTGTTTTCTCTCTAAATTCATGCTCACATTCTGTATTATAATATAATATAATATAGCCGTCGCCGAATGTCCAATAAAGCTGTTCTCATTTCCTGTATTATTTTTGTCAGACAATAGAACAAGTAGCTATGATATAGTGAATGACTACATTTTTTATATGTGTAAAATTAACTGAATTGAGTTCGGGAACTGGGTGAAAGCTCTGTGATAGTGAGTATTACAAGTAATAAGCAAAAGAAAGGAAATTAAAATGGTCAAACAAAACTTTAAATATAAAACAAAAGAGAAGCAGATAAGTGACAAGTCCGTGGAAAAACAAAAAACTGGTGCGCGCTCAACACATGAATGTGCTCACCGAACAAGGTAGACGCAGTTAGAGAGAGTGACGGCAGGGAGAAAGCAAGAGCTCGCGATCGCAGAACAGCACTGGCAACATCTGGAGGTTACTGAGGTTTGTCTAAAAAGTCGCTAGATTTGTCACTAGAGGCTTTTTTGAAAAAAATGTCGCTAAAGGGGTCTGAAAAGTCAATAAAATAGCGAAAAAGGCGCTAAGTTGGCAACCCTGCACGCGAGGGGAGGGGGAACAAAAGCAAGGAGGCGGGGGCGAGCACAGCACAGAGAAGGCAAACAAGCAATGTGGCGAAATGAGAATTAAATATGAACAATATATCGATATATACGATATGTCAAAATCCATATCGTGTTTAAAAAATATCTCGATATATTTTAAATATCGAGATATCGCCCACCCCTAACACTACCCAGGGAGTTCTAAATTTCTAATGCTCTCACTGTCAAAATTGTTCCAGTGAACTTAATTTTGCACCCTAGAAATTCCCAGAATGCACTGTAAAAGCTAATAATCATGGGTTTCTCGGTGTAACTATTTGTTTACTGAAAATGATGTAAAGTTATCAGAGGATAAACACAAGTGTGTGTGTGTATATATATATATATATATATATATATATATATATATATATATATATATACCTGTTTTGCTTAGTAAAATGCAGAGCAAGTACATTTTTCACATTGTACTTTTTAACAACTACAATGAATATCACTGCCATTTATACAGCAATGACTTTGATATACTAGCTATGTTTAATGTATGATCTTGCAGTCGTGTTGCAGGTAATTGTGTCATCAGTGTCCTAATGTTTTGTGAATCAAGGCCCTCGCTAGTGCCCGAAAGATATACTGATTCACGACAAGGAGAACTTAGGAGGCGAGCGGAATGACACAGTCTGTTGCCAACAGTTTGCTCGTATTTATATTAACAAACAATACATATCATAAAAAACAGATTTGGCCCGTTCAACCTGCGTCCCACAGGCCTCCTGCTGCTCAAACCAGATCCAAAAACAGAGACCTACTAGATAACAATATCTCTGTCTCCATCTTAATCACAGCCCTCATGACTTACTTGTATTTTTACACGTGCAGCCTCCATCCGTGAGCTGTTAGAGCCAGTGCTGATAAAGACGAAATGCCAGACACATGCATTTGCATGTCATGGGTCCCGTATAATAGGCTGTTGTTTATTTGCCATTGGGTTTAGTTGATTTTCCCAAAAAATTGGGTTGAACTGTGGTTCTCCACTATGCCCCCATTAGGCCCCTGTCTCTCAGGGAAGAGGCATGGCTCCGCACAGGAATGTATCTGAGTCTTCGCTGTCCATTAAAGTGTCAGCCGGTCTCTGTTGCGCTCACGGTTTGATCTGTGCGGGGAATGCTAGCATCGTCACGGACAGCTTGAATTAGGCCTGATGTTCTTAAGATCTCGTCTGGCAGATTGATGCACCAAAAATATGCAAAGTCTCTTTCTTGTCATGGCTTGGTGGAATTTCTGGATCCTGCTTTGTTGATTGGCATCATTAAACACAACACTTGTCAGTAATTCTCTAAACAGTTCATATATATATATATATATATATACAGTATATACACACATATACACAGTATACACGCACACAAAACTGAATGGTAGTGTGTGTGGAATAAGGGTTATTATAGGCAATAATATTAAGGCTTGATTTTTAAAGATGTATGACTACTTTAAGATTGCATAGAGTCCAAATCTCTGAAGATCACTGAGTTTTCTTTTATAGAAGTACATGAATCTGAGTTTTGGGAGAACTACTGGAAAATGAGCGCTAGCTGTAGCTGCTATTGATGTAATGATTATTTATTCCCTTCTCCATTGTAATTGTAAAATTTAAATGAAATGTGAATGTTTAAAGTTTAATGTTTTTTGGAGAGGAACCTCATATCCTCCTCGAATGTCTCCCTGAAATGAACCAAGCTATTAAGTTGCTGATCAAACATGCTTAAAAAACATTCGAATATTAAATCTGATTTGTCATGCAGTGTGTTTTCTTTTCCCCCAGTGTGATGAACAGCAAGACTGAACTCGAAACTCTTTGAAACTATATTATCTCAAATCTAACAATGGCTTAATTAGTCTGATGTGATCATTTATCAATATGACCCCCATAATCGAAAGAGTCATTACATGATTGTTGAGTAGATTTTAACTTTCTCTTTTCAACCCGTGGTTTTGCTGCAGCTTTGTGTGTGTGTTTTTAGGCGAATTATAATGGAAGGCGGCCTGGTGCTTTTATACTCTGAACTTGAAAGGCTCACAGACGGGACAAGTTTTTTTTTTACAACCACAACAGTCAGAAGCAGCTCTTAAGAGGCTCTGGGCTTGGCAGATGCACAGACCGAGCAGAGAAACAGCTTACCTTTGAAGTGTAGGGGGTGAAAGAGTGCAGGAGTGTGTACGTTAACCCTTCACTCGCCTGCCTCTGTTAGCCTATTCTGGGCTTTACTCATGTTGATCTTGACTGCACCGCTGAGAATGAGTCTGTTTTGTTTTTTGTTGTTGTTTGGATGAATGCCACAAAGAAATGTGTAGGTGATTTCACCCCAAAATCAAGTATGAAATTGCATTTTCATTCATTTGTTCGTTCGTTTGTTCATTCATTCATTAATATAACATTTCTTAATAGTTTTGTGAGATTCAGCCATTTCCGCTTCGTCCTCTATTCGTCCTCTTTGGCTCTTTTTCGGTTCCTACCTCTTTCATTATGCTTATTAAAGTGTAAGTGTTTGTTGTGTTATTTCAATAATGATGGAGATTTCACCAGTGTTCCTCAGTCAAAACAGGGGAAACGCACGAGACTTTCATAGAGGATGTGGCTGTGTATTGTGTCTGCTGTGGAGCAGAGGTCCAACTGCTTTAGCTTTAATACTGTGAAGACCACCTCTTCCTCAGAGAGCAGAACTGTTAATTAAAAAGCCCTCTGCTCAGACTGAACCGTTCCATTTAGAGCTCTGACACCCCTGACACTTTTTGTGCTTATATTTATAGCTGTCCTATTAGCTGCCCGCTCTCAATTCTGCCTAAAAGCTACCTGGAGTTCTTCTGAAGCATTCTATGTGCGAGTGTCATAGATGCGGTTTGGATCTTCCTCTGTCAGATTTGAATACAGAAACAATATCCACAGACATGATGTCTTTAAAACAGAAATTTGAATATATTTCTGGCCATCTGTCTGGTTTGTTTGCCATTCATTCAAAACAGACTTGTGAAACACACCCTAAGCAAAACCAGCCCTGTTTATGTACCCTTTAAAATTCAGACAAACGCCTTGAATGGGATTTTTATTGTATTTTTTGGGTTTGAAAGGATTTTTTTAAATGCTACGCTGTAAGGCTGCACACAATTGAAAAACACTGACATTACGATATCTTGTTTTTCTGCAAAACATTGCGATATAAAAAAAAATGTCACCAAATTACTTGGAGCTATATTTGGAAAGAGTTAATAATTTGTTAGGGAGTGCATCTGCATTAAAAAAAAGAAAAAGAAAAAAGAAACTGAAAAAGCGAACCATCCTTTTAGGGTTGAACGATTTGGGAAAAAATGTCAGTGCGTTTACTCATCACTTGGGTTTACTCATCACAAGAACTAGTTTTAAAAAAATCTCTTTCCACTTGATTTTTCATAGGCCAAATTCTTATTGTTTTTGACCCATTCAATATCACTTTAAAATAATATGACTTTTATTGTAATTATTTTTTAAATAAACAAAATAATAAATATATTGCAATAATACTATTACTGTAGAGTAAAAAAGTCGAGGATTTAATAAGAATAATTAAAATAATTGAATTCTATGATACAACTGTAAAATCTTAATTTCTGCATTTTCAAACGATAAACCATCTAGCTTTTATTTCGTCCGTTTGTAAGTTAATGCAACTTTATTGTGTTATCCTTGACAAAGAAGTTGTAATGCAGTTGTATTGCTCCTTGTGGCGAGCAGGACGAGGCCGTATTACAAATATTTTGAATGTGAACGATATGATATAATTTGCGATATATGCGAAATCATGTATGGAACTGGCTCTAGGGCATATTTTTAGCGATACAACAAAACTTATGCAACAATGTATTCTTTTAGGGATGACATCACTGCGCACACCGATTTATCAGTATAAGGCCAAATGAAAACGGGTTTGAGGCAGCACATTTTGCACACTTTTTTTTTTTTTTTTTTTTTACGCATATTCACTTTGTCACACAGTGCAAAAACTGGATTGAAACTTGGCTAATGATACTAAAATAATACTGCTGCATGCGTGTAAATGAACACCGCGCTTCACTCTGAAACCCGAAACCTGCAGCACATATTTATTTAAATCGCAGACTTCGCGATCGCATTAAGGATATTGGTTTTATTTCGATATTTCTTGCAGCCCTGCTGGAGTTTGGAAGCAACCGTGGCTGATTTACATGAGTGCCATCCCAGTGAGGTTTTTTGGTTACAGGCTCACACCTTTAAGCTAGCTTTAGCTTTCTCCTCTGAGCTGCACTGATGACATGTGCAGGCAAACGGTTGCTTGACTCAGGCTTGAGTCAGTCAGTGTTTGCCTTAACACTCTTTCTGAGTGTGGTGGCGAGAGGCCAGGGATGCCCCCACGCTGTGTGCAGTGGGCCGCTAAAGCATGACTGTCCTCAGGGCATCACCAATGTTTTTTTCGTGATCCTCAGGCTTGTTCTAGAGTCCTAATAGCAGAGATGCTCCGGGGGAGAAAAAAACGAATATCCGGGAGTGTGATTGCAGATGGGGAGTGATGAGGGACTGTAGGAAGTCAGGGAATGTACGGGTGGGAGTGTCTCTTTTGTCGTAATTATCTCTTCAGCCATTTCCTCAGCACAACAAACACCACCCTGTTTTTGGCCCTGTCAGTATACAGTTTGATTAAGAGCTCCGGCTTTTCTCAAGCTGCTTCTAACTGGACTGAGCGTGATTGGTTCTTGGCGAAAGCGGGAGGAAGTGGCAACGGCATCTGCCATTACTGAAACCATCCTCAATAGGAGAACTCCCTGGATAATAGCATCCTTTTGTCTAGAGCATGTTTTGGCCTTCATAAGTGGCTTCAAAGGGTGATTGAGAGTATTGTTGTTATCTGGACTGATTTGTTTTTTCTTCATTCCCTAAAATTAAATTAACCACAAACCTCACTTTCACATATTACTGAATATTTAGACTACATTTAGAACTAGTATGTACCATTATATAAAGGAAGAGTTTTTTTTTTTTAAATGTTATTTTTACTGTTTACTGTTGTGTTTTGGTTGTTGAGGGTTACTTTTTAAAACCACTTATAATCTATTAAAATCAAAAACTTAAAATGAATATCCATTTTAACACCTAAATTCACTTAGCATTTAAAGCATTTAAAACAGTTGATTTGAATCTATTTAGACAAAATAAAGTTGAATTTATCAGGCATAATAAGAAATAATTATCGGTTTGTCGTATCAGTTTAATATGGGTGCATCCCTAGTTATATAGTTTTTCCTGTCATAATACTGTACTCTACTGTTCAAAAGTTGGGGATCGTCAGTACAAATTTTTGAATCATGTTTTTTTATTTAGTCTGTTATGCTCACCAAGCCTGCATTTAGTTGATTAAAAATGCAGTAAAAACAGTAATATTGTGAAATATGTTTTGTTTTAATGTGTTTTAAAATCTGATTTATCCCTGTGATGGAATATTACTCCATTCTACAGTGTCACACGATCCTTCAGAAATCATGCTATATGATAAGATGGTGCTCAAGGAACATTTCTTATTATTATCAATGTTATCAATTTTTAGGATTATTTAATGAATGGAAAGTCTGAAGAACACCATTCATTTGAAATAATAAAGATAAAAACTTTTAATAAATGTCTTAAGTGTTGCGTTTGATCAATTTAATGCACCCTTGCTGAAAAAGTATTAATTTAAATTACTTTGATATCGTGATATAAGCTTTTGTCACACCCCCAACCTTAACCACATCCACAAGTCTGAGTTTTGTGTAACCTGTCTAAAATACTAAACAGTAGGGGTGTAACGATATTCGGACCGAACCGAAAAACCGCGATACAGACCTCACGATTCGAATCGCGATACTCTCATTGCGTACCGAACACGCCCCGCCCCGCCCCCTGCTACCCCGGCCCCGCCCAGCCCGGCTCAATGGACCTCATGTCTTAAGCCCCGTTCACACTACAAGCGACTTTGTCGCTGCATGTCGCCAGTGGCTGGCGATGAGGTCGCTAGTGGGCGTTCCCACTACTGGTTGCCTTTATGAATGACATCCAATGATGAGGAGAAGGATCATGCGCGCTCCACTCCTATTGGTTGTCGCTCCCGAAAGTCGCTCTTCATTTGCATAAAGTTAAACAGATCTCAACTTTGTCGCGTCGCCAGACACGGCCTATCCGGTCGCCAACGGTCGCTGTCGCGCGTGTTGCCGGAAATCGCCCGCTCCCCATTGAAATGAATGGTATCGTGTCGCTTTGTCGCTTGTAGTGTGAACGGGGCTTTATGTGTACAGTACACAACTAATTCAGTTTTGTAGCCTAACCACCATTAACACCAAATAACAAGCTCCATGTTTTGTTACTTTCGATAATAAGCAAGGTGAAATCTTTCAAATTCTGTCTATTTGATCACGAAATTCAAACAATAAATGGCGTTTTGGCGCTCTTTGATGTGGCGTGACAGATCGCTGTAGGCCTAGGCTCCTCATTTCAAGTGGCAGCGCGGCGCGCGAGTAAACGCGATCATCTCTTCCTCAGTTACAGAATGGACATCTGAAGGTGTGTTGAAAGATACAGTATACTTCATATACTCGTGTAATCGCTCAATCAGTGTTTCAGCAGCGTAAAGACGTCAATAAAATCAGAATCAGAATCAGAAAGAGCTTTATTGCCAAGTGTGCTTGCACACACAAGGAATTTGTTTTTGGTACTGAGGCTTCCAGTGGACATATATACAACAAGAAACATAATACTACAAATTATAAGAATAAAAAATATAAATATATGAGAATAAAAGTATCACAGTTGGGTTTAGTCAGAATAGACATTTTCAGATTTACAGATTATGAACATATATACAGTGTTTTGAATATTATAAATAAATAAATCTACATAAAAGTATCACCTGAGTTGTTGGATATTGCACTAAACAGTGGGAGTATTGCACTTAAGGCATATGCCTTGGGAGGAGGGTTGACTATTCAGGAGGGAAATGGCCTGTGGGAAGAAACTGTTCCTGTGCCGAGATGTTCTTGTGGCCAGTGATCTGAGTCTCCGTCTTGATGGTAACAGTTCAAACAGGAGGTGTCCAGGGTGAGTGGAGTCTGTGATGATTTTACCTGCTCTCTTCCTCACTCTGGAAGAGTACAGGTCCTGGAGGGTTGGCAGGGGGGCACCAATGATCCTCTCCGCAGTCCGGACTGTCCGTTGTAGTCTCCTGATGTCTGATTTGGTAGCTGAACCAAACCAGACAGTGATGGAAGTGCATAAGACAAACTCAATGACGGCTGAGTAGAACTGAATCAGCAGCTCCTGTGGCAAGTTGAACTTCCTCAGCTGGCGAAGGAAGTACATAGCATTACATAACTACATAAGTACTAGGGCTGTGCTCAGAATATCGATACGACAATACATCGTCATGAACTCCTGACGATGCGTGTATTGCTGTATCGATACTGTCGTGCTTTTGAATATAGCCAATCCAGGGCTCGAATTTCAGCACGGGATTGCGAGTATTACGTATTATTATTATTCTAATCATTCCCGCAGGTCTCCCACTTATAATGCGGGAAATTCCCTCAAACATTGATTGAGTGTCCAGCTGTGCCGCGTCGTCTGTCTCTCTGTCTCTCAAAATGGGTTGCTCAAGGCAAGCGTCAAACGCGCTGAAGGCGGTGATACTACACTTTTAGGAGTTGGGACATGTCGGAATATTCACTTGCATATTCTGGCGAGCATTGCATTGTCACTTAAGTTTACCATTCGCTCGTCTTTTTAAGTCTTACCACGCTAAACATTCAAGCGATTTTAAACTATTAAGTACTCGCACGCTCTCTGCATGCTTAGAGTAAAGCCGCCTCACAAACAGCCTGTGAGTAACAAAAGTTCTTTTTCACCGATTATATCGCTTTTACAGCCAAAAACAAGCAAAATGATGTCAAAAATGTCGGTCTTGGTGAGTATCCAACACAGTCGGTTATGTCTTAAATAAGCATAAAATGCATGTGATGTGACAGTATAATGAAAACAGGATCCGTGCACTAGCTCTTAAAGTGACAGCAGCCATATGTGTCTGTCATTAATATTGTTGTCAAAACAACAAAAGATAGCTTTAATTATAAGGAATCTGGATTTATAGTCGATGTATTTAATTTAGTCAGGACTAAAATACTACCCAATGTTATTTTAAATTTAATTACTTTATTAAGTTCTTAATACTAGTGCTAGACCTATTCAAAAACTTTTCTCTTTATTGGTAGGCTATCTTTATTCTATTGTATTTATTTGTTTAAAATTATTTCAACATAATGTAAAGAAATTACTGTGTTTGGTGCACATTCCAACACTTATTTAATTTAACTCTCATTGTTTTTTAATGACAAAAACTAAATAGTTTTTCAGTTATCACAACTGTTATAACACTGTTTATTCAATAAAGTTACTAAACTCTGCTCAAAAGAAATTTAAATTCCAAATTGATCCATATCGTGATACGTGTCGTATCGTGGCTTTAGTATCGTGATGCGTATCGTATCGTGACATTGTTGGTGATACACAGCCCTAATAAGTACATAACTGCATAGCATAACTGAATAGCATTATATTTACCTCAACAGGCAAGTGATTCAGTGTCCACAACTTTGGTTCCTATAAATGAACTCTTGCACTAAATAAATGCACTATGTTAGCCTATATATTATATTTTACTTAACCTGTTAATGATATCTTGATTATTTAATGTATGTTTAAAATATATTTCATGAAAATGACAACTGTGTAAATTATTATATTTCAATAACAAATTAGAGTAAAAACACAAGTTAATGCAAAAACTGCCTTATGTTCAGTTTACATGTTTTCATACAATGTGTTGTGTGTTGATTATTATATCTAAAAAATAAATAGCATCTCTGAATTTAGGTTAAAAGTCTAGGCTACAACCTTTAATTTTATAGTAATGTGCGGCTCCCTATATAGCTTACAGCATTAGCAGATTTTTTTTAATCCTTGTGAAAAGTTTAATTGTAATTGAATTAATTTAAAGACAAAGACAATTTTTTCATTAAACCACTGTTTAAAAAAAAAAAACAAAAAAAAGCAATTTTAGCTTTCTAAACCGAACCGAACCGAGACGTCAACCGTGGGAAAACCGAACCGTCAGTTTTGTGTATCGTTACACCCCTACTAAACAGTTAGTGGTTATTTTTCTGTGCAGTCTGAATTCATAGTTCCTTTGGGCCTCTTTTCCAAAAATTAGCATTCACAGCTAAATGGTTTGGATATAAGAACAGATATATGCTCATGTTTTAGCCATATCCTGTTGTGAATCATCGTTTCTATTCTGCTTTCAAGGTTGGGATCTGATCTAATACTGTTTTATCAGTTTATGACTGTCATTGTACTATGTCCTGTTAGCAAAGGCTCACAAATGGGATGTGGGTTTCTCTCACCGAGTGGCCCTCGATGTTGTGATCGTGAAAGAGTGTGAGCGGGCTCAAGTGTCCGGACCGTCCACCTTAGGGCGTGACCCTGTGCTAGCACTGCCACTGTTATCAGTGTTCAACACATTCTCCTTCTTCGTCATTCACAGTTGCTGCACACGCAAACACACCCCCACTCCAGAGCGTGGACAGATCTAGAAGCAGAGCCCAAGTCTTCGCTGGCACTGGGTCTAATGAGTGCTTGGGGCCTCTGTGAGGAAATTAACCATGCAGTTCCACAGCCAAACAAGCCACAATCAGCCTCCGATGATAACTCATCTTTTAGTCTTTTTGCTTTCCCATGATGCACTAAAATGTTCCAGCAGTGCAGACTGTGCCTGGTCCCTGTATGCTTTCCATTTTCTCTCCCAAGCTCTATTGGCAATTTGGCACAGCATGTTATGCTTTCTGGTTTGTTGGATCGTTGCACGCCAGACCGGTCACTATTTTTAATAACCGATTTATATTTGATTATTATTATTGATAATCATAATGTAAATCTTAAACTATTAGCCTATTTTATATTTTATATACTTAATTTACTGTTATTATTATTTATTAATAACAATAATATTAATAATATATTATTTTGTTGTTAAATAAAAACATAAGTATATTATTACTATTAATTAACTTTATTTTATTTATATACTTTATTATTATTAATAATAATCAACATTGACAGTACAACAATACAATACAATTTAGTTGTTGCTAAATAACAGTAATAATAATGTGCTCTTATTATTTTAATTTAATTGTATATTTAATTAATTTTTAGTAGTAGTAGGACTATTATTATTATTGTATTGTTTTTGTTGATGATGATGATGATGATAATGAAATGTTGATCATTTTAATTTAATTTAATATTTATATTATATTTGATTTATTATTATTATTATTTATCAACAATGACAGTAAAACAATAATAATGTATTGTTATTTTAATTGTTGCTAAATAATAATAATAATAATGTGCTTTTATTATTTTAATTTAATTATATATTTAATTTAGTAGTAGTAGTAGTGCTATTATTATTAGTGTATTGTTTTTGATGATGATAATAATAATAATGAACTTTATAATATTATTTATTTAATATAATTAAAATAATAAATTTATACTATATTTCATTTATTATTATTAATAGTAATAGTAGTAAAAGGAACTCAAAAAGAAATAGCCTATTTTAAATATATTTTAAAAAATAAAATGTTTTTTTTTATTATTTGTTTACAAAGCCTAAAGTAAACATTCGTTGATTTAAGTTCAGTATAAATAAAAGGCATCTGTTTAAGATGTATATTTGCTAAAATAACACTGGAAGTGACATGAACAAAACAGGCCTCTGGTATTCCACCATGCACTTTTCTGTGTAGTCTGTGGTTCGCTTCGCCTCCCCCCACCACCTTCTTTCAACCTGAAAATCCTCTCTAAATTACTGCTGTTGTTAGGCTACCATATGTTCGTCCCTCTGATCCTATTTGAATGGGTTTACCTGAGGGGTTGAGTGGGGTTGGGGGCAGGGTGGTGTGGAATGTGAGCGGCTGAAGGGGCACATGCAGGACTTGCCCTCGGCTTGGCACGCTGGTGTCCCTCCCATCGTAGGCATGTGAGTCCCACAGCACAAACACATCACAGCAGAGCCGCCAGTTACTGCAGCTTGACCGTGGCCCCTTGGATGATCCTCTACACACACACACACACTCACAGACACAGGAACACTCAATGTATATATAGCCAGAGGGGCCTGTAATTCAGAATCTGTCTAGTTCCACTAATGGGCTCGTGAAGGTTTCAGGCTTCCGGCTGACTAGAGGAAATGTCTAGATTGCTGGAGAACAGTTCTGATGACAAAAATAGAATAATAAGGCCATTATTATGGCAAACCATTTATGAGTCAGTTAAAGTGATAATTCACCTAAAAATGAAAAATTGTCATATACTCACCCACTCATCGTTCCAAACCCTTCAGACTTTCTTACAGTAGGACACAAAAAGAGATGTTAGGCATAATGTTCATGCTACTGTTTTTCTTACATCGAAATGGAATGGGGATGAACGCTGTCCAAATGGCAACTTCAAGCCTTCTTAAGCCATACGACAGCATTGAGTGAGGAAGAGAAGATCAGTTTTACTTTTATAGTGCCTTTTTGTCATTTGACCTTGAAAACATTCATCCCATAAATTTTCATTGTATTGCAAACGTGTCATTAAAAGATGTACGCCTATTTTTTTAATATGTTTTGTCAATTTACACGACAGTACAACATATCAAACAGGATGTACTTCTCACATATAGCCTCGATTCTGACTAAGGTTTATGAGCAAACTAAGGGCCAGATTTACTAAACAGGGCAAATTAGCATGAGAGCGCAATTCCAAAAAAATGCCGATGGGAGTCAAAAGTTCTACGCGTGATCTACTGACGACGTGCAAATTAAAGAACACAGACACAGCCGAATAATTTCCAAAATGACCAACGCAATCCACCAAGAGCAACGCAAATTAGTTTAAGGCATTCTTTTTTGGGCCATTAATTAAGGGCGCAAATACCGGTAAATTGACGAGCACAAACCTTAGTAAATCACCTTGCACGATTAATTTAAATACTCTCCTCCAACTCCTACAAATGCATATGCAATAAGGTCAGCTGCAAAACATTTATTCAACGGTATTTTTTCACTGCGTGTCTTTAGTAAATCCTGACAGAAGTTTTTTTAACGCCAAAAGAGTGTTTATGCTGGAGCAAGCTGTTTACAATCTGGCCCTAAGATTGCATGATGGTTAAAATTTCATTTCCTAGTCATGTTTTGCTAGTTTGTTGTGCTGTAGCGTACAGCACATGCTATAAGCTCAGCCATTGCGCATTAAGAGCTTTGAGAGATGAAGGAGAGGTGGTTAAGTCGTTCTATGTAAAACGGCACCAGTCACACTACAGGGAGCAGCGAAAGAGCCTCACATGTAAGACTTTGTATTTATCGTCTTCAGAGAGCCACTGTGCATATGCTCACTCACTGTGCCTTCCTCCACATGAGCTTTGTTTTCTCGTCCTCTGGGGTGCTTTGAAGAGAGATGAAATAAAATATTTGATTCTGGTTGGAAGGAACAAAACAAATAAGAACAAGTAAGGATTAGAGAAGCACTTTCATTTCTCCCTTACTGTTAATGGCTCCCTTTAAATTAATACTTCCCCCAAATGTTCCAATGGCAGTAAGCCCTCCCATTGTCTTGCTGTGTATTTCAGCTGCCAAGCCAGAGGGAACACAAAAGAGTTGCACTATAATCCATTATCTGCCATCTTCCCCTTGGGCCTCCACCGTCTCCCTCTGATCGATTCTGACAGTGCCACTGTCGTGTGGACGTGTGTGTGTGTGTGTGTGTGTGTGTGTGTGTGTGTGAGACTGTGTGTGTCAGTCTGGGTGTGTTTTGTGTGTTCTGTCACTATACTTTAGTTTACTGTTCGTCCAGCATGTTTGTAGTTTAAAATTGGGAATTTGAATAACCAGATGAGGAAATAATGCTGATTTGACAGTTTTATCATAAATTATTAGTGATACACCAATTATGGATGCATGATATATCAGTATTATATTCGTTACCGACTGATGTTTGAGTTCATGTATATATACACTCACCTAAAGGATTATTAGGAACACCATACTAATACTGTGTTTGACCCCCTTTCGCCTTCAGAACTGCCTTAATTCTATGTGGCATTGATTCAACAAGGTGCTGAAAGCATTCTTTAGAAAGGTTGGCCCATATTGATAGGATAGCATCTTGCAGTTGATGGAGATTTGTCGGATGCACATCCAGGGTACAAAGCTCCCGTTCCACCACATCCCAAATATGCTCTATTGGGTTGAGATCTGGTGACTGTGGGGGCCATTTTAGTACAGTGAACTCATTGTCATGTTCAAGAAACCAATTTGAAATTATTCAAGCTTTGTGACATGGTGCATTATCCTGCTGGAAGTAGCCATCAGAGGATGGGTACATGGTGGCCATAAAGGGATGGACATGGTCAGAAACAATGCTCAGGTAGGCCGTGGCATTTAAACGATGCCCAATTGGCACTAAGGGGCCTAAAGTGTGCCAAGAAAACATCCCCCACACCATTACACCATCACCACCAGCCTGCACAGTGGTAACAAGGCATGATGGATCCATGTTCTCATTCTGTTTACGCCAAATTCTGACTCTACCATCTGAATGTCTCAACAGAAATCGAGACTCATCAGACCAGGCAACATTTTTCCAGTCTTTAACTGTCCAATTTTGGTGAGCTCTTGCAAATTGTAGCCTCTTTGTCCTATTTGTAGTGGAGATGAGTGGTACCCGGTGGGGTCTTCTGCTGTTGTAGCCCATCCGCCTCAAGGTTGTGCGTGTTGTGGCTTCACAAATGCTTTGCTGCATACCTCAGTTGTAACGAGTGGTTATTTCAGTCAAAGTTGCTCTTCTATCAGCTTGAATCAGTCGGCCCATTCTCCTCTGACCTCTAGCATCAACAAGGCATTTTCGCCCACAGGACTGCCGCACACTGGATGTTTTTCCCTTTTCACACCATTCTTTGTAAACCCTAGAAATGGTTGTGCGTGAAAATCCCAGTAACTGAGCAGATTATGAAATACTCAGACTGGCCCGTCTGGCACCAACAATCATGCCACGCTCAAAATTGCTTAAATAACCTATCTTTCCCATTCTGACATTCAGTTTGGAGTTCAGGAGATTGTCTTGACCAGGACCACACCCCTAAATGCATTGATGCAACTGCCATGTGATTGGTTGATTAGATAATTGCATTAATGAGAAATTGAACAGGTGTTCCTAATAATCCTTTAGGTGAGTGTGTGTGTGTATATATATATATATATTATTTCATCCAAACACTCAAACAAAGTTGTGATGTTGGAGTCGTCATTACATCTCAGGGGCAAATAAAGCTGGATATCTTCAGCATAACAATGCAGTAGGCCACATTATATTTTTGATTAATCCCAGAAGGAGCATAGATAGATAAAACAGAACAGGACCAAGACATGAACCTTGAGGAACCCCTGAGGAAATTGGGTGGGAAGATGAAATAGAGCTTCCTAGTTCCACCGCAAAAGGTTGACCATATAAATAGGAGGAGAACCAGTATAAGGCAAGTCCCCTAATCCCCACCCCACTCCTTCAAACGGTCAAGAAGATCCCCATGATCCACAATGTCAAAAGCTGCGCTAAGATCAAGATGCACTAAAACCTACAGACACAGACAGCAACACTACAGGGAGCAGCGAAAGAGCCTCACATGTAAGGCTTTGTATTTAATAATAAATAAAAAAATACTGTAAAAAAAAAAATTTAAACTTTGCATTATAATGTTGTGATGCCTTCTTAATTTATTATATGTTTGGTATTTTAATATTGTCCGTTAACTAGGATTTGCACCAACTGTTTTTTTATTTTTTATTTAATGTTATTATGTTTTACACGTATAAATATTAAAGTCCATTGTTTTGTTAGTTAACATTTTCAAGGTCACAGTAGACAAAAGAAATTGACAACTCAAAGTTTCTTCAAGTTGCAGCATGCATGCTTTCAGCATAATTCTTTAAAGACTGTTAATTGTTTTAAGAGGCGAATTAGCAAACATTTCTTTCTCTCTGCCTGTGTGTAAAATTACACTTATAACATCTTTTCAGAAAGGGCAATTCTATTCCTCAAGTTTTGCACTTCTACCGTCTCAAATCACTCATGTTTATGTTAAAATACAAACTGGAAAACACTATATGTTGATTAACCTAAATAGTAATTTGTCAGGCAACATGGTTGAAGCCTTATATAATTTCAAGACATTTTTCCTTGCAATTTCCAATTCATTTAAAACATACTGAAGAAAACAAAAACGATTAATGAGACAAGAAAGACAGTCAGTGGTATCATTTAGCTGATTGGAGACTACTAACAAAAGAACAGAAAAAAGATGCAAATCAACTGAACAGTGCTTGAAGGTTCCCCTTCAAGGGAACTCGAGCTGCGTTTGAGACGCGGTGGGAACGCTCTGCGTGATTACGTCGTGAAGCACGTGTAAAATCTGTCCAATGGAAGCCAACTACGACATAGGTGACGTCATAGACCAGGAAACTATAAAGCAGCCCTGAAATCAGACCGCGACAGCTTCTGTACCTTCAGCAAGCGCTCTCTGTATATCTGTCCTTGTCTATTTATTGTTGTCTGTCAAGCCCAATATATCTATCATTATTATGGTGAGCAAGCAAGATTATAGACGGTGTGTTGTTCCCTGCCCTCGTTATATTACGGGAGGGGACACACATCAGCTTTGTGTTGCTTGTTTGGGAGTGGAGCATGCCCAGTCAGTCCTCGAGGGGGCTGATTGTGAGCATTGTATGAGTCTATCTATGAAGACGCTCCGCTCTCGCCGATCGTTCTTTGAGGAGGACGGTTCGGTTCGCGCTCCCCGCGCGGGTCCCGCTGTTGCCTGGACACGGCGGCAACTGGCATTTTGGGGTTCGCAAACGGATCTGACAGCGTGGGTTGGGACGGGCCAGCCCTATCTCAGCTTTCACCTGCAGATCCAGTGTGCTGCGATTTCCAGTTCCTAGGAATTGGTATCGTTAGTGTTTTGTTAAGAAAAAGTGAACAAAACAAATAAAAATATTAAGAAAAAGGCAGATGTTTGATTTTTCAATAAATAGGCAGCTCATAACTCTGTTGAATAAAGAGGAGCTTTTAAAAGGAGGTTTTTCTAATGCTGTTGCTAGTTAAATATTTACTGGACAGCTGAACATTATGAGAGTGAAAATAAAAAGAGTTTATTAGATGAAATATATCTAAAAAACAGGAAAACTCTGTATCTCAGCCTCCTCATCGGGGACTACTGGTTTTTCCCTATCTCCACACTGAGGTGTCGAGATCGTGGGATAAACCGGTTTCTATTTTATGTGTTTAATACCCAAACGTCTAACTAGAGTAATGTTATGGGTATTAAGTATCATGGTATGACAGTGCCTTGGATTATAGAGACGCTTGCGAGCTTTCTCTCTCCCGAGTCGGCGTCATCATTTTTAACCCCCGATGTTACCCACCAGCCATCTTTAATAATAAATTAATTTTATTAGGCAGTACTGGTGGGTAAAGTATTTAAGGACATAGATGAATGTGAGGATGTCAGCATTGACTCTATTCGAGAATATATTTGAGAATATATATATATATATATATATATATATATATATGTGTTTATATGTATACGTTTTTCTGATATAAAAATAAAGAAAAAGAAAGATAAAAATGTCTGTTCTTCTGGACGCTCCGCTTTCAAGAAAACTAATCCTTTCAGCGGCGTTCCAGAGGTTTCTTCCTCACTAATCTATATTCCTGAAACTGGCATAGAGTGCAAAGAAGAAGACCTGATGCCGAGGCTATCAGGCTTCTAAGGGTGGTCCCCTCCGGGGTAGGGACGGTTTTGAGAAATCGTTTCTCCTCGGCGCCCTCTGGGGTGCGACTCTCTGAGGAGGGTCGCAGCGCTGCCAGTTCGGTTGTTCCCTGCCGGTTCGCCGCTTCAAGGCGCCGAGGTGTCAGCGTCCCCGTGCAATCCTCTGAGGAGGGTTGTAGAATGGTCAGTTCGGTTGTTCCCTGCCGGTTCGCCGCTTCAGGGCACCGAAATGATTGTTCAATCAAATCCAGAGGCCAGTCTCGAGAGACTGGTTCCCTTATCGGAATTTCTGGCAGCGTTGAAACTTCTGCCAAATATTTCGCTATGGGTCCTGCACATAATAGAAAAGGGTTACAGAAATCAGCTCGGTTCTCGTCCGCCCAGATTTCAGGGGGTCCTCCCTACGGTAGTGGACTCACAGCAGGCTCTGGTTATGGAGCAGGAAGTACTGACACTTCTTCAAAAAGGAGCTATAGAAAGGGTTTCTCCTCCCAGCAGAGAGTGAGGGTTTTACAGCCATTACTTCATTGTTCCAAAGAAGGGTGGAGGGTTGCGTCCTATTCTAGATCTGCGCCATTTAAACAGCAGAGTTCAGAAACTCAAGTTCAGAATGCTTACACTCAAACAGATTGTATAACAGATTCAGTCCGATGACTGGTTCGTACTTCCAAGTATCTATCCATCCTCATCACAGGAAGTTCCTGAGGTTCGCTTTAAAAACGGGGGCGAAGCATACCATTATCGGGTTCTTCTATTTGGCCTAGGTTTATCACCCCGCACCTTTACAAAATGCGTGGATGCAGCTCTGGCTCCTTTGAGACTCCAGGGCATTCGCGTATTATATTATATCGACGATTGGTTGATCCTAGCTCAATTTGAGCATATGGCAGTTCGGCATCGAGATGTCGTTCTGTCTCATTTAAAGATGTTGGGGTTGCCACTCAACGCCAAGAAGAGTGTGATCCTCCCAGCTCAGAGGACCACTTTTCTGGGTGTAATATGGGTTTATCTAGGCCAGTCACTCACTATGAAACAGTTTCAGACTGTGGGTCTCATGGCAGCTGCGTCCAACGTAATTATTTTTGGCCTTCTGTACATGAGACCCCTGCAGTGGTGGCTCAGGACCAAGGGGTTTTCTCCGAGGGGAAATACGTTTTCGCATGACCAAGGTCACGCGGCTATGCCTACGTGCCTCGGTCATGTGGAAGAACTTTGGTTCCTCGCCCAGGCCCAGTGTTGGGGGTTTCTTGTCGACGCAAAATGCTATCGACGGATGCTTCCCTCACAAGTCGGGAGTGATCATGAGTGGTCGCTCGCCGGAGGGTCCGGACAACACACTGACGATCTCGTATATCAGAGCAGATATCCTGTTGAGGCAGGGGCTGAGGCCCGGGGAATGGAGACTTCACCCCGAGGTGGTGGAGCTCCTATGGGAGATCTTTGGTCAAGCTCAGGTTGATCTTTTCGCATCATACGATACAACCCATTGGCCGCTATGGTTTTCCCTCACATATCCAGCTCCTCTCGGACTGGACGCTATGGTGCAGGTGTGGCAGAGGCTGCACCTGTACACATTCCCCCCGATATCAATGCTCCCGGGAGTTCTGCTGGGGTGCGACTCTCTGAGGAGGGTCGCAGTGCTGCCAGTTCGGTTGTTCCCTGCCGGTTCGCCGCTTCAGGGCGCCGAGGTGTCAGCGTCCCCGTGCAATCCTCTGAGGAGGGTTGTAGAATGGTCAGTTCGGTTGTTCCCTGCCGGTTCGCCGCTTCAGGGCACCGAAATGATTGTTGAATTGATCAAATGATCAAATCCAGAGGCCAGTCTCGAGAGACTGGTTCCCTTATCGGAATTTCTGGCAGCTTGGAAACTTCTGCCAAATATTTCTCTATGGGTCCTGCACATAATAGAAAAGGGTTAAACGGAGTTTTGGAAATGGTGGGCTTGGCCTCTGAGGGGGCCCAGCTCATAGAATCAGGTCTCTCGACTGAGGTCGTTGAGACCGTCCTTCAATCCAGAGCTCCTTCCACGAGAAAACTATGTACATTGAAATGGAAACTGTTCTCTACATGGTGTGGAGAACGTTTTTTAAATCTTGTTAACTGCCCGGTTGGTACAGTTCTCGATTTCCTACAAGACCGTTTCTCTGCTGGATTATCTCCCTCCACCTTAAAGGTGTACGTAGCGGCTATATCTGCTTATCACCCCTCTCGGGGCTTCTTCTCTTGGGAGAGATCCTCTTATTATTTGTTTTCTCCGTGGTACATTGAGGCTCAGGCCTGCACGGCAATCTAGAGCACCGGCTTGGGATTTGGCCATTGTACTTAAGGGTCTGGCCTTGGCTCCCTTCGAGCCCATCGAGGAGGTTTCAGAAAAATTCCTCACTCTAAAGACTATACTTCTCCTTGCTATTTCGTCTATCAAGAGAATTGGTGATTTACATGCTCTGTCGGTTGCTCCTTCATGTCTGGAATTTGCACCTGGTATGGTGAAAGCATTCCTCTACCCTAGACCGGGTTATATTCCTAAGGTCCCACTAAATGTTGGGGGCCCAATAGTGCGGCAGGCCTTTTTATCCTCCACCCTTTAATACCCCAGATCAGGAACAGCTTAATCTGTTATGTCCAGTCCGGGCTTTAGATGCCTACGTTCACAGAGCTGCCCTGTGGCGTAAATCTGAGCAACTATTTGTTTGTTTTGGGTCACTCAAGAGAGGATGCCCTGCATCTAAACAGGTTATGAGTAAATGGATAGTCGAGGCTATTTCATTAGCTTATTCATTAGCTTATCATAGCTTATGATAGCTTATGAGGCTATTTCATTAGCTTATCCGTACACACTTGTACGGACAGCCTTCACCTATGGCTGTACGGGCCCATTCTACTCGGAGTATGGCGGCCTCTATGGCCTTAATTTCGGGAGTTTCCCTTCTTGATGTGTGTAGTGCGGCAGGATGGTCCTCTCCGCATACATTTGTCAGGTTTTATGACCTTGACCTCTCCACTCCTGGGGCAAGGTTGCTTGCTTCTTAGTGTGCGCAAGGACTTCATACAGAACGGGCATTTGTCACTATGGCGTAGTGGGTATAGGGTTCCCACCGCGTCTCAAACGCAGCTCGAGTTCCCTTGAAAGGGAACGTCTCAGGTTACGCATGTAACCCTGGTTCCCTAATAGGGAACGAGACGCTGCGTTTGCCTGCCATACTTCCTGCATGCCCTGATCGACTTGCTTCAGGTTTTTCAGAAGCTGTCGCGGTCTGATTTCAGGGCTGCTTTATAGTTTCCTGGTCTATGACGTCACCTATGTCGTAGTGGGCTTCCATCGGACTGATTTTACACGTGCTTCACGACGTAATCACGCAGAGCGTTCCCACCGCGTCTCAAACGCAGCGTCTCGTTCCCTATCAGGGAACCAGGGTTACATACGTAACCTGAGGCGTTTTCAGGTGTCTGACAACAGTATCATGTAAACTTTCAGGAAACTTTTTCAAAAAAACAAAAGTAATTAAATGTACAATAAAACTACCTAAATAATTACCACAGTCTCCACTGCATGATTATTTTATATAATGCTTTGCTGATTTGAGGCTCAGTTTGATTGTGAAGCAGGTCTATAATTAAAATGGCTAGTTTCCTGTTTTTTCTTTTTCTTTAAGCCTAACTTTGTAACTAAACCTACAGCAGTAGAGCAGTGAGTGGTTTTCTGTTTTTTTCTTGTTTTTTGATAAATATAACAACAAAATATATAGTAGCAGGTTTATTAGGCTGCATTTACACCGAATACATATCCAATAATTTACCGCCCATTTTTGTCCCATCTGTTTACATTCACTTAACACTGACATTACTGTTTTTTTTCCTGGGTCAAAAATGGTCTTCTGTGGTAGCAGATGAACACGGCCATTCACACACACAGTAAGTATCCTACTCGTGTGAGCTGCGAGCCCAGTACTGACAATAAAATCCAAAATAAATGCAAAGAAACAGTTTTATTATATTATTATTTATTAACTTATCAGAAGAGAAAATCTAAAACATCACTCTCAGAACAGACCATAAAACAAAGTGCTTAGAGCTACTTCATATTTTAAAAGTCACTGAGTGACTGATTTGAAAAGTTAGTAATAAAATGAACTACGGAGTAACACTACACATTACATAGAAAAAAGGTCTATTATTTAGCATTTTGACTTCAGGACTTAATGCACAGATCATTTGACAGTATCAGATTGTTTTGTTCAGCGCAGCGTTAATCAGAATGCATCATCCTTCATCCAGCCCACTTGACATTTTGTCGCTCTGTGAAATTGAGGCTGAAATGGGTAAATGTTCTGAGGATAGTTTGTGAGTCAGTGTGTTTTTGTTGTGGGTTGTGAATCAGTCATGGCCTGGCGGTTAGTTAACATGCTGTAGGAAACGCAGGCTTGAATCCAGCCTGCAACATTTCTTTTTTCTCAGCTGTAAAGTGACATAAACGAACATAAATGAGTAATATTGGAAAGCTGTTACCTGCAAATAATGTATGCTTATTTTTAGAGCATTTGATTTGAGTTTGCTTCAGAAGCCTGTGAGAGAGAATAAATTATGCGACTCTTCAATAATCCCGTCTTCTCATTTCTGCTTTGATGTCACTGGCTTCTTTTTAATATTCTTTATCTGTCAAATAAATTACCTCTTTAATCTGATTGATGCCCAGATTAGGTTTGAAAAAGTGAGTCTGCTCTGTTCTATTGGGCATGCTCACATCGTTATGTCTCTAACACTTTTAATTTCCCAAATAACTGGGTCATCGACCTAAATCTACTGCCAGCCTGCGAACGATTTGTCAAAGCCACTATCTGCATTCTAAAACCCCTATTTAAATAGCGGAGGTCGAGGATTGTGGGACAGATGCACTGATGTGTGTGCGATCTGGTTATCATACATCTCTGTGTGGGTCCTCGGCTCATTCAGGTCCTCAGCAAATCTGTTTCTCTTAGAGTCAAACTGACATTTGAAAAGCTGGCATTATATAAAGATGTTGGGTTATTCAGATTGTGTGTAATTGGGTAGTAAGTGACAGTGACATGCTATACTTCTAAAATTATTTTAAACTGTTTTTCAATTCTTTTTATAATTATTGGTCATTAATTTACCAACTTTTCAATGTATGTCTGAAATTTTACAAGGTTATAAGACATGTCCCTCTATTCATCCGGGGCGTAGGTTTGATTTTGAAATTGGTGGGGATGGGGAGGACATCCCTAGAAGCTGAGCTGCATCATTAAAGGGATAATACACCCAAAAATTTAAATTCTGTCATCATTTACTCACCCTCAAGTTGTTTCAAACCTGT
The DNA here is from genome assembly GCA_026230005.1 of Gila orcuttii. Lineage (NCBI taxonomy): Eukaryota > Metazoa > Chordata > Actinopteri > Cypriniformes > Leuciscidae > Gila > Gila orcuttii. The sequence continues at coordinate 26,751,237 of JAPDVR010000009.1, read as the reverse complement.
ATGAATTTCTTTCTTCTTCTGAACACAAAAGAAGATATTTTGAAGAATGTCGGTAACCAAACAGTTGATGGACCCCATTGACTTCCATAGTAGAAAAAAATACTCAATACTGGTTACAGACATTCTTCAAAATATCTTCTTTTGTGTTCAGCAGAAGAAAGAAATGCATACAGGTTTGAAACAACTTGAGAGTGAGTAAATGATCACAGAATTTTCATTTTTAAGTGAACTTAACAGAAATTAACTGTTGGCATATTTGTTTCACATCAATAATGTCCAGTTTGTCTGTTGGACATGGCACACAGCAATACTGTTAAAGGGTTAGTTTACCCAAAAATAAAAATTCTGTCCGTAATTACTCACTCCGTAAGACTTTCGTTCATCTTCGGATCACAAATTAAGATATTTTTTATGAAATCTGAGAGCTGTCTCACTCCTTCATAGGCTGCTAGGTAATTAATATCCTAGACAAGTTAGTAAAGACATCGTTAAAATAATCTAAGTGGTCATGTGTGTACGCTGGTCATGTGTGTGATGGTGGCCAATAGTGAGCCTACGTTCTGGCGTACAACCCAGAAGTGTTGCGTTGAATAAAGTCGTTATTTTGGGGGGGTTACTGGTCTCCCTAGCTTACTGCATCTAGATTTTCTTCGGAGGAGCATTGCCGCTTCGCACACGACCCTTTCACAAGTTAGAAAGAAAAAACAAAGCCAATGAGTTTAGCGATGTGTGTTAAGCAGGCGGGACTCAGATATATTAACCGTTTGTGTACCATGAATTGTACATTTTTCTCAGAACGCTCTTGTAAGAGATTTTATCTAAATAAGATGTTTCCTGATTAAATAAAATAAGCCTAATAATAAAAACACAAGACACAACCGGACAACAGTGGTTATATATAAATATATTTTAAGTTTTGATCGAAATTATTGCTAGGGAGATGTCCCTAGCGTCCCTACTAAATTCTATGCCCCTGCATCCAACTATACACACACACACACACACACACACACACACACACATATATATATATATATATATATATATATATATATGGTATATATACATAATATATATATATATATATAATAATTTAAGCATAAACCTTTAGATTGAAAGGCTTTTAAATTCAGTCAAATGTGTCCAAACTTTTGGATGAATTCAGATCATATTCTGAAGTCTTGAAGTTGAAAATAGGAGTTCTTTCACATTCTGTATTTATTTCAATATACAAATATAAATTTGAGCTCTATAACATTGTGTCTTGTAACAGATTGCAATTCTCCCCATGGGAGTTTGACAATACAGGTCTTTATTTACTCACATTTAGAGCTAAAAGAAAGTTTTACCTCCTTTTTCAGTAAAACCAAAAGTTGTTTTGTTTGCAGTGTGAGGAAGTTTCACACTGGCTCCTTGTTCTGAGCGCTGGTGGAAGTGTCACATGAATCGTGTAGGGGACTTCAGATCGTCTGACACGATGTGCTGCCTTTTTGATTCATTATGCAGGCATATGCTAATCCTTGCTAGGCTAATTCAAACACAAAGTTCAGACCCCCCACCCTGACACCTCCAGGGGACCGGCGTGTTAAACAGTCAGCATGCGTAACGACTCTTGACACAAACCATGACTGACGTGCTCAACCTCTCTGACAGGAAGTGTACATCAGTGGATCCGACGCTGTGTTATTTGAGGTTGAGGGGGAAGAACCTGTGCAGAAGGCTGGAAAAGAGGCCGGGCTCTGTAGATTAATTAGGAAAATCAAAGTGGCTGGGGACAGAGAGCTGTGTGGCACTGCCAAAAACTCTACAATCACTCTATCCTCCCAGGGCTCAGAATGGAAAAGCCAGATTCTCTTAGCGCGTTTCCTCTGTGACTGCAAAAAAAAGGCAATGTATCATAAATCAACAATGTCTAGTTCCTCATCAAAATGTTGCCCATGAAGTATTCAGTCTGTGATTTCCTGAGTGTGTGCACAGCGTCTGTCATCTCTCAACATGTAAGAAGCAATTAAGTATTAATGCAGTTAAGTAGTTTATTGTCAAGTGACTCTGCATGTATTTTATCCCTGCCTGCTTCTAGAACTAAGGGCTCAACTGGCCCAGTCCTATGCTTTACGACCAGAGTGAGAGGATTTCAGACCAGCAGATTGAACGGTCACTATCCATACTGTGCTACACTGTCGTCTTGACTTGGATTTGTTGGTCATATGTGTGTTTTAACTTAACTTATCTTAAACATTTGGTTTTCATTTGGATTTCTGAAATTCAGTACAGTTCGAGCAGTGAAATGTGAAAGTTTTTGCAGTGATCCATTCAATCTTTTTGTAATGCTTTATTAGTATTGTAAAATGTTCTATTTTGATTCATTTTAAAATGTAATTTATTCCTGTGATGGCAGAGCTGTATTTTTTTAGCATCATTACTCTAGTCTTCAGTGTCACATGATCTTCCAGAAATCATTCTGATATGCTGATTTGCTGCTCAAGAAACTAATATTATCAATGTTGAAATCAGTTGTGATGATTCAATTTTTTCAGAATTCTTTGATGAATACAACATTTTTTTTCTTCTATTTACAGCCATATCTGTCCCTAATTTCACAGTCAACAGATTTGTTGCCCAAGGTTTTGATTAAGTAGCCTATATATTTGATACCGAAATGCCAGATGCTGGTATCATACCAAAACCAAAATTTTGGCATCGACAATCAATTTAGCGACACTACAATCATCCCTTCTTAATCCTGAGGGATGGTTTAAGATCCTCGGCTGACTTTAACCTATGTCGATTTCTGCCGTAGCCAGTACGACAACTTCAGTTCTACATTGTTTGTGGCTTGAAATGACTCCTATACAGTAGATGACTTCTGTAAAGTATGTTATTAGGTTATCTTGAATGCACTTAACGGACAGCTTTATTTTTCTGTTCACGGAGTTCTGTTTTGTGAGCAATTTCTGGGACTGTTCGCAGTTTGGAGTTTAAGCTTTTATTCTTACAAAGCACTGTGCAATTTACCAAACACTTAAGGACAGTTCCTTTTATTGACATTATAAAACAAACACAACGTTTATCTCCTCTAAATTGGTCTGTATTTGTTGTCTGTTAAATAAGCCTTTTGGAAAAATACATCCTCTCGCCAGCGGCCTGAAACCTTGTTGGGTTTCTAAAAATACAGTTCTTGTTTTTTTAAACATGCCATTGTCCCTCAGTACCAATATGAATATGGTCAATGTTGAATTATTAACGACTGAGGTAAAATGGCTGGCCTCAGATTACAGAGTGATCGCTATAGGTTTCTCACAGTTCAGAAAGCCCAACCCAAAGAATAACACTCCACGAGAGAGGCTTTTAATCACAAAGATATCCTTTAGCAGGAATTACCCGCTTATTACGTGACTCCCGTTCCCCTGGTTAGGGGCAGATTTTCATCAGCACATTGTTGTATCCACTAACTGGTGTTATATTGATACAAAACACAGCAATCTGTCTGCGATCCGAATCCGCATGGGTTAGCCAAGCAGAATCAATAGCCTTTGAGACTAGAACAAACCTTTAAGGAGTGAGACTCGGCTATGGCTACGCAAAGTGGATTCTGCTCTAGTATTCATAAGATGATCTGCTTTTTTTGGTCTCATGGATTTTTTGCTGGCTTTGAGGAAATGCAGAATTCACCTTGGGTTTGGCTTTGCACCAAAAATGTTCTTCTAGATTTCCTAGACCAGCTTGGCAAGGCTTTCTTATCTCCATGTAAACAACATAATTGTAGAATTACACAGTACAATGAGATGGCATGTTATTATGTTTGTTAATGAATGTGTTAAAATATGCCTTCTATCTGTATTCTGTTAAGTAGACAAGTTTATATTCAGTCAGATTTGTTCAAAAGTACATTTTACAGTGAATGGTCCTAGGATAAGGGCTGTAACTTGGTTGAGACCTTTACTTGATATAATTTTGATGATAATCATTGGCAGAGCATTTGAGGTTATTTTAAAAAGCTGGGAAATTAAACGGTCTACACTATACTTTTTTTTTTATAAAGTACCGTTCAAAAGTTGGGTGTTGATTTATTTATTTTTTATTATATTTAAAAAAATTTTAAATGTATTATTTTTTTGGGAAAGAAGTCTCTTATGATCACCAAGGCTGCATTTATTTAAACTATAGAAAAATACAGTAATCAAGTAACATGTGTTACTTGCATAAGCAAAGTTGAATTTTCAGCTTAATTACTCCAGTCTTTAACATGTCATATGATTATTCAGAAATCATTAATATGCTGATTTCCTGCTCTAGAAACATTTCTTATTATTATCAATGTTGAAAACTGTTGTGCTGCTTAATATTTTCACCATTCTTTAAGGAGTAGAAAGTGAATAGCATTTTTTTTCTGGGCACAGTTAATGTTATTTTTTTATTTATTTAACAATATCTTTATTATCTTTAATTATTGATAAATGATTAACAGGTAATTTATGAACAGTCAAATATATATGATTATGTATACGGTACCTGTCAAAATTTTGTAAAACGTTACCATTTTTTTGAAAGAAGTCTCTTATGCTCACCCAGGCTGCGTTTATTTAATCAAAAATACAGTAACAACAGTAATATATATGTATGTACAGGTCCTTCTAAAAAAATTAGCATATTGTGATAAAGTTAATTATTTTCCATAATGTAATGATAAAAATTAAACTTTCATATATTTTAGATTCATTGCACACCAACTGAAATATTTCAGGTCTTTTATTGTTTTAATACTGATGATTTTGGCATACAGCTCATGAAAACCCAAAATTCCTATCTCAAAAAATTAGCATATCATGAAAAGGTTCTCTAAACGAGCTATTAACATAATCATCTGAATCAACTAATTAACTCTAAACACCTGCAAAAGATTCCTGTGGCTTTTAAAAACTCCCAGCCTGTTTTATTACTCAAAACCGCAATCATGGGTAAGACTGCCGACCTGACTGCTGTCCAGAAGGCCATCATTGACAGCCTCAAGCAAGAGGGTAAGACACAGAAAGAAATTTCTGAACAAATAGGCTGTTCCCAGAGTGCTGTATCAAGGCACCTCAGTGGGAAGTCTGTGGGAAGGAAAAAGTGTGGCAAAAAACGCTGCACAACGAGAAGAGGTGACCGGACCCTGAGGAAGATTGTGGAGAAGGACCGATTCCAGACCTTGGGGGACCTGCGGAAGCAGTGGACTGAGTCTGGAGTAGAAACATCCAGAGCCACCGTGCACAGGCGTGTGCATGAAATGGGCTACAGGTGCCGCATTCCCCAGGTCAAGCCACTTTTGAACCAGAAACAGCGGCAGAAGCACCTGACCTGGGCTACAGATAAGCAGCACTGGAGTATCCACAGTCAGTGATGGTCTGGGGTGCCATGTCAGCTGCTGGTGTTGGTCCACTGTGTTTTATCAAGGGCAGGGTCAATGCAGCTAGCTATCAGGAGATTTTGGAGCACTTCATGCTTCCATCTGCTGAAAAGCTTTATGGAGATGAAGATTTCATTTTTCAGCACGACCTGGCACCTGCTCACAGTGCCAAAACCACTGGTAAATGGTTTACTGACCATGGTATTACTGTGCTCAATTGGCCTGCCAACTCTCCTGATCTGAACCCCATAGAGAATCTGTGGGATATTGTGAAGAGAAAGTTGAGAGACGCAAGACCCAACACTCTGGATGAGCTTAAGGCCACTATCGAAGCATCCTGGGCCTCCATAACACCTCAGCAGTGCCACAGGCTGATTGCCTCCATGCCACGCCGCAATTTCTTTCTGTGTCTTACCCTCTTGCTTGAGGCTGTCAATGATGGCCTTCTGGACAGCAGTCAGGTCGGCAGTCTTACCCGTGATTGCGGTTTTGAGTAATGAAACAGGCTGGGAGTTTAAGCCTCAGGAATCTTTTGCAGGTGTTTAGAGTTAATTAGTTGATTCAGATGATTAGGTTAATAGCTCGTTTAGAGAACCTGAGCTGTATGCCAAAATCATCAGTATTAAAACAATAAAAGACCTGAAATATTTCAGTTGGTGTGCAATGAATCTAAAATATATGAAAGTTTAATTTTTATCATTACATTATGGAAAATAATTAACTTTATCACAATATGCTAATTTTTTGAGAAGGACCTGTATATATATATATATATATATATATATATATATATATATTACTTTCCTAACCATGACATTTAAATGTATTTAAATGTTTTCTTTAATTAAATAATGCTCCGAAAGTTGTTCCGAACCTGTATTCATTTCTTCCTTCTGCTGAACACAAAAGAAAATATGAAAATAATGTATTGAAGAAGATGGTTTACCAAATAGTTGCTGGCCCCCACTGACTTCCATAGTAGAAAAAAAATACAATGGAAGTCAGTGTGGTCCATTAACTGTTTGGTTACCAGCATTCTTCAAAATATCTTCACAGGTTTGGAACAACCTCTAGCTTACTTTTTAGAACGTCAAACAAGATGTTAAAAGGAGCCATTTTTGTTTCTGAGGACATTTTCATGTGCCCTTAGAGAGAGAAAAGCCATATTTGAAGTACATGGATAATATTTTTCCCTTTCAGAAAGGCTTTTCATCTTTGTATAGCCACTGATTAAAAGTGGATGGGGAGAGAGAGTGAGAAAGAGATGGAGCGATACATGCGGCATATCTTTCTATTTTAGACGTTTTGCTCCGTTATCTCCAGGAAGTAGGTCCTGTGTGTGAGTCCTGAAGAGTGTTCCGGGATCTCGAGTCCAGGCGTCAGTCGGGCTCTCGTGGTCTCGTGTTGTCGTTTTCTTTGGCACCTGGAGACGGTGCAGAGAGGGATTTTTTGACAAGGCTGCTGACACAACTTTAATGAGTTAAATTAGATGACTCCCCCTCATGCACGTCTGTGAAATTAAGCCTAGAAAGACACAGACGATAACAGAACTATTAACAGGGTTTTAGCCCAATATGGCAACTCATTTACATAACAAATATGATTCATATTTAATTTTAGCACCATATATTTATACGCAAAACTTTGAATCTGAAGTGTTTCTACTAGCAATCACCAAACTAAATTGGAAAAATCATTGTTTTGAAACTGTTTTTAAACACTCCCCGATCTGCCCCCCATTGGTCAGACATACAGATAGTCCCGCCCCTAAACCCACACTATTGGTCGAGTCAGTGTTGCTGTGACGGGCTGGTCAGGATGTGCAAACAAACTCCATCCTTGTTAGCCCTGGTAACTTCCTGTGCAAATCTGTTTCATTTTCAGTCACATACAGTTCAGTGTATATCTATACTATGTCTTTCTTTATTGCTCTATTTTACAAGAAACTTGTCTTCATCTCCTGCTTTAGCGTTTGTTTTGATACTGAGGAGAGATGGCAGTGCTGTAGTGATTGCCTTTTTATCAAAGAAACATCTCTCTCTCTCTCTGTCTTTCTCCTCCCCCTCTCCCTCATGCTGTTGTCTAATCCAGCTTGTGAATCACATGCCGTGACCAGGCGCGCGTGTGCAAGAGTGTTTGTGCGTGTCATTGTGCCGACCCAAGATACTCTGTTAATCATTCATTTTACCGATCAATGTTTCTTCATACCCTGAATAAACACCTCATTAGGGCCCGAGCACCGATGGTGTGAGGACCCTATTGGAATTGCTCCGTTTATTTTCTTTTTTTGTTTTTTGTTCCCTAATATATCTGTCATAAATCTGTTCTACTTTATCTTACTTTTTCCCCACATATATTGTTTCGGTAATTGTATCAAGCACATTGTGTGATATTGCTTGAACATATTGTGATTATATATACATTAATACTTAATATATAATAATATATTTTGCAAGATGTATTAAATTTGATTAAAATGACATTGAAGATTAAATCTGTTTTTATCGGGATTACATGAAACTGTTGCATGTTTCCGTGAGCATGAATTGTTTTTCAGTCATAATGTTCCATTCTGTTTCAGGTGAGGTATACAGGGACACACTTACTTGTGTACAGTGATCACACCTCTGAGGTTTATGAGACACATTTGAGACAATTATTATAAGACAAAAACAGCTATTAATATAAAACGCCCCTGAGCATTTTGTGTTGTGAAAAGCCTATACTGTACATACATTTTATGACACGTCTATGTATTGGTTTGAGACTTAATGTGCACTTTGTAGTTTGCATAAATATACACAAGATACATTTCAGAATCATTAACATAATATTTCCCTCTTGAATTGATATAGTCAATGCATAAACATGAACAGGCAAACAGGCATAGGCTTCAGTGGCAAGTTGAAATGACTCTGTATGCCGAGGAAATGATAGTTGCATTTGTGTAATGTGTTTAACATTGCCGTGGGAAATGTGTTACTGTTGAGGGAAGAAGGAGAGGCACTTATAGCAATTGGCATCTCTCAGTAAGGTCACATCAAGCTGCTCATAGCAGAGTGACGACAAAAGATGTTCACAAACATTCAAGGCCATTACTGAGGGCCCTTCAGCGCGTGCCTTTATCAACAAATCATCTCTCGCTTGCTCTCGTCTTCTTTTTGTGTCAAAATTCAACAAAATATATGATTAAATTGCAGAATAGTTGTGGGCGATATATCAAATATCCACACTGTACTTCGCAAAGATTTTCCTGACAAAAGAACAAAATCTACAGTATGAGTATTAATTATTTCAATGCACTTTTTTTATTTGTTCATGTAGTTTTCACATCATGGAATATTTTCAACATTGATGATAATAAGAAATGTTTCTAGAGCACCAAATCAGCATATTAGAATGATTTCTCAAGGATCATGTGACACTGAAGACTGGAGTAATGATGCTGAAAATTCAGCTTTGGCATCACAGGAATAAATCACATTTTAAAATATATTCAAATATAAAAAACATTCTTTTAATTTGTTATCATATTTTGCAATATAACAGATTTTACTGTATTTTTGATCAAATGAATGCAGTGGTGCATATAATGCATTATGCTTGGTGGTGTGCATAATGGATTAACACACTACCGGAAAAGTATGTAAGTACTTATCAAAAGTAAGTATCGAAAAATAAGTATCGCCCAGCCTAATCACTCATTTCTCATCTTTTACTTTTCTCCTCAGGTCAGTGACAGACCCCAGAGATGGCAAACGTGTGGCCCTTAAAAAGATGCCCAATGTCTTCCAGAACCTTGTCTCCTGCAAGAGGGTTTTCCGCGAACTGAAGATGCTTTGTTTCTTCAAGCACGACAATGTAAGCTCCCCACCATCCTCTGTTTTTTTTTAATCAGTTAGTGTTACCTAACTTTCGCTATCTACGTGCCGTCCCCATGGTGCCATTAGCGGGAGCCTGGCTATCTCTCGCTGTCCCTGGGCTGCTGGTGCCTGGGAAACGCATATAAAGGCTGGTGTCAGTGCCCACGTTCTCTGGCGTCAAAGCTGACCTCTGGCACGCTCTGTCTTTGTTTCTCCACAGGTGCTGTCAGCTCTGGATATTCTACAGCCTCCACACATCGACTACTTTGAGGAAATGTATCCTAAACAGAAAGCTACTTTACCAGCTGCTGTCTAAAGAAGTGATTGTGATCCAACCAGTTTTGATTCCAAAGAGTTCATCAAAAGTAAAAAGTACTGCTGATACAATAAATATTTTGGATCGAATTCGGTTTCCCCCTAAATATAACTATTGTAATACTTCTCTGTAAAATAATGGGTTAGGGTTAAACTATCAAGCTTTTATTTTGAGAACTTAAAGGGATAGTTTACCCAAAAATGAAAATTCTGCCATCATTTACTCACCATCAAGTTTTAAACCATAGAATTGTTTTTTCATATTATGGAAGTCAATGGGGTCCATCAACTGTTTGGTTACCCATATTCTTCAAAATCCTATCTTTTGTGTTCAGCAGAAGAAAGAAATTCAAGGTTTGGAACAACTTGAGTGTGAGTAAATGATGACAGTATTTTCATTTTTGTGTGAACTATCCCTTTAAGTTTCTCTTTTGTTGACAACAGTCGTATTATAATCGCTTCTCATGCAGAGATGAGTTCATGTGGAGCTGCATTTACTGAGAACCAAGCCGCTCTTAGACACTAAAAACACTGGATCATGAGCTGCTTGTGTGTAAAAGAGCACAGTGCTGCGATTCACTCAGAATCACAAAGTTGCTTTGATTTATTTAATTAAATCACGGCATTTGCGATTTAGTAATCACACTAAGCCATATCACAATTTTGGTTTTATTTAAATTAATCATGCAGGCTTATTTCTTTGTTTTACTTCTTTTTTTTCCAGAATCCTCTAGCTTTCTGTTTATTTACAGATTTAAATGGCATTTTAAATCACAGATTTTCGTTGTGGTTTTTAGACCTTGAAAGCTTAGAGCTTGAAAACAATTTAAAAATTGTAAGTAGCTGAATGAAACAATAGCCTGTAGATTTACAGAGCTCTGGTGAGGAAAGGGCGTCTGAGGTCTTGTTTTAAAGTCTTAAATCGTGCATATGCTTTTTGTGTGCCTTTTGTGGTTGCTAAAGTGGAATCAAGCTGAACATTATGTTTAGAGAGGTGATGGCTTGCCTCACGCTGTGCTTGAGTGTTTTTGATGGCAAGAGATCCAGTGTACTTATGAGAATTAGTGTGCCATTTACATTATAGACAAAACAGGTCTGATTATTCTCCTCATTTTTTCCTTTGCCTAATGGGTTTGTTCAAGTAGAATATGGATGAAGTTTCATATGGATTTCAGAAAAAGCTGACATGTTATTTTTAAGGCCTTTTTTTTTTCTCTTCTCAACCCGCACTCTGATATTTCCTAGATGTGGTCTGCAGGACGCTAAAGGCAACCCCGGCTTCTTAATTTGGTATATAATTTAATAAGCGGAATTACACGCTTTCCCCGTTTACCGCTCTTGCCCAGTCACCCGATACGCACTCTGTAAGCCACTTTTCTGAGAGTATTTTTTTTTCTTTCAAATACCAAGAGGCTTTCTATGATTTGAGCTGGAGAGTCTTCCTCTTAAATTAACTGGATTTTTAGCTCTTCAAAATCAGGAACAAAAAAGGCTTTTGTGTTAATTTGCTTGGAGATTTATCCTGCACTTTTGTATTTTTAGATGTTTCACATGCAGCATGACCGCTGGCTGTGGTCTGGATTGGGCTTCGTTTCACAGTGTTTGGAATCATCTAAAAGACATATAACATTAGTAAATAATGCTGTGTGTGAGTAAATCCACTAAAGAATGGGTGAACATGCCAAGCAACATATATTTTAAGCTCTCTACAATGATTGATTTTTTGGGCTTTGAGATGTAACGCACATTCAATCATATTGCATGCTTGCATTTATCCATTTTGGCTCCAGGATTAAGGGGGACATATTGTGGGAAACAGGATTTTCCTTGCTTTTTTTAAATAAAAGAGTTTAATGTTATGCAAAAAATAACATGAAATGAATATATTAACATATGGCTGGCAAAATGAGTGTAAATGTAAACTACACCAGTACACAGAGGTTAGCCAATCATAATAAGTGGTTATTTACATACTGAAATGCAAATGGTGTTTAATTTAAGGCTCAGGTAGAGGAGGGAAAAAGATCACATATAATTTAAGACCCAGTGTTTTTATATGCAGTGTTGTGATATGGCTATAGTTATTTTACTTAATTGAAATAAAGCTGAAACAATATAAAGTATAATAATAAGAATAATAAGAATAAGAATCACTTTATTCGCCAAATGCATCAGCAGATACACAGGAATTTGATATGGCCATCAGTTACACACAAACTCAACACACAAACATATATGCGTATAGCTGGAAAAAGCATGCCTAAAACAATCAAATCCAATAATGAAATAGTCCAAATAGTGCTAGATCAGCTATTCATAAGGGAAATGGCTCTTGGAAAAAAACTATTAAGATGGCGTGAGGTCCTTGTCCTCACTGCTCTGTACCTTCTTCCTGAAGGAAGCAACCTAAAAATGTCACTTGCTGGATGGGACTGATCAGCAGCAATTTTAGCTGCCCTCTTCCTGACTCTGGCCTCATATAGGTCGTTAAGTGACAGCTGCCTCTGTCCAGTCAGCCTCTCTGCTGTGCGCACAATACGCTGTAGTCTGACCTTCGCCTGGGCTGTTGCCGATGCAAACCAAACAGTAATCGATGCTGAAAGAAGGGTTTCCACAGTGGCCCTGTAAAATCTAGACCGAACAAAGCTGGAAACGTTCAGTTTATTCAACTGTCTCAGAAAAAACATTCCACTATGAGCTCTCTTAAGAATGGAGGAAACGTTTTCCTCCCATTTCAAGTCCAAATAGTTATAACTTCAAGTCCATTTCAAGTTATATAATAAATATTAGAAATTACAAAAGCACAATGAAAATATATGAAAAATTTAACTTAAAGGTGCATTGCGTAACAATTCATGTTAAAAATACCCGTTTTTCTAACCCATACATGCATAAACAATTGCCTGATGGGCTAAATGAGCCCTTCTCTGCGCACTGAGATTGCCTCTATAATCCTGTACAGTAAAATATATAAGAGGGATTCGAATTCAATTTCGCATCCTTGGAAGGCCGTATTCAAAGGCCGGTTGCGTCATCGCGGCGCGACGAAGGCTACCCTGATTCAAAAGCGACGCCAAATGCACCCTTCGTTTCCCCGTGAAAGGAAGGATACATAAATGGATCCTTCGCGGTCTATCCTACCCGATCCTACTCCATAAGTCATTGCGGGCCGGTGACGACAGGACTTTTATTTAAAAAAAATGACGGATGATTGTTCTTGTCGCCTAGAAACTGTGACAGCTAGCGATGAAGAGCGGGAGTAACATTTGAACTGCACTTTTTTATATTCAACTGGGTTTTTATATTCCCGTAGTACGGAGCCCGGAAAGTCTCTTGTGGGGGGAAAAAACAATCCGTGGCCACGGTTGTGCAGTCCGTCCCCTCAGTTTATAAACTGTACTCACGAATTCTTAAACTGTTCCCTTGGATTAACAAATCGTGCCCACAATGATTCAACCAGGCCACCTGTTTATGAGGGATGCTTTGCATAAACTTCATTTTTTAAAATAGATAATTTCTTCAATTTTCTAAAACTCCATTTTATGGGAGAAGAAAGCTCAGTATAATGGAATAAGCTAAAAAAAGACTTCACATATAAAAAAGAAATATAACACAAACACAAGGTTTAGGTTTTATTATATAAAAATAAAACATTCATAAATTATTTTATGATTAACATATTACTGTCTTCAGTGAATTCATTTATAGTTATAATTATAAACACAAATAATAATACTTATTATTATTATTAGTAGCCTACATTTAGGCTACATATTGAGAAGCGCTTTTATCAAAAAAAGGAACAAAGCAATTCGTCAAAAGTCAGTCATAATAAATGGTTAGACAATAATAATACAGGGCTAAGATTATCATAAATAACACAAGATTTTGACGCATATCCAAGTGTTTGTGTGGCTGTGGAGGCGCGGGCGCGGACACTTGCATTTGTATATCAGTGGAATACTATCATGTCTGGTCATACAGAAAAGAATAATATACATCATTCGCAACTACTTTTATTTGTGCAAAAACGAATGGACGCAAAAGTACACGGACCCAAGACTAACTTTTTCTACAAATAGCCTACATTATTTTAAATATAATAATATAAGGTCGACGTGTACCTTTGCGTCCACTCGTTTTTCTTTTTTTAACCCGTAATTAAAAATTAACGGTTGTTAGGCTATTTTTAAAACGCAAAGTTGAGCACCAAAATTTGACTTTGAACTGCACACCAAATGCTGCGCAAAAAAATTAATAAATAGACGTATTTTCAGATTTTTGTTTATGACTTTTTTCCCCTTTATTAAATATTTGAAATATTCACAAATTAATATGGAAAAAAATCGATTTTACTGGTTTTCTAAGGCCAAATTAGAACCTGGAAATTATATTCGAATTTGTTCGTTTAAAAGTGGACATTTCAAGCTTTGTATAGGTAGGCTATATTTTGTTTTAGTTCATTTTTGAGGTGCGCTCAGTTCACGGCGATCATGAAAGCACGCCTGATTGTTTTCTTTTATTTTACAAAAGCACTAAGTTTTCTTGTTATTGTGAGTTTACACAAATAAAATTGTGTATTTTTATACATTTATGTTTACACATAAAAAATATTGTGAGTACAGTTTATAAACTGAAGGGACGGAGTGCACAACCGTCGCCACGGATTGAGGGTTTTTTCCCTCCATAATACGCGGTTGAAATATATATTTACCATATTCATCATTTATATTGTCCATTTATGCTACATAATAAAAAGAATACACTAGCCTACAAAATCGCATCAAGGTAAGATATAAGTGAACATTTGAACCATATGCCTATGTATGTTTTCTTTTCTTTTCATTACATTATTTACGTAAGTTAACACCCAATACTTGCACAGTTTAAAGTGTAATCTGGCAATTCATGACGCAGCTTCTGAATTGGGACACAACAAACCAGCTCTGGCCATGATCTTGGCTATTAAAGCCGAAAATACATGACTGAAACATCCTCACCATGTCTTCCAGTAAAATATAAACAAAAAAAAATGACAATAGCCAATTCTGGATCCATAGCTGTTTATTCAATTGTATAAAATGAATTATCAGAATGGCAGCTGTACTCTCGCTAGGCGCCAGGAGCGGTAATCGGGAACACCTGGTTGCGCAATTAGGAAATCCTGCGAAGGCTACATGGTGCGTCCTTCGACGGACGAATAGGCTGCATCCTTCGAAGTCCGCGGCCTTCGGAGGATGCAGCCTTCACATTGGGACACAGCTTATGTCTCGCAGGTTTGTGTATTCGCCGGCGCCGCCATTCTCCGCATCAGCGAAGACAACTCGTGCGTCAAAGGTAGAAGATGGATTCAAAGAGACCGGCTTGTAGTCCATTCCAAACCCCAACGCAAACTCCACGTAAAGTAAAGAAAAAAAATTTTTTTGTCTAGTGCCACCAAAAGGTCCAAATTGGAGTCAGACAGGCGTCGGAGTAAGACGAGAGTCAACCTCGGGAAGGCATTCAACAAATGGAGAGATCTCCGGTCTGCTCTTGGTCTCAAACGGGATCCTCAGTTGGCTTTTTTCTTGATAAAACGGTAAGATATAGCCCAGTCTCTAATGTTTGATACGGCCAATCTATGCATGACAACAAATGACGATCCGTAAAATGTGTAATGCTTTAGCGTAAGCTAGATACATGTACAATCAGAATTGGTTTTACTACCATTGTTAGTGAACAGTTTCATAAACTAGGAATTGTGTTCGGAAGAATAGTACAACATGAAACATAAAACATATCCAATAAAAGATGCTAACTATGTTTTTGTGTATGGCCTACCGGTAACGTTAGCCTTGTGTCCATTGCTAAGGTGTTCATGTCATTGACCAACAAGGAAGAACGCCGTTGCATTGGCTATATTGTCTTTTTCGGTAAAAATAGTAAATTGTTCCCGTGATTGTGGTACATTTTGTATGTAGTATATATGAGGTATGTGGGGGAAACAATGTATTATACTCTATGTAAAACAATACCTTTCTTCAGAGGCTAACTTTACTGGGTCTGGACCTGGTTTAGCTCTGATTTAATCCTATTTTAGATATTACTCTGATGTAATAATCACAAATTTTGAGCAAATTATAACAGAAAAAGGATGTATTGTTATTGGAATATTCTACTTAGCAGATCAATAAAACAGGCTGAACCCCGCAAGTCTTCGGCGGATTAACGTTAGCCTGTTTGGCTTTTATGAAAACGTCATGGTGACATTTGATTGTTTAACGTTATTACCTTGAGACATTTGAGTGAACGTTGTTGACCAACCGTGTATGGTATGATTATTATTTTGAGCTTTTGCGAAGTAATCAATTATATTGTTCATGAACGTGTTTTCATAACAATACAATCATAGGTGGATATACAGTAAACACATAAACAAAGTTTTCTACTATCCCCGTTTTCCCCTCACACATAAGAGTAATTTACTCAAATGTCTTTCCTTCCATATATTTGAAATGAATAACTTGCAGATTTATAACTTTATTACCTCTGAAGACATTTTGGCTGTACACCAAATATCTGTGCGGCAGATGCTCCTTTAGTTATGAACAGCTCGTGCTCGTGCATGCGTGCGTGTGGTCCATGAGCGTGCACAACTCTGGTTGCAGTTTTGCTTGTCGCCAGAGGGGGCGTACTTCTGCAAAAACTCAGAGACTTGCGTTTTGCACCTTTAAATGAAAGCTGAAAATGTAAGAAATATCACATTATATGACGTTATAAATATTCATATTCAAAATATTAATTATTTGTATAATTAGAAATGCACTGATTGCAATTAATTGAAAAAAAAATAGCTTTAAGTTTTTCAGGTCGGTATACAGTATATTCAGGTAAGAAATTCTACAGAAATTAAAGTTATCAAATGTAAAATAACACTGGAGAGTTTTCATTGTAAAAATTAAATACAGAGCAATGCTTACAATTTGTTACACAAGTTATTCAGTCAAGAGCAGAGACAGAGAGTGATTTTCTTTGTCTTTTGTTTTTTTATTAACATGACAGACAGCAGCAGGTTTATTAGGCTGCTGTCACTTTAAGAGCTTATGCCTGGATCCAATATACTGTTACATAACATGCATTATCTCTCCACTATTTACTTTCCAAAACTGACTGTTTAACTGAATACCCGCCAAGACGGGCATTTGGACATAAGTTTGTGTGTATTTAACCATTTAAGTAGCCTGACGTCGTCATACTCAGATTCTAGTCAGAATGTGAGTCTGAAACTGCTCCATTGGGCTGTGATTATGGGGCGTGTGTCAACCGAACCAGGAAATAAAAAGCCTCTGCACTCAATTGGATAGACCTAGAACCAATCGGAGCAACGGGGTAAGTGACGTATGTTGAGCGATAGATTGAAGTTGATAGATTAAACTTTTTCTGAATCCTGTAGGAAGGACGGCAAAAACATCTTTCCCATCGACAAATGCCTTGATTGCGGTTCTCTGTTCCTCTTTTAAAATGAATGCGCTGTCTACATCTTCTATAACACACGCGATAGCGGAATATACACAACTCAATTCTCCAGCGGCAGCCATGAATTCAACCCAAGCGCTCTTTGATGACGTGGATGGTTGCGTTATCATTGCTTATCTGTCCATCATCGTATAAAGCCCGCCCTGACAATTTGATTGGTCTGAACATTTTTTTGTTCGGGCATAATAGCTCCTCAACGGATCGAGTCCAGACCGAACTTCCCGACCTAAAAATTTTGTGGGCGGGGTTTGGGCGGGCATCCAGGCTACCATTTAAGCGCAGTAAGCCATTCATTTTGGTACTTGCGACTCTTGGTACTTGCGACAAGCTGTTTGAGACTGCGAGACGGCTTATGTAGGCTCCACTTACCCCTTATTTACATGCGGAAAATCAGCTGATTCCGGTTCCTGGCCAGTCGATCGGTGCATCTCTAAGTAGGCTATAATAGTATATAAATAATACTAAAATAAAACTTGACCAGGCCCACAAGGAATCTGTGCACATAAAGTTTAAATGCTCAAAAAAAGTTTCTTTTCTTTTTGTACAGTCCATAAATTTTACCCCTAAAATCAGTGCAGAAAATTTGGCAGTTGTGCAAGAAATAAAATGATTAAAAAAAAGTGCAATATGTCCCCTTTTAAGTAATAAAAAGGGAGAAGCTGTGTCTCTGAAAATGTTTCGGTTTGTAAAATTATTTTCATCCTTTACAGTGTGGTGAAGGCTGTTGCGTTTTCCATAATGGTCTTCTACAGAAGCAGCATAATAAGAGATTGTGAACACTTATAAACACACACACACAAAGGTGCAGAGGAACATTCATATTCTGTGTGATAGGCTAATATTCCCCCTCAGTGCCACTATCTTTGTTCTGCTTAACGTATTTATTTACTCAACGGATTAAACAAAGACTCATATCCTTCTGCTTTCGCACAGCACAGTAGAAACTTTGTCCGCTCATTTGAATGGATTAAGAAACAAAACATCAATGCGGTCGGCTCCTTATTGTCTTGAGTCGTATATTCTGAAACCGCTCGGTTAGACATGCAAAAATGTGTGATCCTTAACATGTACACGTACCATTCACACACAGAGCTAATAAAAAGAACATGTTCCTGAGCCTGGGGTTCTCGCTGGCCCTCAGCAGACCTGTTTGGAAAGGTTATTTCATACAACACTGCCACTGTGTATTCCAGGCTAATTATATCTCTTGCTGAATGGTGTCTTTCTGTAAGTGACTGATGTGTGAATTGTGCTCGATGCTCCTTGTCATAATGGCTGTTATTTCTTCATCTGACTGCTCGACTGCAGTTTCATATACGCTGCGTTTTACCAGAGGCCTGCGGTGAAAGCATTTCGGTTAATCAGTCGCTGTTTGTGTTATAAACGTTCCCTTTCTCTGCAGGAAAGTACTTTTTTTCTGTTGCTCTTTTTCAAAAACCTAGTGTGTTGCCTGCATAGGGAGCATTTCAAGACATATAGGTGCACTCATAGCAATGTGAAGGCTAAGATTATATAATTAGCAATTATATGCTAATTATATTGCCTAGGGGGCATAATTTTGCACAAATTCTGAAGTCTGGTATACACTACACAACTTTAGCCATGATTTCCAGTCTGGATGAGTCAATGCTAGTTGCCTAAAGTCAGAGCCAGTCTGCAGATTCTGGACAGTCCAAGTTGACAGATTTGACAGAAAATTGCATATATATATTTTTTTGCTTCAAACCAATTTTAGAACACTTTTTCCCCATTTGTTTTCACATGTTTCTGCTTTAATTCGTTATGTTCAGAACGACTTGAAAGTCTGGTAGTGTGTGATCCTCAGTCGTTTAGTCCAGTGTTTTCTCTAACCAAAAGTGAACGATGCCTGTTCAGATTTTAAGGAAACAATATATTTGTTCTTTTTAAAGAAGAACATCCATTTAAAAAATGAGTTGGACAAGATGAGAGAAATGTCAACTCTAAATAAACTTATGTTATTGAATAAAATAAAATATCCAAAAATAGCGTAGTGTAAATGAGCTATTTCACTCAATATTTATAAGCGCTCTATTGAAATCAGTAGGAAGTTGAGTTGCTAAAATGGTCACTTTTGCGGTTACATGGCCTTTATAATCCCTATATAGGCAGTTCACTAGATTTCGCAATCTAGGTTTTATGGTGCTTTGAGTAGGTTGTTTTTTGTTATATTTGTGTTTACTTCTACTGTTAAACTTAGCTTAGCTTCGAAGCTGTCAGTGGTTTAGCTACATGAACTGGGTTTCACACAAATATTCTTCAACTATGTACAGTATATGAGAGCAATCTTCCCTATATTTTATTCTATTTATACAGTATGCTGTACAAGGAGATTTTTTTGCTACAGTACATGTGTGGGAACACGTGCTCTTGTGTTCTTGTGTCATAACAGAATCCCCAGGGATGGGATGTGCTGGCTCTCCTCCATTGGAGCAGGCGCTCGCTTTTCTGGAACACGGTCCTGAAGGACGCAGTTAAACACACAAATGCATCAGGGATGCACATTTTGGTCGGCTCGAGAACTAAACGGATAAATCAGCAGAGTACTCAGGATGGGACAGGGGGGCGATGGAGAGAGTTTTTTTTAATTGTACATGTGTTGGACAAACGTCTTTTGTAGTTGCATTGTGACTTTTTTTCCGGAATCTCCCACCATGAGAAATTCTATTTAGAGTCTATTATTGTGTTTTCATGATCAGTAAAGCTGCGCATTCCTAAAATACTAGGGTTCAACTGTATTATTTTTATTTACATTAAATTCCCTGCCAACATTTTCTTTGGCCACACCTTAAAAATTGAGCTCTTAATTTTAGCAGCATACATTATATTTAAAAATGTGTCTGAAAATATATTTACTTCATTACTTTTAATGATTGTTTCCTTTCAGAATAAAATGACAACAAATCTATTTTTATTTATTTGCATCTGCATTAATATTATAGGTGTGTAATTTTTAAAACCTAATAAATTGTTTGTATTCAATTGTTTTTAAAGAAAGCTTAAATACATAAAATGTGTTGCTAAACATAAAATGTGTCAACTTTTGTGGTGGAGCTGTGGTGGTAGTGTTGGCTGGGCAGGTAGTTTTATCAGTTTGATGCTATGATCAGAAAAATATCCATAATTCAAGCAGTGTTCAGCACAACCTCGAGTGGACCCCGCTGCTGTCTTAGCAGGCTATTTATAGCAAGAACAGTTCTGTCAGTACCTGCCAAGCTACTCGCTGCCCTATCATACATCTATTATTGAATAAACTGAGAATGTCAAGAGAAGCAACCTTTCGAGTTGTGTGCTGAACACAAGTTAAGCTTGTTTTTAATTAGGGCTGAACGATTATGGAAAATAATCTAATTGCGATTTTTTTTAACCAATATTGCGATTGCGATTTAATATGCGATTACTTTAAGTTCTTTACCTTCTGTATTAGTCGACAAAGACAAGCAATAAATCATTGTACAGTAGGGATGGGAATCTTAAGGCAGCTCATGATCCGATCTAATTTTTTTCTTATTAATTAATCTTAATAACACTTAAAATATGTATTTAATTACATGTGTAAATATACATACTTTAAATATATATAAACACATTTAATTAAACCAATTACATGTTAAGAATTTTAAATGGGCTATAAATTCAAGATGTTTTCCATTCAAGAGCTGGAGTGATTTTCCCCCTATACGATAAGCTGCATTCACACTAATGCACATATCTCTTTTGAAATTGTAAATGTGGTTTGTCCTGTTGGTTTAAGATATAACTGACCGTGTTTACATTAATTTCGCGTCAAAAGCATTTTGAGATGCAAGTACGTTTAACCAATGAGTCGCTAACAACCGCATGCACGAGCACTCTTCACAAAGCGCGCGTAAGTATTTTAAAATGAAAGCAGCTTTCTCAGTGATTTTCATATTTTTAATATATAAGCCAACTGCATTCCAAAAGACATAAATAATGCCTTTGTGGAGCATTTGTATGGAAAATTCCGGCGGGCAAGACCGCGCACTGCAAGAGTAACATCAAAGCGGCAAAACCTGTGCAATGAAGCCAGCGACTGTCCTTGTAATTCGCTTAAACCCCGAACTTTATGAAATCTTATTTTTCGGAAGGTTTGAGCGGTGTCGTGTGTGTGTGTGTGTGTGTGTGTGTGTGTGTGTGTGTGTGTGTGTGTGTGTATGTGTGTGTGTGTGTGTGTGTGAGAGAGAGAGAGAAATTAGAAGCAAGCAGAATACGGTTGTTTCTAAAGCACCCGCAGCGTCATCACGCATCTGTGTTTAAAAACTAAGCTCAGACTCGATTCTGAAATTCTCTGAATCGATACAGAATTGTTGGAGAGAGAACACAATATCACATACATAAAAAATAAACTGTTCTTTCCTGTATGCCAGACCTATGCGTAGCGTGCCACGTTAATGCTTGATCTACAGACTGCTTTTCTCTCGCGTGTCACGTGACTAGTGTAATCGCAGCTTTTGCGGTTACAAAATCGTATTTCATCATATCGCGATATTATCGCAAATGCAATTAATCGTTCAGCCCTATTTTTAATGCTTCTGCAACTTTCTTGTTTCATCTTCCACGTCTTTAATACAGTTGTCACGAGGTTGCTAGTTTAGGAGGATGTGGATTTCTCTGTGGTATGTCTAAAAGAGTGCTTTTAACCAGTGCCAACGCCACACAACGCTGTTTCAAATTTTTTGTAACAGCAGTTAGATGAGGTGATTCTGAGTTTGGTAGTTTTGGTAAAGGTAAGACAGGTATGTTTTTAAGGAGTATTTTATTTCATTGCATTATTTTAATTTTGCATCTGAAGCACATTAAGATAAGCCAGTGAGCATTTGTGTGATATTATATGAAATGTTTTGGCTGGGCATCATGCGGCGGGTGTTTTTTTTTCTGGGTTTCTGGGAAGGTGTGAGAAGTCTAAAAAAATACAGATTGCTTTCATCATTACAGAATGAGTCTTGTGTGCTTTAAGGACAAAGACATCAATTATTTATTTTTATAATGCCAGTGACTGAACTCGGATGGCTGCTTGTGATACGCCTTGTAAAGTGCTTTTGGCATGTGGCATGTCTGCTTTGTTACCTACCATACAGGTATTCCTCGTCACTTTTGACATCTCTATAGTCATCTGTGTTTTGTTCTGCTGTTCTGCAATGATTCCTTAGAAGCTTAAAATGTGACTTCACCTGCAGAACCAGTCCCTTTTCTCTGTGGCTGTTGCTGAGGCAGGAAGTTCAGGATGTGGAAGATAAAAGGCTACAATGGCCAATGGGCTGACAGAAGCAAGGTGCGCTGGGTTTAATTACTGAAAAGACTGTAGCAGCAGAATTAGCATTAGTCTCCGAGCAGGTCAATTAACACCCAGCAAAGCTGTGAAATACGCCTCCCTCCATCTGCATCTGGCAACGATTACACCTTGCTATTATGTGAGGGGACTTTGTGAAAGCCGTTTTCAGTCTCACACATGGCCAGCCCCCCTTTCTGTGTGTGTTTGGTGTGTTTATACACATTCACAAAGCTATGTGTGTGTAGGCTAAGTGTGAGCTGCGTTTGTGTGTGTGCATGTGCAGCATGTTTGTGGGTGGGCTTGTGTGTGTGTGTGTGTGTGTGTGTGTGGAAGAGAGAGAATAGTCATATACCATGTCTTAAAGCATTAATAATGACACGATTGTGGTTTTTGTGGACTGTGATATTAGAGAGACATTTGAATAGTAAGGGTGTCAAAATCGAAATCGATCGAAATTAATTCACAATCTCGAACTTCAAATTAAAAAAAGGAATCGTCGATGCTGCCACACCCCCATGTCACGTCCGGTCAGCGTGCCAAGCGGAAAAAAACACGCGTGTTGAAGTGCTGCGAGTCTATGGTCAACCTCCTCTAACTTAGCTACAGCCACTCAAAAGATAGCATCCCAGATAGTACAAGTCTATTTGATGTGATGTTTACATCTGGAAGACGTATTTTTAAGAGTGTTTGCTCATCTGCAATACGTCTATAGGATGTTTCCTGTCAGATGTCAAATAGACGTTTAGAAGATGACTTTAAGATGTAATGATTTAGAATGCATGTTAAACTGACATCTTCTAAACGTCTATTTGATATCTGACAGGAAACGTCCTATAGACGTATTGCAGATGAGCAAACACTCTTAAAAATACGTCTTCCAGATGTAAACATCACATCAAATAGACTTGTGCTATCTGGGATGGCAACTGCAGATGCAGGAGACCCATCGACAGAACTTGAACCCACTCCTCTTTCATTGAAGTCGCAGGTGTGGACGTTTTTTGGATTTCCAGTGAGTCATGTTGACAACGTTCACGCTTCAAAAAAGCCACAGTTTGCAGACATCCCAAGTCTCGCGGAATTTCCGGGAGTCTCCCGCATATTGATAGCGGCTCCCTGATGCACGGAAATTAGTTAAAATCTCCCGGAATCTAGAGTGAGCGAGCAAGAGCGCGCATGCGAGACAGAAAAAACTGTGCTCCAAACCGTATAGTGCGCGCACGGCAGAGAGGGAGAGAGCGAGAGACCTTGCGTGTGTGCCTCATGAAGCGCATGTAAGACAGAGAGCATCCTGATTGGCCGGTTTCGGCTTTAAAAAAAGTAAATGTAAAAATCGAGAATCGAATCGAACCGTGACCTTAGAATCGAAAATTTAATCGAATCGAGGATTTGGAGAATCGTGACACCCCTATTGAATAGCTATGAATTGTTCATTAAAGAGACATATCGTACACTTTTTCCTCGAAGTTCACTGATCTGCAAAACTAGCTGTTTGCCTTACTGTACCTTTAAGGCATCTTAGTGTAAATAGATTTATCATAGGCTAATGCCTTTGCATGTGAAGATACCTTCCGTATTTAATGTGTTAAAATACAGTGAGCAAATATTTCCCTATACTATACACTAGACAAATAGCCTACCAAATATAGTCAAACTACACCAGCTATAGTTTATTTACATATAGTATTAAGATTCTCATGTTTATTTACCAAGATATTTTCTGAAAGCACACAATGTTGCATTGTGAATATTAAACTATGTTTTTTATGCATTCATTCTGATTTCAGTCTTGAGATGGCATGGTGTGTGTATATGGCTATACATGCAGGTGTCTTTTTGTTTTCTGCTACTCGTTTAGTAGAATCACTCCACTTCCTTCTGTAACCCTCTACTGTCAGTTAGTCATTCAGGAGGGGAGCTCCAGACCACAGGTGCCTCTCCACCTCTACCCACAGTCAAGCTGTGCTAGCTGGCAAAGTGATCCGGCAACACTGGTTAAATGCTAATTTAGTGGGGGGAGACAGAGAGAGTCACGGGAGAGAAAGAAAAAGTCACGGACCACAGAGAACTGGCGGAGTGCCACAGACTTCACTCCTGTACTCTCCATTCAGCTCTTCAGTATGTGTGTGTGTGTGTGTGTGTGTGTGTGTGTGTGTGTGTGTGTGTGTGTGTGTGTGTGTGTGTCTGCGGAGAACCGAGCTTGGAGGATGTGTAATTTGCATTTCAGTGAAGCAATCGAGCATAGCCGTTATTTGCATGAGGCTAATTAGGCACGTGACAAAAGCCCTCTGTTCTCAGGCGATTATCGAAAAAACGTGTGGAGGTCTGCCCGGAGCTCTCCTCAGATCTGCTTTTGGAACTCCCTACCTGGTTAAAAAGTCTCACGGGTGTGATTTTTAAAGGTATTGTTCACTTAAGCATAAAAATGTGAGCATTCATTTACTCATACTTAAGTCATTCTAAACCTATATGACTTATGCTGGGTTCAGACTACATGTTATAAGCCAGATTTTGTTTGACATGGGGTGTCTTGGTGATTCGTAAGGCTCGACACACAGACACACTTGAAGATTTTTTGCTCGATTGGGGGGAGGGGGAGCCTGAATATGTGGCCTGATTCAAGGCTTGTCGGAATCTAATTTTTATCCAAAAAATTCCTCAAATGTGTGGTGTCATTACGATTATTTTACTGCTCCCAATCCTTCCCAATCCCAAATCGTAAATATCAAACATGTTTTATATTTACGCCTCCGATGGGATACCCGCAATAGCAAATTAGAGCGAGCAAGCTTCACCCACCAGATGATGTGTGCTTTTATGTGAAACATGGCAGCAGATCTGTCATGCCCATTCAAACCAAGGGGGCACATGCACCCTCAAATTTTTGAACAAGATGGATTTTGAATGCAGCTTCCAAATTACAAAAATCTATATTTTCACATTTGACACGATCACACAGGTGTGATTAGAACGTTCAGTGCATCACGTCATCAACTGCTGAATTTAAATCTGTTCGCACTTTTGTTGGCGCTGAGCCAGACACGGACGCTCTCTCTTGTCATGCATCACAACCACAGTTTAAACATCACAACTGTTTAGTGTTTTCAACTATATCATGTTTATTTTATGTTTCTGATATTTAAATACACATAGTAGGCTACTAGAAAAAATACAAGGCTACTTGTAAAATAAAAAGGAAACGCATCATTTTACAGTACGTTAACTTACGTGTACTTACAGTGTACTTACCTAAGAAAGTACTGGGTAATAACGCTTCATTTTACAGTGCGTTAACTTACGTGTACTTACAGTGTACTTACCTAAGAAAGTACTGGGTAATATAAAGTAAGTACATGGGTTAAGGTTAGGTTTAGGGGTAGGTTCAGGGTTAGTACCTAGTTATTACCCAGTTTTTGTAATTACTATAATAAGTACATAGTATGTACATGAGGAACAGGACTGTACAATGAAGCGTTACCAATAAAAATTACACACTGATTTCTATATGGAAACGGCAATAATAATAGTTTAGTTTGGAATACAATTTGACAACGTGTTTTATTGAGATCTGATGTAATTCGAAAGTTTACTCTATTTTTTTCCCCACCGGCCACTTAGTTTGAAGCGGCTGGCTCCATGTTGTAAATCCCACAACTCTGATTCTGAATCGCCTGTTATAGATCAACTGCATACAGTTGTTATCTAAATCATTCAACCCCCACTGCAAATCATGTGTATTGGCAAAATGTACAGACTTTCAGCTGTTTGCAGTGAACAAATCAAACAAAAGTAATTGAAATAGCTCAACACAACAACTGTTTCAAGTGGATTCCCCAAATTGAACTGAAAAAGCAATGTTTAATATCTTTAGTACTTAGTAGTACACCCTTTTGCTGTTATTATGATGATATCTTCTCTTAACTTTTTGGACCATTATCTTGGCCATATTTCTAACAATCAGTCAAACATGACACTCAACAAACCTAGCCAGTTCAGGTATTTCATGTGTTCTAGCTCAAGCAAACCTGGTGCAACTAATGAAGCCCTTGATTAGTTGCATCAGGTGTGCTTGAATATCTGAATATGAATATTGATTAATTATTTGAATAGTAATAAGATGAAGTAATGGATTTATTATAATGCTTTAGTGGTTCGTGTTGTTTTTATAGTGTTGTCTATTGTATTGTCTGTGATATGTATGAGAAACAGCCTGAACTTGTCCACTGAAACCTAATTTACCTACGGGTATAAAATAAAGGAACCTGAACCTATTTTACAGATTTGGGCTGTTGAATTTGGCAAAACCACTTGAAACATTTGTTGTATTGATCTATATAAGAATGGCTGGAGATGATTGGTCGGGTAGCAAGTTACGTGTAGTCCGACGTTTTTCATGTCCACGACATGACAAGAAATTAGGAGTCAAAATTCCATAATCTGACAGTGACTACTGTAACAGACAAAAATATTGTGTAGTCTGAACAGTTTTGTGTGTGTTCCTCATGTAAAACTATAAGGCTTTGTACAGTATGAACCACTTTTGAATACTTTTATGGCATATTTTGTCCTTTTTAAGCTTAAAAAGCCCTAGTTCTCATTCACTATTGTCATAATATTGAAAAGAGCTGCGAGGATATTCTTTTAAAAAAACTCCTTTTGTGTAACCACCACAAAAGAAAGTCAATCATATAACTTTGAGTCAGTCATATAGCTTTGAAACAATATGAGGCTGAATAAAGGTCAGAGATTTCATTTTCAGGTGAATTGTCTTTTCAACATTGAATACTATTTTACCCTGCCGTCCTGCAGTAAAAAAGTAACTTTTTTTAGCATGCTATTACTGACTTGTTATTTAGTAAATGGTGTGGTTGATAAGTTACACCAGGTCTAGCGAGTTACTAAATAAGTTACTAAATACTCCAGAAATCCATTTAGTGTAGCACTGACAGCAAAGCTCTACTGCCCTTTTGCAGTGTAGTAATGTTTTATTGCCCCACAAAGAGCTGTGTAACAAATATTGCTTTTGTTTAATAGTGGATGTGAAAATCTCAGATAGGAAAAGGGAAGAGAATTGGCTGTTTATAGTCCAAAGGCTGTCGAATTGTAGGGACACAACTAGATTTTCTGAAGAGAAGGTGCCGCCACAATGCTAGAGTTTTCTGGTTAGTTTTCAGGGACTTGCTATATGTTTGCTTAAGTATCCTGTGCAGTCTAAATTGTTCAGTGTGATCACATTAGTGAAATGTTTGCAAAATTTGCTAAGAGCAAAAAAGTGATTGTCTAATGTTAAAAGTGTAGTGATGTATGAAGCACAGCTCGCAGATAATTCTCTTTTAAAACTTTCTGTTGGTCAATGTGGCAAATTTGTGTGACCAACTTGAACCCGTTGCAAAATTTCACCCTCAAGCTGAATTCACGATTTGGCCCAATATTTGTGGCCATTTTTAGTTAATTTTTAATTTTTTTTTAGTTATGTTGCAAGATGTGAATAATTGCAAGATTAGTTACTTGCAAGTTTACTATTTTAAAGCGCTAAGGCCTGGTTTCACAGACAGGGCTTAGATTAAGCCAGGATTTGGCCTTAGTTAAATAAGGACATTTAAACAAACAAACATACAAACAAAAAACATTACTGGTGTGCATCTTGAGATACATCAATGACACTGAAGTATTTTAAGGTATATTAGTGCAAATTGCTTTCAGTTCAGAAAGCTCAAACATGCATTTTAGTCTGGGACTGTAAAGCCTTGTCTGTGAAACTGGGCATAAACATGTAGAGGGCACTTTAAAAAAAAAATGCCTGAGAGACACAAAAAGAAGAAGAGAGATGCATCCAAGGCTGCGAAAAGAAGCCGTGTCAATTTGCAGTGACACTGTGAAAGATGGCATGAAAATACTTGTGACACTCTTGTAGCTGAGAAACTTAAGGGAAAACCGAGGGGTGGGTAGAAGATGAGCTTGTCCCAGCAGACAGTCAATCAAGCAGTCCTGCATGCTCAGCTGTAGTTATCACACACACACACACACACACACAGGAGGGTTGCCTCTGCTGACTCGGCCACAGTGTAGATGACTGGATGGGCTTTTTTGAACCACAGATCTGCATCTGTCAAACCTTGTGTTGCTTCGTGTGCATGACTCCCTACTAGCGAGTGCGAACGCTCGACTGGACCGAGTGGCAGAGAGCGGCTCATCTTTATGTGTTTATAAAAGGAAGATCACAGGCGGTTTGTCTTTGCTGGAAGTCCTCCTACGCTTTCTCCATCACTCATATATACTGACAGCAGATGTGTTGAGTCTGCGCTCATATGTGTTGATTGCTGAAGTTGGTGTTTGTTTTGAGAGACTAGCAGCGCTGAAGCAGATAATTGCTCCTTATTCGTTCTTTAGCGGATGAATGAGTCATAATGTGTGTCTCCAGGTAAAGATTATTCAACAATATTCTTCTCCACATAAAGGTCAGACCTAGATACTCGCAAGTGTCAATTCTCCAGTTTGTGTTTATTAGCTGGACCATATGTCAAAGAGCAGCTCATCTTTGTGTGCTTTATATTCTGGGAATTGTAATAGAGGCCTAATATGTTCGTTTTTTTGAGCTTTTGATGGTCACAACGTAATGAAGTGAATTTTAGTAAATAGTAGTTCCCTCTTGGATTCAGCTCACTCATTGACTGTTGTAACACTTTCCATGTGTTTTCAACATCTACATGTTTTCATCACTGTGTAATTGCCACCTCATCACACCCTGATGTTTCTGTGAAACCTCCCAGTGCCATGTGTTTGTCAGAACAGGTGTTAGGACCTGCTGTCCGTCTTAAGAAGGATGTAATGCCACTTTCTTGTTTCTGCAGGTGTACAATGGCAATAATGATACTTGCATTGCTTGTTGTAAATTCAAAGTAACTAAACAGTGTTGGAGATTTTGTTCTCAAGAATGACTGTTTATTTCATAATTAGAGAATTCTAAAAAATAATTTAAAAATGTAAATAATTTTAATAAATCCTAAAAATACTTAAAATATAATTATTCATTTTTAAATAATTATATTTAAATATGTGTTTTGGGGTCACGGTTCGATACAAGTTTGGAATTGGTACAACAGGAAAAAGCAACCAATTCCCAATGCTAGGCTTCTTTTCATTTATTTTGAACTGACAGTTGTGCAAATTTTGTACAGTTTATACATTTTGAACAATTTGTTCCACCTAGCAGCATTTAGTCTCCCTGAGGTAGTTGGTACAGTACAGCCTCATATGTGTATTAAGCACTAAGAAGTAAACAGAATGCCATCTTGCATAGGTCTTTGTGTTTTTTTTTGTAGGGCTGAAAAAACAAACAAAAGGTATTTGGTCATAATCAGCTCCAAAACTGAACAGCATCCATGTGTTATAAAAGTACAACATAAATAGAATAATGAAAAATAAAACTTATGCAGAGATTAGTTACTAGATTAGTAACATGCGGTGGCAATGGCGGGTGCACAAAGTTCAATATTACTCTTATTCAAGAAATTACAGAAAGATGAGCTAGAGAAACATCTGAGCCTACTTCACATTTCCACAACACAAATCTGCAAAATGCCAAATGATTTTGTCTCATTATAACTGCGGAAACAACTTAAAATACTCTTGGTATTTTATTACTCATGGTATAAAATTTATGGTCGTACAGATAAGACATCATTAGAAACTGTGAAGGGTCTTTTTTTTTATTTGTGTACACTCACAATAAAAACAAAAAATTGTGCTTTTGTAAAATAAAGAAAACAAACAGGATGCAGCTTTCTGCCGTCCCAGTTTCCTTTCCGTGAACTTTTAGAGGGCGTCACAAAAATGAATAGAAACTCAGCGTATAGGCTACCAGCAAGCTCTTGCATCTGAACTCTTGTTTTGGGTTGGTCCATAGATTGTCTCTTCTTCTGCTTTTTTGCCTGTTGTGGTGGTTAGCAAACAGCTTTGCATTATCATGCGCGCCCCCTTCTGGATTGGAGTGTGAATCGCCTGTGACGGTATTTGTCTTCTGACTGTATGCACCGAACCGCGATGTCCGTACAATGACCGTTCAGAATGAATGCATGTACCGTTACAGTTTTTAATATATACTAGGGTAGTCTGTGTGTATATATTAAAAACTTTGCTGAAAAGTTTTCTAAATATTAAAAGTAGTTTTCATATATATTGACACATATGTAGTTTTATTTAAAGAAAATTAATTGAAGGCTCACAAACCATCCAAAAAATGATTCACTAAAATGAAGACAATGAAATGAATGACAGAAAAGGTCATTCTAGAACAGGGGTCTGGCATTTTGCCATATTAAAGTAAAGTTTAAAGTTTAACAAAGAAAACAGTAGCTTGTTACTGTTTTGAAAACAGCTATTTTTTTTATTCCTGGTTACTCCACAAAGCTGTAACTAAAGTCTACTAAACGGCTCTAAAAAATGGTGTTGGAGTATAATGTATGCCTCATCATCATATTTTGCATGTGTAAAATCTGTGATTAAAAGAAGTAGCAATGTGTGACTAATACTCTTGACTTTGTGCTCCAGTTTAGGAGAGGCGCTTTAGTCAAATGCTAGTCCTCTTCACATTCACCCTCTCCACTTCCCTATGACCTCACTATCCATTGGCTCTGTTTTTAGATGAGTGCTAAAACTGCCTATCATTCGAAGCGCTGCTATACTGGATGTGTGAACTTCCTGCTGTTATTTTTGGCATAGTTTTCCTTGACATAACCGCAGTTATGTGGTGACGGAGTTGATGCAGAGTGACCTCCATAAGATCATCGTGTCTCCACAGCCCCTGAGCTCTGACCACGTCAAAGTCTTTCTCTATCAGATCCTCAGAGGTGAGACACACACACACTATGCCCTTTATTTCAAATCTTCAAACTTCACCTTCAGAGGTTAGACACGCACATTACCACCCGAGTCTTTTTTCACCAAGATCTCATGGGTAGAGAAACATGCAGACAATCACACACACACTTCTCTACTTCATGTTCCTTACTATCATATTCTCACCAGAGACATTGAGCAGGAAGAGTGTACGAATGGGAATGGGAGAACCAATCAATCTCCTTTCTGATATTTTGTTTACTGTAGGACAACTGACATGTTTTAAAGGGACCAGTTCACCTTATTCCTAATGAGTCACATGAAACGCGTATAACAGTGTTTTGAAGTGACAAAAAGCTCTATTACATCCTAGAGTGAAGATACCACCATAGGGCACAAGTCTGTTTATATGTAAACTGGATTAGATTTCAAACCAAACAAGAAACCTGCACAGCATATGCTTCATATCAATACAGTTTGTGTCCACAAAATGTCTTTGATGACTGATGTATATGTTGTGTCCACAGGATTGAAGTATCTACACTCAGCTGGCATTTTGCATAGAGACATTAAACCTGGTAACCTACTGGTCAACAGCAATTGTGTGCTTAAGGTTAGTGAAATACTAGTCAAAATGTACATTTTGTCTTTTCTGATTGTTCAGCTTGGAAATTTTACGCACATTGACCCTGAAAAGTAGTCGGACTCTTATAGATACTTGTTTATATTAGTGATGTCATTTGATTAATTCACACCTAATATTAATTATTTTCGCACTGAATCTCCAAATTAATTTAGAAACAACATAAAGATATTATAAATGAAAACCAGTATCTACCAATTCTGCAACTAATGTCTCTATTAAATGGATTATTTTCTCAATATCTATGGATGAAATGAGTTATTATTGCCTTTCAACATAAAAAGCCATCATTACCTTAAAACAAACTTTACATAAAGCATTATAATAAATGTCACATTTAGCTGTGCTTTTAATATACTTTTTGTTGGATAAATATGAGATTTTGACTGTTTAAGCTCTATTGCACTGGCTTATTTTGTCTCTGTGCTCTCTTGCTATTTTAGCATTATACACTAGCCTATGGGCCTTGAATTCTGTCTTTATAATTCCTTTCTTCCGAGGACGCTTCATATCTATCTGGCCAGGTCTACAGTGTACACACACTAACACACAATCTCTGGCTCCAGGGGGTCAGGGTCCCCTTGGGATTGATTCATCTGCTCAGTTCCTGACATAAATCTTCATTTTGGATCCCATAGCAAGAGCTCAGCTGCAAAAGAGAAAGCAAGGGTGATATGGAAGATATAGGAAGAGAGAGAGAGATAAAGAAAGAGATAAATTCTTAATGTATGTGCGCGCTGACTTCACCCAAAAGCATGAGAAGTGCGCTTGAGGGGAGAACGGGAATAGATTATGCTATTGGACCACAGAAAGGGAATCATTTAGCATGCACTGCTTCATTTACTCCTTAATCCCCATTTCCGAAAAGAAAGAATGTTTCTCTCGTTTAGCTCTGACATGCCAAACCTTTTCTTTTGGAAAAAAGAAAGCTGAAAATAATACATATCAATATTGGATGAAAAACTTGGCAATGAACTGAAATAAAATGAAGATGAAGTACCAAAATTATAATATAAATTAAATATAAATATAAATTAAAGCTAAATGGATATTTAAAAAAAATCACAAAAAAGCACATAAAAAATTACTAAAACTTATCAAAAGTAAAATGAAAACTGATAATATAATTCAAAATATGAATAAATGCTACAATAGTATTAAATAATGAACTTTTGAGTGCACATCTAGGAATTTATTTTATATGTGTGATATAAACAACTAGATATTTCCATCTAGTATTCTTAAAATACATGGATGGAGACCTGACTATAAAAATGGGAAACACAGGCTCTTTTGACTTAACCACCTAGCAACCACATAGCACCACCTTGGCAGCTTGCCGCTCATTCCGTGGATGGTACAAGAAAAAACAAGAAATAATTTCAATAAAGTGCATGTTTTAGTGTTACTTGCATGATTTGAATTTGAATTTGGCATAAAATTAGGCCGCTGGGATATACTGGGTGGAGCTGCTTGGGTAAATTGTTAGTAATGCATGTTAGGCTCTTTTGTGCCTTCTTTCTGAGATAGGGTGGAGAGAAAAGGCAGAGATATTTTTCTCATTTATTTATTCCCCATGAGCACTCAAGCAGCTCAAGATGATGGAAAATTGGGTCTTGTGTTTATAGCGCTTTTAGTGTTTATCTCTTTGGTTAAAACGTGAATGAGGCTCTCCACCTAATTTTTTCAATCTCGATTTATTCATAAAGCTCAATTAAAAACAACCACAGTTGACCAATGTGCTGTACAATGTTCTAAAAAGAATTATAAATACACCTAAACCAATAAAAAAAAACAATGAATAAAAACAAAACAACAACAGACAACAAAGGACATCATGCTATAGGCTAGCGTGAAGAGATACTAGAGTAAGAGATTTTGTTTTTATTGCTTGATTTATTGAAAAAAAATTAGCCCTGCCTTCTCCAGCCCTGTCAATACATGCACACTGCAGACTCCACGTCAACCTAATAAGCGTGCAAATAATGGTAATATGCACACAGATTTGTGACTTTGGCCTGGCGAGAGTGGAGGAGCTGGACGAGTCGCGTCACATGACCCAGGAGGTTGTGACGCAGTACTACAGAGCGCCAGAGATCCTGATGGGGAGCAGGCACTATTCCAACGCTATTGACATCTGGTCTGTGGGCTGTATCTTTGCCGAGCTGCTTGGCCGACGCATCCTCTTCCAGGCCCAGAGTCCCATCCAACAGGTATTCACCTACGCTCATGCTCAGCACACGATCTGTAGGCAAGAACTGGCCCTTTCACACAGCTCAGTGTGATTTATACAAGTAGAACATGTTCCTGTCAGCATTATTTATTGTTCTTGGAACAACATTCTTATCAGCCAAATAGAGCTCTCTGATTTTAGAACAGCTAAGGACGTTAATCTAGGAACATATTCTACTCACATAGTGTCTTTTGAGTTTTTCCTCAACTTACAGTCTGCAGTTTTACATGTTGTAAAATGAAACTTCTAACTGCTCTCATTGCAGTATGATTGTGGATAATTTGGCCTCTCAAATGTGTGAAGTAGAGGCGAGTTCAGCTGCACTTGCCCAAATTGTTAACATTGACTGTGGCTAGTAAACAAAACATTTGACAACAGGATTGGCTTGGAACTAACATATTTTATGGATTAAATTGCAAGAACTGAAGTCTGACCCTTGTGTGATTCAAAACAAATGCATAAGAAATTCTCAACGAAAAGATCAGTGATTGTAACAACTTGTGTACATTCTGACAGCTTTTACCTCAATGGAAAAGTTACTATTTAAAATGTATTTTATAGGATATTTTATTTTACAGAAGTCAATGTGATTTCGGTTACACTTTACAATGAAGTTCCATTTTTTAACATTAGTTAACTACATTAGTCAACATGAACTAACATTGAAAAATACTTCTTAAGCATTTATCATTCATTTTCATTTGAACATTTACTAATACATTATAAAAATCAAAAGTTGGGCTTACACGATTAGTTCTATTTTTATTAACTAATGGAACTTTAGTATTTGTCACTAAAATGTTGTGCTTCTAACAGCAACCGGTGCTGTTTCTCACAAATATGCAATATTGAATATATACAGTATATATATATATATATATATATATATATATATATATATATATATATATATATATATAATTCTAAAAACAGAATTTAATCAAATGGATCGATATTTAAAAATTCAAGAAAAGTTACATTAGTAGTGCTATTATAGATTCCCAGCTTTGGAACATTATTAGTGAAAACAGAAAATCCTGGACACTGATGTTAAGTGTGTGACCTTAACGTACAGTTTTTTTGTCAAATGTCGTACAGCCATGCTAATGAGAGAGTGGAGGCAGCTCAAGGCTCTGTTGTCCTGAAGCCCCAGTGTGGCCGCGACCCAGAAGCCCTCTGTCCTTGAAGGCTGTGTGCAGGCAGAAGCAACACCATCCCGGCTTAGACAGCATGTCCCTAGCATGTACAGGGAGGCCTCCATTTTGTGTAGAATCTCATAAATCTCATGACATATGATAGAGTAACATGAAACAATGTCTTGAGAAATATGACTATAGATACACTTTTTAGTTTGAAAAATTTCACACAGAAGATTATAAGCCATGCGTTCTAATAATACTGGCCCTGCAGTGTGTCAGAGGGTCTGGGACTAGCTGTTCCTCTGGCTGTGTGTGTGTGTGTGTGTGCGTGCGTGCGCGCAGCTCCCATCCCCACAGCACTGAATGTGCACCGACAGCACATCGACATTCCCTTTAAGGCTCATTAAATTCTCTCCAGTAAAGAACTTGATTTACTTGAACATGGTTCTGCTCTAGTTTGTTTGTGTACAGATCATGAACATGGATCTAGCCTTATATGTTTTTCCCTTTGTCCTTCTCCTCCTCTTTTATTAAATTCAGTTATTTTCTGTTTTAAATCAGGATTTTCTATTTTTTATTCATTTACATATATGTGTATCCCTTATCCTTCTGAGACCCGTAATAAAACATAGTTGTGTTTTTCTCTCTCTCTCTCTCTCTCTCTCTCTCTCTCTCTCTCTCTCTCTCTCTCTCTCTCTCTCTCTCTCTCTCTCTCTTTATGTCTTTTATTTTGCTTGAAATATATTTTGATTAGAAGTTTAAAAAAAAAGAAGAGGCCATTGGCCTGATGAGTGATCACTTACCCGACATGTTATGTGATTGGTGGATGCCATACCATCTGACTTTCTTATTGGTTATTTAAAAATTTGAAGTTTGTCTTTGCTTGTGTTCAAATGAGTCTTTGTGCTCCTGCAATCTTTTAGTAAATCGTATACTTTTAGATAAAGTAGTACTTAAAACATAACAAAAATACTACAGTAGCTAAAAACGAATTCCTGGATCTCAGGTGTGTGTGCTGTACAAAGAGCTTGTATAATTTTTGTATTATGTTTGCAACTTTTACAGATGCTGTTCTATATTCATTGTATATACAACACTTATCTACTCTTCTTTTCCTCATTATATTCTAGCTGGACTTGATCACAGATCTGCTGGGGACTCCGTCTCTGGAGGCCATGAGGACGGCGTGTGAGGGGGCCAGAGCTCACATCCTGAGAGGACCACATAAACAGGTGAGTCTGACATCAAGCAATGTTCCAAAAACCAGGCACAGGTGTTCGAAGCAGCATCATGAAAGACAATGACTCGTTAGTGGATTATATGCTGTGCAATGGTCCCTTGCACTGATATTTTCGGTCCCAGGAAGCCTGATTATAAACAGGCCCTGTGGCGCTGCCATGGTGACTCGCTGTTCCCGCTGAGTGACGGAACCTATTGACCGATCCTGCACCTTGTTTATGGAACCGAGTCACTCCTGCTGCCCCCCGTAACGCAGAAATTTCCCGTAAGGCTTTGCTCCAGGATTCCCGGCACGCCACTCGCTCCGGGCTCCCTCCCACAGCCTCTCCATTTCCTGCCCTGCATCATATCCACTGACAGACTGATTGATCAGTTGATGAGAGCGAGGAGAGAGAGGAAGGGAGGAAGAGGGAGCCATGACAGCTATCATTGACATATTTGTGCACAGCAATTTAGTGGTTAGACTAAACATTAAAACAGAAATATTTGTGATGAATGATATAAATTCCATATTGGTTATCAGCTGACATTAGATTTTATTTTTTATTGATCAGGATTGGACATTTCATTGTACGTGCTCATTACCACTACTGATTTATTTATTTTACATGATTTGCCATTAATCTGTAAAAACACAAATAATTTAACACTGTTAAATATAACTTTTAGCAAACCTCAAAATGAACAAACATTATAATGTTATATAATATAATGTAAATTTGCATGTAGCATTTACAATTGTTTACATTGTTTTTAAATTGTATATAGTTTTAATATCAGCCATTTGTTGGTTATTGGCCATACCATAATTATTGTCAAGTCTGTGCTTTTTAAGTAATGAAACACTTTCTCCTATCCCAGAGACACTAGGGCGGGACTATCTGTTTGTCCAACCAATGATGGACAAGGGGCGTGTCCTGGAAACGTGTTTAAACAAAAGTCAATATTTTTGCAATTGTGGCTCATAAAATCACACTTCAGATTTTATCTTCTGCTGTATTCCTTCAATGTGTCTTTATGAATTTATGAAAGGTTAGAAATAGTGCCTTTTGGTAATTTGAAAAATTAAGGCTGATGGTTGCGAGTACATAGAGAGCTGTTCTCGGCGTGTGAGTGTGAATATGTGTGTGTTGGTGAGGGTGTATGAGTGATTTGGCGCTGAGTGTTGGCTCTGTCTCTAGACAGCTACGCTGAAAAGGCGATACCCTGCAGAGAACAGGAACTGCAGCGCAAGGGCTGTGGACCTCTGCTTCCTGCTTTGCATCAACCTGATGCCTGGCTGCTCACCAAGAAGCCCGCCTTCTTTGCACACACACATACAGACCCGCACCTGCTAGACTAGAGAAAGTCTTTACCATTTAGCTCTCTATGTAAAGAGGCACTTGTTTCTCTGGTCAACATTCACCAGTCCTAATCCCAGCCAGTTACCCACACACACTCATACTGACATTTGGCTGACCTTGTCACTCGACGCTGCCTCCTGTGTGTGGTCGACAGGCCCTAGAGCAGGATGTTTTAATCATGTTAATCAGCTGAGCTTCCTGTTACATGTAATAGGCTTTGGAGACTGAAAGAACAGGGGTCTCTGATGGGTCTGTGGGGTATTGTGATGAAACCCCTCTATGTGTCTGGGTCAGTGTTTTCCAAAACATTCCGTTTTTTGGTAGTTGGCACATAACATTCATTATCATCATAATAATAATAAAAAGAAGAAGAATTATTTTTGTTATTATGTTATAATAAAATATTATATCAATCATTTTATCAATGAATTGTATTATTATTACAAATGTTATTATTACAATAAATAAATAAACATATTTTTACTATTTAAAAATAAATAAATGCTATGTAACATACTTTTTTATTATATTTCCTTTATTTTTTATTTGAACATCTATTTTAAACAACTTAATGTGAAGTAAACGTTCTGTCAGTATGTTAACTGCTATGACAGTTTCAACGACTAATGATTGAAACTGGTGACGTGTGAATCTCTTTTGCTAATTCAGAGAAACTGCTTGTAAGAGTCATTTGTTTGTGAACTGGACTCTGGTCATACTATTTATTTTTGAATAGAAAAACTTGTAACCTGTTGAACAGGGGTGCGCATAACTTTTTTTGGTCTGGTTCTCAAGGGGAGCACCTGGACATGGCACACCTATCCTACAAGCTGATAGAATCACTTTCCTCCTGACTGCTCTCCTCACTATCTTCTTTTCTTTCGAACATGATGATGACGATGTTTTTTTATTTTATTAACATTAATGACAGGAATATTAGATTTCTGTCACTTTATGACGAATGCACGGACCATATATACTACTGACACACATGCGGTTTCTTTCTCAACTGTTCACTTATGACATAACCAAGAGAATACGTACCGGGACGGGTATTTTGACATCATTTTCTCTGTATGTGTCTGTTCAAGCGAAAGTAAACGCGAAAGAGGACTCAATTTTGTGTTCGAGCGCTGTCTGAAACGCCCCGCTCTCTCTTTCTCTCTCTCTCTCTCTCTCTCTCTCTCTCTCTCTCTCTCTCTCTCTCTCTCTCTCTGCGTGCAATCTTTGAGTGTGTGCAGCTGTGCTCTCAGATAACAGTATGTGAGATGTGCACCCCTGTATATATATAAAAAATATAAATATATATATATTTAAAGAAAGACTTGTTTTGTTCTCTATAGATAACTGTGCTTTTAGCCACCATTTAATGGGTGGTGAAGGTTGGAGAAGTCAAGGCAATGAAGTATGTTTAGATGAGTAAGGTGGCTTTACGATAAGAGTCAGTGCTGGAGTCAAGCCAGACCTCCACCTCCACTTTTGTGAAGGTGAATAGCTAATCAAGATGGCTTTTGAGTGAAAAAGATGGCAGCGAGAGGAGCCGGTCTCCAGAGAGTCTTGCAGAGGGATTTCAAGAGGCATTTCTGTGTAGTTCTCAACAGCGGGGTTGGGAGATGCGGTATGCTTTAATGCCCATGCTCAAGATAGAGGCAGTCGCTCAGGATTTGGCTGAGTGGATAGGTGGAGGAAGAAAGAGTCGAGATCTGTCCGCTAGAAAGCAGGACTTGAGAGATCTAAAAAGAGGTCTGACTCTCAAGATCAACTTGGCTGCCTCCACAGGGGACCTCATTACTTCTATTAATTTTGCAAGGCTCTTACCATCACTAGAAAGAGAGGAAGCTTTTAGCCTCCGCTGGAGTGGGAGGATATAAAGAGACCCTATACCTTAGCTGTCATTTAAAACACAGTGGAAAGGAAGTGAGAGGTTAAGCCCTATTCAAAAGTTC
This sequence comes from Gila orcuttii, assembly GCA_026230005.1. Lineage (NCBI taxonomy): Eukaryota > Metazoa > Chordata > Actinopteri > Cypriniformes > Leuciscidae > Gila > Gila orcuttii. The sequence continues at coordinate 26,711,466 of JAPDVR010000009.1, read as the reverse complement.
GGTGTATGTTGTGTTTTGGATGCTAGTGTGTTTATGTCCTTACCAGGCTTTTTAAAGCTTAACCAGCAAGAGTGCTGTGGTCAACCAATTTTAATGGAAACACCAAATTGGTTGACCAAGGAACTCTTGCTGAGGAGTGTTTTCCTATAAGATCTCTTTAATATGTAAATTTAAATTTCTTCCATAGCAACAAATAATTACATTTTGAGATTAAATGCAGACTTTTGTATTAAGTCAACGTGAAATTACAATTGAACTATTTGGTTTCACCCAAAAATGAAAATTACTATAATAATAAACGTTATTTTCTATAGTGCCTTTAAAAGTAGCATCTCAAAGCGCTTCACAAGAATACGATCAAATAAAACAAATAATGATACAAACAATCCATAAATGAAAATAAAATACCGAAAAAAATAAAATACCAAATAAGAACATACTATTATTGAATAATATGATAATATATTGAATTATCTAAAGTATTATTATTATAGTGTATAATAAATATAATAATAATAATTGTATTAATCATATTGGACAGAATTGATACTTGCAATTGATTATGCAAGTGCAACCTCTGCCCATTAAAATGTTTTGTAGTTGTAACTCGCCTGAATGTGGTTGCTGCATATAATTATAATAATAATAATAATATTTCTTATTCTTATTAAATTATTTAAATAACCTAAAAATGTATTAATTAAATTAATAATTATAAATAAATACATTTTTTAAAGGATTTGCAAATTTATTTATTTAATTTTTAATTGTATTTTTATCATATATAAATAGCCTACGCTATATAACTCTTTTTTTATTCTTTTTTCTTAAATATATCAAAACCCTTTTGTGAATGTCTATCTTAAACTATTTATCATATAAACACCCTGTCAGTAAGTGTGTCAGATGTTAATTCGGTAAATGCCATGACAGATTTATATGTTAGATTGATTAAAACTGAGGATTAACTGATGAATCTTCTTGACTGATTCATTAAAAGAAACTGCTCAAGAGTCATTTGGTTGTGCTGTGATTTGAACTGCACTGGTCGTGCTGTATGTTTGTTCTGTGTGCGTTCGAGCGAAGACAACACAAGAGAAACACTTTGTCTGTTCAGATCGCAAACCTAGGTAGAAGAAACATCTTGGGCAAAATTGATAGTTGCAGTTGATTATGCAAGTGCCACTTCTACTCATTAAAACTTTCCTCTGCTTTGTAGTTGTAAGTCACCACCAGAGTGCTGTGAATGTAAAAGCCGGCAGGGAGCTCTTGGAAACAGATGTATGCTCGGGTCCATGCTGATTTTTCCGCCTTAGCAGAGAGGCAACATGATCAGATCAGATTTCCGCCTACACGCTCTCTCTCACAGGACACGCACACACACCCGGGTCAGAAAGTGATGACCCCATTGCTGGGTGGGCTTACAGTAAAGGCTTTTTAAAAATTAGGGAGAATGAGCAGAAGGGGTGTTGTTTAATGGCTTTAGGGGGTCTTGTATGCTGACCGTGTGCAGTGCCGGAGCAGATGTGCCCCCTCCCACGTCGGTCGCCAGGGGCCTTGTAGCCTGATGTCTGCCCCAAACTGAACTCCATGGCACCTGCTAACAGATGGTCTTCGTTTTATTTTCCCCTCTCTGTGCGACAGCACCGCGTAATAACCCGTGTTCAGTTATTGAGGCAGGCACTGGGGTTTTTGCAAATTCATGCTACTCAACTGATGAATCATTGGCTATTTCCTGTGCAATACATAAATACAACGGGGATGGAAAGTACACAAAAAAATAAAATAAATATATATATATATATTTAATTTAATTATAAATATTTGGGGGAAAATGTCACAAAATACTATAATACGTTTATTTTACAAAGCCTTAATATTGTATAAAGGTTTGCGTATTAGTTAAAATTGTCTTTTTTTTTCAGTAAAATATCTAATAATGCTTAATAATATTAAGAATATAGGAGGCATGCATATGTATAATAATTTTCACTTTTCTTTAAATTGTTTAAAAATAGCCTATGAGAAAAATAAATATTGATTTAAAATCTTTAAAGATTATTACTATTTGTAATAACATTTTATATATTTATACGTTTATGTTTAAAGAAATAAATACATTTGTTAATAGATAATTTTATGAAATTAATTTAAGTATTTGTTTATTTATTTTAAATGCAGTGGATGCAACTTTACAGTGTCTTGTTTTCAAGTAAAATGTCAAAAATAGTATTAGGATTATATTATATTAATATTGTAGTTCTTAATATAAAAATATTCTTATTAACATTAATATTCATATTATAAAAATGTTAATTTAATGCTGCACTCATGAATGGAAGGTGTCCTTGACCTCTTTAGAGAGTCGCTATGGCTGTAATGTTCCTCTTATCGAAGCATATGAAGTTCTGCGCTCTTGCCGAAGATACAGATCTTGTTTTGACGTGGTGACACTTTCACAGTTCCCAATTTTCATTTTAAAGACCAGTCATTTGTTTGTTCATCTTGATGTTCGCATCCATGTGAGAGGCCTCAGACATTTGTCCCGTTCCTGTGCTATAAATAGAGAAGATCTGATTTGGGCTGTTTTGAAAGGAGATCCTTCAGGGGCTTTAGGGATCTTCATCCTCACCGTATCGGCTCTAACACTTAGCCAGATTAATTTGGGCATCTGAGTGCATCTGAGAGATACGGTCTTCAACAATGTCTCCACTCCCCCTCACAAACTAGCGTTAAGTGCTACCATTCAAACTGAAACCGGAAACAAATATGCTTTCTCACAGCCTGACTGCGTGTTTTTAAGAGGTGGAAGAGTTACACCCCTACCCTGCATGAATGTTATTCTATCTCAGAGCGCCACTCTGCTTTTAAAAACGCCACTTTTCTGCCTTGTTTTCTTTCTCTCTCTCTCTCACCTCTTTTTTCTCTTACTGTTTTCTTCCTCTTTTTTGTTTTTCTCACATTCAATAACATCTTAGTACAAGTGTTTTTACTTATGTGCACAGAAAAGGTTTTCACACAAAATTGCATGGTGTATTTATTAGTGCTGTCTATCGATTAAAAAATAACTAATTAATCACACATTTTTCTGGAGGTAATCACAATTAATAGCACCTAACATTATTATATTGTAATCATTTCACATTTAATCTCCAAATGAATGTAGAAACAACAGAAAGACAGTATATTTTTAAATATTTGTAACAACTTTTAATTTAAGTGAACTTAAAACAATCATCACATAAACCCATTATAATAAATGTCACATTTACCTGTGCCCTTTAATGTGTCAGGGCTCAACGCTAAGGATTTTTTTCTATTGGCCCAGTCAGACTGGTTCAGATTTTTACATTCCTTGCAAAAATGCACAAAACAGTTATTGCTTTCATTGTTTTTGACCCATGTAGCCTTGTAAACAGTGCTTTAAGATTTTCAGGTAGATCTAAGAGCTAGGAAATCTACAGAGATTGAATAAAGTTATCAAACACGTCACAGTCTTCACTGAATAAATTATAAATGAAATATGGATTAATCCTTATTAAAGCTACACAAGTTACTTAGTCAAGAGTAGTGAGTGACGTACTTTTATTATCCTTGATGACAGACAGCAGCAGGTTTCTATTACCACCGAATGGGTGACATTTGCTTGTTGTAAGTCTTCAAAATTAAACTTTATTTTTTATCTTTTTCAACATTGAATCTAATACTACACATGTTTAACTATTCAAAATGTGTATTAGTCAATCTCAGGCAACTTTATTTATTTTTTTACAAGGTTTAAGCAGAAGATGGGCGCATGTTTTCTCAATCCTGTTACCGAAAACCATGTGCCATTTAAAAAGCAAGTTTAAAAGCATGTCAATTAATTTCTTTGTTTTCCCCACAAGAAAGTGTTCATTTTAAAGAAATTGTTGGTTATATGTTCCAAAAATTGATATTTGTGACAATAAAATCACTATTAAGGCAAGGTGTATTTTAATAAAAAACACAAAGCCATTTTTTTTTCATTTTAAAGAAGACCGAAGCCTCAAGTTTATATATTTTTTAAATAATTTAATTTATTAGATAATTGTATAAATGATGGGCCAAACAAAACTGATAAAAACAGTGATTTAATTTTATTTTTTTAGAAAAATGAAAAAAATAGTAACAGGACTGAAAGTAACAGGATTGAGTTTTTAAGCAAAAAGTTATCAAATACATGGCATATGGCCACAAAGTACATGCTAATAGCATGAGGACACTGAGCCATTTCTAGTGCCTTACCAAAAGTTAATATTTTTAAAATAAACAAATAAAATCTAAGAAAAAGTTTAGGTAACAGGACAGTATGTTGAGATTGACCTTCTCAGTCGTAGTTACAATTTCATCAAATATACAGAAATTAAAATGAGAAGACTAACTTATGGTCTTCCCATTGCCTTCAGAAGATCCAGATGATGCAACTTCCTGTTGAAAATGTGTCTTGTGGAATATTCCCAGTTTTTCAGAGGGGTAATTTGTTAGTGTAACAGGACTGAGTGAAAACCCGGGGACATGACTAAAATGTGTATTTTATCTAAAATATTAGATCAAATGTCTTTTTCTTTTTTCATTTTAAAGCAGATTGGATTTAAAGTCTCACAACAATGCAAAAAAATTCAGATTTTTTCAAAATTCATTATATTTCATTGTAAAGTTTAGAGGTGGAGAGTGGGGACATGCAGAAAATGCAATTTTTTAGTGTTCTATGTAGTTTTTATCAAAGTTTTTAATTATAAATTTTAAATTTGTAGTTAGCTTAATGTCCAGGACATTTTGCTTAATAATAAAATGTATTTTACAGTTAATTTTCATGCAATTTTATACATATAATGTCCTGGGGACAGAAATGTCACCCTTTCGGTGGAATGGCTCTGCTGTCACTTTAAGACCTGCCGCAGATCTTACACGAATAAATTCTGATGAATTAAGGAACTGTTTAACTCATTTAAGACTTTTCTTTCGAGGATTCTCGACAAAACAGGCATTTTGGCATACTTTTTGGTGCGCGCTGTCTGAAACGGCTTTCTTTACGCACGATTGTGTGTGTGTGTGTGTGTGTGTGTGTCAGGAGATTCACAGATGTGCGCTAGTACAGCACTACATTCACTTTTGTGTCTTATTGCGCTTGAATGGTTTAATTCAAGCATTTGCATGAATAAGAGCGTGATATTAGTGTCACTGTCACTTGATGGGTCAAAATATTGATTTTGAAGATGTTGAAAATTATAGTTTTGAGAATATGTTTGAGAAAGACCCAAATATGTAATAATGGCGAAACGTTCATGTATTTAAGGGTTAAATGTGTGCAGGGCGACAAGCTTCAGTCTTGTGGTGAGCGCTTGGCATTAATGAATGAGACCCAATATCTATTACACACACACACCCTGTTCAGATTCTGCCTGTCGAAGTATACAGAAGGCAGTCTGTTAACTGCTCTACTGCTCAGCGTTCTCTGGAATCACTGTTGTCTCTGTCAGCGTTCGCTCGTTTAATGGCCTGCTTCCATGTCAGCTCCCCCTCCCCCTCTCGTGCCCGTAGGAAATGTGCCCTGCTTTTTTTTTTAGCATGTTAACTGCGTAAAATAAACAAACAGACAAGTCCTATCCACCTGTCTGTCCTCGCTTGGTCTGCTCTCTCTGCACTTGTGGGCCTGAAGGGCTTTGTGTTGTTTTGCTGCCAGGATGATCAATGGCTTGTTTGTGAGACTGGGGAGAGATGGCCCTGACCACACAGCCGCAGCGAGCGGGGGGAGATTATGGAGGAACGCTGGGCCGGTTGGGGAAACGCTGTAGCCTGCACCTGTCTCTGAGTGTTGCTGGGGGTTTAGCTGGGCCAGAAGGGCGGTCTGACATCACGTGGGCACCGCTTCACAGGAAGCCGAGGCTTGTTTCTCAACATTCTCATGACACGTACCTCCTCCTCCTTCCACCCATAGTTGCGGCCTGGGCTTGTGTCACCACCCAGGAAGAGGATAAAGTTAACTTTTTTTTTTTTAAAGGAATTTACCACTTTTATTCAGCAAGAATGCGTTAAATTGATCAAAAGTGACGTTATAATATTTTCATAATTTTGTAAATGATTTATAATAATACAATTCATCAAAATATCTTGAAAAAAGTAACGTGATTTTCAGAAAACAATATTAAGCAGCACAACAGTCTTTCACATTGATAATAATTAGACTTTTTCTTGAGCAGTAAATCAGCATCTTAGAATGATTTCTGAAGGATCATGTGACACTGAAGTCTGAAGTAATGATGCTGAAAATTCAACAGTTGATTTAAATCATAATAATATTTCACAATATTACGGTTTTAACTGTATTTTTGACAAATAAATGCGTAAGAGACCTTTCAACAACATTTAAAAAATCTTACCGGCCCCAAACTTTTGAATGGTTATGTAAAGTTCTTTTTTCCATTTTTAAATAATGTAAATATCTATAGTAACGTGTTCATTTCTTTTAATAAAGAACGTCTCTGGTTACGTATGTAACCCTAGTTCCCTGAAGGGAACTCGAGCTGCGTGACAACGCTTTGGGAACGCCCCTGCGTGACTGCGTCATGAAGCACGTATGAAATCAGTCCAATGGCGAGACGGAACGTCATAGGCGGGTGACGTCATCGACCAGGAAACTATATAAGCACCCCAAAACACAAGCGCATCAGCTTCTGATAAGACTGAAACAAGTGCTCACGGGCATGCTGGGAGTATGGCAAAGACACGCAGCGTCTCGTTCCCTTCAGGGAACTAGGGTTACATACGTAACCAGAGACGTTCCCTATCAGGGAACTCGAGCTGCGTGACAACGCTTTGGGAACGCTAATATCAACGTCGCCATACGAGCAAGTGTCCGTCGTGTGAAGTCAGAGCGCACATTCGGACGAAAGCACCTGCGCCCCTGGAGTGGAGCTGAAGTCAAGGTGATAAAACTTTACGAATGTATGCGGTGAGGACCATCCTGCCGCATCGCAAACGTCCTGAATTGATACTCCTGACAAAATAGCCTTAGAGGCAGCCATACTCCTGGTTGAATGAGCCCGGACAGCCAAAGGAGAAGGCTGACCGGCGGACTCGTAGGCAAGTGAGATGGCCTCGACCACCCACTTGCTCAACCTCTGCTTAGATACTGGACAGCCCTTCTTAGGGGGTCCAAAGCAAACGAATAGTTGTTCACTCTTTCTCCACAGGGCAGCTCTGTGGACATACGCATCTAGAGCCCTAACTGGGCAGAGCAGATTTAGTTTCTCTTGGTCCGACGTCAAAAATGGAGGAGGACAGAAAGCCTGCAGTACAATAGGCCTGACCACATTAGTTGGAACCTTGGGAACATACCCCGGTCTAGGGAGGAGGAAAGCCTTAACCATGCCGGGTGAAAATTCCAAGCACGAGGGAGAGACCGACAAAGCTTGAATATCTCCTATTCTTTTTAATGAAGATATAGCAATAAGAAATACTGTCTTTAGAGTAAGGAATTTCTCAGAAACTTCTTCAATAGGCTCGAACGGTGCTAGAGAGAGACCTTCTAGAACAACTGCCAGTTCCCAGGTCGGCACCCTCGTGCGAACTGCTGGCCTCAGCCGCAGAGTGCCACGAAGGAAACGGGTTACAAGTGGGTGTCTCCCGAGAGAAGCTCCACTCAAAGGACGTGGTAAGCAGATAAGGCCGCCACATACACCTTCAGTGTGGAGTGGGATAACCCTGTGGAGAAACGCTCCTGAAGGAATTCCAGCACTGCACCCACTGGGCAGTTAACTTGGTCCAGCTGGTGTTCTCCACACCAAGAGGTGAACATTTTCCACCTCAAGGCATATAACTTCCTAGTGGCCGGAGCTCTGGAGTGGAGGATGGTCTCCACGACCTCAGTCGAGAGACCAGATTCTATGAGCTGGGCCCCCTCAGAGGCCAAGCCCACAACCTCCATAGATCTGGGCGGGGGTGAAGTATCGACCCACTCGCCTGAGAGAGAAGGTCCCTCCCGATCGGAATCTCCAGAGGAGAGCCGTCGAGGAGAGATATTAGGTCCGCAAACCAAACTAGGGCCGGCCAGTACGGGGCTACCAACAGTAGACTGACCCTGTCCCGGCGAACCCTCTCCAGAACTCCTGGGAGCAGAGCAATCGGGGGAAATGCGTACAGGCGTGACCTTGGCCACTCCTGTACCATAGCGTCCAACCCCAGAGGGGCTGGAGGACTTAGGGAAAACCACAGTTGGCAGTGTGATGTTTCCCTGGATGCAAATAGGTCTACCTCGGCATGACCGAAATGTTTCCATAGGAGCTCCACCACCTCGGGGTGGAGTCTCCATTCCCCGGGCCTCGGCCCCTGCCTCGACAGGATGTCTGCCCCCTGATTTAAATACCCCGGGATATAAATCGCCCTCAATGAAAGAAGCTTCCCCTGGGACCATAGAAGGATCTGGCGAGCCAGCTTGTATAACGGGCGCGAACGCAGACCCCCCTGATGGTTTATATAAGAGACCACCGATGTGTTGTCTGACCGGACAAGAACATGATGACCTCTCAGGTCTGGGAGGAAGTGTTTCAGAGCCTGAAACACTGCCAGCATTTCTAGACAATTTATATGCCATTGAAGATGATGGTCCTGCCACAGACCCTGAGCTGAGTGACCACTCATGATCGCCCCCCAGCCTGTGAGAGAGTCAACCGTCGTTAGTGTTACACAACGACACGGAGCCCCCAACACAGGCCCTTGGGACAGGAACCAAGGTTCTTTCCACATAGCCAGGGCGCGAAGACACCGTCGCGTGACCCTGATCATCCGGAGCGGTTTCCCCTCGGGGAGAACCCCTTGGCCCTGAGCCACCACTGCAGCGGTCTCATGTACAGCAGGCCGCAAGGTATAACGTTGGACGCTGCTGCCATCAGACCCAGAATTCTCTGATATTCTTTTACAGTAAGTGACTGGCCTAGCTTTGCCTGTTTGACGGCTAAGAGAATCGAAGCTATACGAGAAGGAGACAGACGTGCCTGCATCGTCGTCGAATCCCAAACCACACCCAGAAAAGTGGTCCTCTGTAATGGAGAAAGCACACTCTTCTTGGCGTTGAGCCTCAACCCCAACTTTTTGATATGGGCGAGCACGACATCTCGATGCTGAATCGCCTGATGCTCCGATTGAACTAGAACCAACCAATCGTCAATTCAATTTAAAATGCGGATTCCCTGGAGTCGCAGCGGAGCCAGAGCTGCATCCATGCATTTCGTGAAAGTTCGGGGAGACAGTGCTAGGCCTAACGGAAGAACCCGATATTGGTACGCCTCGCCCCCGAAAGCGAACCTCAGGAACTTCCTGTGTTGAGGTAGGATGGAAATATGGAAGTATGACCTCGGACCTGATCTGTGACACGATCTGCTTGAGAGTCAGCATCTGAAGAACTCTATAGCCCCCTTCAGCAGAAGAGTTTTCACCTCCTGTTCCATAACCAGAGCCTGCTCGGGGCCCACCACTGTGGGCAGAACCCCTCTGAAGCGAGGCGGGCGTGATCTGAACTGAATCGCATACCTATTCTCGATAGTCTGCAGAACCCATTGACATACATTTGGAAGGCATTTCCACTCTGCCAAAAATTCGACTAGGGGTACCAGTCTCTCGAGACTGGCCTCTGGAATATTTTGAGTGACAGACACAGTGCCCTGTAACGGCGCACCGGCAGGGAACAACTGGTCTGACCGCTTTAGACCACTCCTCAGAGTGGGCGAGCGTCCCTCGGCAAAGCGCTCGCTGGGACCGTCTACGCCCCGGCACGCAGGCGGGGTTGGTAGAACGGGCCCCCGAGGGGACCTAGAGAGAACGGGCGCCGTGTAATGCGGCGAACACCTTCCCCTCTCGGTGGGGACCACCCTCAGCATCAGGAAGCTGATCAGAAATCACCCTCGCCAAAAGCGTCAGGACCTCTTCGACGAGGCCTTCTTGGCAACAATAACTGTCCTCAGATCAGCCCTGCCCCTAGATGACCTCGTCTGTGAGCGCCGCGTCTCGTCCCAGTTTTGCTGAGGAGGAGCACGAGACGCGACGCTCTGTTTTTGTTGCGCCCGGTGTGAGGAGCTACTCGACGGCCGGGGCTGCTCCCGCCCAGCAGAAAAGAAAAGAAAAGAAAATGAGAAAAGATTTTTCCTTTTCTTTCATGTTGGATAAATTCAACCATAAGTGTCTCTCCGTTGCCACCATGGCTGCCATAGAACGGCCCACTGATTTGGCCGTCTCCTTGGTGGCACGGAGAGATAGATCTGCTGCCTGACGTAATTCTCGAATTACGTCAGCACTAATTTCATCCCCCTCACTCATATCTTTTAATAGGTCTGCTTGATATGCTTGTAATATCGACATAGTATGTAAGCACGCTGCCGCTTGACCTGCCGCTGAGTAAGCTTTGCCCACCAAAGCCGAGGTATTTCTTAATGGCTTTGTGGGCAATGCCGGTGTCTTAAATGACAATGCCGTACCTGGAGATAGATGGCTCGCTAGCGTTTCTTCAGCCTTAGGCATCGCCCCATAACCATAATTCTTAGCCCCAGAAATATTTGAATAAACAGATGTTTGCTGGCTAAATATTCTGGATGACACTGGTCTTTTCCATGACCTCGACACCTCGGTGTGAAGGTCAGGAAAGAATGGAAGACACCGGCGTGGAGGTGCAGCACGAGAGGGCAGAAACCTTTCATCTAGTTTACTTTTTGAACGAGATTCCTGTCTATCAGCTGGCCACTCGATGCTTAATTTTTCTACAGCACGAGTGAGCACCTCCATAAGCTCCTCACTAGCAGGAGACTGAAGTGACGAGTCCCCAGTCTCTGCTGTATCAATACTTTCAACATCCAGATCCTCAGAACTGGATAATTGAAGTGATGGTGCCTAGGCCCGGGCAGAAGAAACCGCAGCACGTGCTTCCGAACCCGGATCTGAGGCACTGGATCTACCAGGTAAGGGCTGAGATAAGGCAGAGCCCGTCTCAGTCCCCGCTGATAGATCCATTTGCGATCCCCACGATTGAAGCCTTCGCTGTGCCTCGGCAGCAGCGGGACCCGAACTGCGGGGAGCGCGCACCGAACCACTCTCCTCAAAGAGGGCTCGGCGGGAGCGGAGCGTTTTCATGGACAAACGCTCGCAATGCTTACAACCAGCTTCCTCGAGAGCTGACTGGGCATGCTGCACTCCCATACAAACAACATACAGATCGTGAGTATCCCCACCCGTGATATAACGTGGGCAGGGATGAACACACTTTCTGAACTGCTGTTTGCTCGCCATATTATATATATATATATATATATATATATATATATATATATATATATTTATATATCGTCTCTTTATAGTTTTTTTATATGTGAAAAACTCCTGCCTAGCAATTTCTAAGGACAGACAAAAACACTTTGAGACACAGACTGATATATTCACACACAGAGCGCTTGCTGAAGACTCAGAAGCTGACGCGCTTGTGTTTTGGGGTACTTATATAGTTTCCTGGTCGATGACGTCACCCGCCTATGACGTTCCGTCTCGCCATTGGACTGATTTCATACGTGCTTCATGACGCACTCACGCAGGGGCGTTCCCAAAGCGTTGTCACGCAGCTCGAGTTCCCTGATAGGGAACTACATTTTCTTTGAATTGTATGAATTTTTTCAAAAAAATATGTTTTGTTTCTTTTAATAAACGTCACATTTTTTTATACTTATTTGTGAATTTTTATTAAATATTCTCATTTAATATAAATTTTTCGGGGGCTCAGTAAATATTGTGTAATATAAGGATTTGTTTCATTAGAGCAGCTTTGTGTATATCTCATTTGTTATTATAATTTATACATAATACAATTTATGTATATATTTGTATTACGTCAAACATTGCTCACCCTGCTCTTTAGATATCATAACGGTACCAGCCATTGAAAACCCCATATTTGTTGACCACTATTCCTTTAAATTATGTCCTAACCGATGTGACATGTTAAGAAGTGATAAAACCTCTTCCGTGTAAACCTTTTTGATTTGGTTCTCTTATAAATTTTGCTCAAACCATCTTTACCGAGTGACAGGTCTCTCTGATGTAGCGCCTCCACCGATTAGCACGTCCACAATAAAATCTCAATTTTCCTGAATCCTTCGCTTTAACTGCATATTAAACAAAATATATTGATTGGCTCCGATTGTGTTGCATCAAGCATCATTTCTGCTTATGTGAACAGGCAAATTCCTGGTCATCTGAAACTTGTTGTGTCGCACCTGGTAAGACACTGCATTTGAGAAAAACACTACAAAACTTACATATTGAGGCTAAAACCACTGATACTGGCTCAAGTTCAGTCAAGTTCTTTGTGTAAGGTCTAAAAGTGTGACCTGTCTGACTCCACAAGCTTATGAAGGATTTAAAGTAGCAAATTTGCTCAGTCCATTGCTCCCACTGTCAGAAATGGTAGGGCAGAACATGAGCTGCCTGCATGCTTGGCATGACTGAAAGCCTAGGCTGATGATGTCATGTGTCAACCTTCCTGACTCATCATTTGTCTAATTGAGCTTTAAATCATGGGACAGGGAGAGGCCCTTTCCCTCCCTTAACTGTCTGATTCCACATTCCACTTTAATCCTTAAATAATACTGCCTAATTCTCCAGCACACGATCACACCACCCCAGAGGCCCTGATTGTACACTCACCATCAGATAAATAGCTCACACACTGTGCGCTACGGCCAACTACTCACCAAAAACTTGCCCACTATGGTTCCTTACTCACATACGCTCACGCAACCCCTCCACGTTGGTACATCATTGCACCCTGCATGCTTCTTGACTCATAATCGCACAGGCATAGTTTCGGCTCGGCCCACACAGAAGCTGACCCACTGGGTTCAAACGCCCATCGTTTAATAATCTTTCAGATTTGTCAGAGGAGCCTAGCAGTTGGCACACATGCTTCTTTTAGTGTTTCAGAAACATACGGCATTCCCGAATGAATTTATTTTTTATTGAATCAAATCTGCGCGGGAAATGTGGACCGATTCCCAAATAAATTACTCTTATGTGTTGGTTCTTTTAAGTGAGTAAAACAAACACTACCGTTCTGAAGTTTGGGGTCAGTAACTTATTTTTTTTCTCTTTTTTTTTTTGAATATTGAATTTTGAAATTTTAAATTTTAAGCAGCAAAACTGTTTTTAACATTGATAATGATGTGACACTGAAGACTGGAGTAATGATTCTGAAATCACAAGAATATGTGCCACATGTGCCAAATGATGCCATCACAAGAATAAATGACATTTTAAAATAAATTCAAATAGAAAATAGTTATTTTAAATTGTAATAATATTTCACAAAATTTACAGTTTTTAATGTATTTATTTGTCGAATAAATGCAGTATTGGTGAGAATAAGAGACTTCTGATCACAAACTTTTGATTTCATTTTGAAATTAACTGTGAAACTTAAATCAGTGTGATTCATGTGAGAATATGTAGTTTGATGGAAACAATTAGTTTTGTCAGTAGTATTTTATAAACATTTATTATTTTATTTAGTATATTTGTCTTTATTTTTATACATTTTTCAGTGTTATTGGCATTTTATTAAATGTATTATATGTGACAAAACCACAAAACCAGTCACAAGTAGCACGGGTAAATTTGTGGTAATAGCCAACAATACATTGTATGGGTCAAAATTATCGATTTTATCATGTTCCATGAATATATTTTGTAAACTTCCTACCGTAAATATATAAAACATTTATTTTTGTGAGTGAATGCAGCACAATCACGAACATAAATGGACAACTAATGTTTTGATTTTTTTGCACACTCAGATTCCTGATTCCAGAATAGTTCTCGGCTAAATATTGTCCTATCCTAACAAACCATACATCAATGGAAAGCGTATTTATTCTGCTCTCATATGATGTATAAATCTCAATTTAAAAAAATTTAACCATGTGACTGGTTTTGTGGTCCTGGGCCACATCATTGTTAGTAGTATTTATTGAAATCATAATTTGGTAATGGAATGGTAAAAAAGGCTTTTTTTATATATAGATATCACTTTAGTGTGTTTTGGGCAGTTGCCGTAAGTTTATCATTCAGTTGCTAAGGTGTTCTGCATGTTGCTATGCCGTTGTTGTGATGTCCTGAGATGTTGCCAACCTTCAAGTCTTCATGGTATTCTAGTCCCTAGATATGACTCAGACTCTTCCTTCAATGAAGGTCTGATCACTTAAAGTAATAGCACACCTCGTTTCCGCTTGGCTGTAGTTATGGCTGAAAGAATTCATTCCTTTCGCATCCTCTTCCTCCATCTCTCGTTCGACACCTTCACCTCCATCAGCGGTACAGTCAGCCCAGACGACACGTCATCCCTTTTTAAAGGGTGAATCACCAGCCATAGTTCACATCTGTTCTCAGCTCAAAGAACCTAACCAGGGAAAACAAGCAATTACCGGTGGGCTTTTTCAATCAACTCTTTGGCGAGTCAGCTGGGGGGCTTGGGATGGGGGGAAGGTGGGCGGAGGAGATAATTAGACATGGTTAAAAATATCCCAGCTCATTGTCTCCGCTGTCCCACATCCTCAGATAAGTATGTGGCTATTGGCAAAAGGATCATGTGCTACTGGGAGGAATGTTTTGAATGCTTGAGATTGTTACGTGCAGCTGAACGGCCACTGAGACTCACATGACCGGGGTCGACATGCTTAGAAGAAGCTGTTTGTATGTTTTGACTGCTTCTCAAAACAAGATGGAAATGCTAAGAGCTTGCCACGTTTCTAAATCATGTTCATTCTCACACTTTACACATGGATTTTCACATTTGTTTGATCACATTCATGTATTTTCATGGTTTTATGTTTTTTCCCCAAAAAATTTTACTTGTAGTCCCTCCAAATATTGAATCATTGATGCATACTGCAGTTGTTTGTTTCTGCCTATATCTGAATATGTATAAGGCTGGTAAAAGAACAAATACTTATACAATTTCCTGTTTCTGCAGCCTTCACTTCCTGTCCTGTATACTCTGTCCAGTCAAGCAACCCATGAGGCCGTTCACCTCCTCTGCAGGATGTTGGTTTTTGACCCAGTAAGTGTTCTTGATACTCTATTCTCTTTAACTGGATGGAACATTACAGGCGCAGTGGATAAGACACATGCCTTTGGTGTGAGAGACCCGGGTTCGAATCCACTGTGAGATACCAATGTGTTCCTGAGCAAGACACTTAACCCCAAATTGCTCCAGAGGCGTGCGACCTCTGACATACATAGCAATTGTAAGTCGCTTTGGATAAAAGCGTCAGCTAAATGAATAAATGTAAATATATATATATATATATATATATATATATATATATATATATATATATATATATATATATATATATAATATTACATGAATAATATAATATATTTAAGATTATTTGTATAAAGCTTTGTATTTTAAATTTTTTGAATGTATAAATTTAACATATGTATATAATATAGCTACATGAATTTATACATGTATATATATTATATAATGTAATATATGTAATAATTGTAATAAAATGTTAATAATATTAAAATAATCATATATATATATATATATGTGTGTGTGTGTGTGTGTTAGTAATATTAAAATAATCACACACACACACATATATATATATATATATATATATGATTATTTAAATATTATGAATAAAATTGTATTAAAATTATTACATTTATTATTTAATTTAATATATTAGGGCTGTCAATCGATTCAAATTTTTAATCTAATTAATTACATACTCTGTAATTAATTAATCTAAATTAATCGCATACACAATCTTACATGTTTACATGGTACAATTTCTGGTAAGCTACGTTTTTATTATTATTGCTTGACACAAATTTCATGATTTCAATTTAATTTAATTCTTGTGATTTGATGCAATATTGACTCATTTGGATAAATAGGTACACAAGACAGGCATTCATTTTTCTCAAGAAAAAAAAAAATCTCACCCAATGCTGTAAAAATACAGAGAGTCATATCAGCTGGTAGTAGGCCTATATTTAAGGTTAAAGATAGCTCAAATTAAATATAATGCGTGTTTATTACAAATAACAACTTTGATATTTAAGTAAAAATATAATACATATGTAATATAGTAGTAGGCTACATAAATTTAGAAAAATACTCTCTATAGCTCTTTTTTTTATAGCCAATAACGTGCTAGGTCATGAAATGGCTTTCCTGAGGTAACTTAGGCTAAATGTTATGTGACATTGTTCTCCAGCTGTTTTATTGACCTCTTTTCGCGGTTGAAAAACACTGATTGATCGAGGAATATACATTTCGGTAAGTTTTAGGTTGCCCTACTGTATCTTTCAACATTGTTCATTCGTGTTTATTTACTATTAGCTAGAGATGATCGGTTCACGTGCCGCTATAGGGATATGTCATGTCACATTTACAAGCGCAAAACGGGATTTATTGTTTGATTTTCGTAATAAAATTGACAGAATCTGAGAGCTGAGATTTTTTTAATATCATAAGTAACATGCTCTGTCTTGTCTGTTTCCGTGTCCTCTCTTTGGTGCGCGATTTTTCTGTGCGTGAGAAAATGGTTGTGTGACGTGAGAGCGCGTGAAAAGTTACAACACACACACACACACACAAGCGCGCTTTCGCTCAGACACACTCACCGACTCACGCACACACTCCTGGATGCTTTGCATTGATGTGGTACGTACTTTAGAGTTGACGAACTCCGTTTGTTATAAGTAAATGTTCCAAACAATGATCCAAGCAGCGAATCCATGCAATGATCCAAGCAGCATCTTTTTACAGATGAATGGTGGCTACGGCTAGAACGGCTCCGCAAAGGTCAAAACGGAATGGATTAATCTGCGTTATTTTTTTTAACGCGTTATTTCTTCTCAGATTAATTAATCGAAATTAACGCGTTATTTTGACAGCCCTATAATATATATAATATCATTTTATATATATATATATATATATACACATTTCATTTTAAAATATAATATACATAATATATGATTATTTATATATTATTAAAATGAAACTTTTTTTATGTTATTAATCATTTAAAATATATTTATATAATTTATATTTATTTGTAATATAAACATTTTATTTTCAATTTAAAACATATCAGTAAAATAGATTTTGAAAAGGAAATTTCAATCAGAACAATTCTGTTCCCCAATCCAGTCGAAGCGGATCTCTGCGAAGGACGCCCTGGCGCACCCGTATCTGGACGAGGGGCGTCTGCGGTACCACACCTGCATGTGCAAGTGCTGCTACACCACATCCTCTGGCCGCGTCTACACCAGTGACTTTGAGCCTGTCACCAACCCCAAGTTTGACGACGGCTTTGAAAAGAACTTGACGTCAGTTCGGCAGGTCAAAGGTTAGCGTGGCACTCTCCCCTGTTGATGATGATTCATTCAGCTCTATTACGCATGGTGCTGACCACAGTGTATATTATACAACACGTGAGCCAAACATTGTTGCTCTATTAATTTACACTTTTATCCTGATCCACCTTCGGTTTGTAAACGACGTATATAAGAGCTAAATGTCTTCAGTGAATATTTGGGAGATTATTTGAGAGAATGGGCCCATCACGCCACTGCATGTTAATCAAAAGTCTTGCTGGGCGTCTCCTGCTCCAGATCCCCTGCTGCTCCTGTTGTTTTTGTGCCGTGTTTTCACCCTTCATTCGGGGCCCCTGGATCTGTGCTTGCCTTCTACTGTCAGTGGGTATTAGTGAGAGTCTGTCGCTAAAAGCAGGCTTACTGTGCTGTCGGCTCAAAATAACTCTGCCCTTCACCCTCCCTCCTCATCCTCCATCCTGTGTGCAACGTGTTTCCACTGGAGGATTAATCTGTGCGGATGGAGCCGACCGCCTAGAGACCTAAAGCGCTTTAGGGTAGGCAGTCGTGTTTGGAATGCGAGGGGAACCCCTTTTGGATCGGCACATGAGGAGTTTCCACGTTGCCTGAGCTAGTTTAAGCTTAACAGCTCGTCTACTAAATTAAAGAGTACAGCGCTTTAGAAGATAGTACAGATATTTGTCTGCCTGCGGAATATTCCTTCAAAATCAACTGTTTGACCTGAAATTTTACTGCTAGAATAGACCTTCACTTCATTCATAGTTTAGATTTGGAGTTCTAGACTGTAAGGAGTGTCATCCAAGCCAGTTACATCGCTCCACCTTCTTTGTTACAAGGAAGGATGACAAACTTGTAATTTTTGTTTAAACTATGCCTTTAACAGGTAAACAGGTTTAGCTTGTTGTATACTTGTTAAAGGGTTGGTTCAACCAAAAATTAAATTTCAGTCAGTAATTACTCACCCTCATGACGTTCCAAACCCATAAGACCTTCGTTCATCTTCAAAACACAGATGAAGATATTGTTGATTAAATCCGAGAGCTTTCTGACCACCCCATAGACTGCAGCGTTATTACCATTTTCAAGGCCCAGAAAGGTAGTGGTTAAAATAGTCCATGTGACTACAGTGGTTCAAACCCATATTTTCCCCATATTTTGGGGAACCCATATTTTCTTCAACATGAGCACAGCAAGATATGTTAAACATTTTTGTGAACTATTCTTTTAACCATGATTGCATGTCAATTTAAACTGTTATTATTTACAACTGTAACCCATTTTTATTGCTTATTTCTCATCATCCCTCCTCTTTTTCCCCCACTTAGAGATCATTCATCAGTTCATCCTGGAGCAGCAGAAGGGGAATCGGGTACCGCTCTGTATCAACCCCCAATCAGCTGCCTTCAAAAGCTTTATCAGGTGAGTCCCCCCTTTTTCTGTTCATATTCTTTCATTTTATGGGTGAATCTCATGATCAAATGTTCAGGTCATATTTCCAAAAATAGCATAAAGAAAATGAGGTCTGTGTTTTGGTCCATAAAGATTTTTGCTAATAATTTTTTTTTTTAGATGTACTTTATGATTTAAATAATATATAGTTAATTTGTATTTAAAAAATATATATATATTTATTTATTCAGGTAATTATTATTATTATTATTATTATTATTATTTTACATTTCAGAAGTGAGAATGAGATTTTTCACATTACAAGAGCTGCTGATAATTGTGAGCGTGATCAGTTTTGTGAGAAATAATATAACAGTGCAAAGAATTTATTTTTATTATAAACATACTTTTTATTTAAATTTTGTGAGATTCACCTTCATGTCAATGTTCCTAACCTCAGGGTTAACAGACTTAACATAAAAGCCAGTCAGCGTGAATGTCATGATTTTTTTAACCATGTTTTTGCTTTGGTTTGCCATTGCCAACATGCAATTATTTCATGTTTAGGCAAACTTTTTACATAAAAGAGTGTTTAATGTATTTTCTAACTATTATTGGTGGTAACAACTACTGCAACTTTAGATGTCGTGATGAATCTAGTGCTTTTCAAGCATATCTTGCAATTTATTTTCCAGTGTCTCAACACTAGATGGAGACATACCTTATCCTTAAAGCAAGACATAACAATCCCTTTCTTTCTTTCTTTCTTTCTTTCTGTCCCCAGCTCGACAGTAGCTCAGCCCTCTGAAATGCCTCCATCTCCTCTAGTTTGGGAGTAGCTGAGGATGGCGGAGAAGATGGTGTTGATAACAGTGGCGGAGGACGTCCCTCCCGCGTCCACCCTCGCCCCCCACGGACTACTGACCCCCAGGCTTCCCCAAACCTGCGTAGCATTGCACTGGAGTATAGGACTAGCCATGTCGCTGATGTGTGTGTGTGTGTGTGTACTGTAATACTTACTAAATGGGAGTTTATAGAAGCAACCACTGCTGATGAGTTCAAGCGGGACACGGGAAGGGTGGGCCTGGTCACGGAGGGTCCGTTCGTACATACCCACTGCTCTGTAGTACTATACTGAAGGTTCGCGCTCGTGAACCCGTACTTTCGGCAGACGAAGTCGACCCCTGTGGACTTGAATGTATTTTGAACAGCAGGGCAGCAGAATCGGCGCAGTATCCCTGAAGGAAAACTCTTCACGACTATGTGTGCGAGTAATCATGCTTTATTTATTCATGGAAACAGAAAGTGCAGTGCTTCATGTAGTATGGAAAGAATTTTTTTTTTTTTTGCTCACGCTAGCACATTACTAAAAACCAGGGCCATCGTCTAGGGTGGAAAACCGTTGTACCGGTCCTCAAAGGCCCTCTGTAGTAGCATATTCATTAGGCCAACCCATACAAATTTGTCCCGGGCCTTTACAATTTTAGCGACGGCCCTCGTAATAACTGTGACCACTCGTTCGGCTAGAGTGAGCTGCTTATTGCGTTTATTTCCTGCAACAGCGGTGTGATTTTTATGATTTTCTTCCATTTGTGCTGTCATCTGCGCACTTCCTTTCTTTCTTTCTCTATCGATCTATCTTTGTTCGCATCTCGCTTTCTGTCTCATATTTAACTTTCGTCAGTAAAAGCAAATCAGTATTCTTTAGCGCAGCACTTGGCAGAGATACTGATTCATAGATCCTGTTTCATAGGTTTTTCTTAGTACTCCTTAATGTGGATGTGATGTCAGTATTTAGTACTTCGGGTGGGTGAGTGACTCAACGGCACAGCGGTTGAGGATCCAAAGCATGCGACAATGGCTCGAAAACGAAATGCTCGTGCCTAAAGGGTTATTTGAAGCAAAGGAGACTTTGACAAGTTGAGACAAAAGAGACTACCAAGACTGAAAACCCAACTAGCATGTAGCGACATAATATAGGGAGGTTGTTCTCAGATGACCTTCGAACCCTGCTATCCCTGATGGAGTATCTAGAATAGCATGCAAACCAAATTAAAAGCCTAAAAACTAAAAAAAAGCTTAAGAAATTAGATAAATAATAGTGTTGGTCAACCAAACCATTCCTTAATTGCAATGGTATATTACCAAACCTTGTCTGGAAGACAAGTGATGAACCCCATTGTGAGTGCATGTATGGACCACTGCATGTTTATAACTGACTGTGGCATCACGCTAGTGATCCTGTGTATGTCAGTTCAGTGTCGTCTTCTTTGACCCCCCCTTCAAAAGCTCTTTTTCTGTTGAAAGACTTGTGGAGAGGATGGATCTGAAAAGGGTGCCTGGGAATGGCATATGTTGTGTGTCTAGAAAGCAATTGGAAGTCGTTTTCACTCACTGTACCATGCTTAAATTTCCCATAATGCTTTCTGCACTCTCTCAGACTAAAAGAAAACAAATGGAAAGTATTTAATATATTTTTAGATAATTATTTTTATTTCTTCCTCAATGTGCTATGGCATGCTTTCCCATGATCCACTGAGTTTGGTATGTAAATAAGCGAGTAGCAGGTAGATTTCAATAGAAACACAAAATCTACAAAAAACAAAAACAAACGACGTATAAAAAAAATCACCAAAAAAAACTATGTAATACTGCTGTATAGAAGTTGAATTGGCCTGCACATTTTTTAGGGCGGTGAAATTTTATTTTATTTTTGAGACTTGCATATAATTGTACATATTTTTTTCTCTCTTTTCTTCTTTTTATTTTTCCCTGCACTAGAAAGTGTAGACAAAGAAATAATCCAAAACAGTATAAGTACAAAAACAAACAAAAAACACAACCAATTATGTTAATTGTGTCTTGTGTGCTGCAGAGCTGTGGATATGAGTATTGAAGTAGAGCCCTTTTTTAATTATTATTATTATTATTAATTTCCTTTAAAGAAACACTGAACTGTTTGTGTATATGTATATAATGGATTCACATTGTTGGTCTCTACCTCTCGAGCTCAATGACTTGGTTGTTTACCTCCACGCTTTTATTTTTATGTGGAGATTTAAAACTTGAATGTCCCTTCCGACTTTTATATTCCTATCAAACCCTGTATAAAGAAATCAAAGTCATTACAATTGCGATTGGTTGGAGTTGGTTCCCATCATCATATCCTTGTATAAAGTACCATATTCTCACCCCAGTGTTCTCTGACTGTTAGATCACACAGCATACTTGTCCTGCGAGACAACCTAAGATAATTGACATTGCATCCTTCACCGAGAGACATCGGATGAGATAAACATACAAAATATGTGGCAGTTTTAGAACGTACAAGAAGCAGGCGAATCTGAGATAACGTGCGGATTCAAACAGAGCCTGTTAGACGAGACTAACACGCAAGCTCGAATGGGCCAAAATAGGGGAAAGTACTGCACTTGCTGTCGAGTTTTATAAGGAAGTTTGAAGTTTATACTCAGAGTTAATGTTATTTGAATACATTTTACGACATATATGACTATAATATAAAATTTGCATTCGATGCCCTGAAAGCGGAGGAGATGATTCTGAAGGACTCTGTGGATGTGTTCTGTGTTTTGAAAAATCACCGGTCTCTTTTCAGAGTGTAGATTTGAAGTACAGTGGTGAAGCTCATTAAATGTTGACATTTTAAAAAGGAAGCTGTTTCTGTCCTTTTTTTTTACTTACAAATATGTGGATTTAGCAGTACATTTTTAAATGTTCTTTACTGCATGTTTCATGATCAAAAAAAATAATGACCAACTTAAATTGAGCACCGAATTGCTATCTTCAAATGCCAGTATTTGGAAAAGTGTCTAATTTGTGTCTCTATCTGTTTTAAAAATGAATTTGCGGGTTGGTTTTTCCTTCAGAAAGGTGCTTATGGTCACACTCAGGTACTTTATTGTTTTTGTTTAACTTTTATAAATTCTGCTTTATAAATCATAACATATGCTTATGTACACAATGGCAATTACAGAGGATGTCCCAATAGGATGGAAATAAAAAGGGATTGGATGTACGCTTAGATGAGGGTACCAACTTAAAGTTAATTATGATATTAACCATCTTTTGAAATTTTTATTATATCATACCAAAGAGAATGGAGTGTTTTAGAGTAAAACAAACCAGCTAATGTATTGTTAATACTTACTCATGTTTGTGCTGCTGTTTTCCCACCAAAATGATGTCACTTCCTAGGATGATGTCATTACACTTGGTTTTTGTTAGTGAGTGGGATTTTACAGAATGGGCCATGAAATTTAGTGCACAGAAGAAAAAAGTCATGTGCTCAAACCAAAGTGGAATTATTTAAAACTAAGTTCATACTTGTGTTCATTTAATTCTAATAATAAAAAAAAAAAAACGAATGTAATTTCTTTAACATGCGAGAGATAAATGCACTGAAGTAGGATTACTTTATTTCATTCACACAAACGAAACAACAACAACTGTGAATGTTTGTAAGTTCATGCAACATTCTTGTAACAGCCAGGTTTTGTTGAGGTGTTAATGCAAGAAACATGTTCTGCTCAGATCTAATCAAGACGTCTAAATGTGACCAATGGAAAAGTACAAACAGTTTAGGAAATATGGCAAAACTGGGGGAATGTTCCAGAAAGTTCAGCTCATTAAAGGGGTTTACACCTCTTTCAAGGGTAACTTTGTAAGAAATGATCTTTCATTCACAACTATGATTTATGAATCTTATTTTTAATCTACACTGCTCAGCGAAGATTAACTCCCGGTTTCACAGATGAGCCTTAAATTAGTCTGAAAGCAATTTGCACTGACATATCTTAAAATATGTCAGTCAGTGCCATTGTTTTATCTCAAGATGAACATCAGCAATGTTTTATGTTAGGGCACTTTTTTTAAAGCTACTTTAAAGTCCTAATTGAATAAGGCCTAATCCTGGCTTAATCTAAACCCTGTCTGTGAAACCAGGCATCAATGCTTTAGTAGTGTATTGACTTCTAAACATCAAATAAAACAGCTATGATATCAGAAGATAAAGTTAGACAATATAAAGGCACAGTGTAAAGATGTGTGAATTCTGACTAATATTAATCACTTGTTGTTTATGACATTTTTTGGAAAGTTTGTTGGGTAAAAAAAGCATTCAAGCAGCCCACACAGCATCAAAAGCAGTCTTAACAGAACTGTCTTTTGTTAGAAGGTCAGGATTATAGACTCTTATTATGAGATGTGTTTGACTTTTTGGTTTAATATCTCACAAACCTCACAAAATGTTATCGCTGATGCATGGGGAATTCTTAATATGCGCAAGTACACACACACACACACACACACTATAAGAATGACTTTGATGCTGCTGGGGCTTTTCTTTCTTAAACAATAAGCGCTTTCACCGGCGTCTCCAGGTGAAATGAGGGGATTGTGGGCCGCCATCTGGACGCTGTATTGACTCGACGTGCAGACAACAGGACAACAGGTTCTCAGCACCTTTCATTTCATTCAAAGTTAAAATACACACGACAAACACAGGATAAATACACTATATGTTTTTTTTTATTTATTATTATTTCATTAATAACTACATTGATCTTACAAGAATTAAAAAAAAAGTTGCAGTGTACAAAATGTATTTTGAAAGCTATACGTAGAAAGCTTGTTGGTCTTTGGTCATGAATTACATTAAGACAGAAAGTATCAAAGAGGAACCTAAACCTCTATTTTTATGAATTATGAGTGTGTGTTGTAGCCTACATTGCAAAATTGACAGTGAATTTCCGAGATGTGTTGTCATTTTGAACAATGTCATATGTGCGAGCACAGATTTTCAGAAATTGCACTTAACTTAGAACTACATCGCTTAGCATAAGTGAACACACCCATGCTAAAGTTAACTAAAAAGAGGAATAAAAAATCATCTTTTGGAAATTGATCTTAATGCCTTAATTTAAAAATGAGGAAAAATCCAACCTTTAAGGACACCAATTTTCTTTGTGAATGAATAATGTATTGTAAATAAATACAGGTTCATACAGGGTGCATAAGTCAGGACACTCCTATGTTAAATTCTCATAGAGGCAGGCATATTTTTATTTTTAAAGGCCAGTTATTTCATGGATCCATGATACAATGCATCCTGATAAAGTTCCCTATGGTGAAGGGTATGTGATGATGTGGGGCTTTTTTAATTCCAAAGGCCAAGGGAACTTTATCAGGATGCATAGTATCCTGGATCCATGAAACAACTGGCCTTTAAAAATAAAAATCTGCCTGACTCTATCTATGGGATCTAATCTATGGGAATAGGGGTGTCCTGACTTATGCAACCTGTATTTTAAGGAAGAACATTTATTTATTTATGATACATTATTCATTCACAAAGAAAATTGGTGTCCTTAAAGGTTGGATTTTTCTTCCTTTTTTTTAATTAAAGCATTAAGATCAATTTCCAAAAGATGATTTTTTTTTTTATTCCTCTTTTTAGTCAACTTTAGCATGGGTGTGTTCACTTACTGTATGCTAAGCACTGTATATGTTCTTCAAACAAATTCAGATTACTTTTAACCTAACTCATTTATCACATTGAAATAAATACGATACCATAGTGTAGCCATATTGATATAAAAATACAAAGAGAAAGAAAATATATTCCATTTTGGATATATTTATAAACAACATGAAGTGCATTAAACATTACATTACATCGGGGTTTCCCAAACTGGGGTGCGTGAAGAAGCTGCAGGTGGTTTGTTAGTTTAATAAAAAAATAATAATAAAAAGCTAGGCTAATTGTTAGGCTAATTAAATAAATCATAATTTTAAATTTAAATAATAAAAATGTGTTCGAAAGACAACTTCACAAAACTAGAAGTCTTTCTGAATGCACATAAGATATATGCTTTTTTAGCAGATCCATAAAAATTATGAGTTATGTTGTGTTAATAATTTGTAATCATGTATCTTAATCAATAAAAAAGTAACTGTAGTCTGTAGTACTTAATTTTTGGAGTCTGATTATGTAATCCAGATTACATTATGAAATCAGTTGGGCTACTACCCAGAAATGTTTGAAAAATATATCAGCCTTATTGTACTGAACAGATAGAGCGATGACTTTTATTATGAAATAACTTCAGGTTAGAATTCAATGAGGAAGTGGTTCCTCTGTTACAGTATGTGTATCCTTCACCTTTACATGTCAAACTATGTACGTGTGACGAGTCTTATACGTCTTATTATATGGTAATTCGAAATAGGCCAGAGATACTCAATGTTTTTGTAGTGCTTAGACTTCGCAATCAAACTTCAAAAAAAGTAAAAGTGCCAGCAGAACACACAGACCCTCCTCATGCCTGATCTGATCCGCACGCCGGTGCAGCTTTACCGCTTTCTGCTGCGCTGCTGCAAACTCCTGCCATCAGCAGCCATGCAAAAACACTACCAACACGCCATCAAACAGGTACTTTTATAAACCTCAAACCGAGCTACCTATCAGACTGCAATTAGAATATAAGCAGAATATAAGACAAGAAATTGTATGTGCAGGAGATTCACCTGCTCTGCTGTCAGGTGTCAATGTGACTTTTTTTTTCTTTCAGAGCTACAACAGTCATGCGGATGAGGATGATCCAGAAAGGATTCAGATGATCATTCAAAGAGCTATATCCGACGCTGAATGGATATTAACTAAAGTAAACGCTTTTTTGGCACCAGAGAAAATACGAATCGTCATTATTTGATTCACATTTGATTTATAATGTTTTTATCTTCTTTCCTAGTACACTAAAAAGAAGTGATCACCATGGAAAGTATACAGCATGAAGCTGAAAAAGGTCATTTAGTCTACAGACTTTTGCTGCTAAACATACCAAAATGAAACTGAAATCATACCTACAGATTGTAGATCACCAAATATTCATAAACTTTTATGAAGTATAACATTTGGCTGGTTTTTACTTGATAAGTTTTTATAAGATTCTTTAAAAGCCTCCCATTATGTTCTGAAACTTGATGTTTATATAAAGACAATAAAACAAGGCCCACACCCTTAGATTGACCTTTTATTTACTTTGGATCAGTGATCAGCGGCTCCTGACCGTAAATTTAGGTAGATTCTGTTTTTTTGGGTTGTGCTTCCTTTTCAAAGCCATTAAAATGATTGATGCATAAAAAGTCATATGCTTACAAGTTACTGTATATTGTTTTGTGTGTTAATAAATGTATTTAATGTTACATTTGTCTACTTAGAATTTTTTTCCCCACCAAAAAATTAGTTTGAGATAACAATAGTTGACAACCCCCTTTAAAGTAATTAAAGAATTTACTAACTGATCAATTTATTAATGTAAAATAGTAAATAGGCAGTGCAGTGGGATCAGTTTGATCTTAGTAAAAAAATCAGTTTGTTCTCGTGACAAAGCGGGTAAGGTGTTTATGATCATCTGTTTATCTCAAAACACCTGGTTATCTCAACTTTTCTGATATTATGGGTAATGAGAAAGCATTAGAGTAACTAATTTAGCATATCACATGTACAATATATTATTTAATGTAAATCATTTTCCAGGAATACTTTTGATCTTTTTCCTTCCCAGACAAATAATCACTACAGTAATTCCCAGAGATCATTGAATTTATTGCTAGCTACTGGAAGCTGGCCTGTAAAAAATTGTTTATGACAGGTCAAATGTTCCAGATAGTCATAATAAGTTATTCTGTTATCATCATAAGATAGTTTGTTAAGGTGATATAAAAGACAGAGTAGTAAATGCAACAGAAATGTAAATGGATTATATAAACAAAACTAGTCATCAGTATGTGACTGTGTTTAATTTGTGTGTTTAAATGTAAATTCAGGAGTTGATTATGAATCAGAAGACCTGAATTGCACTCTTAGTTGTCAAATCCTGTGAAATGGTTGCTGTGTGTGACATTCATTAGTTGCTAAACAAATGGATGGAAACTCCATTGCATAATGCAAAATCGAAAGTAGTTAGATAATTTCAAATGACATCAGTTTGCGTGAATCAAGCACATGTACAGTCCATTCACTGCAATATATTGTTCCATTGTTCCTTTTAGCCAAGCTGTGCATAATGAAAGAGATAATAAGATGAGGACAGATAACGGGAACCCACTGATTGCTTTATGATTATAATATTTTTGCAGTTAACCTGCAAACTGGCAGCTTTATTATTTGGAAACAATCAGATAATTATGTGATTTTCTAAATATGTATGTAATGTACAGAAAAGTAATATTAATTGTTCCTTATATAGGATATAGATCACCATCAATCTCAAAAGAAAACTGTAAATATTGCAGACTAATTCGATTATGACGTACGTGCAATTTCTGTGAGAAAGTTTGATGTCACTTACATTGAAGAGCTTTCAAAATGAAAGAAGAAGGGAGATTTTTTATTCCTCACGTGGATTTGAGTAATTTAGGTAATAAGTCTTGTACGCAGTGTGGTAATAGAAGACCGTACTGATTTCCACAATTGCTAAGACACATTTCCTGGAAACAATAACACATTTCTGCAAGACTAAACACTATAGCCTATTGTGCAAACCTAAAACTTATTTAAAACAATAATCTTAAATCTAATTCAAACTGAGTCATATAAAAACTTTACAATGAACTGAAACACTGCACACTGAGGTTTATTGAACATAATAGGATCATAGCCTGAAGTTAATATAATCAAGCATGGCAAATTTGTAATATAATGTACATTAAATACATGAATGAGTGGAATGAAAACTGTAAAATCAAAACATTCACAATTGCTATTATCATATTTATTATGAATTAATTGGAATAAAATCTGTAATATACAAATATATTATTTCTATTTTGTTCATTTATCCATCCAAAGGTCATCCGCTACACTGTATTTTTATTGAACATAAAAGTTAATTTAGTGGAAGATTAGTAATGTCTCAGTGTTCTACAGAGCGATTTAGAAGGTTTTCTAATGAAGTTGTTTAATTATTTGCATTTATTAACTGTTGTTGTTTTTAATGTTCAATTGTCTATTTGTGTTGTTTGTAATGTGGAATGGTGGCAAATGAGTTTTCCCTTATGGGGATTAATAAAGTTATCTAATCTAATCTAATCTAATCTAATCCATTCATTGACAATTTTGTCAAAGAGTAATAATATATACAGATCTAGATTGATCAGATAACCTGTGAGGGGAGGTGTAAGTATGGTTTTGCTTTTGATTCATCAAACTGTCAGTGTTTTACAGATGCTGAAGTTTGAAGATTCCAGAATGGGTGTGAGATTATGACATTTTAAACTGTGGTCAGACTGTAACCGTCCAACCCTCCTTGGGGCACAATGCCAAGACCAGCTCAACTCTTGACTTGCCCTCACCAACAGGCTCTCTAGGTTGAGTATATAAGCATGTTAAAGTGGGAAAGTCACTATTGCAGACTGAGAAAAGGACTATCTAACTCGAAGGTAAGAAACTCATGTTGTTAATGAAATTCTTTATTGCATATCATATAATAACAGATATTAGATGCATGTAAAAGCATATGTTACAAATATAAAATACATGTATCTTTATTTTATACAAATATTTTTTTTCTATTCTCATTTATCTTTTATAATGCGTTATGTACATCACAGCAAAATCTGTGGTGTTAAATTAACATTGCTGGGTGTCTATGGGTCCACTCTATACAGAGTGTTAAAAGGTAACACTGAAGCGCTGTTGAAGTTAATTAAATAATTAAGTGATGATTGACCATAATTGATGATACCTGCTGTTAACAAGCAGAATCACTGAAGGAAATATGAACAAAACCAGGGTGGGGGAGGAGACGAGCAGAAACAGAAGAGCTACAACTGATTTCCAGCCACTGCTTTAGATGAAATCAACTGAAGATAAAAGACATTAAATCTCTCAAGATCTCAGCAAAGGATGATTAAACAACTCCAAAAACAGCATTCACTATTACTAACCAGTCTGACATACTGTTTGTGTAAAAAAAAAGCTCTTATTGAGAATTTAGTTAACACGGATGTTTTGTTGTTAAAAAAAACTATTATTTTCAATAAAACATCAACATCTAAACCTCTGTAAACATATATGAGAAAAATAAAGTCAAACTGGTTAGTAATAAGTGAATTTACTAATGCTGTTTTTGGAGTTGTTGAATCATCCTCTGCTGAGATCTTAGATTTAATGTAGTCTTTTATCTTCAGTTGATTTAATCTAAGTCTGTGGCTGGAAGTCAGTCTGTTTTTGCTCGTCTCTTTTTTTCTGTAATTGTTCTTATTTCCTTCAGTGATTCTGCTTGTTAACAGGAGGTATCCTCAATAATGGTCAATCATCCCTTAAATCAGTGTTTCTCAACCTCTCCTGCAGGGACCCCCTGACAGGACATGTTTTTGTTTTAACCCTGAAATGGCACACCTGATTCAATTAATTAAAGGCTTAATGTGCAGCTGACTAATTGAATCAGGTGTGCCATTTCAGGGTTAAAACAAAAACATGTCCTGTAAGGGGCTCCCTGCAGGAGAGGTTGAGAAACACTGCCTTAAATAATCACTTCATCATCTAATTAAAAGCAACACTGCTTTAGTGTTACTTTTTAACACTCTGTGAGTGGACCTATATAGACACCCAGCAGTGTTATCAAAAACTGTACTTCAACATTTCATTTAACTGATTTTCAATGAAGTATTGCAGGGAGATATGGGGAACCAGGCCACTAAAGACAAAAAGAATGTAATACTCCACCAGATTAAGCCGAATATGGTGAGCAAAACTTCAACTGACATGAAATGCAATGTCATAAATGAAATGCAATATCCTTAATTTCTGTTGCTTTGTCTAGCAATGGGAGAACAAGGTAAATCGATGCCCATTTTCCAAGCAAGTGAAGAACTACCAGGATGGTTTGTGCCACCAGGATACATTACACCACAGAGCAGTTAAGGTGAACAGATTTCAGCTTAGCCTGTCCCACTGAAATATTTTATAAGTTTATCATTGCCTGCTTTTATTGAGTCTCATTTTAAATTAAGTTATTGATGAGTAATACAGGATACATTTGAACTTTTCCCCCTTATCTTTAGAGCCAGGTTTGCATGTCTAAGGTCTGTGAAGGCTCTATTATGACTCCAAAGGCTCTGATGCGCTGTCCTTCCTCCACCCTGCCCAGCTCTGATGAAATCCTCATGCAAGCTATTGACTTCATCAATCAGTACTACAAGTCAATTAAAAAGTAAGAACCTATAAGGTTTAGCCACCATAGACATTTTTTGGTAGATCAAAATGGGTTTTAAATGGTTGATGGTTAATATTTTACCGTTAGTCCACTCTAATACTGAATAAGTGGTTACGTTCTTGTTTTTCCCCCTTTCGTTTAATGCCATAATAAAGCAGAACATGAACTTGCTTAATTTTGAAGAGTGAAAATGGTAGGCTATATGAATTATATCTGTTATTCAGCTCAAAAATTGAGGAGCACCTGTCTCGTGTGGAGGAAGTCGCTAAGGAAATAGATGCTACTGGGTCATATCAACTCACCACAAAAGAACTGGAATTTGGGGCTAAGCAAGCATGGAGAAATGCACCGAGATGCATTGGCAGAATTCAGTGGGCTAATTTGCAGGTAGTTTCTCTAGTTTGGACTAAAACATTTATCATATGTGTAGTCGTATATTGTAGTTCTATTTACATTATCTCATGTTTTTCTGTCCAGCTGTTTGATGCACGTAACTGCAGAACTGCTGAAGATATGTTTCAGATGTTGTGCGATCATATTCAGTTTGCTACCAATGGAGGCAACCTGAGGTAAACCAAGAATGTGTTATTTGAGCTTCTTAATAAACCATCCACCTTCATTGTCTTTGTAAATTTGATGTGATGCTGTCACAATAAAGAGATTTATTTTCACAGGTCTGTCATCACTGTGTTTCCTCAAAGAACTGATTGTCAACATGATTTCCTTGTGTGGAATAGTCAGCTCGTACGATACGCTGGCTATAAGATGACCGATGGTACAATAATTGGAGATCCTGCCAGTGTTGACTTCACAGAGGTAGATACCAGTCTATTTTCTTTATGATAGATATTTTCTCTTTTTGCAATAACTTTTTTAGAATATCTATCTACAGTATC
Source organism: Gila orcuttii (assembly GCA_026230005.1). NCBI lineage: Eukaryota > Metazoa > Chordata > Actinopteri > Cypriniformes > Leuciscidae > Gila > Gila orcuttii. The sequence goes on along the minus strand of JAPDVR010000009.1, from coordinate 26,679,530 downwards.
TGTCTGTCTGAATACTACCAAATACAATATTCTTTTTAGTCTTTGATTTAATATGAGGTCATAAAAACGTTGTTATAATTGTAAAAGATATATGTATAATATGTACCGCATTAATGTCTTGTCAACTACCCATATTTAACAGATGTGCATCCAGCTTGGGTGGACACCAAAGTACGGTCTATTTGATGTGCTTCCACTGGTGTTACAAGCTAATGGAGAGGACCCTCAGTTATTTGAAATTCCCCAGCATTTAATTTTGGAAGTTCACATGGAGCATCCACAGTAAGTGACATGGAGCTTGTACTGTATACCAGCTGGCTAGGAAAACATGCTTGCCGTAGATTAAAAAAGCTAATGGACTGGAAACGAACACAAATGGTTGTTACATCACTATGCATCAAGGGTTCTAGTACAAAGACTCAAAGTCAGACATTCTGTCTTGTAGCTTGTCTAAATTTGAGTGCGATGTTGTTTACACAGACCACCAGAGCTCTTGAGAGAGGTGCTCAGATTTCTGAGATGACTTGTATTCCACTTGATTCCCCAGCAAATCTGTTTGCTTCTTGAACAGAAAATTATGCAAGGTTTTTCCTTTTAAGAGCTTGTATTGAAAGGACCTTTAAAATCAAACGCTCCTAGGCACTTAAAGATCAGGCTAGAGTGGCAAAGCCATTCAATTCTAAAACGGCCTGTCTCTATGCCACGTTCCTTCATCCGGACCTAACAAATGAGTTTAACCAGTGAGGCCTAAAGTCAATCCAGACTCACTCCAACACTTCACATTAGAAAGCTACCTAATTAGTTTACTATGTGAATTTGACTGAAGTGCTGTTTGATGGGCTCCAATAATGGTGCAATCATGCAGACCTAGAAGTGTTATGGATTTGTGTCAGCAAAATGGATGAAATTTTTTATTGAAATATTGCATTTAGTAGCATAGTCAAGGGTTTGTTTGAACTGGTAGCTAAATATATGCCAATGCATTTGCATGCCATTAAAATTGGATGGTTTAATTCACCTCTTCAGATACGAGTGGTTTAAGGATTTGAACCTCCGATGGTATGTGTTGCCTGCAGTGTCCAACATGTTGCTGGAGATTGGTGGTATTGAATTCCCAGCATGTCCTTTTAACGGTTGGTACATGGGCACTGAGATTGGAGTGAGGGACTTCTGTGATGCCCAACGCTACAATGTTCTTGAGGTGCTACAATATTTCTTACTGCTTAAAATATTTACAGGCAAGAAGAGAAAGTTTCTTTGATACTGATTTTCTTTCATTTTATTATGTCCTACAGCGGGTTGGCCGCCGAATGGGCTTGGAGACGCAAAAACTGTCCTCGCTATGGAAGGACCAGGCCCTGGTGGCCATCAATGTCGCAGTGATGCATAGTTTTCAGGTAAAAAAGCAAATAAGTGTAAAACACTTGTGAGAGACAGAGGATTTTGTATAATTATATGAATGTATTTTCCCGATTTCATGGGAAAACCTAACTACAGTAGTCAACATTTAAAGTGGATCAAAACCTTTCATCAAAGTTATACATACATTTTGAACAATACCCGTTCTTGTCTTAGGACAACTTTGAACTTTTTTGATCCACTTCAAATGTTGACTACTGTATTTTAAATGGTGGCAGTTTCGTATGAATTTGTATGGAAACAAATTTTTGCGATTTTTAGGACCCACTGATGGTACGGTAACACAACAATGATGTATTAAAAATGGAAAAGATTTTCCTTTGTTTTTCATGTACAGACAGCAACGTTGTCAAAATGATCCCTGTTCCCACGGATCTGCGGAAACGACTAAAAACCCTGTATTATTCATGCCAGTCCAGTAGTTGGCGATGTCACGTAAAGAAACACTATGTGCCTATAGATTGAACACGTAATACGCATGCACATGACGCCACCTTTCTTTACAAATTCGCTTTTTTGTAGTTTACACGGAGACAACAATGGTTTCAAAAACTTGCACTTTGAATCCCGTTTTCAAAAGCTTGCGTTTTCAGACCCACAAAACGTTCATTTACATTAATGTAAATGGACGGCCAAAAAATAAAAAAAATTAGCTAAAAAAGGTTGTTGTGTAAACGGCCCCTAAACCTGACTGGTTTGTGACTCATGTGACTATCATTGAAAACTGAGACCCACACAGCATTTGATCTCTGGATTTACAGAAATCATTTTTTTTTTTTTTAAGAATTATTTTCTCAACATTGCAGATCTAATCAGCTCTTGATGAACATATGAATTGTTATTTGAATAATTATATCACATATCACATTAAAATGTACCAGTTCTTGTCATTTCATAGTTACATGCAGGGATTCCCCAACTTTTTTGTCAGCTGAATCACCTGAGACTTTAAGATAATAAATTAGGATTATCAAATTAATGTGATGAACAAGTTAGGTCAAAAGTAATCAAAAAGTAGTCAGGTTATATGGATTATGTTACTAACTAAAATTTTTGTCGTGTAATTTGGAGTCATTAACCAACTACAATTTGTAAGTAATCTACCAAGCACTGCCAATTTGTCAAAACGTTATTTTTAATTATTTGCTATTAAATTTAGACCTGTTAAACTCATAATTCACTGACTTATGTGAATATAAAATATATATATATATATATATATATATATATATATATATATATATATATATATTATATATATATGATAAATTCTTTAAGACACAACATGTGTGAGAAGCTACTAAATCTTAATGTAAAATATTTTAGTCAAATTAAATTAATAGAAGACCTATATAGAGGTGGATAACATTCTAATATATTATATTTGTATTAAATAAATAAATAAATATATATATATATATATATATATATATATATATATATATATATATATATATATATATATATATATATATATATAATTAAAAAAAACACGATTGGGAAAATTGATGGGAAATTATTCACATTTATGCACATCATAAAGTTATTCTATAATGGAAAGTCAATATATGGGTTAAGATGAAATTTTACCTCTTGTTAAATGTTTATTCACAGTTTTATGACCTTTTTTGTTTAACCGACATACAGAAAAATAAGGTCACCATTACTGACCACCATTCTGCATCAGAATCCTTCATGCAGCACATGGAGATGGAAGTGCGTCTGCGTGGAGGCTGTCCAGCCGATTGGGTCTGGCTGGTGCCGCCAATGTCTGGATCCCTAACTCCTGTGTATCACCAGGAAATGCTGAACTACATCCTGTCACCCTTTTTCTACTACCAGGTATCATCCTAAATATCTATTGTGCATTCATCAGAAAAGCTGCATTGCTGGAATATTCTCAAGTCTAGTGGTATAAAAAAAGTTTTGGGATTTTCTTGCCTTAATGTTTCTCATCTGTTGCCATTTAAAGCCTGAACCGTGGTTAACATACAAGTGGAAAGACAAGAACAGAAAAGCAAGGAGGTGTAAAATCAGCTTCAAAGGATTGATCAGGTACCACAATATCATATTCACACTTCCTCAACCAGAACAATGCAGTGCTGTTCTCTCAGAAGTTCAGAGATCTGTCTGCAACAATGTAATGAATATTTGAAAGGTTAGCTGTGGACATTTGGTGAGCAGCCAGTATAGCTAAAATTCTTGTTTTCTTTTCTCTTTTAGAGTAGTGCTCTTTTCTCAGACACTCATTAAATCAGTCCTGGCCAAGAGGGTGCGTTGCACCATTCTCTATGCTACAGAAACAGGGAAATCACTGACTTTTGCTAAGAAACTAAATACCATGATGAACTGGGCCTTCAGCTCCAAGGTAAGAGGACCATCACCCCCGATTCATATGTACCTTATCGTTCTGCTACTCAAATTGGGCATCATTACCAACACTTGTGGCATATGTGGCACATTCATAACAATATCCCACTCTAAGGTGGAAATTACCCAGTTTCACTTTTTTATAAAGTCCTCCTGTAGTCAATAATTGTATCCCCTAACTCCTCTTTGATCACCAAAATTACATATTTAAAAAAATGTTCATGCCTTAAAATGGCTTGAATGTAACTTAACACCCTTGCCTCATTTAGTATACAATGTTCTATGAATATGCAAATTAGCCCCGCCTCCACTCACACCAGCTCAGAGATCCACTTGTTGACGATCACACATTGACGTGATTGTTTACAAGGTAGTTTGTGACGTCAGAAAAGCCACGTTTTGTCTTTTAGACTGTCTTTGGTTCACTGCAGTTTTAAAGAGAAAATACTCAGCAATGGTGATGACTTATGCATTTACACATATTTTGTCTTAAAGCATATTAAAAACACCACACAGACATTTAGCATCTTAAAGTCCCCCTGTGCTGAAAATCAAGCTTTTAATGTTTCTATGTAATAAATGATTAAAAGGAATACTGCTCAATTAAACACTAAGATTTGACATTGAGCTTTTAGTTAACCCATACATATGTAAAACATTGTGTTATTTATACAGGTTGTTTGCATGGAGGACTACAACTTCAGTGAACTTGAGAAGGAAAGTCTCTTAATTGTTGTCACCAGCACCTTCGGCAATGGAGACTGTCCAGGAAATGGAGAGGTGTGGATATATTTATGCACAGTGACCTACTGTATTTTAATAGTTATCACAAAAAATAATTCAGAATTTATAGTATGTCCAAATGAAAAGGTCTTCAAGAAGAAGTAATTTGCTAGATAACTAGAATGTGATTTTTACTTTCTTCTCAGAGTTTCAAGAAGCAGCTTCTCAGTCTGAAAAGCCTCAGAAACCAAGTCAGGTCAGTATTTAAAATCCTCTACATTTATTTTCTCTCCACTCCACACACACATATATATTGTTCGAATTGTTTCTTTCCCCCACGCAGGTTCTGTGTGTTTGGTCTCGGCTCTCGAATGTACCCACAGTTCTGTGGGTTTGCCCATGCAGTGGATACTAAGCTTGTGGCACTGGGAGCCGTCCGCGTGTCGTCCACAGGAGAGGGAGATGAGTTGAACGGACAGGAGGAAGCTTTCTCAGCCTGGGCTTGCACAGCCTTTAAGGTCTAAATAAAATAATATAAGTAATAAAATAACCATTGAGCATCCTTTGTTTTCTGTACTTTGGTGAACGATAAAATGAATAATGAGATGTTTGTTTTCTGTATGTATAGGATGCATGCAAGGTGTTTAACATTCAGGGGCAGCTTCCAGGCAGTGATGGTCTGGCAGATTCCTGGGATCCGCAGAGGCACAGAGTTCAGAATGACAGCTGTACAGTTGACCGAGTCGCAGGTACATTTAATACCATTTTATTTCTTTAATGGTATTTATTTATTTCTTTATTTCTAGAAATATCAAGGGAACATTGGGTAAAGCTTGACGAAACCTGTAGAAGTGATTTAAAAAGCTAAGCAAAAATGCTATATTAAGAATGTTCTTGCCATTTCTCTCTTTTTTTTTTAAATATGTTGCATGACAGAATTATATACAGTGCAATATTATATAGGAATATGGAAGTGCTTAGTGACATTTTTACATTTTAGATTCAAAAATGCCATTTAACTATCATAATGAGTGTTTAACAATCAGAAACAAGTATTCAAGAATCATATTAACAGATATGCAGTTATTATTATTATTTGGCTTGGTTTTACAGCTCTGTCAGCTATCCATTCTAAAGCTGTGGTTCCCATGAAGCTGAAGAGAAGGCAGAATCTACAGAGCCAGAATTCAAGGTTTGCTCTCAAACCAACTTATAATCATGCATTTGTGTTTTTAATTATTATTATTATTATTATTATAGTTGATTTTTATTATATTATTCTAAGCTTTTATTTTTTTTCTGAAACATGTGCCTTGTTGTTTTCTCACACAATATTTAACAGTATTTTATTTATTTTTACGTGATCTTAGTCGGTCTACAATATTGGTGGAGCTGGAGATGGATGGGAACACTGAGCCCTTAAACTTTGCCCCTGGTGACCATGTGATGATTTTCCCAGGGAACTCACCTGAATTGGTAGCTGGCATCCTAAAGCATCTGCCCAGTGACCCTCCTATCAACCAGAGCCTTTGCTTGGAATTCCTCAGTGATTCCTACCCTGGTACTGAACCATAAAACCTAATTACATAATGGAAGTCTTACACATAATAACATAATGATACCTAATAATGTTGTCTTGCAGATGGTGAAAGGTGGCAGAGAGATGAACGAATACCACCATGTCCTCTTGCCCAATCTCTTACCTACTATCTTGATGTCACCAGCCCACCCTCACAAAGCCTCCTCCGCAAACTCTCAAAGATGGCAAGGCAGGAAGATCACAGGCAGCGCCTCTTTGCACTAGCAGCAGTAAGTCATTTTTTTTGTTTCAGAACTAAGGATGAGAATTGCACAGAATTTATCAACTTGGTAACTTTAGGGGATAAATATAGAGGAAGAAATTAAATTTCCCATTGCCAAATGATGAGGTATTTTTCATAAATCATTTTTTACAAATCCTTTTAAAAGGCACATTTTACACAGACATTTTAAATAAATTTTCTCAGTCATAGAACAGACTATATTGATGACTGTTTGATTTGCTAAAAAAGTCTCATAGAACAGACTATATTGATGACTGTTTGATTTGCTAAAAAAGTCTCATAGAACAGACTATATTGATGACTGTTTGATTTGCTAAAAAAGTCTCATAGAACAGACTATATTGATGACTGTTTGATTTCCTAAAAAAGTCTCATAAGAATCGTTCATTCGTGAGTCGACCTACACTGGTTGTATGTTTCTAGTTTGCTAAAATGAACCTCCTGTAAGAGTCTTTTTTTCTGGACTATACTGGACTATACTGGTTCTGTGTTTTTGATTCACTAAAAAAGAACCGACTCATTTGACGCATTCATTATAGCTTCAGACTATACTGGTCACGCTTTGTTTGATTCACTAAAAAAGAACCGACTCATTTTTAATAATTAATGTGGGAATTGAACCACACTGGTTTTGTGTAATTTTGATTTACTAAAAAGAGCCTACTCGTCAATCGTTAGAACGCCATCACGAATGCACGCACGAGAACCATTAACAGACAGTTAAAATATTTGGAACCAGTTTAATATTGCATTTTTAAGGCAATATACACTAATATATAATGTCTTGTGTAAATTAATTATTCATGCTGAAAAATCCAAAGTAGTTTGCTAAAAGTGTTATTGATAATAAAATGCTTTACGTTTAGTACACGTTAGTCTTCATAACAATGAATCTGTATATTAATGAAACACAAATTCTTTCATAAAATGTCTCATTATAGCCTATTGAATGCGAAGATTTACAAAATAATGGGTTCATGAACGCTTATGCTCATCTGTCATGAAAAATGTCTATTGTGCGCAATTATCAAGAATTGTTTTCAATGGAGTTTATTAGCTAAATACTTACCAAGACATCCCTCTTCTACAGGACCACCAGGTTTACACAACATGGAAGGAGTTCCACAAACCTACCTTCCTTGAGGTGCTAGAGGAGTTTTCCTCTCTGGAACTTTCTGCTGCCTTTCTCCTCAGCCAGCTGCCTCTGCTGAAGCCACGTCTTTACTCCATCAGCTCCTCCCCAGACCTCCACCCTCAGGAGCTCCACCTCACTGTGGCAGTGGTCAGCTATCACACACAGGGTAGAGTAAACCATATTCCCAAAGATTCTCTGATCATTTATTAGTTGATACCTGAACCGTGGAACTTCCTAGATGTATAACTTCTAGAATCATTGAAGAAATGTATTTGTTGTTGTCATTTATCCTGCGCTGTTTAGAGGGAAAAGGTCCGCTGCATTTTGGTCTCTGCAGTACCTGGCTCAATACCATCAAAGAAGGAGACACGGTGCCATGTTTTGTCCATAGGTACCTTCCATTTCACATTCTTGAGATGTTCCTGAGAGAGAAATGCAGCCCAAGGTGATTTCTCTGATCATAATTAACTAACGTTTCCAACAATTCCAGCTCTGAAGGGTTCCACCTCCCATCCGACCCTAGTGCTCCCTGTATACTTGTGGGAGTTGGGAGCGGCATTGCTCCCTTCCGTGGCTTTTGGCAACAGCGATTCTATGACTTGAAAAAAACTGGTATTGAATTTTATCCCTGATCACATTCAAGTCGTTTCAAAAAGTCCACTGAAATGGGCTTGCCTCAAGTTGTGTTATTTCTCCAAGGTCTGAAAGGGAGTCCGATGACACTTGTGTTCGGTTGTCAGGATTCAGATACTGATCATCTTTACAAAGAAGAGACTCTGGACATGCGAGATAATGGCACTCTAAGCATTATCAAAACAGCTTATTCTAGGCAGACTGGACAACCCAAGGTAGACAAACACAACTGTAGTTATATATATCTTGAGTGATATCTATTAAATATTACAATTATAAACTATATTAATAATATTAATTTTATTTTTTATAATTTATTGTTATAATTTGTCAGTCTAAGCTTTTGTTTTTGAAATGGATGCCGTAGTATGTCTTTTTGAGAGGTGTAAAGTCCAGGTTCAGAAAATAAAAGTTTTATATTTTGTTCCAATCACCTGGATTTGCTAATTAGCAGTTTTTCAGCCAGGAGAACTAACTAATTTGTGAAATCAGCTGGCTGAGTTCATGGGTGGAATAAACATATGGCAGGACTTTTACTTTCTGACCCCTGGACTTTACACCTGAGGTCTTTTTACTGATGTTCATAATACAAAATATGAATAATTACTTTTACTCAGATCTAAAAAATTATTCTGAACGGCTGTTAACATTCTGTGGTCGTTGCTTATAGACATTCTGCATTTATTTTTGGTCCAGGTTTATGTCCAAGATATCTTGCGAGAGCAATTGAATGATAAGGTCTTTGAGGTTCTGCACCATAATCCAGGACATCTGTATATCTGTGGAGGCATAAACATGGCTCATGATGTGGCAGCCACTATCCAGGAAATCTTAGTCAGCCGGCTGGGCATCACTCTTAGTCAGGCTGAGGAATATCTGTCAAAGCTCAAGGTAAACCTTCAGCATGTTGACACATTTTATAGCTGCTTCAGATAATAATGTCTTACAGCATTTATGCTCCTATGAGGGCTCAGTTGCCCTGAAATGGTGAATTGTTTACAGTCTGTAATGATATAAGGTCAATCATTTTAGATGGTTATGCTTTTTGTTCACAGAATGAAAAGCGTTACCATGAGGACATCTTTGGATCCTAGTGGTCGAGATCACTTATACCATCTTAATCTTTTCAATATCCAAACACACCAAAAAGTGGGACATTTAAATTTTTTTATTTTCATACAGCTTCCAAAATAATGCCAAAACCTCTCTTAACCGAAGGGAGTTAAATAAGAAATCACAAGTACACACTGGAATAACACACAAAAAATTAGCAGCAATGTATTTAATTGTGGAATGTACAGTTCTAATAATAGAGAACATTTTATTTCCTACTTGTAAATAAACTTTTTTTAAATGTATTTGTTTTTGGGAAGACTGACCTGCACTTTGTTAGCCTATCGAGTAGTGCATTTTATGGCTATAACTAATTGCTGGAACAATTATTTTGGATTCTACATTTGCCATGCTCAATGAAACAACAGGAATCACCTCTATTGTGGGCTTCAAAAATCACAAGAACATTTGACCTTTTGAATCAAAAAGTTATCATGTAGCCGCAGACATGGGCAGTATTTCAATTAAATGTATTTTAAATACGTATTTAATTACTTCAGAGCATTTTGTAATTTGTATTTTGCAGGTGTGGAAAAAATAAAATGTAGTTCGTAACAAAATATTTTGAGGGAGTGTATTTAGAGTATTTCAAATACTTAAATACTTACTGTACGTTCACACCGCCGCCGACTTGAGCGTCAAAGACGCTCTGGCAGCTCTGTCAAGGACGCTTGTCAAAAAGCACGGGGAAGCTCGTTGACGCTTTGGACGCTCTGACGTAGCAGGGAGAAGAGAAGTGTCACAACATGAAATGTAATAAACCGAAAAAACAAGCAATACATTGAAGAAACCTTTTATAATGACAGCATTTTTATAACCGTTTTGGTCACATTTGCTCGGGGGAAAAATAATAATTAGCTATTATTATTATTATTATTATTATTATTTGCATTAGGCTATTATTTGCATTAGTGCAATTGGTCAAATCGTTGTCACCGTGAGCAAATGAATTGCATTCCCGCTTAAAACGAGCGTTCGTAAATATTTCAAATAAAAGTTGCGCTCATTCTCAAATGTGTATCACTGGATCATTATGGAAAATCGCGAAGTTGTTGTGTTTGGTGCTGCTTCACTGTATTTGTGGAGAAGACATCGGACTCGGAGATTTTGGGTTCATGACACCCTCCAGGACCGTTATCAATTCGGGAGTATCACCGGCTGGTGCAGCAGCTGCGGCTCGATGACGAGAGGTTCCAGCGGAACTTCAGGCTGGACACGGAGCAGTTTGATAGCGTGCTGTCAAAGGTGGGGCCGGTCATTATGATGACTAGCACCAATTACCGCAGTGCAATAAGTCCTGCAGAGCGTCTGGCTATTTGCCTGCTGTTCTTGTCCACCGGGGATTCATATCGCACTATTGCTGCTAGCTATCACATGATGGGAGTGAACATTGGTAGGAACGAAAGTTCACATCGTATGTTTCTCCGGAATCAGCCAGAGTGAAGGACGTCTTTATTCTGATTGGTTGCTGGCGTTTTGCCGCTGCTTGCCGCTGAACCGCGTCATAGCTCATTACCATAAAGTTTAGCTTCTTTCAACTTTCTGATTGACGCCCAAAACGCGACGCCGAGGGATTTGACGCTCCTTGCAGCTGAGAGAAGCCAGCTTCCTTTGAAAATGAATGACTTCCGGCCGCTTTGGAAGCTCAAGTCGGCGGCGGTGTGAACGTACAGTTAAGAAAAATCACCATAGTAAATGATTTTGCCATAGTTCCTTCTGATGTTGGCAATGGCAATGTCCAGGTTAGATGCACGAAAATCACGTGATACCCTGTAGACCGGGCTCCCTCCAAGAAATAAATGAGTTTTGAACACAGGAGAAGAAGTGGCGCTGCTCCTATTAAAAACGGCATTAAAGGTGGTATCAGCGATTTCAGGCCCAAAAAAGGCCGAAACATAAATTATCACATTCATCTAATTTTTCCTAGTGATCTGCTAGCTGCCCGCCCCATATGCATGCCGTCCAAAAAACGCGTCTCTGTAGGCAGCCTAGGCTCTGAGATCTGCACACAAAAACAATGGGTTTCACCAACCACCAAAACCTAAATAAACAGTGTTCCAACCAATAGTGATGGGGACGAGACCGCCTATGCGGAGTCCGAGTCAAGACCGAGTCTTTGAAGGGTCGAGTCCGAGTCGAGACCGAGTCCGTTGGTTTTCAAATACAATCGAGTCCGAGTCAAGACCGAGTCTTTGAGGAAGCAAGTCCGAGTCGAGATTTTGTCTCGACATGTCAGTTTTGATATTCATGATTTAATATCACCCCAGTTAATAATCAACAGTTAGGCCTACAGACTAAGCTAGATTGGGAATTGTTTAGAGGAGCAGTCTTAACGTCTTAATATGGACTATGCTTTTACTAGTGATGGGGACGAGACCGCCTATGCCGAGTCCGAGTCAAGACCGAGTCTTTGAAGGAACAAGTCCGAGACGAGTCGGAGAAAGCAGAAATCGGTCTCGAGACCCGAGTACTACATCACTACCAACCAATCACCGACAGGGGGTGGGTGTTGTGAGGTTTTGCGCTCATGCACGGCTGCATGCGAAGTCGGAGCAAAACCTCACAACACCCACCCCCTGTCGGGGGTGTTGTCATTCATAAAAGGACATCATAGGCCCTACCTATTATGAAACAGCGCGTCTGTCGTAACTCCACTGAAATCACAATATAAACGTATTACATATGAGAAATATTGATCGATTTTGTATAAAACTACCACACCATTGATGTGAACTTAGCTATACATGCCATTTACATCAGAGGGAGCTATTTCAGGCCCTGTAGAGATTTAGTGAAATGCCCATACTTTTTTATTTTGCTACTTCGCCATTTTGAATTTACACATTTATCATATTTGTGTTATTGCTACTATTTGTGTTATTGACCTTTCAGTAATAAAAAAAAGACTTAAGATTATTGTGGGAGTATTTTTGTATTTTCAAAATACTAATTACTTGTATTTTATTTAAATACATTTTTTACATCAGTATTTTGTATTTTATTTTGTTACATTTCATGAGCCAGTATTTGTATTTTGTAACAAAATAGTTTTTGATGTATTTGTGCCCACCTCATGTTACAAATGCTTATATAATCAGTCACCTAAAAATTGTGCAAGATACTAAAAATGTTTTGTTTTCCTTGGGTTTCACTTTCTGTTTGTCTATGCTTAATTTCACATTTTCAGTTTAAACCATGAGGCTACCTTTAATTCACTGTTTATTGTTATATATACTCGTATGGCTCATACTTTCATATAATCACCTCTCACAGTGTTAAGAGTTATATAAAGTTGTAAATGGATGTTTATGGTAAATATTGCATCTTATAATAAAGCCAAGTTGGTAAGGCAGCCTGGCAAGCCAACCCAGCCTGGGAACTCACCACCATTGGCATGCCTCAATCCGAGGGTCGGGATAAACGGTTGTCTTTCAAATTCCCTCTGCACATAATAGGATAGCGCTTCAACCAACCAGAGCAACGAACGGTTGTGGCTGAGTGAATCCCATGCGTTTTAAAGTAGCAGGGAATTCACGCAGAACGTCACATCTCTGCCGTCATTGTTAAGCCCGCCCACTATTTCTATACACGATGTGATTGGTCTGACTAGAGTTTGGTTTTTCCAGCTCGAAAGCCAACGGAGAGTTGCTAGACTACACTGGCTGCAAAATAAAATTTGCTGCCGCTAGCAGTGATGGCAAAATGAGGCTTCTTGAATCACTGAGACCTCGCAGCCCATTGCTTCACCCAAAGGTTCATTACTCGAAGCTTCATTCAGCATTGCTCACTAGTGACACCTAGCTACTGTGCAAAGAAATAGCAGACAAATTAATTAGGCCTAATTCTGAACCAATGACCTTAGGAGCTGTGACTTATGATGTCTGTATACCCCCCACCCCCATGTTCTGTTTTATTTATTTATTTATTTATTTTATTCTCACTGTTAATGTCTGTAACCTTTCATTTGCAATAATAAAAAAGACCTGAGCAGACATTTGTCCATTGCCTGGGTATAAAATGAAATATGTATATATATTTCCCTGTCTGAATTTTCTTGTGCAGAGACAACTATAACACACACACACAGTTAATTAATTATTCATAAATGGTTTGGATAGTGACAGTATGAACAACAAAAGTGACACTGTGTTGAGTGCAGTGAATATGGTGGAGGGAGTGTAATAAAGTAAACTGCAACAGAATACTGTAGTCTGGGGTGGAAAAAAGTTATGAATTGTTTCTGGGGGGTTTTGTGCAGTGAACTGTTACGAGTTTTAGTGCAGTGTTGTGCTTATGGGACTGGTATAGAGGAACAAACTGCAGTTTGGGGTGGGTGAAGGAAGGATTACAATAGACTTTTATTGAGATACAGAATTTTTTCAAGTGTGTTGGGGTTTAGATGATTCCTCTTCTTGGACCTTGGAAAAAATCCTTTCACAAGGAACAGAGGATGCAGGGGAACTTAAAATGCCAGTGCCAGTTGGTATAAATGAGGATACTGATGCTTCTGTTGAGGCCAGACAGGGGAGGATCTCCTCTTTCTTGATGGCTCCATTACCAGGAAAAAGGAAGAGTCACAAAAAGCAAACAAATCCGAAATGGCAATCCAAAACAAAAAGCAGTCCAGTCCAGATCCAAAAATCCAAATAATCTTTTCTAATTAATATAACAACACTATAATATAGCTACTATAATTAATAATAACAATATTCTATAAATATTCTAACCTGATATAATGTACAGCCCTAACTAACACATATATGACACACAATAACGACAATGACAATGAAAGTTCTCTGACTCTCTGACACTACTACACCTGCTTCTACTACTCCTGACAACACCCAGAAGGTGGCGCGAGTTTCGAACCCTTTATCCGGAAGCGACACTCAGGCCGAACCGATGACGTATTCACACAAACCGAGGTTTGTCATTAGTCACGTGATTTTCACGTTAACAACACAAGCCTCGAATCGCGGCTTCATCTGGCACGCCCATTTTTTCTAGACACAAGCTCCGACGCCTCGGTTCCGTTCAAATGTCACATCACTAGCCGCTAGAGTGCGTCTAGATTTCTAGGCTAACTAAGACACGGTAGTTTTTTTTATTCGCGTCCTTGTAGTTTGTCTGTGATGGCTATCCGTAGTAACACCGGAAGTAGTGTATCCATGCTGCAGCAGAGATTATTTGTTACTCACATTTTTATCTCTTTTCTGTTTTAAATATTGATATCTAATTAAATTTGTATTATTATATAGACATTATGGCTGGAAGTCGACTTGAGAAATTCGGGACTGTATTTACCCGGTAAGCATTAGTGACAGCATGTGCTTTTTGAGATCATTTCAAGGTTAATGATTCAAATGTGTTTAAAAAAAGAGATCGGTTTACTTTCAAATGTATATTGTAATGTGAAGGTGTACTATGTCAAATCTTTTTTTAATTCCAAAAAACAATAAGACAAAGACATCTTGTATGGTGTATATACATACAGAAACGTTAGTAATTGCAGTTTGGCAGTAAAAACGTTGACTCCTTGAATCTAGAACAGAGCAGTGTTTAATATCTTTTTTGCAGCAGTTTGCTGACACACGCATATATGTTGCTCGTCATTCCTAACACTGTGTATTTAGTTCGAGTTCTCATTGTGATGCTGTTTGCAAAGGGTTCGCGATTTAATGCGAGCTGGAGTCGTCAAGCAGGAGAAAAAGCCCATCTGGTTTGATGTGTATGCTGCGTTTCCTCCTAAAAGAGAGCCACTCTACGAGAAACCTGTGAGACCACTGAAAAAACATGCAGAAGATACTGTACCTGAAATCTTATACAAGGAGGATGAAATACGAGCGTAAGTCCATTATGTCTATCTTATGGTCACTCGGTGCCCTTCATTTGTACTTTATATTTTTCCCCAGGTATTAATGTTTGTGCCATCTCTGTTGGTGAATTTATTATATATTTATGCCTTTATTGATTTTGTTTAAGTTTCTTTTGATCTTGGTGCTATAAACACTGCTGTTTAAAAGTTTGGGGTTGGTAAGAAATTCATATTTTTATACAGCAAGGATGCATTTAATTCATAAAAGGTGACAGTATTTAATTTATAATGTCACAAAAGATTGCTATTAAATGCTGTTCTTTTGAACTTTCTATTCATCAGAGAATTCTGAAAAAATATTACAATTTCCACATAAATATCAAGCAGCACAACTGTTTTCAATATTGATTTATGATGATAATAATAAATAGCACCAAGTATATTAGAATATTATATTATAATGATTTCTGAAGGATCATGTGACACTGAAGACTGGAGTAATGATGCTGAAAATTCAGCTTTAGCAACAATATTGCTGTATTTTTTATCAAATAAAAGCAGCCTAAAAGACTTTCAAAAACATAAACAATCTTACCAACACCAAACCCTTGGTAGTATACATATAATTTAAAATTATATTAACAAGGTCCCAGATAATACTGCTGTCAGACCCTTTTCAGAAAACACCATTTTTGGGTCACGGGCCACGGCCCATCAGTTGATGATAACTGCATTAAACTTGCGTGCTTGCTGGAACCTGTACAGTAAATCTACATGACTTTTTTTTTTCTGTGATTGTAGGAAGTTCTTTGAGGTTTATGGTAATGGTCCCAGAGCTTTTGAGCTCCTCAAGCCCAACTTTGTTTCTTCATGTCAGAGGTAAGTTTTATAATGGAAAATTAAACATATTTTCACTGTACAATGAGTGTTTTCTGTGCAATTTGATTTAGTTGTTGTGTACTTCATCATTCAGGTTTGTGATGAAGTACAGTGAATTAGAAAGCAGTGGGGATGCCAAACCTGAGCTGCTGTTTGAAGAGACCGCAAAAGCACTGCTCGCAGAGGGAGTTTATTTAAGAAAGAGAGGAGGACCTGGGGTGAGTCCGAGTCTGAGAGCTGAATTGTTCTTTAGCCCAGTGGTTCCCAATCCTGGTCCTGGGGACCCACAGTTCTCCACATTTTATATGTCTCCTTTATCTGACACTCCCAGTTCAGTTTCTTAGTTTTTCCATAACGAGCTGATGACCTGAATCAGGTGTGTTAAATGAGGGAGACATACAAACTGTGCAGAGCTGTGGGTCCCCAGGACCAGGATTGGGAACCACTGCTTTAGCCTACTTGTCTCTTCATTGTCCATCATGTTTCTTTATAACCAGCAGGTGGCACCAGAGTCTCGGAACCCTTTGCTGAACATGAGGTTGACCGACATGTTGGCAGAGCAGCAAAGAGAAACAGAGACGATTGTTCCAGAGAAACAGCCACAGGCAGAGACAGTGAACCCTGACGGCCAGGCGTCATCATAAATATACCACTTCTCCTCTGTTAGGACAACATAAACTGCTCCTGCCTACAGCACACCAACGTGCTGCTCAACCATGCATTTTTGATGCATCAAATACCGGGACACAGCTATTGTTTGTTCTGTTTTGGACATTATGCAAACCCAGAAGAGCAACATGTGTTTTTTCCCCCTCTTGGTATCAAATGAGTGATGTTGAAGACACGTTTGCACAGTCAAAATGGTTTTGGCTTGAGGTCTTTATAGCCAAGCAGAGACTTTATATTACAGATCTAGTAAGTGTTTAGTTTCTGTGAAAGTGTCTAATGTCTGTGTAATAAAATATGTGGAGTGTTTAATGAAAGTACTTTCAAGTCCATTAACGACAGAAGTGGAAAAATATCTGTGCTGTAAATCAGTGCTTCATTTCCAGGTTTCAGAGTCACTTTATAAACTTATGATTCTTATTGATATTAACCCCTCCCCCCCCCCTTTTTTTTTTACTGCGTCCTTGTTACCTATGCACTCTTTCATTTAAATACATCCTCAGCACAATTGTAAAGATATTTATTATAAGAATGTTTTTTTTGTGATGTTCCAGCTATATAAAATCGATGGAGAGCTGATCTGCACAGACATTTCAAATTACTTCACAAATGCCATTGTCTTAAACTCCAAGCATTTTCCAACTCTTTCAGAGGTAGTGTTAAACCGAAATATTTTGATTTAAAGAATTACTGACAATTGCTCACTTGTGTAGCATAATATAATAATAATTAGAGACAAACAAACACTGGAACATGGACAATGACCTGGAATTATTTGACCAATGGAAGGTTAGTATTCTGTAATTGCCTAGACATGAATTAAATAAAAAAAATCTGTGGTTTGAACTGATTACATAATCTAGTTTGGCAGAACATAGATGTTTCAAGCAGACCTCATTTCCTTTCCATTTACTTTCAATATCCCACAATTGGCCTTGTGGGAATGGCCTTGAATAGCTATTGGTCAATCAATTAGGAATTTGTTAACAGGAACAACCATTTAAATGTTTTTGTGTACCAGGAAAAATGTGATAATTCAAGGATGTGAATCATTTTTGCAGCAGCAATTTAAAGAAAACAAAGACATGACTCATCAAATGTGCATGCACTTGATTGTTAGTGTTTGTTTTTGTCTCTAAAGACACTTCAAACTGCAGACTTCATAAAAGCACCACTTAGAGACCAGAAATCCCATTAGTGGGTAAACATTTGCTACTGACCGAGCATTGGACCCAAACACATTTCACATTTTGAGCTCAATGATGAACAAGCAAAGAATTGTTTTCTATTTCCTTATTTTGATTATGCCTTTGTCACATTCTAAAGGACTTCAAGTTTACATAGTATTGTGGCTACTAATTTCAAATTTTGAGAGATTACTTAATCCAGTATCTAGACATGTAATCTCTTCGGGTTCAGGCAAAGACCTTTGGTTCAGGTCCTTCATTGCTGTTTAAGCGTAAATGGCTTTATGCCATAATTATGTCGAACATTTCGTATGTTTCGCTTTTTGTGACACTAGCTTTCTGAAAGGAGTCATTTACCGTTGACCGCTAGATGGCAGTAATGTGATGTCTATTGACTCAAATGTGATATCTGTCGGCTGTTTGTTCAAAAAGCAAAACAAATCTTGGATAACATTTTACCCAGAAGTATTTTTTTCCCTCGATGTTGCAGTTTAATTTGTGTAATTTTTTCAGCTTTGATGGTTTTTATATGTGTGTTTTCATGTGTTTGCGTCGTGTGTGTTGTGAAGGACCCAGATGCAGCTGAAATTAGTGAAGGAGAGGCGCGTGACGGACGCTTGGAGGGTGACGACTGCTCCTCACAACAACCGTTCAACAATTACCATGGTAACTAACCATAGTTCCTATCTAAATACCATAGTTATTGTTACTACCATAAAAAAAAAAAAAAAAAAAACCACAGTAATGAATAATAATTTCTTTCTTGGCTAATAGTATGACTGCCCCAGCCAAGTTAAAGGAGACCAGGGCTAGTTATCACGGGTTCTATTTCAAGTTTTTATAGTTCTAGTTGTGGTATTGTTAGTTTTTTTTTTAATACAAACATAATTATAAAATACGTATTATAAAGAAGTGAAATAAAGAAGTGAACACAAAACCTGCACTACACGCTATAGCTGAAATCACTTAACTGCACATTGAGGTAATCTTTTGACTTAAGTTAAAAGCAATTTTTCTCTTGCACATAACAATAACGATTTTAATTAGCGTGACAGCTACAAACATACATTTATACTTGATTAATAAAATATATATATATAGCTGAAAACAGTGATAAACAGCAGTAGGCTATTTAAATATCTATTTTGCTACAAAAAGGTTAACATGCCATGCAGAGAGTTTCAGGAACACTGAGTGATTATTATTTATTAATTAAATTGCTGTTTTTTAACCAGTAAAAATATGTTCTCTATTTGAGAGAGAGAGAGAGAGAGAGAGAGAGAGAGAGAGAGAGAGAGAGAGAGAGAGAGAGAGAGAGAGACGTTCTAGTAGTGCGTGTTTGATTGCTTCAGCTCATTCCAAAGGCTGCAAAAAGAATATAATGTCACACAAACAATGCTTTTTCATGCTACAAAGCTACACAATTGTGAACAGCTTAACTACTACTTTTACGCTACTGAAAATGTAGTTAAGCTACTTCAGTAGCCTACTTTGCAAACATGATAACCAAATTTTCATGTTAAATTTACTCTTTGAAACAGTTAGGCTACTCTTTGAGTTAACTTGATGTTTTCATTTTGAAATAACATGTTTCAATCAAGAAACCCAATCAAAAAGGACTTTCAATTCCCATCATGCTTTGCAAAGGGGTTGAACTGGGAGAATAAATGTTGATATAAAGTGTTATTTTATGCATTTTTTTTAGCAAGATGAGAAAATAGAGAGACTTGTTAATCTTTAATGTTCTATTATGTTGGTGTTTAAAAGTTTTTGTTATTTTAGTGGTTTTGGGGGTTACCATTGTGGTGACCATGTGTAAAGAACACTTATATTTAATATGTTGATAGAATCTTACATTTCAGGACTAAACAAGCATTAAATTGGATTATTTGAATAAATTAATTTAACCTAAAACCATACATTCAAGTTAAATGAACACAAATGATTCTAGTTAGTTGTACAAGGCTGATTCTATTGGTTTTTACTTGTTTCAATCAAGTCCATGATGACCCACTGTCCATGATTGAATCATGTTCAGCCAAAGAGCTAGCCTATTTTTTTAAGATAGAACAAGGAATACTATTATGGTTTTAAGGTCCTCACTTCAGAATAGATCTGGTTCATTTACACATACGTTTTTAAATTTTAATGTCCTGAGATTACAACCGGCTTATTTGAAGTGTCCCTGGTTATGTCTTCTCCTTTGTTATGTCCTGATAATGAGACATGATCTGTACACACTAGATGTGCACTACTGCTTCAGTCTGGTGGCCAAACAACCCTTTGAGTGCTCCATCACCATAATCAATGGCAGGTTGAGCCGGCTGGGGTTTGAAGACCTTTACACAAACACTGTTTGTTTTACTTCTCCACGGCCTCGGAGCTCAGAAGAAAGGCTGCCATCCAGTTGCCCTGGTCAAGGTATCGATTGGGACCTGCTTGTTTGTTGTTTTATTTATTTATTTGTTTATTCAGCACTGGAACTCTGGGATTCTCCCCTCTGCATATCAAGGGCATTTTTCTCATCCCTGGCCTACAAAAACTTCAATCTGCTTTGCAGTGCAGGCCTGCTGTACTAATTAATTGCATAAAGATGCCTGATGGTTTAAATTAGCCTGGTATATTACTTGAGAGACCTGAATTACTGTAGATGGTCTTCCTCTCTCTGCTGAGGTCTGCACAAATACAGGCAGCTCACAATCCTTAACCTAAAATATAATGTTCTCCAAAAGGGCCAAGTTTTAAACATTTCCCCTATTCTGTCTACTCACAAAGTTCACAATCAAAAAGATGGTTTATGTAATTTTTTTAAAGGGGTGGTATAATGTGCCTTTTCACAAGATGTAAAATAAGTCTCTGATGTCCCCAGAGTGTGTATGTGAAGTTTTAGCTCAAAATACCTCACAGATTCTTTTTTACAGCATGTTAAAATTGTCCCTTTTTGACGGGGAGCAAAAACGTGTCGTTTTGTGTGTGTCCCTTTAAATGCAAATGAGCTGCTGCTCCCGGCACAGAGGGTGTGTTATCAGCTCAGATTACCTCACACAGACACGCACTAAAATATCAGAAACTGCCTTTTATGTTTAAATAGTCGGACAATGATGAAGAGACTGAATGGTTAGTTGATGATTTATGTTGCTGATGTGGAGTTAACTATCCTCAAGTCTTTGATTGGCATATTCTGTCATGATAATATATAAAATCGCTCATGTGGGAACTGTTGTAAGATGCCTAAAGAGTGACATGCTATTGCCCTTGTGTTTCGTACTGTATTGCATGTGAAAAGATGGATGCGACAGCTTCAGAAATGTGCTTTACTACAACAACTCTTCCTCTTCTCAACATGGACTGTGTCGTGTTCCCAGGGCTGGGGTTTATGTCAATTTTAGGGTTTGTGATGTCACTAACCCGGGATGAATGCAGTCCCTACCAGCCTTTTGTTGTAGTCCTTAAAAAAATGATTTCTATAAAAGCAAATATCTTCCTTTGCTTTGAACTTTGAGTGTTGTAACTTTGCAGATGTTGTTTATGCTCAAACAGCAACATTACACACTAACTAAAGGTAAAAAAGTGAAATCATAATCAACCACCCCTTTAAACACTCACACTATAAAAACCAGGGTTTTACAGCCTGATGTCAAATGATAAAAGTTGGAAAAACCTAGATATAATTATTCAGAATGTACATTATACACTGCATTTTTTATTTTCTTAAAGTCCCCATATTGTATACCTTAAAAATAATATTTGATCACCAAAATTATTTTTTCTTTCCTTGAAAAAAATTCTTCATGCCTTAAATTAGCTTGAATATATCTCTACACCCTTGACTCATTTAGTAAATTAGGCCGTCTCCACTCACTCGCACCAGCTCAGAGATCCACTCGTTGATGATCACACGTTGACATGATTGGTTACAAGGTAGTTTGTGACATCAGAAACACCAGCGATTTCAAACTGTATTTTTGAGACTGTCTTTGGTTCACTGCAGTTTTAAGGAGAAAATGCTCAGCAATGGTGTTGACTTATGCATTATATGTTAGTCATATATGACAATATAAAAACTATTTGTAAGATATTATTAAACATTTGCAGTATATATTCTGTATACATTCTAAGTATAAATCTTTCTAATCTTTACAAAACATCATCATCATTTGACACTTTAGAGAGCTCAAGAACCAAACAACCTTAATCTTAAAAGAAGCATGTAGCCATCTCAAAAACACTAAATTCTGGATATGCACCATTTAAGATTGATCTAAATTTTGAGCTTTTTAAATAAAAATGTAGGAATGAAAGAATGAATCTGTTAACCAACTGAAACACAAAAGAACTCCAGTGCTGCCTTTCACATACTGCTGTTTATATCACAGTTGTGCTGTCGGGATATACAATAGCCTGTCTAAAGTCATAAGAAAGACATGAAAAATACAGTATTTAGGCCAGTTTAGTTCTCCTAAAAGCCTCAGTTTAAACTGTCAGGCATCTCAGTTGACCAGGCAAAGGGTTAAGGCTCTCCCGCGGAGTTCTGCCTCTTCCCCGTCAACACGTGCGATCCAGGTCAATGCAATTTGCTCTGCGGGCGAGTTCATTTTCACATGGCATTGAAATGCACGGCCACACGCGCTGCCCGCCTGCATTGCCTCAGGTCTGTTTCCTCTCTTCTGTCACCTAGAGCTAACCTTTCACATGATACAATTCTAAATAATTTTTGATAATTAATCCTTGTGAAATGGTTTTCTAACAAGCCTAAATTGCATATAAAAGTCTTTGACTTAAGCTGTGCTTTTTAAAAAAAAATCAGAGCCGAAAGCTCACAATTAAAAGCCTGGGGGATAAAAGGGAGCCCAAAGAGCAATTTTGCACCCATGTGGTGCGATCATGTCATAACTTGTCTCATCCTTTTCCGTTTAGATCCTCATGTTGTACAGTTCAGAAAATATACACTGGAATGTTTCAAAGTGAAACATAGAGATTTTTGGAGTATATGCAACAAGAAATGGCCATTTCAGTCTTTCTACTTCAAAATCTCGCACTTCATTCAATGTGTTACTCTGTCAATATTTGTGAAATTTAATAGCTGTTCCCAAGTGAAAATTGTTATAAAGTAAATACTGCACAATTTTTTTTTGTGCACTCGTTCAGCGTAAACGGACCACACAGGAGTCAGCGGTTGATGTGGTCGAGGCCTTCTGTGGTTGTGATTTACAACCTGTTTTTGAGCCCCCTACAGGGTCTGTGAGTTTTGCTATACCCTACCCCAAAGGTGCAGGTGAGCCCAGACTGATCTGAGATCAGAGACGCAGCCACGGGCGAGCCCTCTTACATGATTCCATGTCCTCAGGCTATGAAGTCTGAGCCGAGCTTTGGAGGGGCCAGAGGTGTAAAGGGATAAATGGAAACTGAATTCAACAGGCTGCCGCCAAGCGTGGTGTCATCAGCTGATGCCACAAAGGCACTTTTTTCTCCCTGACAGGAGCTGTTCAAGGCATTTTTCCCCCCTTGTTATCTTCTTTTTTTTAATCCTTCAAGGACAGGAAGAGCTCTAATGGGAGACCAAAGCATGTGACATCTACACATTTTAATGCAAAAAAATGAACATCTCTGCTTGAGACTTTTGAAAGAAGCTCGCTTTTGTGGATTTTTTCCAGTCACTCTCAGTTCTGAGAGGACAACTTGTGTTTTTGACACGACAGACACCTTTCTAACCCTTCAACACACTCATTTGGATGTGTGAGACCAATCACTATCATTACGCCTGATTCCTTTGATATGATTTTCAGACTTTCCCTTTAAAATTTTGGCTGGTACATTTAGTTTAGGGAATCCGATTGTGTTTGTTGCACAAAGAGAGTCGCTCACGCAACCAGAGCTGTTAATTATGATTGGTTTGTTATTGCTCACCAGAGCATAACAAATCGCCATTATGTTGTTTTGCTGAGTCTAATTTAATTGTAACAAAAGTAATTATCCCTCATTTATATTGATGCCATAAGCAGAAGTAAGAGAGCACCTGCTGCCATAAGCCAGTTGTTTACTAAAAATAAACCAGGTGAAATCTAACCTCGTGTTCTTCTACGTACCATCCATCAAGAACTTCCTCTCCCACTATATTTGCAGAAAGAGTGAGTTGTTTATGCTCAGTATGCATTTTGTTCCTAGGTGAGCTATATAAAAAATGTATGGTTTACTTAAACTTTCTTTTGCAAGTTTTTTTGTTTCAATGGTATAAATCAAAAAAGTAAAATCTATCCTTGCAACATAACATTGAATCAAGTGAGGGAGTAAATCTTAGCAAATCTTTTGCTGTGGCACTTCAAATAATATAATAACAGTCAACTGAATAACATTTATAAGTGCCGAAATATATTCGATTTCAAACAACCCAACAAGGGTAAAGAACTAAATGCATGCTCACCAAAAGTGAAACAAAGTATGTGAAGAAAACATACCTGTCTGCATCCACTGACCTCAACAAGTCCTATTTATCATGATATAGGCCTACATATATGCTTGAACTAAGTTCTTTTTTGCATTGCATTTACCACAGTCTTGTTTTTCAGTAAAAAAAGATTTGAAAAAAGCCTTAGAGAGTGAAACCTTTAGAGAGTATCAAAATCTCATTGAATTACTTCTTATTTACTACATAAACTTTTCCCTGTGGACGTGTAACTCATCCGGCATATCTTGAGAACGAGCCTGGTCTTCCCTCATAATTTTCAGTGTGACTTACTGAATATCAATGAAACCTACTTTTCTATGAGAAACGTACAGTAAAAATAGACAAACACCTGAGGCTAGTCCATTTGGAGCGCTGCCAATTACTACACCCACCAAAGAGAACGATAGTGATTGTCCCTGAAAAGTTCTACCCATCCTTAACAATGATTTGTATTCAGTGTCTTGACTATTAGCCTACTCAAGTATGAATGTAGAGGACATCTTTCCATGGCACCATCTTCGCCCAGGGGGACGGTTGAAAGAGCTCGACGAATGCGGTGAATGCTATTTTTCTGGGCATCGTTTCCTCTGACGGCCGCCTGCCAAAACGTAAGCGGTCGAAGTGATATGACAACCCCCACCCTGGAATCTCTGCAACATTTTGCCCCTGCAAGATGTCAATAACAGGCTCCAATCGCCCAATCTTCAGGCCCGCCCGGCTCTGCAGGCTTTTTCCGGGAATGCATCCTTCAATGTTCATTCTATATTAATGTTTGTCAGGAGTGATTCTCGTGCTGTCTGGGGTGGAGGATTGACTGAAGACACTCGGAGAGCTGCATAATGAGAATCTTTAATATCGTCTCCCTGTCTCCCTCCGCTGCAGATGAGATTGTTTGGGGCTAAACTAGCGAATGCGCTAAAATACTATTTATTTTCTGATGGGCCTGTGGCATCTCTTGGTTTCTCTCTCACTCTCTCTCTCTCTCTCTCTCTCTCTCTCCATTTTTTCCGTCCGTGAGACCTGAGTGCTCATGTGAAAAGTTTGCATCGCTAAAGAGGAAGAGGGAAATAACCTTGAGGAGTAATTTGACTCCGTCACTTGTCTCCATCTGACAGAAGAGGCGATTACGGCCTCGGCTCTCAAAACTGGAGTGTTTGCAAATACAGTATTCACGTACAGTTGGGCTCGGGCAGCTGTGTAATCACCCCCCTAAGTAATGTGACACTTTCTTGCTGCAGTAATAAGGGAAGGAGATTTGAAATTTTCTCTCTTATCCCCCATGAATAACATTAAAAATGGAAACCGTCCGAAGCGGAGGACGGTGATAAAGCCCCTCGTATTAATTATGGCTTTAAATAAATAATGCATCCTCATCTGGATCTATTCTCTTCCGCTCATTCATCCGGCCTCTTCATCACGCTCTCATCCACAGTTCAGCACTTCTGATCAATCCTTCAAGGACAGTGGGAGATTGGATGATGGCCGAGACACACTTTCTTCCGGAGGCTTGGGAATTTCAGTGGAAGTGCTTTTTCTCCTTTTGTTCCTGGCATTACCACAGAATTGATCTGAAAAATGCACCAATTTCTCAAAGATAAAAACAAAGTATTGGCAGGGAGATCTTCAAATTTTTTTGCTCAGCATCAGAAACAAAAGAAACAGTGATGACTGAATGAAAATTCCCACTGATTTCAGCTGGATTAAAAATAGGAAAAAATAGTTAGAATTACCCAACACCAGCTTGCACCTCAATTAATTATTCATCCCTCACTGCATGCTGGGAACACACTGCAATGTCCTGAAGGGACATGGTGATTGAAAAAAATACGAGATAATATGAGATGCTTTTGCATTCTCTCACAAATGTTTTGTGTTCCCCAAGAAACTTTGCATCCGCTTGCAAAACTTTTGAGTTCTACGCGAGCAAACGCAAAGTTTCTTGGAGGAATGCAGAAGTTTTACCAAAACATTGCAATATATTTTTTCCTCCCATCTCATATTTTTTCCATCACTATTTCCCTTTAAGGGCTCCGTACAAATTTGTGGATAAACTGTACAATATTTTCTACTTTGGAACAATACTTGAAATCTCAAGATAAATATCTGGAGGTGGAGGTGGCGGTGGCGGTGGCGGTGGGGGTGGGGGGGTAGATTGTCAACTCTGTTTTAGTTTTCTTTTTCATATTGTCCCTGAAGTTGAACAATACATGTGACAAACAAGATTTTTTTCTGGTTAGTTAATGCAACTCAATTTATAAAGTACCATCTGACTCCAAAATAAAGTAAATCCAACATCCCATATGTCTATTAGGTTTTGAGGTCATCTAGTGTACTTTTAAAAGTTGACAAATCAACTTTTAGCATTGTAAAGTGCTAATAAAATGAAGACAGAAACATAGATGACCTGTGTTACGTTCAAGGGCGTATGCAAATTTGGGGCCAATAAAATGCTCCCTATGTTATCTAAAATCTTTTGACTATTGAAAAAAAAGAGTAGCCTACTTAAAGATGTCCCGCTCCAACAAAGAAAACAGATCTAAAGGTTAATGTTAAGAATTATGGTGGTAATAATCAAAGATTTTCCAGCAAAGTATTTGATAGGCTTAAATCAATGTGAACATTGTTAGACCTGATCTGCAAGATTTCCCTTTAAACACTTTTGTGATTCCAAGCTCTCTGTACAGATCGGCTCGGCGTGTTTTTCCATTTTTCACATCTATGTCCTCGCTTTGTTATAATTCTCCTTTAAGTGCTGTTGATGTCAAGCCTTAAATCTCCCAGATTTATTGTCAGATAATGCAGGAAGGCCTTTGTATTTGGCTGTCAGTGTCTGCAGTCAAAGAGCCAGCCCTGTCTTGACATATCACACGTTCAGCCGCTCTGCCTTCAGTGCAGGGAGGGCAAAAGAAGACAGGAAAAGGCTTGTCGTGGGCAGAACGGATAAAGTATGAAAGAGAAATGAATAAAAGAGTAACCGCCTCCTCCTTTCTCTTCTCGGCACTGGTGCAGAGTTGAGGTTGTCTGTGATAATCTTATCGCGCTATGATGGCTAGCGGACAGGGACAAAAGAGGCCGAGGTACGTTGAAGGTCTGATGGGTTGCTGATTGCAAAGCTGTCCAGCGGAGAGACAGTTGCCATGGAAATGATGAATGACATATGTCCCACCTGATAGGACAGGCAAAGCAGTAGAGTGATGAATAGGAACATTTGTGTGTGAGAGAAGATGAACAGTTTTAGTGCTTTTTGGTTGCAGTTTTCATACTCCACACACACACACACACACACACACACACACACACACACACACACACACACACACACACACACACACACACACACACACACACAAAACAAGTACTTTAATAACAAGTGTGGGCAGTTCAAATGTTTTAGTATATGACCTTAATATGGTTCTAAAAAGGATAATTTAGCAAAATTAAGACAAAATTATTTATGCATTTTAAGACATATAATTGAATTTTTTAATGACCTTTTTTCCTTTACTCTTAAAAATAAAGGTTCTTTACGGTGGAAAAATACGGAGCCCCCCTAGTCCCACTTTGTAAAAAAAAAAAAAAAGATAGTAACTCGTGGCCTCAAGATACTAACTCGTGGTGGCCTCAAGATATAGTAACTCGTGGGCTCGAGATAGTATCTCGTGGCCTCAAGATAAGTGTATATAAAAGGAGAATGCACAATGGAGCAGCTTTTCTCCCCAGAGCAGAAAGTGCACGCTAAAGCTGTCTTCTTGTCTAATAGCTATGGATAGAGAGCATTTGATAAAGTTGTATTTTTATTTAGGGATGCGTTACCAGGATATACTGAACACACTTGCTTTGCAAGGGATTATTGTCAGTAAAATGCAGTTAAAGGAACACTCCACCGTTTTTTGAAATTGGGGTCATTCACTGTCTCCCCTACATTAAGATAGGTGGGCAAATGCATTTTTGTCTCAGTGCATGCATTGTCTTAGTTTGGCAGCGCCGCCGATAGCAGCCGAAGCACTGATGTCTACTATATTTGCTTCTTATTTATTATAGCCTAATTAATTTATTAATCATCGTCAACATTATTTTTGCAGCCACTAACATACAAAACACTAGTTTATTAATAAACAATTAAAATGTTTCATGCATAATCATTACTTTTGCTGGTTCTTTGTGGCAAGCTTTATTTCAGGTGTTGCGTGATATCTCTGCGCCCAAGTATCAGTGCTTCGCCTGCTGCTTCGGTGGCGCTGCCCGTCTAAGACAATGCATGCACTGAGACAAAAATGCATTTGCCCACCTATCTAAATGTAGGGGAGACAGTGAATGACCCCAATTTCAAAAAACGGTGGAGTGTTCCTTTAACTGCATTTTACTGACAATAATCCCTTGCAAAGCAAGTGTGTTCAGTATATCCTGGTAACGCATCCCTAAATAAAAATACAACTTTATCAAATGCTCTCTATCCATAGCTATTAGCCTGACAAGAAGTGCTTTAAGCGGGTGGCAGCTTTAGCGTCCACTTTCTGCTTTGGGGAGAAAAGCTGCTCCATTGTGCATTCTCCTTTTATATACACTTATCTTGAGGCCACGAGTTACTATCTTGAGGTTATTAAATTAGGTTATTAAAATGTTATTCACACTAAGTAAAAACATGGTTTTATTAAGAACTGCTCAATTAAAGGTTCTTTGAGGAACCAAAAATGGTTAATCTATTCTATGGCATTGCTGAAAAAAAAAAAAAACTTTTCAAACCTTTATTTTTAAGAGTGTCTAATTTTAAAGTGTTATTTGCAAAAGTACAAATATTCAATGTAGTCTCTCAATCCATATAAGAAAAGAAAAAAAGAAAAAAAACTGCGAACACCAAGGTTATGGGTTTGACTCTCAGGGAATTATGACTGGACAAAAAAATGTATGTTAATGTTAATTTCTTTGGGGAAAAAAACCTCTTGATAAAATGCATACATGTAATTTGCATAATTATTTGTATGAGATCATAATTTTTAGTACTTGCCAGACATTGCATAATACTATATGACTTAACAGTACTGTCGAAAATATCTTGTTATATCATATCACCAGAGAATACAGCGCCAGATCTCTGTCTTTTAACATATTTTTCTCATTTAGAAAGAACAAGGACAAAGGGGGAAGGTGTGAAACGAGGGTGTGTTTGCTAATACAGCAGACACAACATGGCCTCCGGTCGCCTCCTCAGCGCTGACTGTGATAAATGAGTCTGGAAAAATGTGCAGCTTCACGACGAACTCACTCACAGCTGCAACTTGAGGAGGACTTTTCAGGTATTTTTAGAGAGCTTTTCTCCACTCTCTCTCTCTCTCTCTCCTCATACTTCTCTTAGTGTCTCGAGTGTTTATCACCAGGTGTGGAAGCAGGTTCGGTCGCAGACAGTGGCTCAGCTAACCGGGAAAAAAGCTCTCTCTTTCGCACACTGAACATAAACTCATTTTGGGCTCACTTGAGAGAATTGTTTCCTTCATTAGGGAAGCTAAAGTGTGGTGTTCATCTCCCTCTGATTGCTCTTTGGAGGTGCTTGAGGGGCCCAGACTCCCATTAGCCTGATGAGGAGCTTACTCTGCTAACCCAGCTATATGGGGCAAATTGCATACATATGTGGGTGGCTGGATTCATATATTGGGCTTCAATGGTATATTACGAGCGAGAAAGCAGTGTGTTGGACTTTTATAAGAGGAAATGAGTTTTGAGCTTGAACTTGTTTTTTCTTATCTTTGAACAAAACATGTTTTAAGAAGTTTTTATGAGTGGGAGGATTGATTTAAAGCTCAGAAGTTTTCATTCAAGCTTACAAAAGCACAATCGCTTGAAGGGATTTTCTGAGTTCAATACAAATAGAGCTCAATTGACAGCACTTGTGTCATATAATGTTGATTACAACAAAAATCATCTCTCCTTTTCTTAAAAAAAAGAGCTACAGAGTTACAGTGAGGCACTTCTCATGGAAGTGAAGGGGGTCAATCTGTAAACGTTATAATACTCACTCTTTTAATAACTAGACATAAGCAATATGTCTGTTAGCATGAATTTAAAAATCACGTACTTAAGCTATCTGTGCAAAGTTGCATCCAATTTTAAAACTTTGTTGCCATGACCTCAAAACCCATCAAAAAGAGAACAATTCAGCTTGAATAAAATACACGTTTTAACTGAACAATTAATGTAAATGCATTAATAACATTAAAAGCTTAAAATGTATATGTGTAAACCCTCCAAGTATTGACCCTATTGACTTACATTGAACAGTAAGGTTGTGTTCACACTTGTCTCCAAACGAACTCTGGTGCGGTTCGAATTAAATATAACCGCAAAATGGACCAAAGACATGTAGAAAACCAAAAACAGGACATGATGTCACAAGATGTCACCCTAAAAAGGACAGAATGCTCATGCATACCTATTTATTCTTGTCATAGTCGTGATGTTTCCCATCCCAGTTCGGTACAGGCATCAAAACTGTGTCTCCTCGCAGAAGATCTTCGGAGGGATTCCTGCCGCTCTTTTGACTCCTTTACACATTTTAGAAGCTCTTCACGAGTTCTCAGTTCGTTATGTACTTACATTTAGCCCAGCACACAGCATTGGTTTGGATGTTCGACAAGTTGTGTCGCAAAATCATAAAAGAGGTTTTTTTTTTTTTGTATCTTTAGGTTCGGTGTTAAAAATGACAGTGTGAATGCTAAGCAAGCCAGGACTAAATAGAATTTTCTTTTTTGGTCTGTACCAAAAGAACCAGGAGAACCAAACTACAAGTGTGAACAAAGTGGTAACCTCAGTTTTTGCTTGTTTTTTGTTAGTGACAAAGGAAAAATCAAAAATGTCTTTTTGTGGTAATTATACAGTTAATTTTGCTGCAAATGACGTTGATTGATCTTAACTACTGAACCTGGAATATTCCTTTAATAGATATTCTTAATATAGAAATTAATTAAAGACTAAGCAAAACCATTAAATTGAAATACAGACTAATAAGCTGTACAGTGTTCTTCATGAACTGGCCCAGAAAGGGTTGGTATCCAGTTTTCAGCATGCATTGTTGTGATTTGACTGTTATCTTGATTGCAATTCCTCTCCTCAGACTTCCACGCAGGATCCGAAACTGGCCCATCACATCCGATCATTACTTACGCCGGCTCTGGCACGAGCACATCGGCAGACTGCAGAACTAGACTCCTTGAGTATCTTCAGGGTTGATCAATATTTAATGTGGCCTTTAACAAGATCAGATTTAGCAAAGATATTCTGCTCTCCCTCTTGCACGAACATTGCTGCTCTGGCCTTGGGGTGGAGTAGGGGAGGAGAGGTGCCAAGAGCCCTTTGGGTTTTATTAATATGAGTGCTTGACCTGTGTCTGCCCGACACACTATGCTGAGCTGGGAATACATTTTTCCTTTTTAAGTCTGGCTCTTGCTTGAATTCCAGGGAGCAACAGCAGGAGTATTTGTTCAAAAAGAAGAACATGTTTGACTTCACTGAATCTTAATGATAATTTCTGTACCTGTGACATTTTCATAACCATAATGAGTCTGACCGTAATGGAGTCCTCAAAGCGGCTGCAGCTTGAACCTTAATCATTTTGTGTCCCGCAGCACTCTTTTTATGCAAGCTATAAGAGAACTAAAATATCTGGTAACTGTACACTCTAAAAAATGCTGGGTTGTTTCAACCCAAATTTGGATCAAATGTGGACAAACCCATCCGTTGGATTACATTTTTAATACAATTTTTGTTTTTTAATAAAAAAAAAATTGGTTTTGTCCATATTTTACACAAATTTGGGTTGAAACAACCCAGCATTTTTAGAGTGTATATTCTGATATCAAATTTAATGCTTAGCGTAATAAAAATGTTATGGATGGGCCTAGTGGGTTTCTTCAGACACAACAAGTGTGTACATGGAAAATACAAGCTTGAAAAAATAAAATGGCCACATTTTACAACGTATCATTAGTTAACTATATTAGTTACCAAGAACTAACGGTAAACAATACTTAAACAGCTTTATTTAATCTTAGGTAATGTTAATTTTTACACTCTAATACATTATTAAAATCAAAAGTTGTATCTGTAAACATTAGCTAATGCACTGTGAACTAACATAAAGGTTAAGAGATGATGTTAAAATATATTGTGCATATTTAGTTCATGTTAACTAATGTATTAACCAATGTTAACAAATTAGACCTTATTGTAAAGTGTTACCAATAAATTCAAATGAAATGCAGAATAACCATGTACAAAGCCAAAATCCATAAAAAATTAAATCCGATCAGGGTATGACCTGTTAGGATAAGTCCGCTGAACCCTTGTCACACAGTGTCACCCCTGGAAGAAAAGCGGAGCCGTCCGTTTCGCTAAGCCAGAGCTTCACATTCATATTCTATTCATAAAGGTAATGCAGGCCGCCTGGCTCTTGATGATCACCTGTGGCCTTCTGTATAAAGCAGCGAGGCAAAGGCGGGGGTACGGAGGGGGGTGCCACGGGAAGGTGGGGTGAGATCAAATTTGAACGTGCTGATGCCTCTTCCGTAAACGAATCACCCGCCTCGTCGATCAGACCTTTACACAAATAATACATCCATCAGCTTGTCGTTTCCCCTGCCCTCTTTACCGTTATCTCCTCCCGAGGCGGTCAATATCCTCGGGGCCCTGATCAGATCACAGCGGTTCCATATTTAATAAAGCCTTCCCAGCAGCCAGGCCTCTGCCTCATCCCAGACCCACATTCATTTCCATTATAATTACCTGAGCCTCTTCCCAACCCCCCCACCACAACCTGCCCGAGCCCTTGACCAGAATCCAATCTGTGCCATCGCCCACAGTAAATCTGCCTGATATAAATAATAATGTGCGTGCAAATGAAATGCGAAAGATTACATTTGGTCACATGAAGGAGGGTGGAAGACCTTAAGGGGTGAAGGCTCGGCGGTGTATCCTGGATCGAAGAAATATCTGAAGGTTAATTTGTTTTGATGCCGCCGGCAAAATCTTTGGGGCCCATCTCATCGCGGAGTGACATGTGTGTCGCGGTTAAAGGGACGGGGGACTAGCAGGCGAGCTTAATGGCAATGGTGTGGCAGATCAGCATCTGGACTAGATCAGAAAATGACAACTATTCAGTATGAGCTTAATTTATCTATTAATATATTGGTTTAAATGTCTGATAATGTTATATTCATATGCATTGATTTAATAATAAATAGAAATTTCAAAAGAACAGCATTTATAGTATATATGGGCAACATAACATTATCAGACATCTATACAATTGTGTTAATTGCTGCATTAAGTTCATAGTTGTTGTACATGCTATGCATATAATGTCCCTTTTTTGACCCTGTATGTCTAAATATATTTATATGACAATGTATTTATGGGAAGATTACATGTCACATGGTAAATAAATGTAAAATAAATATACAAAATCAATTTGTAGTTTTAAAAAATCATTTGTCATAATGAAGGACCATTTAAAATGAACTGGTGAAAGCAAAACGGTGATTCAGTATTCAGAATAAATACACACATTCCCTTGTACATTCATATAAATGTTAACAAAAAATCTTGATGTTGATTTTAAAAACTCCATGGACACATTATGCGTCTACGGTGCCAGATTGCATTCAATTTCACACTATAACAGCTGTCAATATAAAGCACTTTGGCCCGAGTGGAAGCTTTCTAAATAAACTGTTTATGTCTATCCAAATGTCTGATCCCTGGCAGGCATGTTTCCTTTCCTATAACAGTTCATCTTAAGAATGCTATTGTAAACATACGGCCTATGGTTTCTTCTCCAAACTCAATTAACTTGTCTGTGTCAAGCCTGTAACACACCTTCCTTGTTTAGACCCAGCAATGCAAACACACACACATACAGTATTTACCCAAACATTCATTCTATAATTGCCAACTCCACAGCATCTCTTGTGAAATATTGATTGACTGTATTTTGACTCTCGCGTATAAAGCTAAATCTCTGGTACAAAATGCATTGCATTCCCCAAATCCTTTGATAGTGAAAGAATGATTCTTTATCCTAATGATGATGTTGGATACTCTTACACAGAGATTTCGATAGATGAAAGAGCGCTAGAGAGATACACGGCGTGTATGATTAGCTTTTGTGTGTTCTTTTAAACCAGTTTATAATGTGGCAAATCTCTGCAGAGAAACAGCATCATGACAAAGGACCTGGCTTTGTGTCAGCGATTCCTGAAGTCTTGCAATCAAATGCCAAACATGATTAATACGCTGAGTGGTAGAAGGAACGGTGGGTAGACAGAGAGGAGAAACAGAACGAGAGCGAGAGGGGAGAGGGACTATCAGTGCTCAAGATAATTTACTTGAGGGACAACCGGAATCTATTCAGGAAGCGTTGCTGGATTAGTAGAAACTGCCTTTAATTAACAGTGACACTGTGCAACCTGTTCCATACGAGCGGAATACCAAATATTTAACTCTCTGATCTCATTATAGAAATAAACACATGGTGTGCACATTGACAACGGGTGTTGACTGTGCCAAAAACGTGTCCAATCATGGATCCTATCCTCCATAGAGTCTTACTCATGCAAGCATTCTCTTTCCTATTATAAATGCAACTACAAAGCATCACTAATGGCTTCTGAATTATTTACTCTGGATACATTTTTAGCTCTCCTATAAAGGCTAGGCAATGGCTGTTCTGTTTTTGCAGATTCTGTAAATTGATTTTCTTTGATTTGTTTTTCTCGAATTGCGTTGATTGCTTAGTGTTAACTGACACCCACTTATTTCTTCAGACTTTTTGCTCTGTTTCAGCACAATTTTATAGGTTAATAACGTAATAATGTACATCATCTTAGTTCAAAAACCTGCGTCGTATTCACTAATCATCTGCAATCCAGTTTAATAAGGTGCTAAATAGTATAAAATTAAAGTCGTCATCTTTTCAGCACACACATGCCAACACTTTATATGCAAATTACACACATTATAGGTTGCACTTCATTCACAATCTCAAATTAACTTTGCACTGCCAGCGCAAAGCAGGTAAACTGAATTTGGTTTCAAAAAGATGTTTATGTACATTTTTTAGCAATCATGTCATCACTAATTGACCAAATGATCATATATCAACAAACAGTACAGATGAGCACACGTTTTGTATCCAGGTGTCTCCAAGTATATCCGTCACAATAAAGTATGGCATATAATGCCAGCAAGAAGTGGAGTTGTGCTTCCCAAACTGCATTCAGCACAGTTGTTACCTGATGATTTGCATAATTCCTTTAGTGAATTGTGCACTAAAACAAATAATGCAGATAAACAATGCTATTATTCATTCATAGGGAATACCTTGCTGGATGATCTCTCATGCTATGCAATACATAACACCAGTATTGATTGAATGTTTTTTTAGTTTTATTAAATAATCACATAATGACTTGGGTGTGATACAGACAATTTGACAGTAAGTAATGATGTGGTACATTGATTCCTGGCACTACTAACCTGAACACAACCCGTGTGTTCCCAAAGTTAACATCTGCCAATTCATTGGAAATTGTCTTGATTACACAATTATTTCAAGCTGTGTAGCTTTTTTCGTTACTGTTTAGTGATGTGATAACCCATGAGGATGAATAATTGTATATGAAACATCATTTTTCTTTCCTTAAGGGTATAGATATATACACTAGATGTCGCCTTGGCTACGGCAGTTCATTGGAACAAATGCGTCAATAGAGCCGCCATCATGGAACGGGAGCCCCTCCTCTTCAATGCATCAGCATCAATGTAGGAAACGGAAATAAAATCACCATAAATCGCCATGAATTCGATTTTCTAGTTGTTTTGGTTCATTCCAACGATCAGACATGCATTTATCATTGAGTCAGAGAATTTTTAAAAAATTTACAAAATTTCACATTCTTGTGAAATGTAATCCCTTGCATTCTGGTTTTTAGATTTCGTTCATGTGAACATCCATATGCACCTAGCTACTTCCTATGACAAGACCCCTGTTCCAAGATGGCGGCGGTTTTGACGCATGCTTAGAACCCCAAGGCGACATCTAGTGTATATATCTATGCCATAAGGGGAGGAATTTATTTTTCTCTTGTCAGGAAATTACATTCAGATGATTGCAAAGGGTCGAGGTTTGGCTGGTACATGCTGTAACTACAACATCTGGCTGCAAAAAACATTTGTATCCATTCAAAAGTAGCCATACTCTGGTGAAACGCAATTTTTGCAAGCAACATATAATTTGAAAATGACATTTATTGGCTCTAAAACAGTGCAAAGACATCCAATTACAAATCAAGTCCTTTGAGCAACTGCTATTGAAAAGAATGGGAAAATAATGCTAACGGATCTAATAATTGCCCATCTACAAAAGATTACTGTTATTTTATTCAAGAGATGCTGTGTAATTCTGAACGTCCTTTAGAAACATGCTGAGTTAATACAAAGTGTCACAAACACACCATTGACTGACATGAGAACTAAATGCATATGTAAATGACAAGTCTTCAGTCAGCGATTTTTCTCAGCATCACACAGTCTAGGAAAGTCCAAAAATATCTCTCTTCTGTATCAAGCAGATCTAAATGTGTTTTAACTTACAAATGAAGTTTGCCAGCGCATCAGCATACTATTTCACAGGCGCTAATGAGAGCTGAAGAGAGGCTAGAGGGGCTTTGTGGGGTCTAACATGCCAACTGTGGAATATGCAAACTAACCCCGAGTCAGGAGCGCATCAGATTGGCCACGCACAGCAAATTTGCATGCGAGGCTCGAGCAACGCTGCTCTCGGGTTGCTGCGACGTCGCCCACCGTGCCACTGCAGTCCCCAAGAGTCAATGTAGCTTGATTACACTTCACACTCACCAAATTATAATGCAAATAACGTTCCAGCCATTAACCATGCAAACCGCTTGAAATGTGCACGTGTCCCTACGGTGTGTGATGTAAATTGCTATGTCACATTAAAAGTGACACCGGTAATTCTGCACATTGTGAAGTTATTGGGTGCCAGATCTTATGAGCCGTTGTGACAGCTATGCAGATGAGTGCATTTTGCCGTACAGAGTCAATTTGACACAGTCACAGGAGAGAGATTGCTTTTTTTAACCATAATGAAACCACACAAATTAAGAAATTACCTTTGAGCAAACCCATCCCTCTTCCCCATCTTACCGGAAACCCTACAATTTCCAGCGAGTCGGAGTAGCTTCAGAATTAGTCCGACTAAGAATTACTTTACATTCAGGTTCATTCGTTTCTCATTTAACCAGAACCGAATGATTCGAATATGGCCAGCTGAGAGGGTTTATTAGAGGTTAGGAGAGATGATACATTTACTTCAATTAATTTGATGTATAGATTTTTATTGTTTTAGACCCAGATATTCTAAAACTATTACAATCCATCAAATTAAAATATGAATGATTATACACAATACAATAAAATACAAAACAATAAATTTTTCCAGTAATTATTTCCAGCACTGGAACAATTTCGCCACTAATCAAGTTAGTGTACTGTTACCAAGGAGACAACGTTCATGTCAGTGAAGAGCTTGAGGCTGACAAATCAAGGTCAATATCACTTTAAATATCAGGGTTTTTATTGTATTATATTATTTCCAATCAGGCTATAATTATGCAGCATGCATATACACTGTTGGACAAATTAAACCAGAGAGAGCTTTTTTTTAAAAGTTTTTTTTGAGCTTGTTTTAAAAGTTTTCCGCAAAAGCACATGAAACCCTTCCTGGGTGTTGAAGAATGCAAACAGGCTATGAAAGTAGATGTTAATGCAAAAAGCACAGTAACAAGTTGCGTTTTGACTTTGAACAAATCAAATCGTTTTCATAGTCCATATGTCTCGCTCACTCAACATGTTAGAAATCTTTTTTTGCTGACATATGGCTCTCACAGCTGATTCAGTGACATGCATAATGCCAGTCCTCTCTCTTTGGCGTTAAGAGGCGGACGACTGTGCGACTCTAAAAAGTGTCAGGAGCGATTTGATTTCCCTCCATCTGTCTGAGTGCTAGTACACTAGGTGGGTAAGCACACTGTTCTCCCCTGCAACATCACACCTCGCCTGCAATCTGAGCTCATCGCGTGCTCCTGCTTTAAACACACATCATTCAGAAGAGGGCTCCTGAGAGGGCTGATTGGCTCCTAATTAGAGAGTTTTGTTAATGATAGGTAGTGTCAGATGCTAATGAGGCTCTGATTGGAGTATTGGGGGAGTGGAGATGATTGGGATGTCTAGCAGTTAGAAGTCAAATACTCATCAGCAAAGACAAGGGGCTGAACAGGTTTCTAATCCCGAAAAACTGTCAGGGCTCATTCAGAACGGGACGGTCTCCATCTCCCTGATCGCACTTGATGTTAATGTGTGATCACATCCGAACCCTCACGGCGCTCCTGACACCTTAAACGATTGCGGATATCCATTCTGTGAAAGCCGCAGGACTCTTTCGGTCATCGATCGCTTAGCCGAGAGCACCGAATGATGAGGCTGCCATTATGTTTTTCATCAACAACCCTCTCATAAAGTGTCATCTGCTAAAAATGCTGTTTCCCGTGTGGATATGAAGAGGCATAGTGGGTGGACAAACTCTAGTGAAAACGATACGATTTTGTCAACTTTGGCCTGCACATTTACAGTGACACTGCACTAAGATCATTTATCAAGCACTGTACACCTGCCAGCAATTAGAGGCCCGGCTGTTAATTACAGTTTGATCATGCATTGAAATTCAATCAGGAGAGGTCTAAATAATGGACCACAACCAGTATATAATACTGGTCATTATCACAAAATAAACCCTGACAGCGTGAACAGGTCTGTATCTCCCTGAAAGAATAATGATACAGAATAATGATCAGCTGACAACTTACTGTAGCCTACATTATACTCCTTATTAAACAGATGCAAAATAAAATACATGGAAATGAAATATTAAGCGATTGAGTTGAAATAACTCCATATGAGAATCGAAAAGAGCCATGTAGGAAATGATACCATTTAATCTTAATTATATTAAATGTAACACAAAAGCACTGTTTGTCCCATTGTATATAAGATATATAACATGGTATCGTTTTTATAGTTCAATAAACAATAATTTAATAGCGAGTACCTTACATTTCAGCAACAATATTGTGTCCATGAATTGACACCGTTTTTTAACCTCTCAAAGCAAACAGTCCCAAACGATGCTGCGTTCCTGAATGAATCGTGTTTTGGAACAAATCAGTTGAGTAATGACTTATTGATTCACCCATGGACAACTGCTGCATCCCGATTTGCATACTATCTGTCCTAAATGGTAGGCCTATTTGAAATTAGAATGAGTGTGTCCCATATCGTAATATAATTAAATTAATATTCCAAAGGTACCTGGAC
The DNA here is from genome assembly GCA_026230005.1 of Gila orcuttii. Taxonomy (NCBI): domain Eukaryota; kingdom Metazoa; phylum Chordata; class Actinopteri; order Cypriniformes; family Leuciscidae; genus Gila; species Gila orcuttii. The sequence goes on along the minus strand of JAPDVR010000009.1, from coordinate 26,639,884 downwards.
GGTTCACCATTTCCAGTGGAAATTTGAAGTTGTGATCCATGCACACTCCAATGGTTAGTTTTACCCACAACCCACTGAGCGTTAGATAAGGATTCAAAGCTTGCCTTCTATTCTGCTACACACTCAAAAGTTTGTAGGCTACTTTTTCCTAACAAAACAGTACATAGCCTACCCAGACAGCAGGTGACTGAGGAGACAGCCACAGTCGGTACTCGTCGGTATCCTACCTCAAACACTTCACCAAGGTAAGTCACACAGTGTGGTCGAAATGTTTTATTAATGAATTCATTTCTTATTGATTATATTGTGTACTCGTTAGCTTAAATTTTAAACTTAAATTTTGTAGTTTTTATTGCTCCTTAGATCGGTATTGAATCGTAATGTTAACTCTTATGTTATCAAAGGGCATGCATGCTAACACGAAGACGATCCAGAGGATTGTAATTATATATAATAGATGAATTTTTACTGCTTTAATTTGTACTGTTGTTAAAGTTTTAACTGCGCCAATGTTAGTGATAGGCTAGCGTTAGCTTAAACTAGCTAAGGCCTCCTGCAGACCATCACTTTATAAGGTTTCCTTTGGTTTCATTTGATTGGAGTATATTTTGAATTTGGGTCATATGGGGTTTTGAAGTATAAATGACTGTATCGTCTGCATAGAGAAGAACTGAACAGTTTGAAAGAACTAAGGGAAGATCATTAATGAATCAGGTTTCATTTGTTAACATTAGTTATTATTAATTACCATGAACTAACCATGAACAATACATTTGTTACTGTATTTGTTAATGTTAGTTAATATAAATACAGTTGTTCATTGTTTGGTCATTTTACTTCACAGTGCATTAACTAATGTTAACAAATTCAACATTTTATTTTAATAATGCATTAGTAAATGTTGAAATTAACATTAAAAAAATATATAAATGATGTAGAAGTGCAGTTAATTTTTTTGCTTGTCAATTAATGCTAATTAATGATCCTATATCTTCTGCTCACCAAGACTGCGGTTATTTAATCAAAAATACAGTAATATCATTACATTTTATAGTAAAATGTAATTTATTCCTGTGATCAAATCTATAATTTTCAGCATCATTACTCCAGTCTCACATGATCCTCCAGAAATCATTCTAATATGATGATTTGATGCTCAAGAAACATTTTTGATTATTATCAATGTTGAAAACAGTTGTACTGCTTCATATTTTTGTGGAAACAACTATACCATTCAAACATTTTTGGTAAGATTAAAAAAGAGAGAAATTAATACTTTTATTCATCAAGGATGTCTTAAATCAATCGAAATTAACAGTCAATGACATTTATAGTTACAAAAGATTTATATTTAGTAAATGCTTTAATAATATTTAATTATTAATAAATGCAAACATTGAACTTTCTATTTATCAAAGAAACAAAAATGTTAAGCAGCACAACCATTTTCAACATTGATAATAATAATAAAAAGAAATGTTACCTGAGCACCAAATCAGCATATTAGAATGATTTCTGAAGGATCATGTGATATCTGATTCTGATCAATTTAAATTCATATTTAAATAATTGATATACCAGATTATCCCTCTACTGATTTACATTAACATCCAATTATTCATACATCGGCCTTGCTAGATAGTACTTTTACCTTTACTAAAATAACACCTACAGAAGTTCTAAAGGTTATTGATCAGCTTAGTGCTTATAGTAGTGCTGGACCGGATGGAATTGAGCCCAGATATATTAAACTTGCCTCTCATATTCAGCATTAGATAGTGGTGACCTTACAGGGGCTATCTTACAGGGGCGATCTTAATCTAGTTGATCATTATTTATTATTAGATAAGCTGCATACAGTTGATCTTTCTCGAAACTCTTTATTGTGGTTTAATTCTTATTTACATAACATAAAACAATGTGTTGTTATTCAAGGGAAACAATCTGATTTATTTATTCAAGAAAGAGGTGTACCACAGGGCTCAACCCTGGGTCCTCTTCTTTTTTCTATTTTCATTAATGATCTTCCCTTAGTTCTTTCACACTGTTCAGTTCTTCTCTATGCAGACGATACTGTCATTTATACTTCAAAACCCCATATGACCCAAATTCAAAATATACTCCAATCAGATTTTAATGCATTGCAAGATTGGCTCTATTCTAATAATTTATTACTTAATGAAGCTAAATCTCATACCATGGTTTTTGGTACAAAGCGTATATCTAAATTCAAATCTAATAATTTAATTTGTAATGACGGTATACCTGCACAGAGTAGACCAAATTAAATATTTGGGATTATGGCTGGATCCTGAACACTTGCTACACAATTTATATTACCCTTCTTCGATCATGCAGATGTAGTTTATCAGAATGCATCTAAAACTTAACTTTTGCCTCTGACTACCGCTTATAATAAATTGTGTAGATTTGTTATTGGATGCTAATTTTTTACGCACCATTGTATTATGTACGACTTACTCAAATGGTCTCCACTCAATTAAAAGGGATCTTCACTGGATGCAATTTATTTTCAAATGTGTACATTTTAATTACCCTAATTATTTGAGACAGGTTTTGATATTTTCTTCATCCTATCATTTAAGACATTCTTAACATTATTATTTTTTTTACTCCTTTAGTTAAGAATGTTTCTGGGAAGAAAGCATTTAGGTTTAAGGCTCCTGCAGAATGGAATAATTTACCCTTAAATGTATGATATTTGACTTCATCTTATATGTGTAAAAATGGTTTGTTTTCCATTGTTTTCCATAAAAATGGTTCATTGTTTTGAAACTTGTTGTAATTGCTTAAGATTATATATCTATGATTATATTTATTAATACTAGGCAAAAAAAAAAAGTAATTGTTGTAGTGGTGTGTTTGTTTTGAATTAGGTGACTGTTGTTTTTGTTTTGTCTTGTGTTTATTGTTTTGTTTTATGTTATTTAACTTTTGTGTATTAGGACCCCCTTAAAAACGAGATGATGCATCTCAAGGGGCTTATCCTAAAGAATTAAATTTGTTACATTATAGAAGAACTATCAGTCAGGACTCAGGAGCTTATTAGTTGGAGTTTGATGTTTTTTGCACATATTTTTTTTTCTCAATTTTTTTTGTCTTCTACCAGTGCAGCAGATAGTGGAAAAGATTCTTGTGGCATCCGTTGATTTAACCTTTGATCCGTGATGGCGGCCGGAAGGAACGTTCAAGAGCCAAAGAGGCCTTAACGGAGGTAAATTTCAGATAGAAGAAACACAGTATAACATCCGTCAGATTCTTTATTTAGTTCGACAATAACATGAATATCTAAAATCTTTCTTCTTGGTCTTTTTCTTTTCTTTTTCAGATGCCTTGTGGGAATTAAACGGCACATATAAAGAGGTTTGTAATAGCATGGCTTTCCGACCTGTCCTGATTGGTTCTTAATGTGTTTACGGTTCATTATATAAAATTATTTTGGTAACACTTTACAATAAGGTTCTTCGGTTAACATTAGCTAACTACCTTAGTTCACGTGAACTAAGAATGAACTGCACTTCTTCAGCATTTATTTGTCTTAGTTAATATTAATTTCAACATTTACTAAAATCAAAGGTTGTATTTGTTAACATTAGTTAATGCACTGTGAACTAACATGAACAAACAATGAACAGCTGTATTTTTATTAACTAACATTAGCAAAAATGAATAAATACTGTAAAAAATGTTTTGGGTAACACTTTATTTCGATAGTCCACTTTAGACATTCTACTAACTATAAGTAACTTTGCAACTATATGTCAACTAACTGTCATTAGAGTATTAGTAGACTGTCTGCTTAATATTGTAACGAATGGATAGAGGGGACAATAGCAAGTAAAACAGATCTTTATTTGAGTAAATGTCACCAGTCACAGAGAATAGAGAAGCAGACAAGTTCTCAGTGGTATAGGAGAATCGCAGCTGCAGTTCACAAGATCCTTCTCAATGCGGTGGTAATCTCCGATGGTGGTGATGGCAAGGCAGCGCAGGTTTGCGTGGCCAACTCGATCCGATGGTCAGACGTGAAGTGATGAACCCAGTGTCGGTGAAGAGTGAAGACAAGGACTGCAACGGCGAATCTCCAGATGAAGACAGGGCAGGAAACACAGGGAGCCGAAGAGACAGGAACACAACAGGTAACATCCACAAAACAACGATCTGACAAACACAAGACGCACGAGATGAGTATAAATAGGCAGTGGTAATGCACAACACCTGTCGCTGATAACCCCGGAGGATAATCAGCGACCACGCCCACACACACATACATTCATTCACAAATACACACACACACAGCGCAAGGGAGCGTCAATTAATTCCTCAACCGTGACAAATATCTGCTAACACTTTATTCTGAAGTTCCCCAACAGACATTCTACTGACTATAAGTAACTTGGCAACTACAAGTCAACTTATTCTCCTAACCCGAACCCTAACACCTAACCATAACCTAACAGTCTACTGACAGTCTACCACACTCTACTAATACTCTAATGAGAGTTAGTTAACATGTAGTTGAAAAGTTACTTATAGTTAGTGGAACGTCTAAAGTGACTATCGAAATAAAGTGTAACCATGTTTTGCTCATTGTTAGTTCATACATTAACTACTGTTAACTAATTAACCTTATTGTAAAGTGTTACCATTATTTTTTGTATGTTTTTTCACCTTTTCTTTGCAGCTTTTCGCTGCCTCTTTGATCAATGCCACATTTTTTGGGATAAATAATAAATTCATGAGGCTTATATCACTACACAACATCAATACCCATCAAAAAGATTCTTTCAAATATACGTTGAGAAAAGTTCTGAGATTGTTTAACTATTTGTGCATCAAAGTTCACTGAAAAACGAAAATTTGCTGTTAATTCACTCACCCTCAAGCCATCCAAGATGTAGATAACTGTTTTTCAGTTGAACAGTAAAGAAGATTTTTAGCAGAAACCGTGGTCTTTGGTGATTCATAATGCAATTCAATATACTGTCACTTTGAGAGTAAAAAAAAAAAACATATTACAGGCAAAACGACTGCCGTGAACGCATTCAGGACTGTTTGCAGAGGCTGTGGATTACAGGTAATAATGTTGTAAATAATGTTCCGTTTCTTGGACAGACCAATTGTTTTGCTTCCTACGACCTCAATAAATTGTCAGGAGCCACAGGTATTAATTTTGTTTTGCCTGTAATGTGTTTTTTTGACTCTCAAACTGACTGTAGCCATTGACTGGCATTATACGAATCATCAAGGACCACGTTTTCAGCTAAAAATCTTCTTTAATGTTCAACTGGTAGTCGCGTAGCTGTCAATGCGGGGACAGAAATCTCTCAGATTTCATTAAAATGATCTCTAACTAATTTGTGTTCAGAAGATGAACGAAAGTCTTACGGGTTTGGAAGGACATGACAGTGAGTAATTAATGACAGAATTAAAATTTTTGTGTGAACTATCCCTTTAACGACAAGTAGAGACTTCAGTGTTTTATATAAACTTTGAGTACTTGTGCAAAAATTATCAAAAGAAAAGATGCAGTGGCACTGTTTTGCGCATTTGTTTTAATATGCTAAATAAATAGACAATGGATCAAAAGATAAAGCCCTTGAATGTCAAATTTACTGTTCAAATTATTTTTTTTGATTGCATGTTTACTGTGAAGTAGTGGCTGTGAGTTAGCGCTAACACTAGATTATCAGGTGGTATTTTAGTGTAAAAAAGTACAGTAAATCAGTACTTTCAACTTTTTATTGCCTAAGAATTTCGAGTTAAAAACAGAAAAATACCAGTGGCATAAGACCATAAGATATTAGATCATATAAATGAGAAGATTCTTGAAATTCTAGATATGTATACTACTTAGAAAGAGAGAACGAGTGTGCTGTCAACAAAATGAGCTGGCCCTGATCCGGAATGATTCTGGACCAGATCTGGCCCACACTTGGGCCAAATCACCAAAAAGGAATCCGGAGATAGCCCAGTTCTGGTCCAGATGAGAAAAAAAAACGGATCCACAGGGGTGAACTTGATTTCACAAAGTACATGATACTGGATCAATATCTTTGTTGATTCTAGAAAAACATTTTGATCAACCAATCAGATTTGAGTGACAAGTTAACAGTTTATGTCAAGTTTTGGCTTACCACCATGGCTAGGTGCTTCTACATCAGTGTTATTTAGCTATCATTTCCCTCTGATTTTAGGTTATGGGTAGGATTAGGTTTAGGTGTAGGGTTAGGACTTTTTTGGGGGCAGGAATATTGTTCCAACATGTCTTTCTTGGCAAAATCCCAGTGACCATGGTACAGGTCGAAGCTCTCAGAAAATTCCCAGTTTGCAAGTTGTAAATTAAGAGTTCTAAGAAAACGTGAACGCTTTTTACAAGTTGGAGTCTCAAAAAAACCCCACAGTTCTTGCTTGTGTAGATATAAAAGCCTTGTGTAAAGCAAAGTAAGTTACTAACACTTCTCTGGGAGGCTTTGGGAGTGAGCAAAGGGGAGCCTGTGATATTTTTCAGCCCATACAAACACACCGGCAGACCTTAAAGGTAGGGCAGCTCTGTCTTAAATATACACTAGAGAACCCAGAACTCTCCAAATGAGTTCTCTGGAGATCGCTCCCGACACCTGCAGTCATTTTTCAAACGCTTTAATTGGTGTACTTAAGTCAGCTGATACCAAAGGCAGTGCGTTGTTGCTAGGCATCATGACACAAAGGTCTCCAGGTACAATTAACTCCATTGTGGCATCGCGATGTACACACAGTGTTTTTCGAAAGGACCTACTTGTGTATACGTATATCAGGTGGGGGTAATATTAATTCACGAACGCCATCACTTGCACTTTAGGGTAATGACCGGCTTCTTTTCCATACTACCACTACAAGTAGCAAACACCTGCTCGCAAGAACATATACGACACAAAGAGATTCCCCCTTCCTTACTATGAGATACACGTACGCTTTCAGAGGACCTGTTTGACAGAACTGCGGGGTTTTTTCTGCGATTGAACAGGTTAGGATGCAGTGCTGCAGCTCTCCTGTCTAAGTGGTCTCCTGATAAGAGGGAAGCTGAGATTTCTCTCAGTATTTCTCTCCTGGCAAACAGTGAACACAATGAGTCATGACACTATCCAAGGGCTCTAGTGAAGTATGTGGGTGGACAGCTACAGTGATAGTGACTGTATGAAGAGAGCTTGCTCTTCCAGGGCGAGAGAGAGAGAGAGAGAGAGAGAGAGAGAGAGAGAGAGAGAGAGAGAGAGAGAGAGAGAGAGAGAGAGAGAGGAGAGGAGGCAGGGTGGAAGATGGATTTCCACACATTTATAATAGCTGTCACACCTTACATTCAGCAAGGCAATTTCACATTTGAGAATGGGACAGCGACTCAAATTAAAAATGACATTAATTTCTGCCAGCCTGCACACATTGCATTTTTCATCCCGGTTGAAACACCTCTTGATTAGGCTCTGGGAAGACACAAACGTTCCACACAACAAAAGGACTGTCTGATTGGATTCTGTGTACAGTATGTCTTGGGAAAGATATTTGAAAGGGTTTTGTTTCTGGAATCATGTCCCCCCCTCCCCTCCCTAACATTCATATATTTGTTTCCTTAAATCTTTTTAAATCCTGCTTTCTAAAACATTTCTAATTAGGAATGCAAAGACAAAAACAGTCCAAATCGAGATGTAGCTATTCAAAACCAACTTGACAACCAAAACATTTAGCACTTTAATTTCAGTGGCAAAGTGGCAAATCTTTTCAAAGACTATTTTCTAAGACTTAAAGGCACACTATGCAAGATTTCCGTTTTTGTCAAACAGCGACCCCTAGAGTCGCTGTGGAGTACTTGTATTTAAATTTACTGTCGTAAATACCACTCATGCAGAGCGGTCTCTGCACTCACTTTCAGGGGCGGACTGGGACCGAAAAGTGGCCCTGGACTTTCTGGCCCACAGCAGCCCACCACATCCCAAATCATAACACATTGGCCCATTAATGTGCAGAATATTTTTTAACACCACTTATAGCATAAAAATATAACACAATACAAAAATAAATGCTATTTAAACATTTATTTTAAGTAACACAACATATAGCCTATTAGGTCATATTTGTAAAATCAAAGGGAAACAAACAGAAGAACATTAAGACAACATATAAAACTATCAAGACAGCATATCAGCTAGTCAGGGGGAGCTAGAGCCATCAGAACCTGTTGAACTGCTACTCTTCACGCCAAATGTATAATCTGTTAATTTGAAGCATTTCACAGCATCTACCTCTAATGCTTTTTTTAACCGTCGGCTGAAATTGGTCCTCGTCGGCTTTTTTTTGGCCGATTCGACAAGTCGGTGAAAGAGGGAACTCAGCTTAGTGAACGAGTCAGTGCACTGCACGAGACTAATAGCAAAACCGTGAGCAAAGAAGTCAAAACTGCACAGATAGAAGGCTGTTCTAATGTTACGTCATATTACCTGAGTGTTCCTTGGCGAATATTTAAATATTAACATGAGAGGAGTGGAATAAAGAAAGTGTTTAGCAGGATTGATATTCAGAACGATAAGCACGCACTGCTTTGTTTACGGTGTGTATCTGCAGCCGGCAGCGTCGGTTTCTCTTTTTGAATGACATTATAGGGGAATATATCTGCAGAAATAGACAGTTGTCTCATTTACACGCAGGCGCAGAACGCGCATTGCCGCATTCTAGCTAACTGTCGGCTGTAGTTCTCTCGGTGTGTTCAAGTGCAGCTTTTTTCCAGCGATGCAAGGCGACAACACAGTCAGCTTTCATCTGATTCTGCGCTAGTTCATCGGCGTTGGCTTGGTGTGTTTCCAGGACGTGAAAGTGGGCGTGTTCCAAGATATGCAATGGAGTAGACCAAACTTAACAGGGAGGGAGGGCACAATACACTCACATGCATGTACACGAAACACACTCCTTGTCGGCCGCGCCCGCGCGATCGATTCCCTCATCCATTTGTGAAGAAAAGAAATGTAATATTATGATTTTCGTCATTTTTTTTATATATGTGTACCGGGCCTGCCCACATTGGCCAGCGGCCCACCGGGAAAAGTCCCGGTGCTCCAGACAGCCCAGTCTCATCCCAAGACGTCATATGACTGACGCTTTTGACCATACGTCAACATCCGACGTTTTAGGGTACCCTTTAACGTCAGTTAGATGACGCTATCTAATCCTAAACCTACCCCAGACCTAAACCTACCCCCGTCATCTAACTGACGCTAAAGGGTACCCTAAAACGTCGGATGTTGACGTATGGTCAAAAGCGTCAGTCATATGACGTCTTGGGATGAGACTGTGTTACTCCAGATGGCCAGTCCGCCCCTGCTCACTTTCTTCGTTTTCTTGGTCGACTCTGCCATTATTCACTTCTAAAATGCGTGCTAGTGTCTTCCATAGAGCCTGCTTCATATGTTGTTGACTTGTGCCGTAAAGCAAGTCGTGATTCTCGCAAGATTTGGCACAAATCTGTTCACATCCCCCTCCCCTGCTTTGCTATCGGGATGAATCACCCTACTACGACTTCGTTTACCAACGAAATGACTTCGAAGCTGTTATATTAAGGTACAAATCTTGCATAGTGTGCCTTTAACCCCAAAGATATACTTACAAGTGCAACAGCAAGAACGGCAGGTCAGCATCGGATTTGCAGGCTTCTGTTTGTCTCAGTTCTCGCCATTCTGAAAACGCTCCTCGCTTGGTCAGTCTGCCGGACGGCCACCATTCAACCCGAAAAAAGTCCAATAAATCCGAAGCTGTTCAGTTAAGCTAAAAAAAATGCAGTTCCCCTTTAAATGTGACTTCTTGAGCTTTATTTAAACTAATTATACCACACGTTGTCCTTTGTTGGCCTATGGCGTTACATAAAAGACTAAAAAAAGAATTTCCGCAAAAAAAAAAAAGCAGCAGCAATTTTTACGTCTCATTATTAATTTTAAAACATCTTATGAATATCACTATGACAATCAATTAATTTAATTAAACAAATCTTTATATTTTAACCTAATGGGTTTATAAAGCAGATTTTACATTGGACATCAAGTGGAGAGCCAACACGGTACCAGAGTTTTTAAATAGTTTTTAATGTTAAAAAAAGTTCTTAAAATCAGAAGTGCACAGGCCCAACAATATGCAACATGACTAACATAAAAAGGGCAGAATTTCTAAACCGCCAATTTTGTGTATTCATAAACAGCAGCAGAAATGTGATTTATAATCATTATAGTTGGACGGTTTGCTTTCTAAATGTCAACTGGATTTGGTTTCATGCTCTTCACAGTTATTAATTCAACACAATGTGTTGTTTATCCTCTTGGCAAGTAAATGTGCATTTAACGTTTGGGTTGAATTATCTTGCATAGTTTTGTTTATGGTTATCAGGGATGAGGGCATGTCAAGCACCCTGTCTGTGTTGGCATCTGTCTAATCTAACGGCTTCTACCAAGTAAAAGATAAATTTGTGCCAAAAATACAATAGATTTTGAATGGGCACAGAGTTTGAAACCAACAACAAGACACTTGTCCCTTTTAAGCCTATTATGTTGCTATTCTATATACACAATAATTTAGCTGAATTGTATTATTTGCATTAAGTATTGTTTTTTTTATGACCCTTTCAGAACAGATTTGCAAGCTCCCCAGTGAAAAAATATTGCTCTAATGAAGTATTTCTACAATTATATATATATATATATATATATATATATATATATATATATATACATAATCGAAAAAATTAAGTTATGTGAACTTGACTCTTCCAATTTTTTTCAACTACACATGAAGTTTATTTACTCAATTTTAAGGCTACGGGTTTCCTTTAAGTCGCTTTTTACAGTGTGTGTGTATATATATATATATATATTTTTTTTTTTTCTTATGTGTGAGCCTATAACAAGTCATAATCCAATTTAAAGATGTAAACAAATGTGAGAATGAAAACAAACTTACACAAGAGCTTTTGGGCTCTGTATTCAACTTTGTGCATTTTAATCGTTGTGCATGTTCTGGCATACAATCTTTTGCAGGTATATTCATTTCCTTTGAAATCACAAATCAATTGCTTGAAAAAAGTTGAAAATAAAAACCATGAGTGAAATGGTTCAAAACTCTTTTATTTATTTTGTTTTTTTTTAATCTTTTCCAGACAAACACATTGATTTCTGGACCACAGTAGAGGATGGAAACCTTTCACAAACATTTTTTATTATTATTATCATTATTATTTGAAAATACAAATATAAAATTATACTTTCCACATCTGAGATGTGAGAGACCCCCATCCACTTTAGTTTATTTTACAACAGGGCTTGAGCAAGCCATACAAGAAGACCTGAAAGATGCTTTCAGACGTCAGTCCGTTCAGTCAGTTCTCACGGTAAAAAGTCCGTTAACATTAAAAAATGGGCAAGTGTTAGGAATGGGCAAGGCAATCAGCGAGGCCTAAACCTCAGGAGAAAATGGGAGACAGAGTTCCCAAAGGACGTGGCAAAAATAAAACCCTCCACCTAATGACACCGTATTGACCGTACCATCCCCATTGAGCTACACGTCCTCGTCAGGTTTACGCGACACATTCTGCAGCTAAACTACTAGTGCTGCAGCTCTTACACAACACACAGCCAGTGAAACAAACAGTGTGAACCTACGATGATGATGATTCAACAATTTAACAATGAGATATATACACTATACATATATATCTTGTATATGTATACAAGTATACTGTACATCAGACATTACAGTGTAGGACGTTTTGCTGCTTTATTAGTGGGATGATCGTTTTGGCCATTGCCTAGCACTTGCCGCAAAATTCAAGTTTAAATGGATACGGTAGTTCACTCCCAAAATCACTCGACACCTTCCAGGTCATTTTCTTTTTTCATTTTTCTTTTTAAACCAACAATTTTCCAATGATTTAACTAGTCTAGCAAGATGTGTAACATTCATCCGCTGTAAACTGCTGTCCATGGAAAACAAAATGGTGGCAACAGAGCCATGCTACCTTAAAGTCCAAGCTACGAGATCAAATTACGGGGAAAAAAATAGGCTAAGCTAACCGACGCAAATGGAAAAGATTGCCAGCCTTCATTTTAATCAGCCTTCAGTCACACTCTTATTTGACAGCAGAAGGGAAACGTGCTTCATCTGCTGTTAAACATTTGCCTTCAGGTGTTTAATCGAGAATCATCCAAATCTATACGAGTATCAAGACCTAAATGGATGCTGGATACTCAACTTTTTAAGAGACATCCAACTAAGAACAACTAATGTTACAGTTTAAAAAGATGTCATCCGTAAGAAAATGCTGTGCATGATTCATCCCGACAGCACCTTTAAATTTAGCTCAAATGTACTGAATAACTTCAATTAGACACCTTTCATTAAAAGTTGTGCTATTTACTGATCATGACCCGCTAGTGTTACAAAAATCTCCTTTGCGAAGGTGCTACATTGGCTCATGTTTGATATCCCTGAGAAGAGATGTGATTCAGGAATACAGATTCAGTGTGACACTGGATTCACACTCAAGTCAAGCTAATAAGTATGACATCAGAGCAATGACGCTGTCTGCTATCGAATGTAGATGTTCAATTAAAATGAAAAGCTGGCAATGCAATTAAAAAGCACAAAACAATCATGTCATATGTTCCACATGACTCAAAACTAAAGTATGTATTCATCTAAGTAGACACGATAAAAAAAGAGTTTTTTTTTAAAAAAAAGTAGCGCCATATGCCACAGGGATATTTTTTGAAGAGTATAAACACCAAAACCTATTAGTTTGATCTATAATGATTAGGCTATATCATCATCATTACTTTATTTGAACTTACTAAAAAAATATTTATGAATTTCTTCATAATTATAGCTTGCATCCCCCTTAAAAAAGAATGAAAGTGAAAACGGTTTTGCATATCTAGCGTTAGCATTTAAGGTAGTATGGCACACACCCCTTTTAAAACATTCAAGGGTGGGGATCCAATTAATCGTACAGCAATTTCTTTCTCCTAGATTTCATCAGTGAGAGCTTTGGTTAGTTGAAACCATGTGAGACCAGCAAAACAGTGGAACAAAAAAAGGAGAACAAAAAAGAAAGGAAAAAGAAAAAGAAAGAAAAATTACTATGAAAAGAACGCTCAGCATTTTTTGTCTTTTGTCTTTAAATGATTATAGAGAGAAAGTTCTATCCTTACTGGTCCTACAATTGCTAATGAATACGTCTACATCTTAACATTAAATACATAACACCTACGACTACTCACTAAAGAGAGAGTGTGAGATATAGAGAAAGGGGAAAACGACAAAAGGAGAGTGATAGGGGAGGGGAAATGTGAAAAATACCAACCAAGAAGTGTATAGACCACTACACTGGCATCAAGACAGCACTCTTTTACAAGGTAAAGTCATATTCCTGTTTTTTTTCTTAATTTTTTTTTTTTTTTTTTTTTACACACTACTAAAATACAATGATCAACATAAGATTACTGAATGAGGTGACAGGGAATGAAGAGAAACAATTGATAAATACAGTACATAATATCTGTATTATTGTCATTGTTATATTTAGTATAATCATTAACATCCACAAAAATATTGATAAAAATCCATCCCTATTTAAATTGAAAAGAAGTTCGGGATAATTTTCTTTCTTTCTTTTTTTTTGTACGTTTGCCTTTTTTTGAAACAGCTCAAACAGTTAGCACAAAGTTCTCCTTGTCTTTTTAAAATCATATGACTTTATCATGTCTTTCGTGAGAAAGAATCCAGCATTCTGCCTCGCCTGTTATTTTAGTGAAATGAACAAACAGAAAAACTGAACAAAACAAAAAAGCCCCAAAAATAAATAAAGAAAAATCAAACATTTTCAACAAGATCGAAAAACAGCATACATCAGTCAATTCATATTTGTAAATATCATTCATATTTCTAAATGCCATTTGTGTCTCATCAAATCCAGTCCCCACATGTACAACAAATGTGTGTAGCAGCTACTGGTTTCAATCAGTTTCAGTGTTTCTGAGGAAATGAACTATTGCTACCAATAAACTCATCTGTCATCTCTGATATTCTAGAATAAAATCCCTGGAAAGAGATCATTTAAAAGTACAGTCTTCAAATCAACGCAAGCCAAGACTCGAGATTTGTAAGTGTTATCCTGTGCGGAAGGAAAGCAAGAAAGAAACGGCTTCCACAGCGGTCCTTCACATGACCCATGTTAGAGACTGTCAGTTGACATGTGCAAATAGAAAATGATAAATTCTCTCTCACAGTGCAATGATTTACTTAATTTCAAAACAACACTTTAATATCTTTTTCAATATCTGTCTCAGGCTAAAATAAATTAATTTGTAATCTCCTTTAAAGTAATTCTCACAGGACTGAGGTAATGGTATAAAAGACTTGGTTTTCCTAATCGTAGAGCAATTTCAAAACATTTTGAAATATTGCCTTTGTAATATTCGAATCGTTCGGCGTAAAAACCTCCACGCGCACGGGAAAAAGAAGCCCACACTAGAACACCAAATGAAGCGTTAACATGAAATTGAAATGTCTCGACACGGTTTGAAATCATAACTCTGATGTGTGCTTTGGATTTTGTGGTGATTTCTGTATATTGTCTTTGTAAGCTGTGCACATCTTAACGTACTATCTAATCCGTATGCTGGTATGACACCTGCACAATTGTGAAGTATTTACAAAGCGAGCTAACAGTGTTGGATTGAGTTTCGTCCGTACTGGGGTAAATCACGGCTTTTGTGCTACAGATGGACCTCGGTTACTGCATTGAGCCTCGAAGATATTTTTGCACATATTTTTGACATATTGCGTCTTGCGCCCGATACAACCTCTATGACACCGTCACAAAAATATGGTTCTCTCAGAAACAGTTTGATGCAGTGAACAGAATAATATTTACAGTTTCAGAATTCTTTTCTTTTTAAATTTCATTTCACAAAGTATTAAAAGGAAAGCTTTTTCTTCTTTTTTTTCTTTTTCTCATCGACAACAAAAATGACATTTATAAAAAAGGACTGTGAAAATATTGTAGTCCTCTTATTGCCCAAAATAGGTAATCATGGTTAACAAGACATCACAATAAACATAGAACAGAGCTACTAAGATTTTTTTTGAGTTACCCACTCATTGCGGTTTAGGCTTGAATTAAATGTCCGAGTCATCTCGATCCGTTTTCTTGCTTGAATGAAATGAAACCTGAAAACGCGATAGACGAGGACTGTGAAATGAAACTGCTATTGGAATATTACTACCTCAAAAAAAAAGAAGAAGAAAAAAAAAAAAGACATTTTATGTTTACATAGTCGCTCTCAGTAGAGAACTTTCAAGAACAATGAAGAACATCTAGAAACTCAAATAAACGTGTACACAATTAAAGATGACTAAAAGGAAAGACAAAGGAAAAGTCAAGGTCAGTCTACACTAGGATAAAATATTCAAAAGCCAGGTTTTCAGTATAGTACAGCAGATTTGTTTTTTGTTTTTTTCTTCTTGCTGAGATGATTTTGACGTTTGGATTTGTTCTTCGTGTGGCGCCATCTCAGCTTTAGATTCCCGTTCAGCGCTGTAGTGCTTGAAGTTTAATGGCCTTTACCTGTACACAGAACCAATTAGAAACTCCGGCCAGTCTTCCCCGGGCCTCCTGATAAACTCTGCTGGAGCAAACAGACAAGTGTATCAGATTTCACACATATACTTCAGGTAAAATGGTGTGTGTAAAATGTGCTGCATCTGAGCCTTACTGGTGACAATCATTTTATGTCTGTGAATTGAACTCCATGAACCTCGTCACGGACACATTTGACAGCGGCATGTATGTTTCTCATCATAAAGGCAGATTTGTAGATAAATACACGACTGTTCAAAAAATGTGGGGTCAATAAGATTACTTTTAATACTTTTATCCTGCAAGAACCCATTCAATTAACCAAAAGTGACAGTCAAGACATTTACGTTACAATAGATTTCTACTGAGCACAACTGTTTTCAACATTAATAATAAGAAATGTCATTTGAGCAGCAAATCAGCATATTAGAATGATTTCTGAAGGATCATGTGACACTGAAGACTGGAGTAATGATGCTGAAAATTCAGCTTTGCCTTCACAGGAATAATTAGGGATGCACCAATATGAAAATTGTAGCCGATAACGATAACATTTTATATTTGAAAGCCGATAACTGATATATTGGCCGATAAATCTAAATCCAAATGTTTGTATAATTTTTTAAAAAGCCTGATTACAAAAACAAAAGTCTCACCATTAAAAGCCATGTCCCAAGCACACAAATATAATGATGTTTTCATTATAATTTTATGTAGCTTATATGACAGACTTGCGCTGCACATGTTGCACTGAACTGTATTTACCTTTTTTGAAGCGATTCCAATCATATTTCAAGCAATTCATCATGGCATCAGCTGTAGGAAATAATCCATTATTTATCGGCTTTAATATATCAGCCAAATTTTTCTGATCGTACCGATAACGATAACATTAAAAACGAACATATATCGGCCGATACCAATATGGTGGCTGATATATTGTGCATCCCTAGTGAAAATACATAACAATGAAAAAACAGTTCATTTAAAAAAGTTTTTTTACTGCATTTTTTTATCAAATAAATGCAGCTTTGGTGAGATTTTAAAAACAAACAAAAAAATATTACTGGCCCCAAACATTTGAACAGCAATGTACACTGTGTCTGTGTATAAATGTCTTTTCAATACCTGGTTTTATTATTTATTTAATATTAATGTTATTTATGTAATAGGTGAGTTGAGTTGGATAGTGAAACAAAAGCAGCCCACAAGTGTCAAGCATAGAATTAAAGTCCTTCAATACTATTTAAACTGCATGGACACATCTGCTGATTCCTGATTACTATTTTTCATGTTTTAGAATAATACTAAATCAAACTTTCAACTGGCAATGCACTAACATTTTGAACAATTCAAATACAATTCCACTCCAGTCAAACATTTTTTAGTTTTTTTCCCTAATAAAACTGAGCTTTTTAAAATCACACATTGTCTTTGGAAGTGCAGTGTGTTTGATAAACTGATGCTTCTGATTGTACACAGTAAATCTAGTTTAAACATAAAGTGTGTATCGATTCAGTCCGGGAGAAAGTTTGCTGCTGACAGCTTTAAATTGAAGTAGAGATGTTATATCGTTCACTATCAGAATCACTCTACCGTCAGCATCTTTTCATTATAAGCTCGGGTCGTGTAGGCTCAGATACGGAACACATCAGCACTTTTATGCAAACACATCCTATCTACATGGAGTTCAGACACATATGTTAGTGTTTCAAGCATGCAGAAACTCTTCGGATGTCCATCCAACAAATGACAAGTTAAGAACCTGCTTGTCCGCTGCCGTTGCTTTCTCTGACTGCTGATGTGTACTTCAATCAAACGTTTGGAGAATCCATACAGATGGAGCGATTCTACCTACTCATTAAATCAATCATCCGTTTTGCCTCGAGGACAAAATGAGAAGCTCTTTAGGAAGATTATGGGCAACAAACCGCAGTCCGCAGGCCTCTTATCCAGACGAAGGGTCACAGGTAAATGCCACGGAGCCACAGAGTCTGGCGTAATCGCAACTGAAGCATCACCGTAGGAGATCAAAAAAAGTCTGGGTGCAAATATTAACTAAGTATAGGGGAGGGATTTTGACCAAATAAATGTGCATCCACTTATCCACACACAGCGCATTTAAAT